>CM053584.1:125053658-125158410 GCA_028627135.1 Pseudochirops cupreus
ACACACCTCAGCCAATCCCCTTCTTCCACATCAACAGGGGAGTTCATGCCTTCTCAACAGTGGGACAGAGTTTGCACCTTCCACACTTAGCACTTAGCACTACTAAGTGCTAAGTATCCTGATAAACTAATTACTATTACACCCCTCCATCCCATCCCTCCGGGTACCAGAGCTTTTTCCTCTAAAATTACCTCGTAGGCCTCTATTTTTTATTTATTTGCTATCTCCTCCCTTAGAATGTAGGCTCCTTGAAGGCAGGGTCTGTTTTTGCCTTTCTTTGTATCCGCAGTTCTTAGCAGAGTCCTGAGCTGATCTTGTCGGCAAAGCTGGAACTAAGAGAGGGAGGAGCCCTCTGAGCAGAGTTGCTGACCTGACTAGCAAGCTCTGTGCCGTTGCTGGGCTCAAGCCTGTAAGCATATGTGGCCAGAGCTCAGGGGGTGAGGTTTTCTCAACTAAGTCCTGACAATTTACCAAGTCACAAAAGATCAGCCACAGCACGGAGGAAACTGTGGCTGGACTAATTTGTAGGAGGGTTCTGCACTTCAACGACCTCCTGTATTTTCCCCCACCCAGCATGTCCCTGTCTCCTGTTGTCAACAGAAGACAGTGTAAGTCACATCCAGAGGCAGCTGTTGAGGGAAGGAAGTCTTATCTGGGGGACTGAGGAACCCTGACTGTGAGTTCTACTCTGTAGAGATGCTTTGGAAAGCTTTCACTCCCCTCATCTTCTTTGTCATGCTTCAGGACCAAGGTAAGGAGTTAGCAGAAGGGTGGATTACATATGATTAGGACCAAAGAGGCCCTGTGGGGAGTTGAGAAGCATCACAAATGGAAAGATTCCCCATCACTAGACTAATGAGACTGCGGTAACTTTTGAGGCATCCCTGCCACCAGACAAAGTCTAACCAAGTAGACTGGACACCGGGGTGGGAATGGGGCTGGGAATGGGGGCCTCACTAGCAGAGTCACCAACTCAGTGGCCCTAAACAAAATCTCTAAACAGGATTCTGTTTCCAGGACTTCACCTTTCCTGGTTATGAAGTACAGAGAACTATTCCTGACTGTGTTCGCTGACTGGATAGATCACTGGGTGTAGAGTAAAGAAGATCTGAGTTCAAATTTGACCTCAGACACTTACTGTATGACCTGTCTGCCTCAGTTTCCTCAACTCTAACACGAGGATAATAATAACACCTACTTCTCAAGGTTGTTGTAATGTTCAAGTGAGATAAATGTAATGTAAAGAGAGATTGTAATTGTAAAGTGAGATAATGTAACATACCCAGTGCCTGGAACTTAGTTTGCTGTCCTTGAGTCATCTCAGTCATGCCACCAAAGCATATATAAATGATGGCTATTATTATTATCCTTGAAGCAACAAGGAAGCACTGAAGATTTTTGATCAGGGGGGTAACATGGCCATACCTGTGCCTTGTATTATTTTGGAAACTCTTTGTAGACTGTATTAAAGTGGATGCAAACTTGAACCAGGCTGACCAATTAGGAAGTTATTGTAGTATTCCATGTGAAAGAAAATGAGGGCCTCATGCAGAGTAGTGGCTGTGTGAATAGAGCTATGGGGATGGAATTTTGAGGTATGTTGTGGATGTAGACAGTGTAAGATCTGGCAAGTCAAGTGGTGGGATATGTGTCCTGAGTGAGAACAAGAGGTCACGGATGACCCAGATTGGGAACCTGTATCGCTGAAAGAATGGTGGTACCTTCAATAGAAACGAGAAAATTTGGAGGCAGGCAAGCTTAGGCAGAGGAGAAGATAATAAGGTTTGTTTTGGGCATGTTAATTTTGAGATGTCAGTAGGATTTCCAGGTGGAGATACCCAGCACACAGCTGGGTGTAGAATGGAAGTTCAAGATAAAGTTTACAGGTAGATAAATAGATACATAGGTCTGGGGATCACAAGTAGGGAGATGACAATTAAAACACATGGAAAAGGATAAGATTAAAAGGAAGAGGATATTTAAAGAAGAGGAAAGTGCCTGGGACAGAGCCCAGGGTTACACTTGTGTCAATGGGACAGACTGTGAATGATTGTGTATGAGACTCAGCAAGGGAAACTGAGAAGAGATGGTCAGCTACGGAGAACTAGGAGAGAGCCTTGTCACAGAAGCCAAGGAAGAAGAGAATAAGTATCCATGAGAATGGGACAGTGACAAAAGCAGCAGAGAGATTAAGGAGTATGAGGACCGGGAAAGGCCATTGGCTTCAGCAGCTAATGGGTAATTGGTTGGTACAGGAACGTAATGGAACATTATGAATTGTCATTCATACTGCACCCCCTCCAATGGTGGGCTGACCACGGAGTTATTCTCTCTCTTTCTGTCTCTCTGTGTCTCTGTCTCTGTGTATATATATATGTACAAATACATGTATCTTGCTGAATTTTCTTGTGTCTATCTTTACATCTCTCATATATATGTTCTTATCACTCACACAGCTACCGCCTTAGTCAATTGGGTGTTCCTTATCTCTTACCTAGGCTATTACAGTAACATCCTCATTGTTCTCCCCACCAGTAGTGTCCACCCCAGTCCAAATCATCATCAACTAAACTGTCAAAGTGAGTTTTTAAAGTGCAATATAATCATTTCATCCCCATCTCCTTGCTAACTAAGCTCCTGTGGCTCCCTCTTCCTTCTAGGATGATATAGAAACAACTCTGTTTGGCATTTAATGCTTATTATCTGTCCCCTTCATACCTTTTTTAAAAAAATTATTAATGGATTTGTTTATTTACTTTTAGTTTACAAGATTCAATTCCACAATCCCTTGTTTCAAGTTTTTTTCCACTTCCTCTCTGCCCCCCCCTCCCCCCACCATGGTGGCTTGCAGTCAAGTATAGGATCTGCAAATACTTTCACATTGGACATTAGTCTGGTTGTATAGCCCTTCATACCTTTCCAGTCTTCTTACACTTGGCTCCCTTCTATACATTCTACAATTCAGCTACATTGACCTATTTGCCATTCTTCACACACAAGACTCCATTTCCTGACTCTGTGCCCAATGTCTTGAATGCTCTCCCTCCCCTTCTTTGCATCTTAGAAACTCTGATTTCCTTCAAGACTCAATTCAAATGCCACTTTTCATATGAGGCTCTTACTGGTCCCTCCAGCTGACAGTCTTCACCTTGAATATTGCCTTCCACATAACTATGTAAGTGTCTTGTAATACCTATTTATTGGTATGTTTCCCATTAGAATGCAAACTCCTTGAAGTTTTTGCTTTTCTTTGTGCTCCCAGTTTTTGCATAGTGCTTAGCACACAGTGTTCACTTAATAAATGCTTGTGTGCAGCTTGGTGGTCTCAGTTTCCTCATCTGTAAAATGAGCTGGAGAAGGAAGAGGCAAACCACTCCAGCATCTTTGTCAAGAAAACCACAAATGAGGTCACGTAGAGGTGAACATGGTTGAAACAACTGACCACTATCACCACCAGCAAATGCTTTTTGAATGGCAGGCTTCCTGTGGAAGGATCTGTTGTAACTAATACTACATATGCAAAATAAATGAGAAGTAATTTTTTTGGGGGGGGGGAAGATATTAGAATCTGAGGGAATTAGAAAAGGTTGTGTTTTTTTGTTTTTTTGTTTTTTTTGTAGAAGGTGGTATTGAAGCTGAGTTTCCTCAGAGCAAACTAGGAATTTTGTGGTAGAGGTAAAGATGGAGTTCATTTCAGGCATACGGGTCTAGCAAGGAGGTGGAAGATGGAGTATGCCGTGTGAGAAATTGGAAGGAAGGTAGTTTTCCTGAATGGAATAGTCTTCAAATTGATGAAATGTATAGTAAGACTAGAAAGTTAGGTTGGAGCTAAGTTGCATAAGTACCCTAAGTGACAAATTTTTATTTGATCCTTGAAGTAATATTGAGACACTGAAACTAATTGGGTAGGAAAGTGACATGTTCTGAAATGTGCTTTTGCAAAACCACTTTAAATAACTATGTGGAAGCGGGATTAGAGTGGGGAGGGGAGAACCATGAGGCACAGAGGCTGTTTATGTGGCTATTTTTATAGTTCAAATGAAACATGATTTGCTTCTGAAGTAGGATTGTTGTCATTTAAGTAGAGAAGAGATATTCAGCCCCTGTGCTAAGGTCTGGGGATACAGAAAAATTCAAATATGATGATGTGAAAATAACAATGTACATAAAAATGTATAAAAATTGTAAATGGAGGGTAATGTCAGAGGGAAAGCATTCACTACTTGGAAAGGCCTTTTGCAAAATTTGGCATTTGATCTGAATCTTAAAGAAAGTCAGGGAAGCCAAGAGAGATAAGTGAAAAGGAAGAGTATTCCAGAACTGGGGGACAGCTAGTGGAAATGTAGAGAGTTAGGAAATGGAGTGTTATGTGTAAAGAATAGCAAGGAAGACAGTATAGCTGAATTGAAGAGTTCATGGAGGGGAGTCAGATGTAGGAAGACTAGAAGGTAGTGTGATGAATGAAAATCCTGAGAGACAGAGTTTCTGGGTGATTAATAATCAATTTATTAACTAGACTAGTTCATAATCAATAAATTGATGATCATTGGTCTTTCTTGACAACCAAAGACCCCACTATGGAAGTCATCAAATGCTTAAATATCTTTGGAAAAGTGGGTGCCCCTGACAGGCAGAGATCAACCCTGATTGGTGAATAACGAGGAGGCAGATTTTCAAATGAGAAGGTGGGCTGGAAAGCCTTCAGTTCCTCCTGCGGAGAATGTGTCTTGATCACTAGACTCAGCTTGATCACGAGACCACTCAGAATGGTTACCTTATTTTCTCCACCTTTGTTCAGCAGTACATGTGTAGAAGCAATATTAGGAGTGATTCAAGACTGAAACTTGGCAGGGCACAATCAGTGATATGATAACTGGGCAAGAGAATTGAGAGAGGAGTCATTCACTTAGAATCAGAATAGGGAAAAATACTTACTTTCCCCCCTCATAACTGTATATTAACTACACTAAAAAGTTTGAAAAGGGGATGACTTTTCCTTAACCTACATAAACATGAGCTCTAGTCCTAGATAAAGGAGAGCTTCATGCAGTTCCAGTAAGAATGAAGTTAGGCAGAATGGCTCATCGTTTGACATAGGCTTAGAAAAGCTGCCTATACTGATAACACCAGAACAGTGGGAAATTGTCTAATGTTTGTCCATTGAATCTGTTCTTTTCTCCTAGATCATAAACTTCTGGGGCAGACCTATTCTTCAAGGTTGTGCACATAGCTGATATTTAGTATATAAGATTTGTTTGGGGGAGGACAAAAGAGAAAGCAGGGGAAAGAAGTCTACCCTAATGCTGCACTGAGCCTGTCCTGTGACCAGACATATCAACCTTCATTTTGGGGGTTACCTGTTCGATGTAATTTCCTTTGAGGTAAAATCAACCCCATTTTGCATTCAAAACCAATGACCTCTACCCTCACTTCCTGGACTTTTCTCTCCTAGGAACATTAGGTTCTGATATGAAGATAATCAACATGCCTGTCATCATGGGAAGTCATATCAAGTTACAACCAATTAGGATTCAGCAGTATTTGGAGAGTATACAATTCAGTTGGTCTGTGAAACTGTCTTCAACTCAGGAAGAATTTAGCATAGCGAGTTGGACAGCCGACTCAAAGGTGACATACAAAGACGGGCAATTTAAAAACAGAGTTAATGTCAAAACTGAGAACATGACCTTATATATTAGCCCAGCTCAGAAGAATGACAGTGGCCTCTACTTCATGGAAATCACAAGTGCATCAGGACATGTTTCTACAACTGCCTGGTTCCAGGTTTCTGTGTTTGGTGAGTACCTATGAATACATTTTCCAGCCTCTCTATTAGTCTTGTAGCACCTGTTTCAACTGGGTCAATCTTAACAGAATTTTTGCTTCTAGATCCTGTCCAGGATCCAGAGATCCAGGTGACTGGAGAGTCATGGAATAACACCTTGTGCCAAGTGAACCTGTCCTGCTTTGTCCATGGGAACAATAATTTGACATATACCTGGTACAGAGGGAGAGAGCAAATTAAAACCCCAGGGAAACAATCCCATGTACAGCTCCATATCCAAGCCAAGAACACTGAAAATTACTATACTTGCAATGCCAGCAATCCAGTTAGCTCAGGGAGCCATACCATCAACCTTACTTGGGTCTGTGGTAGCTCAGTTTACAGTCCAACCCACGGTAAGGACAATATTTTCTCATAGTAATGGGAAAAAAGATTTTTCTTTACTAAAGTCTCGTGATTTTGGTTTTTTTTTTGATGGTGACAAAATTCTTCCAATCTCCCCCCACCCCCCATGAGTTAGTTAGCTCAGGCACTTAATTTATTACACTAAAGCAACCAAGGTTGTAGGTTTGCTCCCTTTTCCCTCCCTCTAATCATTGTCTTTTTCTAGTTTTGTTTTCTATATCACCCTCTAGGAAACTTTCCATATCTCAATTTCCTTATTTATAAAGAGAGAGGTTTTGAGAAGCACCACGGAGTAGTGGAAAGTATAGTCGTCTCAGAGTTAGAAAGACCTTGGTTCAAGTCTTGCCTCAGATACTTAATAACTGTGTACATTGGCAAGTCATTCAACCTCTGTACATCTCAATTTCCTCATCTGTAAAAATTAAATCTATGGCTTTTAATATCTTTTTTAGCTTTAAATTTGCTATCCTTTCTTCCATGGCTCCAGACTACACCTTCAAAGTTTGAGAGACATCCTGCAATTATGTCTCCTTGGTCATAAGGAGGTTTAGGCTAGAGAGAGTTTACAAGGCAACCTCTCCTCTGAGAAAGGAACATACATGTCTTTATGGGTGGGTCAGTAATTTACCTTATAATCCCTAGAGCAGTGGTTCTCAACCTTCCTAATGCCACAACCCTTTAATATAGTTCCTCATGTTGTGGTGACCCCCAACCATAAAACTATTTTTGTTGGTACTTCATAACTGTAATTTTGGTACTGTTATGAATCTATCTGATATACAGGATGTATTTTCATTGTTACAAATTGAACATAACCCACAGGTTGAGAACTGCTGCTCTAGAGGGAAATTGGCATGCTGAGCCAATGGCTTTGAAAGAAGATAACGTCTACAATTATGAACATATCTGTGGTACCTTCAGGAAGAGAAAAAGAAATGTTTTATCTCTCCTAGACTGTTAAACCTTTCAAATGGAATTTTTTGAAGAAAACTAGTTTATGTCTAAATTCTAGCCCAGTTTTGCCAAATCACACAACTCAGGGAAGTAATCATATATTGCTCTACTACAAATTTCAAGTTTCTGAAGTATAGTATGAAATATTCATTTGGGAATTTGAGTTTATCCAATATGCATTTGTTGAAAAAATATCTATGTGTCAAATCTTATGCTAGGTGCTATGGAAGATGCAAAAAGATATAAGACACAGTTCCTGCCCTCATGGAATTTATAATCTCCTTCCATATCTGATTCACATTCAAGTCACCCTCATGATGTCATTATTCTTCTTTGAGAATGAAGGATTAACAACAAACACAACCGCAAGTGAAACATTTCAAACTATTACATGACAGAATCTGATTTAGTGGCAAACTGGGTGGTATAGGTGATAAGCATTCTTTTTAAAAAAATAAATTTGTTTATTTATTTTTTAGTTTTCAACATTCATTTCCACAAGATTTTGTTACAAATTTTCTTCCCATCTCTCCCCTACCCCCACCCCAAGATAGCAAGCATACTGAATACCACTTCCTCTAATCTATTCTCTCTTATGTCCTCCCCCATTCCCCACCTCCTTACTTTCTTGTAGGGCAAGATGGATTTCTATACCCCATTGCCTGTATATCTTATTTCCCGGTTGCGTGTAAAAAAGTTTTTTTAACATTTGTTTTTAAAACTTTGATTTCCAAATTCTTTCCCTTCTTCCCTCCTCTCCAACCCCCAATGGGAAGACCAGCAATTCAATATAGGTTGTGCATGTGTAGTTACGCAAAACATTTCCAGAGTAGTTATATTGTGAAAGACTAACTATATTTCCCTCCACCTTTCCTGCCCCCCATTTATTCTATTTTCTCCTTTGACCCTGTCCCTTTTCAAAAGTGTTTGCTTCTAACTACCGTCTCCCCCAATCTGCCCTCCCTTTTATCATCCCCCCTCTTATTCCCTTCTCCTTTACTTTCCTGTAGGGTAAGATACCCAATTGAGTGTGTATGTTAGGCAATAAGCATTCTTTGAGTTTGGAGGAGAAAGAATTCAACATGGCTTCCTTACGGGTGAGGGAAAGTTCCTATAGATTTTCAGTCAGGGAAGTGATATGATTAGACCTATTTAATAGTATGATTATTTTGTCAGGTATACAAAACTGTTTAAAAGTTGTTTTTGGTTGCTTAGTGAAAAGAAAAGAAAACAGATAATTCTGAACTTTTGAGACTGTGACTGGCACTGTCCATCAATGCAGAGATATTTGGTAAAGGGTGAAGATTCATGGAGGGTAAGTGATGAATTTAGTTTTGGATGTGTTGAATTTAAGGGGTCAGCAGTATGTTCAGACAGAATCATTAAACAGGCACTTGGAAATGTGGAATGTTGCTCAGGCTAGAGATCGAGGCTTAAAATGCATGGTTATCTTTGTGGTTGTAATCACTTAAATCATAGGAGTAGAAGAACATAGAAAGAGAGACGGCCAAGGACAGAGCTTTGGAAAGAAGGAAATCTTTCTAGGAAGGAAAGACTTCAGGGAAGCCAAGGGCAAAGAGAATTTTTAGAAAGGAGGTTGTCAGCAATGTCAAATGACAGAAGGATCATTGAATTTGTCTAATAAGAGGTATCGGTGACCTTGGAAAGAATGATTTCAGTGGAGTGATGGGAATGGAAGCCAGACTGCAGGAAAGTGAGGAATTAATTCTTGTTGGTTTATTGAGGGAGAAAGTAGAGACAAAGACTGATCTTTCTAGAGGTTTAAAAGTGAAGGTGCAGGTCAGAATAAGATTATAGCTTGAGAAATAGCAATGTTAATGAAATGATTTTTAGTTTTTTTTAAAAAATTCAAATAACCATTAAAAAATTTAATCTGTTCTTCCAACTATCCAGCCCCCATCCCTACATTTATCAATTTAAAAAAAAGACACTCAAAACAAATCCCTCAATATATGTCTACATAGTCTGGCAAAAAGGAAGATTTTTAAAGGACAGACATGAGCCTGCTTGTAGGCAAAGAGGAAGGACGGAGGGAGAGAAAAGCTGAAGAGAAAAAGAGAAGCAGAAGGAATGATCAATGGAGGGACCCCAAAGACATAGGAGGTCATAAAATCAAAGGCATATGCTACCCTTTTCAAGGAAGAAGACCATCACCTCCTCAACAGAGAGAGGGAGAAGAGGATAGGGGAGTACATGGAGAAGTTTTGACATTTTAAAGAGAAAGGAAAATGAGTGAGCTCATGAAGAGGGACCTTAAATCTTCCTAGTAAAATAGGAGGAAAGAACATCTCTTGAGAGAGAAGAGTCTATCAGTTGAGTTGGAGACTAGAGAAACAGTTGCTGTGGGGATAGTTATAAGGGGTAAATAAATGATAAACAGAAGCATTATTGTGGGTGAGGAGTCAAATGAACTAAGATAGCATGAATTCTGTACTGTGACTAGCTCAGGAGTCAGAGCTGTTGAAAGAGGTTTCTTTGAGTTGGAGATTATGAGGGTGGCTACAAGGAGAGCAAGGAGGGAAAAAATTCGAGGATAGAGGACAGTGATGCACTGTTGAAATGACTATGGTCAATATTGAAATATGAAAAGTGTTGCCAGAACAGGAGTGATGACCTGGTAGAACATAGAGGGAAGGATCAAGGGAGCTGGAGTGATGAAAGTAAAGAGTAGGTTTAGGAAGAGTGAGGCAGTAGGAATAGAAGGGATAGTTGAGCTGATAGGTCAGGGAATTACAAGGATTATCCACATAAATATTGGTATCCTTGAGGATGATGGAAGGAGTTGAAGGGAAAGGAAGGTTGTAGGTCAATTGCTGAAGTCAAGCAGTTATTAAGTGTCTGCTATGATTATGGCATTTTATTGGGAACTCTAGGGACTATGGAAAAAATTAAGATGTGGTTATTCCATTAAGGAGTTTACAATCTAGTTGGGAGTAAAGATAAACACCTAAGCAATGGTGAATAATACATTATAATATGTGACTAAGTGTTACACCCACAGAAGGAGTGTTCATTGAGAGAGAGAGATCACTAAAGGTTGGAAAAGTTAGGAAAACTTCAAGGAAGTGGTGGGATTTGAGATGGATAAGAGGTGGATGTTGTTGTCATTCAGTCATGTCTTACTCTTCCTGACCTCATTTGGGATTTTCTTGCAAAACTAGAGTGGTTTGCCATTTCCTTTAGCTCATTTTACAAATGAGGAAACTGAAGCAAAAAGCAGGTTAAGTGACTTGCCCAGAGTCACACAGCTAGTAAGTGTCTGAGGGTGGATTTGAACTTAGTCTTCCTGACTCGTGATCTATTACTCCATCCACTACCTACCCTAGGAATTGGATAGGCAGAGGCAAAAGTAGAGGGCATTCCAGGTGAAGCGTCTACCATAAGCAAAGGGATAGAGGTAGGAATGAGTATGGGACAGTAGAGAGACCTGACAAGTACAGGCTAAAGGCTGCCACTGTAGCAGTTGAAGGTCCATCCTTCAATTATAATTTTTATGAAATGATGCAGTGTGTGTTTCTAGGATGAGAGGGAAAAATTGGGAGATGAGTGGGAGGGATAAGATCTCAGTCCCTGTTCTTTTTGCCTTTCTCAGAATTGTGGTTGCCGCTGGTTTTGGGTTTCTCTGTGATTCCCCTGATTGTTCTATTTCTCAGCACCATTGTTTGCCTGTATGTAACAAAAAAGAGGAAGAGGAGGAGAAAGCAAGGAGCAGGCAAGTGGAAAGACCAATGGCTGTTGCCTGAGGAGACAGTTCTAGTTGAGACTAGATCTTCATAGTCTCTCACAGCCCATGTTCCCAAGAATCTTTGGAGGGAAATATTTGGGGGGTGGTGAGAGGTGTATACTATATCCCATTCTCTCTTGATATCCCACAAATCTATGGACATATCTCCTACTTTATCTCTTAGTAAGTGATGTGATATCATATAAGGCATCAGAAATTTCTAGACACCTATCCCTACTTTCAGAAACCCCTTCCATTGTCTTGGTGGCCATTGGCTTCCCAGGATCTACTCACTTCACAGAATTGTTGTTAGAAAATACTATGTTGTTCTTAAAGACCACATAAATGTGGTCAATAACATTCTTGATGTTTTGAGAATTTGCCTGGAATTCTTGGTAGAGATGGCTTCATACTTGATTGCTTGCCACATTGGAGGGGTTGCCTGGTGAAGGTATAAGATTCCCTTCCCTGGAGATCTTCCTGAGAATTCATTCATTTAGAATAGTGAAATGCAGTCCTTCAATGAGGCAGCAGGTTGGGGAATGAAGCATGACTTCTAAAGCACCCCACTCCAGCTCAGGCATCTCTATTCTTTCCTTTTATTTTCCCACAGATACGAACATGACATCTCGTGAGAAAATTAGTCGTAAGCCCCGGAGAGATCAGGTATGTAAGCCCAGATATTGCTGGGATGAGTGTCCAGGATGTTCTTCCGGACATGGCAATTTGGAATGGCAGAAATCAAGGATTGTCTTCCAGTCCTGACTGTCCTCTATAGACACCCACCTGACAATCTGAATTTTGGCTATGGGGAGAGAAAAGAGGAAAAATAGTAGGACAAGGGAAAGATGATAAAAAATGAAGGGGAGACAGAAACAGAAACATTGGAATGTAGATCTAGAATTGGATGGAACCTCAGAAGTAATTTAGTCCAAGTTCCTCATTTTATAGATGAGGAAACTGATATCTAGGGTGGTCCAATTACACAAAAATGGTAAGTGTTATAGTGATTCTCTGAACTCATTCTTCAGCTACACCATTCCATTCAGTTCCAGGGAACCTCTAAAGGGTCAAAAGTATCTTTCTATAATGCTTGAGCTTGAGCCCCAGTTCTAGTGTGCTCTCTCCATAGGCATCAGTGATTGTTGCTCCAGTTCTCTTCAATGCCAACAATTAGCTCTTACAGAGGGATATTTACTTTGAAGGTGTAGCAAGAACAGAAGTACTGACATTCCCCTCCCATCACCTGGGGCGACTCTTCCCTAGCCATCTCTGTCCCTAAGGAAAGTGGAGTCAGACTTAATACTACTTCTACATAGCATCCACCACATCCATCAAATGAATTTCTTTTTTACAATATATTTTTAAAATTAATATTTTCCAAGTTCATTCCTAAGTGTGACATGGCTGATGGGTAGATGAGTCTGCCTCTCTACTGCTTCTGAAGTGGGCCAGGCAGGTTGCCTGGGGCTTTGCTCCTTGCCATCTGACTTTTGGCAAAGCTACAGCTTTTTTTCAAATTCAAAGCTCTGTATTCATGGGGCACATGTCGGTCTCTGATGGGAAGGGCTTGAGGCCTCTCCCCTTACATCATTGTCTCTTTTACTGAAACAACAGTTAGACAGGAAAAAGCTGGAGCCCAAGAGCAAGACTTGGGTTGTTTCATGCCAGAACACATTTAGCTACACAGTCCATCAACAGTTTGTAGCCTTGTCAGATGGTTAGGTAGCAAACCAGAACCAGTCACAGAATGTGCATGCTCCAAATTGGAGATCTACTACCCCTCTCCCCAAAATGGCTGATACTGTGCAGAAGAAGATAGCCACTGAATTTGTTAAAAAACCCACTTTTGACCCTGTACATTGAGGAAGTGGGGTAAGATTGATACAATCCCCTGGATGAAAGGTATTAGGTAACTTCCTTCCAGAAAGATATGATGGTGGGTGATAAAAGTGTGCTGATCTCCAATTTGTTGTTGCTGTTGGTTTCGTTTTGTTTTTTCACCTTCCCTTTTCCCTTCCTTGCATTGCAGCTTTGCTGCCACCAGTGGGAGGCATGATTACATAGGAAGTCAGCAAGCATCTGCTCTCAACTCCCAAGTAAAAACCACCATGGTCATACGATGTAGTTAGAGTCATCTGTGACTTTTAAACACTATCTAGTACAGCCCCCTCATTTCACAAATGGGTAAACTGAAGACTAGAGATTGTTCACCTAAGGTTACAAAGGTAACTAAGTGACTAAGGTAGTTTTCAAGCCCAGGTCTTCTGACTCAGAGCCATTTCTTGTTCTACTGTACCCTCTTATTCTCTACATAAATGCACTTTCCTGGTTAGGATAACTAAAATTTTGATTAATCGAGGAAATGTTGACAATTTTAACAAAAAAAAAATAATCCCTTTAGAACAAGTGTTCTTAACTTGTTTTGTGCCCCTTTGACAGTCTGGTGAAATCTCCCTCTTCAGAATTTTTTGAAATAATTTAAGGAAACATTTTAGGGGTTAGTGAAAATAAAGGCATTTTTTTTACCATCCAAATTCACAGACTCTTTGACATTTAAGCACAAACTCTATGTTCCCAAGGTTATGAATTCCTGCTTCAGAGCAAACAAATTAAAAACACTCTTACATAGAGATATGAGCTGTTTTGTCCTCTAACTCTTCCTAGCACAGTCTATTCAAACTGCCACACCTGTCCCTAAATTTGTGGCTAAAAGCTTTCTCCTTTAGTGACATTAGTGATTCCTTATATTTTCATAACTTAGACTTGTATAGTGCTTTACAAGGCTATAAAGTGCTTTTCACATACATTTAAGAATCATGGAATTCAGAACCTCAGAAGCAGAAGTGTGCTAATGTAAATGTTTAATAATGTCCTGTCAGGAAAAAAAGTATGAACAACACAGCTTCAAGTTTAATGTGCATTGTTAACGTTTATTCCATCACTTTCTAAAGCCTATAAATCAACAAAATGATTAATTAAGCCCTGATTTATAGCTTTGACAATTTCTGAAGTGTAAATGGTCACACTGAAAATTTAACTATGGTGACTTGTAAACCAGTACATGCTGGTTCTGGCACACTCCTCTGAGTCGGAGGCTGTATGGTCTAGCTCATCCCTGTGAGATATCCCTGACAAGTGGCCATTTAACCTTCCAAAGAAGGCTTCCAGTGATGGAGAAACTCACTCTCTCAAAACCTAATTTTGAACAACTCTAGTTGTTTACCACATATATCAAGCAAAAATCTTCTTTTCTGCTTTTGTTTCTCCCTCTCTTGGGTGAAATAGAAATCTTTCTTCTACTTGACAACCCCTCAAATATTTCAAGAGAGCTATCATGTCTCCCATAAATTTCTTCTCCAGGCTAAACAACCCTAGCTCCTTTCATTGATTCTCTCATGGTGTGGGCCTCAGTTCTCTCATCTTGGTAACTGTTCTCTCTGCCTTTCAGTTTGCCACCACTCTTCCTAAATTCTGGTGCTCACACTGAACACAGTGTTTCAGATGTGATCTCACCTAGACAGAACATTGCTGTTTTTGTTGTCAACTTTCCTCTTGCCCGTATTATTATTACATTTTAAAATCATTTTTATTATGAACATCATAAGCAACATATATGATCATTTCCATATGCATGGATCATTTTCAGTTCTTTTTTTTAATCACGTAAAACATGACCATATTAGTAACTTTGTATAAGAAAATGAATTAAAAAAAAGAAAGTGAAAAATAGCATACTTCTGCCTGTGTTCAGACAGCATCAATTCTTTCTCTGGAGGTAGATAGAATGCTTTATCATGAGTTCTTTGGAATTGTATTGGATTATGGTATGGACAAGTCATTCACAGTTATTCACCATACAATATTGCTGTTACTGTGTACTAGTCTGTTCTCCTCGTTCTGCAGTCTTCACTTTACATCAGTTCACGTCAATTTTTCCAGGTTTTTCTGAAATCATCCTGCTTGTCATTTCTTACAGCACAATAGTATTCCATCACAATCATATACTACAGCTTGTTTAGCCATTCCTCAAATGATGAACATTCTCTTGATTTCTAATTCTTAACCACCAGAAAAATAGCACACATACATCATTTTAAAAAAGACTTGAGAAATGACCATTCTTGGAGACTTGACAATTAACAATCAAGTCAGGCACTGTGCTAGCAGATTATAAAGATAAATGTAACACAATTTCTGTCTTCAAAGAACTTATGTTCTATCAAGGCAAAAAACACAACCATATGCAAGTATACGTAAAATCAATTGAACATTTTTGGGGGAAGTAGTAGGGAGGCACTGGTAGCTGGTGGCAGGGAGGATCAGGAAAGGCTTCATGTAAATGGCAGTGATTGAAATGAGTCGTGAAAGAAACTAGAGAGTCCAAGAAAAAGTAGTGAGAAGATAATCAATACATTCCAGACATGGAGGACCATCAGTGACAAGGCATGGAGATGGAAGATGGAGCGTCAGGCATGAATAAGAGTAAAAAGGTTTCTCTGACTGGACCGTAGAGTGCATGAAGAAGAATAATATGCAATAAGGAAGGGAAAGTAGGTTGGCATATAGGTTGTGAAGGGTTTTAAATGCCCATTAGAAGAGTTTCTATTTAATGCCAGGGATAAAGGGGAGCCATTGCCTGACTCAGGCCTTAGAAAAATCATTTTGGTAGCTGTACAGAGGGTGAATTGGAAAAGGGGAGAGATTTAAAATGGGAAGAGCAGTTAGGAGGCTATCGTAAGGGTTATTATAGTCTCAAGAAAGAGGAGATAAAAGCTTGAACTGGGCTAGCAGAGAGAAAGTTATATAGAGGAGAGGTGTTATATAGGTAGAAATGACAATATTTGGCAACTGTTTGGCTATGTGAGTTAGGAATTGAGTATAACAATGAGCTTGAAATTCAAGAATTGTGATGCTCTACTTATCCCTTCTCTTGTATAGATGCAGAATTGCTGTGGAACAGAAGAAGGAAACACCTTATATTCTGTAGTCCAATTTCCAAAACAGGTACATTTCCAACTTCTCAGATGACTAAGGAAAATCTTTCAAGATTCTATATGAATCAGAGGTGTGCTGGAGACAGCTCTGATCGGCTTACCAGTGCATGCCCATATTGTTCTATAAATATAGCAGTGAGCTTATCAAGAGGGTAATAGAAACTTCATGGAATGAAGCCATCACTAGATACTACCAGGTGACTATAGTCTAATAATAATAATAATAATAATAACAAACACCAATGGGCATTTGTATATGACTTTAAGGTTTGCAAAATGCTTCACATTCATTATCTCATTTGAGCCTCCCAACACCCTTGTATATGATATGGGGAATGACTAGACCTCAAATGGAAGAAAAGAATCTTGGGAAGTCTAATGGGTCTCAAGTTTACTTGACCCCAGCTATATTGGTACACTATTTTTTTTAATGGCAATGAGATATAGTAGCAAGAGTTTAGAATCAGAAGGCTTGGGTTCAAGTCTCAGATCTAATGCTAGTTGTGTGACTTAAACTAGTTGTGTCACTTAAACTTTCTGTGCCTCACCTTCCTCATCTTGTAAATGACAATGTCTCTGCTACTGATCTTACAGAGTCGTTGTGGGAAAATGGCTCACAACTCTCAAGCCACTAGAAAGACAGGAATTGTTGATTTAGGAATTTCATAACAGGATAGTCTGGGAAGATGCAAGAATGAGGAAGCCATCTCTTTCCAATAGCAATTGAAGAGAATTTTCTAACTGTCAAAAAGTCTTGAGATATTCAGTGATGAGGAAACCAAAGTTCAGAGAGAGGAAGCTTTTTGGCCAAGTGGTAGGGCAAGGATAAGAAGATCTGACTCTCAAGTCTAGTGCTTATGCAGTTGGTGAAGTTTTTCTTTGTCATCCTGGACTTCCCTTTTTTCTCTTTCACTGTAAATGTTTTTACCAAAATCTTGCACAGGGAAGGTGCTTAATAATTCAATGGAAGGTAAAAGATTCTTATCTGTTTGAGTCAGAGTATGGCAAAGATCACTTCTCCACATCATTGCCAGCACCATTTCTTTTGTAATGGCTTTTTTTTTTCCTACCACTAGCTTCCCGTTTCCAAGCCTGGCAGTCAAGATAAAACATTGTACTCAGCAGTACAATTCTCCAAGCGTGTAAGTCTCCTCCTCCAGGATGAATATTTACATGTTTATATTTGTATGAACACGTGTATCTGTATCCATATGTGGGTATTATGTGAATGTGTAAGAGTCTGTGTGTTTAAGGGTGGGGTTTATGGATGGTGTGGAGAGCTGTCCTCCCCTGGCTTGGAGCTAAGGTTGTGACCTCTGGCCCATGCTGTCTTGAGTGTACCTGTTAAATAGCTGGAGTTCTAGTATTAAATACCTATAGCTTAGAATTGATAGGTGAACAGGAGATGGAAGCTCTTTAGTTCTAGGAGAGACAGGAAAGATCAAAGCAGAATTCTCCCAAGTGGGAGAGAAAATAGAGAGAAAGAGAGGGAGTATTTAGTTCAGTATAGTCAGGACATCAGAAAAGAGCTCTCTTTTGGGTAGCCATGGAAACTTAGTGTAGTTCAGCCTGCCTAGATGGGGAGTAGAATTGAGGGACATGGTAAAAGACATAGTAGGCCAAGGAGATCAGGAAAAGTAACCCAAACTCAAATCCTCAGAGAATCAGGCAGAAAGACCTTGGACATGGATAAGTTTGGTCCAGAAGGAGAAATCTCAATAAAATTTGCCTCATGTTGGACAAAGCTGGGTGGTCTCTGTGCTGCTAATTGTCTGCTTCCAGGCAGTTATCCTCTCCTCTCTCCTCATCTGTGGTTCAGCTGTCCTGTATATATTTAAAAGGACTAGTCTAAGTGTGTGTTGCTGTCAGAAGGAGATAAGAGATGCAAGGTAAGGTCAGGCTATATTCTCAAGACTGCAATCAGCCATGGCTGGGAGACCCAAAGTCTGGGGGTTAGGGCAATGAAAGAGGGATGCCCGCTTCCTTCCTCGTGTATATACTCACCATTGTCTGGAGTCAGATCTATGTCCAGAGACAAGATGCTCTATGGTATTCCTTGCTCTCTCAGGAGATCACAAAGCAATATTGTTTATGCCCTGAGGAATAGATGCTGGGGGAGTTGACTGTTGGCTATGGGACCCTTGATGCTTCTTGAAGTCTCCACCTGTTCCCTCTCGGTGGGTCCAAATTCATCATTAGTGCTACCCTACAGTAGCAGTGACAACTATATCTCTCAACTTTGGGCTGACTCCTCTCTCCCTCTGGATTTTCAGCTATCTTTTCCCAAGCAAATGAGCCCCAGCTCATCCTGCTCAGCTACCATCTACCAAGAGGTAAGCTACAAAATTGCCATCAGAATATACTGGCTCCTCACATCCATCAAACTTCTTCTCTTTGGTACACTTCAGCTTAAGAGAAGGCATAGATGTTGTGTATCACTGGTTAACTATCTGTAGAGCCTATGGAACTGTTCATAGAGCCCACTTCAAAGAGGGACAAAATTGAAGCATACTGCAAACAAGTACTTCCTTAGGGTCAGTCAGTGACCTGGTTAGGATCTAGGAGACCTGAATCCAAAGCAGCTTAATGACCTAGCCCCAAAAGGACAGAATTTCTTGGGACACAGGTGGGCCAGACCCTGTTCAAAAGTGCCTGATAACCTAATTTTGTCTTTTTGGTTAACACTCCAGAGGTCATATATTTGTGTAATAGAGTAAATGGTTTCCTCAGTGAGTTAGACTATGATGCTAACAAGGCCAGGGTCACTAGTTTGATTCTCATTAGGGAGTTGAGAAACACTGTTGATGACTAGAGACTGCAAATCCTAACTGTAAGGCAATTTTCTTATAAAATCAATGCCTTAGGTTGCAAGGCAGGCTAGGTGAGGCTGATTGGCTTGTAACGGATAATCTATGGTATCATCATTACTATCAAGACTGCAATTAAAAAATGTGACCTTAAAGTAGTGCCGGGAAAACAAATGTTTGTTTGTTTTTTTCCTTCCCCCATTCGTTCTTTTGTTAGTGAACAAGATTTCCGGTCCTGTTTCTCCTTTCCCTTCTCTCAGTCAGAACAGAATTCTGTGCTGGGGTATACCTCTAATCTGACCCAGATCATTGCTTGAATTGGGAAATTCTGCCAAGGATAGAGATCTTAGTTCCTAACAAAGGGTGACCATGAAGAAGCTCTTATCCACTAAAAGTGTAGAATCAGCAATAGCAGCTTCCAGGGTATAAAGCACCCAAAGCTTCATATTAGCCTTTGACTCTTGATTATTCCATTTGGGGTTTTCTTGGCAGAGATACTGGAGTGGTTGGCCATTTCCTTCTCCAGCTCATTTTATAAATGAGGAAATTGAGGTCAACAGGGTTAAGTGACTTGTCCAGCTAGTAAGCTTCTGAAGTAGGATTTGAACTCAGGTCCTTCTGACTCCAGGTCCAGCATTCTATCCACTGCACTACCACCACCACTGACAGCATGTAGCATTTTCTATATGCCAGGTACTGCTCAAGACAAGGTTTGCAAATATATGTATATAAATATCCATATGCTTTTGTCTACATATCTATATATCTGTCTATACACATATACTTCTAGATTTCTGCCTATAAAATGTCTCTATTTCTGTCTATATATTTGTCTATATTCTGTGTGTATACAGAATATACACACATGTAGATACATAGATGTCTGTATACATATATGTATATATGTACATATTTAGAGAAAGAGAGAGGGAGACCGAGAGACAGAGACTAAGAGAACATCAGTCCTTCTCTAAAAGACCTTATATTCTAATATGGGCAAACAACCCATAAAAGGGGGTGGTGAATGGGAGGGGGGCATGTTCTGGGGAGGTGGAAAGTGTATATGGGGAAGAGGGAGAGGGAGAGGTCTGAAGATAAATGGATTAACTTTTCCAGGGACTTGAGCCTGGATTCTGGAGGACTTGGTGTGGAGGGTGGGGGGTCAGGTTCTTTATGGAAGGTTCTGTATCACCAATCAGGAGTGCACGGGAGCTTGGACACAGCTAGAACGTAGGTCCAATAGTAGGAACTGAATGAATGCCACTGCTTCTTCCTCAGATCCAGAGACCCAACCGACTGTCTTATAAGGAGATGGAGATGTTCCGCATCTATTCCTAGTAATGGGAGCTGCTGACCCAAATGAACATACTACTGAAGCCTTTCAAGGGCTAGGAGATTCAATAATAAGGGAAGCTTAGATTTTTATAGCTCATGCAGGATTCCAAAGCTCTCTCTTCACAACAACCATGTGAGGAAAAGAATGCAAGGATTGTTCAAATATTCCAACAGTTTAAGATCTCTTTGATGTGGACATTCTCTCCAGTGATGTAGATCACTATTGCTTTTTGCCTGCCTATCTTGTGTGGCACTTTTCCACATCAGTCCATAAGTTAACATCAGAAGGTCAATCTCACATGTTGGAAGACTTCCAAGATTTCTTCTCACATCATAAAGATACAAATAGAGTACTCAGGTTACAATCCTATTACCTCCTCACTCTTGTTATATGTCTAACCTATGTTCCTTTTCAATCATCAACTTCCTTGTTACCATCTTTTGCTCTAATTCTTTTATACAGTTTCTTATTCGATGTTGCAGCCTGGTCAAATCCACCATGCGCTTCTCTGCTGCCCTCTGGTCAATAGTTATTCATTAATTCTTCGAGGGCTGTAGCATTCTGTGACTTAGATCCATACAACAAAGTTGGTAAGAGTGTTGCTTTTAAAAAGATGGAACTTTATTGCTGTGAATATTTACAGATGAACAAACCAAGCCTCAGAGGGGCTAAATTACTTGCCCATGGTCACACAGCAACCAACTGTAAGAGTCAGATCTTCTGATTCTTTATCTCTTCCTATCCATGATCAATGTTTGGAATAAAAATATGATTTAAGCACCTGTGTCCACTTTGGGGGCTGAAAGAGTTGGTTGTGCTGGACAATTCACCAAAGACCTTGAGATAGTTCCCCCACCAATGTGCATAGCTCTGGAGAGACTATTTGGAATTTACTCAAGGCTTATGTTACGTAGACTTTTTGATTGTTCTGGAGGGCTATTGCTAACATCCATCAAGGGAGAAAGGGATGATAGGCACTGTTCTCTGCCTCACAGGTAGAAATACTAAGGCATAGAGAGGTAATTTTACTGAAAGTCATGTGACAAATCATTAACTATAAAGATTTTTCTGAGATTCTAATCAATCTACGAACATTTATTAAGCACTTACTGAACACTAGACACTGTGCTAAATGCTGAGCACAAACATAAAAGCAGCTCAAGGAACTTACACAGTAATGTGTGAAAAAGTATAAAAAGGGACATAAATTTCCCCATTGATATTTTTTACTCTGATTCTTTTATAAAGTTAGATAAGATAGACACATGAGAAAATAGAGTTCTTAACATTTTTAATATCATGGTCCCCTTTGGCAGACTGGTGAAACCTATGAACCCCTTTTCATGTTTTTAAATACTTAAAATAAAATAGTTTACAAAATAAGCCAAAATGCGTCAAATTGTGTCAAAACAACGTATTTAAAAAAAAACAACAGGGTTCAGGTTCAGAACTCTGGAATAGAAGAAATATCACTTTAGAGGGAACACTGAAGTGGTTGGGGTGGGACAATGTAGAGAAGGGTGATTGCAGATGGCAGTATTTGAGCTGAGCATTGAAAGAAGCCAGGATGTGAAGAGGCAGGATTGAGGAGGGTGAATGTTTTATGCCTGCAGGGTTGTCACTGCAAGGACATGGAGGCAGGAGATGAAGTGTAATATACTAGGTAGAGCAAGTAGGCCAGTACTGCTGGACCATAGAATGCATGGAAGGGAGTATATAGCATGACAAGACTAGGAAGGAAGGAAGGGGCCAACATGTGAAGACCATTAAAAATTCCCCAAAGAGGATTTTATATTTGATCCTGGAGGTAATAGGAAGCCACTGAAGCTGATTAGGTAGAGAGGTGACATGGTTTAGACCTATAGTTTATGATGGTGGTGCCTTTAACAGTATAGGGAAGGGGCAGCTGGGTGGCACAATGGATAGAGCACTGACCCTGGAGTTAGGAGGACCTAAATTCAAATCTAGCCTCAGACTTATTAACTGTGTGACCCTGAACTTACTCCTGATTGGTTAAAAAAAAAATAGTAACAGGGAAGTTGGAAAGACAGGATGATTTGGGGAAAAGATAATATGTTCTCTCTAGGATATATTAAGCTTGTGACACCTATGAGATATCTAGTTTGAAATATCCAATAGACAGTTGGAGATATGGGACTGGAGTTTGGAGAAGAGACAATTTGCTATTCTCCCTGCTCCAGCATAATTAACTCTACTGCACTTATACAGGTTCATCTTACAAAAATAATGATAGCTGTTATTTACATAGCCATTTTCAGTTTATAAAACATTTTACACTATCTCACTGGAGCCTTACAATAATTATCTAAGGTAGATTGTACAAGTATTATTTCCATTTTAAAGACGAGGAAACTGGGACCCAGATAATTTACTTATCTAAAGTCACACAGCTGCTAAGTTCATAGATCAAAAATCACTAATTTAGATTGGGAAAGGATTTTAACGTTTATCTGGTGTAACTTCCTTTCTTTTGCAAATGAGATGAGGTCTAATGAGATTAGAGAATTTCTTCTAGTAGGTAGCAGCTACTGAACTTGAAACTGATTTATCCTTAAATATACTGGGATTTGAATCCAGTTCTCCTCGACTCCAAATCTATGATATGCAGTAGAAAGGGGGAAATGTATTCAATTAATGAATCCTTTTCTCTATTTTCAAAAGTTTTTTTTTAATTGAGGAAATAACCTGTGTGTAGTATGTATTTCAAAGCATTGAATAAGATTGACACGTCAGTTCCTTGCTGAAGCATTTTTCTTTCTTTCTTTTTTTTTAATGTCCAAAATTCTTTAATATAACAAGGAGGAAGGGAGTTAGTTTTTGTAGCCTCGGCTGGCACGGTGGCCCCTGGCACGCTCGAACTTTCGGTCCTTGGATCGGACATAGGGCTTGGTATGGCTGTGGGGAGTGCCCGGTGCCTTCCCAAAATGCTTGTACACCTCGCAGCCCTTCCGGGGATCAGACAGCAGGACAGTGCCTCGGCCCTTGGGGGAGCTCATGGCCAGCTGGTCAAAGGTGAGGATCTTCCCACCAGCCTTGAGGATGCGATTCCGTGCATTGCTAGTCACATGAAGGGCACACACCTTCAGCTTGGGGACATCCTGGATCCTCACATCATCGGTCACAGTCCCAACGACCACGGCAGTCTTGTTTTCCCGGCCGGGAAGCTTCATTTTCCTGATCATGTGAGACAGGGATGGGGGGGCCGGTTGGTCCGGCTCATGAACAACCTTTTCAGGACAACCTTGTTGAAAGTGGAGGTGGATCTGCAGGCCAGGAACCGGTAGAGCTTCACCAGCAGCCGCAGGTAGATGTCCTGGCTCTTGGGCTCCTTGCGCCAGACTTTCGGGTCCTTGTTGTGGCGGATGTCCACCCCCATGCTGCCGCCCTAGGGAACACCAGCCCAAACAAGAAAGAGTATTTTTTCTTTTTAAAAAAATATTTTATTTTTCTTAATTACATTTAAAAAATTTTAACAATTCATTAAAAAATTTTTGAGTTCCAAGTTCTCTTCACTCCTCTTCTCCCCTCTCATTGAGAAGGTAAGTAATTTGACATGGGTTATACATATGCAGTCATGCAAAACATTTCCATTTAGTCCTGTTGTGAACGGAAATGCAGATAAAAAAACAAAAATTTAAAAATAAAGTTATGGAAAAAGTATGTTTTGATCTATATTCAGACTCTAGTTCCCCCCTCTTCCCCTGCCAAAGATGGATAATATTTTCATCACGAGTCCTTTGGAACTGTCTTAGATCATTGTAGCTGAGAATAGCTAAGTCATATTAGTTAATCATCATACAATATTGCTATTACTGTATACAGTGTTCTCCTGGTTCTGCTCCCTTCACTTTGTGTCAGTTCATGTGAGTTTTTCCGGTTTGCTGAAGCAGTTTTCTAAAGCTGTCAAGGTCTTGCGTTTGTTCATACATAGATGAAAAACTACACTGCCTTCAAACTATGTCACCCAATCACTAGGTGAACCAGGCAAGAGAGAGTTTAGACGGCTCAATGCAAAGCCATCATTACTTCTGGGAAAATGAATAAAAACATATGGCATAGTGATTCTGGGTCAATAGTATCTTTTTTTGTTAACACATCAACATAGAATTTATTTTCAATTTTCTCGAGTTTCAGCTTACTTAGACTTTTCACGACAGGTTAAATGGATTTAGAAATCAAACGAAGTTTAGAGATTACTTAGTCGAAACTCCTCATTTTACAAATAAGCAAACCAAAGCCCAAGAAAGTTAAATGCAACAACTGTTTAATGAATCCCTGCAAGAAAATGGTCTGTGCTGAGTACCTCTTTAAGCAAACTGGGTTTTACAGTTTTGCTTTACCTTGCTAACCAAGAAGTCCCCTGTTAAGTAAATGGGGAGAGAGATTCTGGTCTGGGACTGAGGTGGCTGTACCCAGTAGACCTGGGGAACCATAGCATGGCAGATTAATAGCAATTAGCATCAACAGTTTCTGAGATGCAGTTTCTCTTCCCAGGCCATGGGAAAAGGAAGGCAAGAGGGGACATGGTCATAGATGAACAGACTGCTCTGATTGATGGTAGCAGATCAAAATTAAATTATTCTTATTCCTCCCCAAATAAAAGGAATGGAACATTCCTTTATTTTGCTATAAATTATGTTTTACTGAGCTAGTTTTATTTCTCATAAACATCTGCGATTGATCTAAATGTGTACTTACTGGCATCCAATGGTTTATGGCATGAGTGTGCAATGGACAGCTCTGACGGGGACACAGAAGAGATATCAGTCACTCAGTTAACAAGAAAAACTTTATCAAGGACTTACTATGTGCCAGGCATTGTGCTAGTTTAGGGATACAAAGAAAAACAAAACAGGGGCTCACATTCTAATGGGGGAGACAACATGCAAATAACTATATACAAATAAGATATTTCTCTCTATATACATATAAATCTTTCTATCTATCCATACATACATGCATCTCTCCATATATATGGAGAGACAGAGATAGAGATAGAGACAGAGACAGAGAGAGACACAGAGAAAGAGAGAGAAATTTATAGTTAATTCCAGAGGAAAGGGATATGGAGTGTTGGGAAAGGCCGCCTGCAGAAAGTAGAATTAGAGTTGTCTTAAGGAAGACAGAAAACTAGAAGGCAGAGGTAAGAAGAGATTCCAGGCATGGGTAGCATCCTACTGTGGAAATAAAATTCCCAACCCCAGCCTGTCATTAGAGAAAATTCCAAGGGCTCAACTAAAAAGAACCTGAGTTTTTCTGTCTACCCCTAAGACCAGTATCTTAGCCCAAACCTAGTCTGCTCTGGGAACCAAATTGGGGGAACTCAGAATATGTGTAGAGTAATGCAAGGAAATCTCAAGATCTTCCCATAAGTAGGAACATTCATCCTCAGATCATCCATGTGCTAATAAGTCCTGCTTTCTCTTTGTAATCCACAGTCAGAAGACAGAGGTAGGCAGTGACTCCACTGTTCAGGTGAAATTTTCATAGAGAGAAGCCTCTGGAGTCTCAGTGTCACTTTTTGGTGATTCCACCTATTGAGAAGGGTATATACAAAGACTTTATTTTATTTTTAAATAGTATTCTATTTTTTTCCAACTACATGTAAAGATAGTTTTCAACATTCTTTTTTTTTTTTTACAAGATTTTGAGTTCAAGTTTTTCTCCCTCCTATCATCTCTCTTCCAAGATGGCAAGCAAATCTGATACATAAATTACATAAATTTACATTATGATTACATAATACATACATTTATGATTACATAAAGACTTTTAACCTCAAAGGAATTTCAAAAAGTAATGCACCTTGCTATAGAGGGGCTTTAAAACGAAAGACAGTCACTCGATTTACAGGAAACACACAGGAAGAGGGAAGCCCAGAAGTTGACACACAGAGGCATGTAAGACTACACAAGAGAAATGGCATATAAAATGAGCAATATGAGTTTGTGGTTTCCCCAGGGGCAGCACAGAGTGAAGTCAAAGAGATCTGAGAGAACTTCTCATGACCATTGGATTGCAGGTTTTGTTTGGTCACTGACCAGGAAGTAAAATTTATTTCTGTAAGAGTTGATGTGGGGATCACCAGTGAAGAAATCATTCTTTTTTTCTAGTCTTATAACTTTGATATTGGGGGGATACTTGATACCGCCTTACTGCAAATGGCCTTTGGGTTGAGCTGTTCTCTTGCCATAAATGAATTAAATACTTAGATTTAATAAGAGTGGGTGCAATTGATTGTGGGTAGAGATTTCTGAATTTCCCTAGAGTGACTGGGCTCAGTCACTTGGGAATTTTAATGTTGCACCTTTTATTTTTAATTCCATTCTATAAAAGTGATCTAATCTATAATATGAATGGATGGATCTTATTAAGTCCTGAGAAGTGGATTTAATTCTAATAAAGGTATTATAATTCTAATAAAGAGATGAGAATCTGGGAATGGGAGCATAAATCAAGTAGGTTATGATAATCTTCAACTTTTGATCTATAGATTAAATGAGATGAGGTAGAACCTGGGTTGATTTTTAAAGGCACTAGGAAGATCACCTCTTCTGATCATCAGATTCCAAGTTTTGCTAATTGACTGGTCAGGTACTCTATTTCTATAAGAGCTGGTATGGAGATTATCATCTGCCATGATGAAGTTGCTTCTTTTCTAGTTTTATAACTTTGATATTTAGTAATACTTGATTATTCCCCACTGCAAATGGACTTTGGGCTGGGCTGTTCTCTTGGCATAAGTGACTTAAGTACTTAGATTTTAATGGGGGCAGGGGAAGCTAGTGAAATAATTAAAGGACTGTTCCCCATACCTCTATTTAGGATTATTTACTTGGAGCATTTTTTTTTTTTTGGAGGGAAGCTGCTGTGAAAGTAGTGTGGACATTGAAATTTAATAGAAGATGAAACCCCTTCTATATGTAATGCTTGACTGAAGTCTCTCTTAAACCTATATCATAGTCATTATACTAGCCCTAAGATTTATTGTCAACATTCAAATTAGCCAGCTAATTAACTTGGATATCAGCAGTGTTTATTGGCTGACGTGCTGTATCTGTTTGATGAATCAGCATCTCAGTGAGTTAACATTAGAATTAGATTTAGGCACAGATCCTTCACACACAGAGGTTTAGCCCTTAGCAGGGATGCGCTAATGAGTTTGTAAGAGCCCAAGTGTTCAATTTTCATTATGAGCACCTAGATCTCAGAAATCATTAATCAGTACAAATAAGGGCTTCATTTATTGTTTTGTTGATTGTCTAGACTTAAGAAAGTGTTAATAATGTAGATTAAATTTATATTTTTCTGCCCTGCTGTTAAACATTTACCAGTAAAACCTTGTCCTTGGCCTCCTTTTCTAAATTTTTATGAGAATAGCATTTCTGGCAATTTCTGCCTTTAGCGATACCAGATATAAAGCAGGTCTGTTCTTCCAGGGGACATTGGTCACCGTAGGGCAGCCATGAAGAGTCTGAAATATCCAGTTAGTAACAAGGCCTCTGAAGTTATTGATTATTCATCAGTTAGAATGAAGATACAAAATTTCTCACCGTTCGAGGTTTCTTTACCATGCAGTAAATCGTGTTTGAACTCTGGTGCTTCTGAGGATTTGGAGTCGCTCCCTATAAAATACCAGTATCTAGCTCAGTTGTAGCTATTAAAACAGAGATCCACCATTGTCTCCTTATGTCAATGCCCCAGGTATGAATCTTCCCACTAGGCTTGTAGATTGTGTGATGTGTTTGTCCTTCGTCTGGAAGAGGACCATGACATCAGTGAATGATGACATGACTTGCAGTTGACTTGGCTAGATTTCTTTCTTAAAGATCAAGCTCCACAGGCTTGTAGAGAGCTCCTGGGAGATTCCTCATTGTTTCCACTAGAAATGTGAATAAATGCCCTCAGAGGTATGGTTGTCTGCAGGTTTCTGAATGAACTTCTGTCTTTTTAGAGAAGGGAAGATACCCAATCTCATCTGTAAACATTTGTACAGGCCATCCCCCATGACTGTTATGTATTCTCTCCTAAGAAAATCACTAGTTAGCCCCCTTTCCAAGTTCAGCTCATGAATCACTTCTTCCGGGAAGCCTGTCCTGATCTCCCCAACTGCTAATGTCAGCTCCACCTACCGTGAAACTACCTTGTATATAGTTTGTATATATTTAAATGTTTACATAATATTTACCCTAAAAGAATGTAAGCTCCTTGAGGGCAAAGATTATTTTGTTTTTATCTTTGTATCCTCAGCACCTAGACAATGCCTAGTAGATAGAAGGGGCTTAATAAAAGATTACTGATTGAATAATTGATTGGCCCCAAAAGGATGCCCAAGTTTCTCTGATCTTTGCCCATTCCACCCTATTGTGGGCCAGTATGAATACTGATGTAAGGTAAGAGACAGATCCTGGGAGCAGGAGAAGGATGATAATGACTCACCGGGAAAATTTGTACATATGATATTTCCTCTGGGGTGACAGGGTCATATATTCCTTCCTCACCACAGACAGAGTCATGCACATCACCTTCATCTCTGGTAAGGTCACGTTTCACAGTACTTTCACAAATAGGCCTCTGCACCATGCTGTTTTCTGAGGCTCTATCACTGTCCAGGCTGCCTTCTCTCCTTTGTCTCCTTTCAAGGACAAGTTCCAACTTCTTGTGCTCTTTAGTGACCATGGAAGTAAGGAAGGAAACAAGCATTTACGTCAGTGCCTACCTACTACATCCCAGGTCAGGCAGCTAGGTGGCGCCATAGTGCACAGAGTGCTAGGCCTGAAGTCAGGAGGACACCTTCCTGAATTCAAATCTGACTTCAGACACTTGCTAGCTGTGTGACCCTGGGCAAGTCACTTAACCTTGTTTACCTTAATTTCTCTCCCATAAAATAAGCTGGAGAGGGAAATAGGAAACTGCTCCAGTATTTTTGGCAAGGAAACCCCAAATGGTATCACAGAGTCAGACATGACTGAAGTGACTGAATAACAACAACCATATGACAGGCACTATGCTAAATATTTTAGAAATATTATCTCAGTTGGTCCACAGCTGTGGGAGGTAGGTTGTGACTTTGCCAGAATCACGTATCAAATAAGTGCCTGAGGTCAGATTTGAACTCAGATCTTCCTGACTCCAGGAGCACTGCTCTGTCTATTACACTGCCTGGTGTTCCCATTGTGAACTGTCCTTCAGCAGTTTCTGTGACAAACTTCCTGAGCTCAGAAAAGCACTTATTTTATCTCTTCTTTCCCCCTCTGCTGTAAATGTCCAGGCTGGCTCTTTCCTTAGCTGAAACCTGGAGAGCTGGAGGAAAGGCTTGGCCTTGGTCAGACTGGAACCAGCATCTTTCCTTTTAGGTGCTTCATTTGGGCAGGAATACACAATTTCTTTCATTTAGAAAACATTGATAGAGCACATATGTTCAAGGCACTGTGTTGAACTGATGAGGGAGATACGAAGATCAATAAAATTTGGCCTCTCCAGGAACTTAAAGTGTAGTAGAAGTTAAGACACGAACATATTTAAGCGGTCAGGAATCCACAGTTTCATCATACGTAGCTATGCAGCAAACTATAATAAAAGCGGAATGTAAGAAATGCCCTACCAGAAGTATAAGGTGATTTAAAAGTTCCAAAGACATCTAGAAGAACAAAAGGTCAAGAACATCAAGAGATCAGTGAAAAAGAAATGGGAAAGAAGGTGACCTAGCAGTATTAGGTGTCAAGCTATAGTGCAAAGTGGTGATCATCAAAACAATGTTGTACTGGCCAAGAAAGAGAGTGGTGGATCAGTGGAATAGATTAGGTACACAATCCACAGTAGTAAATGACCATGGTATTCTAGTGTTTGATAAACCCCAAGATCCAAGCTTTGGGGGCAAGAACTCACTACGTGACAAAAATTGCTAGGAAAACTGGAAAGCAGATTGGCAGAATCTAGACACAGCAAATCATGTACCAAAATAAGATCAAAATAGGCAAATGATTTAGACATAAAGGGTGATATCATAGGTAAATTAGGGGACCCGGAAAAATGTATCTGTCAGATTTTTGGATAAGGAAAGAATTTCTGACCATGTAGGAGATAGAGAGAATCATGAGAAATAAAATGGATAATTTTGATTACATGAAATTAAAAAGATCTTGTAAAAACAAAACCAAATGCATAAAAAATTAGAAGAAAAGCAGAAAATTTGGGAAAAATTTACATTAAATTTTTTTGATAAAGGCCTCATTTTTCAAATATGTAGGGAACTGAGTCAAATTCATAAAAATAAGAGCCATTCTTCAATTGATAAGTGGTCAAAGTATATTACCCAGTTTTTAGAAGAAATCAGAGCTATCAATAGTCACATGAAAAAATCCTCTAAAAAACTAATGATTGGAGAAACGCAAATTAAAACAACTCTGAGGTACCACCTTCATTCATTGTGTGTCCTTAGTTCCTGAAGAAGACCATGACATCAGGAACGTGATGTCATGGCTTGCAAGTGAATTGGATTTAAGTGAGGAAGCACTGTGAGAAGTCACCAGCCTCACTCTCTTCCTGAGTGATCTTGGTCCAGTGGCAACATATAGATCAAGATAACTGAAGGTGGTCCCATTCAGTGGGAGACTTGGCCTTTTTAAACTGAGGTCTTTCCCAGGTCTCAGTTTGACTGAGGCAATGCCCATTCAGTGATCAAGGCTAGATAAGAAATGAGGCAAAGAACGGCCTCTTTGACCTAGTTAAAAAACCAAAATCAATCTGTGAGGGGAAGATCCTTAGAGTTTCTGGCCAAAACAGAAACAATTACTATTTACACTCACTCTGAGCCATCACAGCCCAAGCAATGACCAAGTGAGGCTTGGACTGGGACCTACTATTGACCAATCAATGAGAGTCAGAGTAATTTGGGTTTAAGGCATGATCATTAAAAATGAAATCTATTCATAAACCCCAAGATATCTCATAAGATTTCAGCTATCGAAATTTATATTCCTTTGGGCAGAGCACCTGAAATTACAAGTATGATTCCCTATGTGGAAAAAGGGAGAGGAAGGAGGAAAGGGAGAAAAGAAGGAAAGGAAGAAAGCACTGCATCAACTGGCTCAACTGGAATTGTCCAGTTTGGTCCCCAATGGGACAGCTATTACTACTCACAGATCTTCATTTGTCCTTTGCTCTTGAAGAGGATCATGACATCAGAAAGGTGATGTCTTGATTTGCAAGAGAATTGGATTGAAGTGAGACAGGGTTGTGCAAAGACATCAGCCTCACTCTCTCCTACTGAGTGATTTTAGTCTGGTGGCAAGATATAAATCAAGATGACTGGACATGGCCCGGCACCACCTTATACCTATCAGATTGTCTAACATGATAGAAAATGGAAATGATAAATTCTGGAGGAGATGTGGAAAAATAAGTACACTAATGCACTATTGGTGGAGTTGCGAATTGGTCCAACCATTCTGGAGACATAATCAAAAGGCTATCAACCTTAAATATACTTTGACCCCACAATACCCCTACTAGGTTTATAGAAATCAATGAAAAGGGCCTATATGTACAAATGTACTTATAGAAGTTTTTTTCAGGGTGGCAAAGAAGTGGAAATTGAGGGAATGCCCATCAATTGGGGAATGGTTGAATAAGTTGTGGTATATGATTGTGATGGAATGCTATTGTGCTTTAAGATATGATATACAAGAGGGTTTCAGAAAAAAACCTAGAAAGACTTATATGAAATGATATTAAGTGAAGTGAGTAGAACCAGGAGACCATTGTACACACACACACACACACACACACACACACACACACACACACAGAGCAATATTGTAATAAGGATCAACTGTGAAAGTCTTAGCTACTTTGATCAAGGTAATGAGCCAAGACAATTCTAAAGGACCTATGATGAAAAATGCCATCTGCTTCCAAAGAGAGAGAGAATCAAAAAACTCTAAGTGCATGTTGAAGCGTACTTGTTTAACTTTCTTTATGTTTCTTGCTTTTTTTTTTTGCCACACAGCTAATATGGAAATATGTCTTACATGACTTCATTTGTACAATTAATATATTGTTTGCTTTCTCAATGGGCGGAAAAGGTGTTGGAGGGAAGGAGAGAATTTAGAACTCAAAATTAAAAAAAAAGAATGCTAAGAACAAATAATGTTTTTTTTAAAAGAAAGTTCCACAGAAAAGTGATTGCTTGTAGCTGGAGTTGGGGGGAGGGTAGTATAGGGCTTTAGGGAAAATTTCATGGAGGAGGTAATTTTCAGGCTGTTAGCTACAGGATGAAGAGGATTCCAAAGGTAGAAAAAGGAGGGAAGTGCGTTCTGGGTATTGTTAAGTACACAAGTATAAGCAGAAATGTATTGGATATGTTTAGGAAACCATGAGGCAGTTGTTTTGTTTAGATCAAAGGTGGGGATAGGAGAGCCGTTGATTAGACTAGACAGGTATGGAGGAGATAGATGGGAGAGGGCCTTGAATGACAAACTAAGGAATTTGGACTTTATTTGGTAGTCAGAAAGCTCATAATTAATAATAATAATAAGGATAGGAACTGGACTTGTAACTGCATTTGTATGGGGAATTTTCAGGTGAGAAAACACTCTCTACCAATGCAGATGGGCACCTTTTCTGCAACATAAAAAACCCCCCACTAAACTAGAGTTAACTAGAATATTGAGCAGTCATACAGTCAATTACATATCAGAAACGTGACTTGAATCCAAATCTTCTTGGCTTTGAGGCCAGCTCTCTATCTTAATAGGCTGTCTCTTAACAGCAACAACAATAAAAGTTCATTCATTCATTGATTTACAAGGTGTTCATGGAAGGTGTTTAAATAGAGGACTAAACTGAGTTGATTTTTGCTTTAGGAAGATTACTCTGAGAAGAGCAAGACTAGAAGTGGGGAAGCTGATTAGGAGAGTATTGCAATAGTTCAAAGGAGGCAGCGAAATATCTGCACAAACTGAAGAGAAACAATGAATAAAAGAAATATGGAGGAAGTAGAATCAACAGGACTCATAACTTATTGGATGTGGTATACAAAGGGGAGGGAGTGGCAAAGATGATCCTTAGGTTTTAAGCCTGGGGAGGTGATGGTGCTATTAGCACAACCAGGGAAGTGAGAAGGAAATAGCTGATTTTGGGGAAAAGAAAATGATTTTGGTTTTGGAGGATACTGTTCTCCCTCCTGCCCTTGCTCTTGATGTGGATATTCAGACTTCTAGAGTACCGTCTCCTCCTGGAACTATCTCTCTTCTATTTAGAGTATTATGGGGACCAGTGACATCCTGCTAAGCTTAAGGACTTTTGATGAGGATCTCAATCTAAACCAGAGTGCTGTGAGGCAACTGGGGACAACCTTGTTCTTTCCACTGTGTTCCTGCTCTCCCTGAGTAACACCAGGATATAGGACTCCTTGTCATAGGCTGATCTCATCGATCTCTGCTGCTCTGAAGCTGCCCAACAATTTCTGAGTCTTGCAACAGAGGAGCTTGCTTTTATTCTGGGGGTTCTTTACTTCTTGGTGTGTGTCATAAATTTCTTTTGAAGTGTGGTGAAACTTATTGATCCTCAAATTGATGTTTTTAAATGTTTGAAAAACACATAAGGTTAAAAAAAGAAACCAATTACCTTGATATAAAAATGTAACGTTGCTAGTTCATGGACCCACTGAAACCTATCCATCAGTCTCTTGAGAGTCTGTGGACTTTAGGTTAAGCATCCCTACTTTATAGGGTCAAGTGAATAGTACCCTACCCCATTCTTCCTCTATCTACCTGTTGGTTTCCTTTTTGAAGAGATGATCATTTGGGGCCAAAATTTGCCCTGAGTTGGAAAAACGTGAAGATTCCTGGGACACCAGGGAATTTGCCCAGTGATACTACATACAGTGGAATTTTGAGCTAGATGAGAAAGGACTTACGTCTGTTAGCTGATCCCCTCCTATCCTCTCCAGGAGTTTGCCCAATGAACCCACTTTCCTATCTGCAGGTGATTCTTATCTATTGATAGTTTCCTCTTGACATACAGAAAACAACAAAAATATAACTTGCCTCCCCTTTTCTTAAAAAAAACAACAACCAGGAATCCCCCATTTGAATCTGATATTTCCTCTAATTGTTGCTCTATAACTTCCTACCTTTCTCTGTTAAACCCCCAGAAAGAACTGTCTGCATTTTCTGCCTCTTTTTCTTTATAAACCACTTACTTTTGTATTTCTTTGCAATTTGACTTCTAATCCCAATTCTATAATGAAACTGTGCTCTCTAAGATCTCCAATGATCTCCTAATTGCTAAATATGGTGACTTTTTGTCAGTCCTCATCTTCCTTCATGACTCTCCAGCCCTGGATACTGTTGATCACTTCTTCCTCTTGGATTATCTCCTCCGCTGGCTTCTTTGATGCTGCCCTTCCTAATTCTTTTCCTACCCGTCTGACCCTTTCTCAGTCTACTTTGTTGGTATACCTTCTACTCCTTAAGTGCTGGATCACCATATGGTTCTGTCCTGGGTCCTCTTCTCTTTTTATTGTTTCCAAGTGATCTCATCTGTTTATACCAGTTCAATGATCATCTCTGTGCATATGACCTCCAAATTTATACATCCAGTCCTAACCTCTTTCCTAAACTTCAGGCTGCCAAATGACTACTGGACATGATGTCCAGTACTGAAAGCTGCATTAGCATTCAAATTCAACATGTCTTGTTTTAGACATTATTCCTTTATTATTAGACAAATTATTAGACAATATTAGACAATAATTAGACAATTAATAGACATTATTAGACGAATTCCTTATTTTTCCTCACCCTAATAGACCTATCCCCACTCCAAACTTTCCCATTTCTCTTGAATATCATCATCTTCTCAGTTACCCAGATTATTAATCTTGTAGTCAACCTTGACTCTTCCCCTTGCTCACCTCTCCCTCCACATCCAATCACTTGTCAAATCTTGTTGATATTTTAGCCAAAATAACTCTCAACCTCCTCTCTTTCTCTCTCTCTCTCTCTCTCTCTCTCTCTCTCTCTCTCTCTCTCTCTCTGTCTCTCTCTCTGTCTCTCTCTGTCTCTCTCTCTCTGTCTCTCTGTCTCTCTCTCTGTCTCTCTCTGTCTCTCTCTGTCTCTCTCTCTCTCTCTCACTGTCATGGCTTTTGTTACCTCTTGCTTGGACCATGATGATAACTTCTAGTCTTCTTGCCTCTAGACTTTGCTCTTTCCAATCCATCCTCTAACGACTAGAACAATCTTAAGGCATGGGCTGGATTATGTCATTTCAAAACACTTCAGAGCATTTCTGTTCTTCTAGCTATTAAAAAACCCACAAACCAAATTCCTCTATCTGGTATTCAGTGACTCTCCATAAGATGACTCAAAACTAGGAGATAGAGTTTATGATAGAAAGCACTAACTGAAGTCAGGGTTCCCAGGTTCTTGTGAGTGGCAGTGTGAGACTACAGGCAAATCATTTGTTACTTTTTTGGAAGGCAATTAGGGTTAAGTGACTTGCCCAAGGTCACACAGCTAGTACGTGTTAAGTATCTGAGGCAGAATTTGAACTCAGGTCCTCCTGACTCCAGGGTCAGTGCTGTATTCACTGCACCACCTAACCAACCCAAATCATTCGTTACAAAGGAATTTGTTGTTCTCTGTTACAAAGAATTTGTTATTCTTTTCTTTTTCTTTTACAATGGGGTGAGGGGACATGAAGATGAGAAAATAGATCTCTGTTATTAATTTTTTTAAAATAGAGAAGAATTGGGGCAAGGTGCTACAACAGGTGAAATGTTGCACGCATTTTCAAATGAGGTCACTGTAGTATTAGCTTTACTTAACTATTTTACTTTGTTGCAAGAGAACTTTCAGGAAGTGAGAGTAAATTATAAATGTTTATAATGTAAAAACAAAGCATATCAATAAAACTTTAAAAATAAAGTGAGGGGAGTTCTATTAGATCACTTCATGGGTCCTTTCCTTTTCTAGATTTATGATCCTGCCTTTCCTTATATCAGATTACTGAGAGAAATTATTTTACTATTATATTAAAAACATCATTAAATTAGGATCCAGCAGCATCAAGAGATAGAAGGATGAATTCCATCTAAAACTCACTATTTCACAAAAAAACTGCTGGGAAAACTGGAAAATAGTATGGCAGAAACTGCATAGACCAACTTTTCACACGCTATACCAAGAGAAGATAGAAATGAACACAAGATTTAGACATAAAGGGTGATACTATAAGCAAATTAGGAGAGCAAGGAATAATTTACCTGTCAGATCTATGGAGAAAGGAAGAATTTAGGACCAAATAAGAGATTAGAGAACATTATGAAATGCAAAATGGATAATTTAGTTTACATTAAATCAAAAGGTTTTTGCACAAAGCCGATGTAACCAAGAGTAGAAGGGAAGTGGAAAGCTGGGAAATAATTTTTATAGCCAGTATCTCTGATAAAGATCTCATTTCTAAAATATGTAGAGAATTAAGTCAAATATATAAGAATACAAGTCATTCCCTGGTGATAAATGATAAAAGGATATAAACAGGCAGTTTTCAGATGAAAAAATTAAAGCTATCTATAGTCATATGACAAAATGCTCTAAATCACTATTGATTAGAGAAATGCAAATTAAAACAACTCTGAAAACCTGTCGGATTGGTTAATATGACAGAAAAGAAAAGTGATAAATGTTGGAGAAGATGTGGGAAAATTGTGAACTGATCCAACCATTCTGGAGAGAAGTTTGGAAAAATTCCCAAGGAGGTACCAAACTGTGCATACCCTTTGACTCAGCAATACCACTACTAGGTCTGACTCCCTAAGAGATCATAAAAAAGGGAAAAGGACCCACATGTACAAAAATATTTATAGCAACTCTTTTTGTGGTAGAAAGAATTAGAAATTGAGGTGATGCCCATCAATTGGGAATGACTGAACAAGTTGTGGACTATGAATGTAATAGAATACTATTGTGCTATAAGAAATAATGAATAAGTGGATTTCAGAAAAACCTGGAAAAACTTGTGTGAACTGAGTGAAGTGAGCAGAACCAGGAAACACTGTACACAGTAATAGAAACATCATGTGATGACCAACTTTAATAGACTTAGCTCTTCTCAGCATTAAAGTGATCTAAGATAATTCTAAAAGACTCATGATAGAAAATGCTATCTACATCCAGAGAAAGAACTATGGAGTTTGAATGCAGATCAAAAAATATTATTTTCTCCTTTTTCCCCCTTTCTCATGGTTTTTCCCTTTTGTTCTGATTCTTTTTTTCACAACATATCAAATGTGGAAATATATTTAATATGATTGTATGTGTATTGTCTATATCAGATTGCATGCTGTCTTGGGGAGGGGGGAGGAGAGGGAGAGAGAAAAAAATTTGAAACAAAAATCTTACAAAAGTGAATGTTGAAAACTATCTTTACATGTAATTTGAAAAAATAAAATATTATTAAGTGGGGGAAAATTTAAATTAAATTTAAAAATAGGATCCAGGTTTTTCTCCTTTATTTCCTCATTTAAGGCACAGGCGCCTGTAAAAAGTAAGTCTCTGAAGGACATGACTGATGATGACATTGTCTTAGCCCTCAAAGAACATGCTCCTCAATTTTGGGTAGGACCCTACTAGGAGACCTAAGTTCTTTTTTTTTTTTTTTTGCAAGGGGGAAGGCAGGGCAATGGGTGTTAAGTGACTTGCCCAAGGTCATATGGCTAGTAAGTGTTAAGTGTCTGAGGCTGGATTTGAACTCAGGTCCTCCTCACTCCAGGGCTGGTGCTCTATTCCCTGTGCCACCTAGCCACCCCTGAGACCTAACTTCTGTTTAGAGTATAAACAGATTCCAGTCTGGGCAAGTTTTTACCCTGGGGAAATGAGCTCCTGTCCTTGTATCCATTCTTCAATTAAAATTTAGGATGACTCAGCTCATGAAGGAGAAAATCAGCCAGAATTATCTGGATGGAGATGGATTCTCCTGTCAGATGACTGGAGGCAGTCGAGTCTCATGATTGAGCCACATTCTCAGCAGGAGGACCTGAAGACTCCTAAGCTGCCTCTTCATTAAATGCCCACTGATTGGGGTTGATTTTCATTTGTCAGGGGCATTCACTTTTACAAAGGCATTTAAAGCATTCAGTGACTCTATTTGTTTGTCTCTGGTTACCAAGAAAAACCACTGACCATTAATTTATTGATTGCCAGTTAGCCTAATTAATAAACTGATTATTAATTACCCAGAAACTCTGTCTCTCAGGATTTTCATTCATCACATTACCATACTTAATCCAGTCTTCTTTCCTGCCAAAGTGGATTATGTCCTGTTTTGCTAAATTTAACATTCCCTCTTTGATCTCCATTCATTCTCTCAAGTTGTGTCCTGTGTTTAGAATTCAGCCCCTTCTCTTTTCCACCCCTTGGGATCACTCCCTATCTTCTGTGGTATACCAGAACCAGCTCAGATTGGCCCGAGAGAAGCCAACTATTAAATATTCAGTGTGAACAATCACACCTTGGAAATTTGCAAATGCTATAAATCAAGGGCTTGGGTTATTTTTTAGTTGTCTTGACTTAATAAAGTGATGGAGAAAACATTAATAATTCAAATTAAACTTAAGAATGTGCTGTGAAGAATGGTTCCCACCATCCCCAGAAGTTATTAAATATTTGCCAGTCCATCTCAGCATCTTCCTTCTTAGCTCCAGGGAGCTGGCCAGCAGTTTCCAAGTCCCACACTCAGGGAGTCTGCTTTATTTAGCGCAGGGGTTATTGATTACTTTGTGTGTGTCATGGACCCATTTTGAAAGTCTGGTGAAGCCTATGGACCCATATTTTTAAATGCATAAAATAAAACTTATAGCATCACAAAGGAAACCAATTATATTGAAATAAAGATGCCATTGTTTTCCATCCAAATTCATGGACCCACCCAAATCTATCCATAGATTTGATCCTTCCAATTATTTTTTTCCTCCCTCTTCAAATGATTTTGAAATAGCTACAATTGCAATTGCTACATATTGTAGCTCCCCAATGGAATGTAAGTATCTTGAGGTAAGAAACTGTTTAGTTTCTGTTTTTAAATCCCTAACTCTTAGTACAGTGAATTGTACATAATAAAAATTGGTGAATATTTGGTGTGTTTTCCAATGAAGGAAATTGTCAGGGGCCAGTAGGTAGTCCTGTAAGGGGACACTTTAGGGAACAGATATGTTTAAGTCACAATTCTTTCTCATGTCACCATTCACATCTTATGATGTCCAGCCATGTCATAGCCCAAATATCCCAAATAACCTTTCCCCAGGAGGTTCATCCCCCATGGCATATAGGTGGTACAGTGGATGGAGCCCTGAGAATGGATGCAGGAAGATCTGAGTTCAAATCTAGACTAAGACATTTGCTACCTTTGTGAGCCTAGGCAAGTTATGTAACCTCTGCTTGTCTTAGTTTCCTAATCTGTAAAATGGGGATGATAAATAATAGCACCTACTTCTAGGGTTGTTGTGAGGATTAAATGAGATATTATTTATGCCTAACACAAGTTCTTGTTCCTCCTCTTCTACCTCCTGCAAACCTCTCCCTGGTATAGCAAGCACACAGCCCTTCCAATTAGTGTCATTACCTGGTGCCTCTTCAGGAGTCTGGCCCTGGATTTGGGTAGAGCAGCAATCTGAGTAGTGACCTGGGAAAAATAAAGTTGATATTTAACCAAAAGAATTATAAAGAGAGAAGTTTCCCCTTCACTCTCCAGATTTTTCTAATAATGAAGTAGACAAGCTAGGGATTATAAAAAGGAGATAGGGACATAAGAAGGGATATAGGACACAGAAAGAAGTAGAAGACCTGGTCTTCCCAGAACAGAATGGTGACAAGAATACAGAAGTGAAGGATAGATCAGAATCTGACACAGTCCTGAGGAAAGCGCAGAGAGTTGCAACTCTTTCCTCATCCCTTTTCCAAACCCTCTCCCCAATCTCAGGACAAGGAGAAAATAAAGAATGTTGGAGGGAGAATAATTCTGAAGTCTTAAGTTACTTCATAGAGGTAAAGATATTCCGAGACAAATAAGAAAAGGATGACAAAGGAAGAAATATACATTTTATTAGCCTTTACACCTACCATGTCTCTTCTTTTTCCAAACATACCAACAGGGGATTGCCAGTCCAAGAAGCCCAAGTAGTGCCAACCAGGCCTTTCTGTTTTTCTTAGACTCTTGAAAAAGAAAGTGAAATAAGTGGCTTTGGGCCACTTCCCATTTTGATGGGAAGGGGGATCTTAAGCTCTATATCTAAGTCTTGATTTCCTTCCTAAGACTAGTTCCACATTGAACATATATTACAAGTAGCAAAGAAACCTATTTATCCAAATTATAGCAAAACAGACATCAGAGAAGGTAAACATAGGAGGATGTATACCAGATAAAACATAATGAAGGAGCTCTCCCATTGGGAATGAGGCAGTTCAGATCAACCAAGAATCCTCTTCATCTCACCCAAGGGAAAACTCTCTGAAGTTTCTAAATAGCAAATTAGAAGTAGGACATGATAGAGACTGCCTGCTCCTCTCATGTCTTTCCAGTTCAACAACCTGAATTGGGGTTGGCCTCTTCCATCTTTTCTCTGCAAACTGAAGCTGACTCACTGGGGGTAAATCCCATTTGATGAGTCCTCAAAGGGAACTTGAAGGAGACTGCAAAAGACTGAAGCTCTTACTTCTCACCAATTCTGAGTCATCCCTCATATAAGAAGGGTCTTCAACTCCGCTAATAAGGAGAGTGTTCCATACCAGTGAACTTTTAATATAATTATTTTCTGTCTGTATCTTACTATTTTGTGTATTTTTATAATCTGTATTTTGCTTTATACATCTAAAAACATTATTCTGAGAAGCAGTTCTGTAGCCTTCACCAAAGAGGTCTATGATCCACAAAGATAGTTAAGAACCCCTGATTTAGTCCAAGTGTCGCAGTTTACATATGAAAAAACAGACCCAGAATGAATTAGCTTAATCAAGATCATCCAGGTAGTAGTAGTGTCAGGGAATGAATCCAAGTCTTCTAACTTCTGGTCCAGGGTTCTTTCTACTACAAATACCGCCTTTCCTATAATATTCATTCCTCCTCCCTTCTCCCACCCCTGTTGCTCAGTGGACTCCTAAATAACTGTCAGCCCCACTGCCCTAGTCTATTCAAACATCTAAGGAAGCAAAGATGGTTGAGGGTAGGGTTAGGGGACAGACCACAGTAGAACAAGGAGACAGAGAATTACCTGGACAGAGTTGCCAAGCTGGGAAAGAGTAAGAGCTGTTGCTGACAGGATTACTGGCTGTACAGGTGTAGTTCACTTCATTGTCCCCAGGTCTCAAAGACACATTGAGGACAGACCCTTCATGGGACAAAACAACTCTTTCCCTTAGGAATGTCCAACTGTAAGTCACATTGTCTCCATAACTGTTGTCCTGCACCTTACAAGTCATTGTGATGGTACAGATTTGGTTCTCATTGGTCCTCACGCTCATAGTACCTTTAACTTTCTTTATTTGTTCTGCATGAGGGGAAAAGACATAGGCTCGTGAGGAGGAGTGGGACAGATTCCCCGTTCTATTCCTTTCCTGTCAATATCAGTGTCTGAGAAACTCTTGCCACAGGCATTTTGAAAACTTTTTTTTAAAGTCTTGCCATGCTGTAGTTTGCTATTGTCCCTGTCGAAGTCATAGAATTTTAGAGTTAGAAATGACCTCAGGAATTATCTAATCAAACCTGGACTTGTTCAGGAGCACTGCAACAACATACCATAAAAGTGATTATTCACCCTCCACTTGTTGCTGTTGTTGCTGCTACTGCTGCTGCTGCCACTGCTGCTGTTGCCACTGCTGCTGCTGCTGCTACTAGTACATTATGATGATGTCATTTTTATAAGGTGTTAAAACATCTGACTGCAGATTTAAGCTAGTAGGTATGTGAGGCTGAATTTGAATTCATCTTCTTGGTTCTGTGTCTATCACTATCAAGTCCCCTGTGCCACTTAGTTTTTCTTAATAAATAAAAAATAAAATGGACATTCCCACATACTATTAAAGGCTAAAACTGAACTCTGAAATAAGACTTTTGGGATACCTCATATACAGGAGAACACAAAGGAGAATTAAACATGGAGCTGCAGCTAAAGAGTACCAGAGACAGAGTGCTGGACCTGGGGTCAAAAAGACTCAAGTTCAAATCCAGACCCAGACACCTACTAGCTAACAAAACATAGAATGGGCTGCCTTAAGAGGTAGACCGAATTCCAGAGCTGGGAGCAATTTCAAAAGCCATCTTCTCCAATGCCTTCATTTTAAAAAGAAAATGTATATGCATATTTTATGAGCATTTATAATTTGTTTCTTCTAGTCCTCCCAAACTGAGAAAATAAAAATAAAGTAAATAAAACCCTCCATATAAACATGTATGGCCCAGCATGTAAAGTCACTGAACTTTTAATTATCTCATGCTGCTTTTTAGCCCTACACACAGAAGAACAACTGGTTTTTTTTTTTTTAAAGGAGAAAATAAATAGATCAACATGACAAACTTCTTCATTGAGAGGAAAGACTCTCTCTGTAGGGCTCAATAAACACAATAAACAAACAAACAAAAACCAAACCCAAACCTAGGCAAGCTTTCCTCACTGGGGGGACCTGTTTTTTTCATCTCCCCTTCACCTTCATCACCTCCTTGGCTACCTACTGCACAATCTGACTTTTTCTTTCATGAATTTTAAAAAGCATTGAATTTCTTGGTGAATGATGTAAGATATTGGTCTATGCCCACTTCCTATCAGACTGCTTTCCAGTTTTTCCAACAATTTTTACCAAATAATGAGTTCTTATGCTCAAAACTTTAATCTTTACTCTTGTCAAATACAATGTCAGGATTTCAGATCAGGAAGGGACCTTAGAGATCCTCAGCCACATTTCATTGATGAGGAAGCTGGAGACCAGAGAGGACATGGGACAGACTTGTTAGTAGCAGAGCTGGGATGGAATCCAGTCTTCCTGGATTCAGGAAGTTGCTGTTTTCTTTCCACCATAGAGTGAAAGGCAGTGTGAGCACTGGATTTGGAGTTGGAGGATCTTGGTCCCAAACCAATCCCAATCCAGACAATCACTTGCCTATGTGACTTCATGAAAATGACTTAACTTTTCTAGACCACAGTTTACTCATCTGTAAAATGAGGAGTTTGATCTAGATGGTTCCTGAGATCTCTTCCAGTCCTAGATCTAAAATCCTCTCATTTTCAATGACACACCCAAATCTTCCCTGCCTCAACCCAGTCTATTCTTTCCAAGTGCTGGGAAAGTAATAAAAGAGGAAGAATTAGTGGGGAACTCCTCCCACTCACTCCCACTCCCACTCCCACTCACTAAATAGATCTTTTTGGGGGGGGGGAGGGAGGAGAAAGCTGACTGTAAGGAATTATCCTTGGTACTGAACTTTAAGAAGTCAAGGAGTGGTATTTTCATGTTGTATAGTATAAAGCACACTAAACCTAGAGTCCAAAGACCTGTGTTTAAGTCACTAATACTGAATAATTTTGTGAGGGAAGGCAGTTAACCTCCTTAAGCCTCAGTTACCACATCTATCTAATGGGTATAGTACTATGTTTACCAGAAACATCAAACACATGGGACAACATTCCCAAGTGAGGCCTGAACCAGATTAAAATGTCTTTGGAAAATGTTTAGCAAAATAAATAAAAATACAACAAAATATAATTTTAAATATCACATTTAAAAATGCCGCCCACAGGAATCCTTATCTGTGGATTAGTGGCCACTGTTTCTATCTGAGTTTGGCACCTCTGATGCACCCTGTCTCCCTCACAAATTTTTATTGTAGAATTTAGACCAAAAAGTGACCTTTAAAACCATCTGGTTCTCAAATCCTCATATTATAGATGAAAATATGTGACTGAATCCAGTATTTTTTTCCTTCACATTATGGTGGTAGTTGGGAAGAAAGTACTCAGAACTGTGAGCTCTTACTTTAAATTTTGGCTCATAGTCTCAAGTAGTGACCACACTGTGTGAAAGATAATATTCTGTACAATGGGTTTTCTGGAATTTCCTATAGGTGAGCAACAGCTACAAACATTAGGAAATAGGATGGGGCGCACCAGAATCCTATGTAAGGAATAATGTTGGGCAATGGATGCCCGACAAATGTCAATTAAATGAAATAGTGTGAAATATGAGGGAATGTACACATATATAATTCTTCCTGAAAGGGAGAGGGTTGAGGATCATAGTGAGAGAAAGCAATAGAGACAGGAAAAAGTTTTTAAAGAAATAGCTTAAATATTAGTATCTCAGTCCTGAAACTCACTGTAGACTTGCAGAGAATACAAGTGCGTTGTTAGGATGCTGGAGGAGTTGGTGCATACATGGGCTATGTAGAGTCCTTGGTTCTCCATCTGCACATTAGGAATTTGCAGGGAGAAGTCCTGGGCAGGGTCTCTGCCTCTGTCAGCTCTATGGGTTGTGACTCTATTCAGCTTTCTCACTTTTCCTGGTTCTGTTCTGATAAGAGAAGTATTTGAAATCCAGACAACGCTCTCAACTCCTGATGGAATCTTCAGTGGGAAAGTGATCAGGTTCCCCAGGGTCCCAACCACTATTGTGGGGACTGAGTTCCCTTCTGAGGTTCCTGGCCCTGTAGAGGTAGATTAGAAATTGAAGCATTAGCTCCCTTCATCCAGAGCTTCAAGGACTCTCGAGGCCCATGAGCATCCTTCTCCTATAATGTCCCTGTTTCCTGAGTCATCTTCATCTTCCTTCCCTCCATGGGTACTTAACTCTATCCTCTACCCCTTTATTCCTATTCCCAGGGAACCCTCACAGGTTGTAGAGGGTAAGAAATCCTTCATACTCATTTTATTCTTTTCTTTGGCCCTTAGGTAATTTTCCAGACCTGGTTTGGTTTGAGGTGAGGATAAATTCATCATTTCTTTTTTTTCCTTTTTTTTTGGAGGGGTGAAGGTAGGGCAATTGGGGTTAGGTGAGTTGCCCAAGGTTGCCTGGCTAGTGTGTGTATGTGTGTGTGTGAAGTGTCTGAGGCCAGATTTGAACTCAGGTCCTCCTGACAGCACAGGCCAGTGCTCTATTCACTGTGCCACCTAGCCACCCCTAAATTCATCATTTCTAATCTCATCACCATGTTGTTAACTTAAGCCTGGATATCACCTCCCTCAACCACCCTTCCCCTCTGATTGGAGGGCTGAAAGGTAGAGTACCAAATTCCAAACTGAATACCAGTCTTCCTTTATAGAGCTCAGAAATTGGACTTTCAGCTCACTCCACTTTTCATCTACTGCTCTGCTTGGTTTCAGTTTTCAGTTTTTGGTTTTCAGATACTCCTGGTACCCATCTGGTCAGCCTCCCCATTCCCACCTTCTTTTGTGTGTTGTCTTCCTCTAATTAGATTGTAAGCTCCTTGAGGACAGGGACTGTCTTTCTTTTTTCTTATTTGTATCCCCAGCACTTCACATAGTGTGTAGCACATAGTAGGTGCTTAATAAATTTGAATTAAATTGAAATTAAAATGAAAATAAGATGCTCCTATTCAGAGTCTCTAGTGGTTCACAACTGGCTCTTTCACTACTAGGCCAGGTTAGGTCTAGGTCTTACTCCTTCCCTGCCCTCTTCAGCTCCTGCCCTTTTCTCTATCTTTTGCCTTTTATGGCAGGTGACTTCCGTTTGGACTCTCAGGTGCCCCTCTTCCTTCCCCCAACTTCAGTCCTTCCTCTCTGATTCTAGACATTCATTTTCCATCTCCCTCACTCTTCTACCAGCACACCCCTGTATCATTTCTCTCCTATTGTAAATAGCATATATTGAACACAAATTAACATTTTCCAGATGAATCAAGGTAATCATTGTGAAAATACACCACTATTCTGTGTGGTTTTAACACAGGGATACATTCACAGGCTAAGATAAATGGGTTCTATAGTTATGTGTGGGTTGTTTGCTCCTTTGGCCAATAGCCCAAGAAGTATTTTGAGTTTAGGTGTCTGATTTCTACATTTTTTTCCTCTTCCCTTGTTGTCAGGCAGCTTTACTTATCATTGCTGCCTCCAGCACCACAACCCTACCCAAATTATCTTTTCAAAGTCCTTCTTTAGTCTATTCTGGTCTGAGAAACCAGAGAACCAGGTTTGTCAGAACTGTGAGCAAAAACAGAGGAAACAGGCTCTGAATAATGGTGAAGCATCTTCTACATATAAAGAATGTGAGTTTTGCAACGTTGTCCATAGACTTTTGTGATCTCTGCTTCAGCTCCTCAGAAGTCTTCACTCCTGTTTTCTTTCTCATTCTCAGCTGCATTTTGTGCATGCTTAGATATGTGACATCTGAGATGCTAGAGTACTATAATAATTAATGTAGAGATAATTTTGAGGACCATGAAAGCAATTCAACTGAGTTCCCACAGTGTTATTTCCTAGGAGGCCTAGAGAGTCTTTGTACCTATTGAAATGTGGGAACTTGTTTGAGAAGAGTCAGGAGTAAGAAAGGGCAGGGTTACTTTTCTGAGGACATGTGTCTGGATGGTTGTATACTTCATCTGGCATAAGGTGTTCTTCTAGGATCTAAGCTGGGGATCAGAATCTCTTAAGTCTCTTGAGAATAGTTCTACGGTCCAATCCTTGCAGCTGCTCAGAGGCTGTTGAGAGCCACCTAAAGACAAATGAAAAAGATGGTACCTGAACAGAGATCCCAAGAAGGGGTGACTTGGAAGCTGATAAGGCTCACAGGATTCCTGGCTGTGCATGTGTAGTTCCAGTCAGCATTACAAGGTGTCCAGGAGATTTGGATGACAGATCCTCCATCAGATACAGTAGCATTTGGACCCAAGGGTGACCAGCTATATGTCACATCATTTCTTCTAGCATTCACAGAGCATATCAGGGAGACAATGCAAAGGCCATCCTCAGACACAGTGGAATTCATTCTCACTTGGGGTTTTGTCAACTGCTCTGTGTGAGGGAAGGTAATATTAAACCATGAGGGCAATAAAAATCAGGCACATTGTCCTTATCTCTCCTCCACTTCCTTAAGCAAAACTGACTACTTTATCAGAGATAATGGTAGCAGTGAGAGGAGAGAGAAAAATTTAATCTCATAGAGAGGGAAGGGTCCTTAAAGGTCATCTAGTACAGAAATTTTTCATCTCTTTTGTCTTGGACCCTATAGCAGTCTGCTGAAGGCTCTGAACCCTATCTCAGAATAATGTTTGGTTTTTTAGAATCATAATTAAAGGAAATGATAAATTTCGGTTAAAGGTTAGTAAAAATGAAGATGTATTTTTCCCCCCATTCAAGTTTGCACACTCCTTGAAATCTATTCAAGGACACCTTGGGGATCTGTAGACCTGATTGAGAACCTCTGATCTAGTCCAATACTTTCATTTTACGGATGTGGAAACTGAGGCTCGGACAGATTAAGTAACTTGTCAAAGTTTGCCTTGATATTTACTAGCAGGCAGAGAGCTCACACTCAAGTCTTCTGATTCCAAATGCAGCATTCTTATCACTTTATCGCCGTTTCACTAAGTCTATTCCCATCTCTAAGGAAACAGCAATTCATTCTCCCTGACCTCCCAGAGCACACACCTGGGTCTCAGGAGTTTGCTCATACTAGGATTATGGAATCCAATCCACCTACTTCCATTTCCCACCAGTTTTGTCTCTGCTTACCCCCTAGGAGTGACTCTGTTAAGGGAATGAAAGGAGAAATAGTGAAAGGATCTGTCTCAGATGGGATTTAGGAGCTTCACTCTCCCCAGAGTCACAAGTTGTTAAGCTGATTCTATGACTTATAAATTAGTATCAATTTCATTCTTCTGTTTTTGATCAAACTCTTCTACTCCCATTGCCAAGCTTGCTGAATGCTGTTCGTCCAAAGGGACGTTTCAGACCTATCCCATGAGGCCTTGAGAGTGAGGTTGCCAGGTTTGATTTGGGGAGTGAGGGACCTGCTCTGACTGGAAGAACAGAATGGAGGGCTAAATAGATTCATAGGCAGGGCCTATCTAAGCTGCTGAATGGCTAAAGCTATTATTAAAAACTTCACCCAAGCACCTTCAAAAAGAGGCCTTTCCTGATCCTTCCAGTTGCTTAACCCTGCCCTCAATTACCTTGTTTATATTTTGAATACATATATATGTGTGTGTGTATGTGTGTGTATATATATATATATATATACATATATATATATATATATATATATATACATACACACACACAAATGATGTCTCTCCAATAGAATGTAAGCTTCTTGAGGGGCAAAATCATTTTTGTCTTTGTATTCTCAATTCTAGTACAGTGTCCAGCACAAGGCACGCCTGTTGACTGATTGGTCTAAACCAGGGGTGGGAAACCTGTGGCCTTGAGGACACATGTGGCCTTCTAGGTCCTTGGGTGAGGCCTTTTGATAGAGTCCAAGTTTTACAGAACTAATCCTTTTATTAATGAGATTTTTTCTGTGAAGTTTGGATTCAATCAAAGAGCCTCATTTGACAACTTAGAGGGCCACATTTGGCCTTGAGGCCACTGGTTCCCCACCCTGGCCCATTGGTCAGCTGATAGCAGATGACCGAAGTACCAGGAAATCTCATGAGGCATGCTGTAATGAGTAGAGCCTTGTGTCAAGAGGACTTGGCTTTACTCTTACTTTGGAAACTCACAAACTAGGTGACCAGGTCTGTGGCCAAGTCACTTAGCCTCTCTGTGAACCTCAGTTTCCTCATTAGTAAGATGATAATAATATACCTTGTAATACCTATCTTGAAAGGTTATTGTAGATTCAAAATGAGATAGTGAGATAATGTGCTAGCACTCTGCAAAACCCTTTATAAATGTCAGTAATTTTATTAAATGAGTTATTTGGCAGCACCTTTATGTAGGAGCATAAACATCAGAGAAGGCAAACATGGACCCAGGAAGTCAGGCAGGGAAGCCCTGAATCAATAGTTAGGGGATGGGGCTCGTTTAAGTTTCAGTTTGATTAATCTCATGAAGTAGAGGAAGTGAAGAGAAGCAGAATTCTTCATTTTTAGTGTTAATTTGCCTTCTTTATGAATAGAGACCAGTTGCTTCAGGATACTCCACCCATTGCTTCCTCTTCTTAAAATTCATTTCTCAACTCCAAAACCCTATTTGTAGAGTTGGGGATGTCATGGGGACAGTGGGAATAGATTCAAGGTATTTCAAATCAGAAGGAACTTCAGTGGTCTTCCAATTCAATTGGTACCTGAATAGGAAACTTGTCTAATACATACCTGCCAAATGGTTAGTCTCTACTTGAAGATCTCCAGTTATAGAGAATTCATTACTGTGAGAAGCAACCTATTCCATTTTTGGACAGCCAAAATCTGACTCTCTTTTGGATGATAAAATCATGGGATTTAGAACTGGTAGGGACAATAGAGTTCATGTAGTCCAACCCTCCCATTTTACAATTCATCTGTAGCCCAATGGGCATAACTGCAGTAACCTTCTGGGACATGCAGCTTCACAATCAGTATGAGTACTGTTATTTCCTAGAAAGAAACAGATTTCTTGTTTTAAAAACCTAAGATAGAAACTGCCTGATAGTGCTTCATACTCACCATAGACTTGAAGATCATATTCCTTGGTGGTGGTAACACTCGAATTTTTTATGTTTATCTGGGCTCTGTAGATGCCTGCATCCTCTAGTCCCAGATTATTGATTTGTAGGGAATAGTTGCCGCTGATTACATTCACTCGGCCTCGGTATTTTTTCTCAATCACTTTTATTGATTCCCCTGGAGTTACTACAGTAATAGTACCTTGTTTGCTCCAGGTAACGTCCTCAAGGTTTTCTCCCCTTGGGATTTCCAGGAGAAGGGTGACTGACCTTCCCAGAGCTCCAATCACCTGCATGGGGACTGGGTCTTCTCTAGAGGCTTCTAGTCCTGTAGACATGAAAATGAAACAATAATAGCCATGGAAAGTAAATTGCACTTGAAGTTAGAGGACCTACTTGACTGGTGAAGGGTAATGAGATAATTTTCTTTGAGGATTATTTGAAAAGACTGAGAGTATTTAATCTAGAGAAGGGAAAATTCAGGGGAGAGGGAGAGGAGGATATGATAGCTACCTTCACGTACTTGAAAAGAAAGGAGATAAGTTTGTTTGTTTTTTCTGTTTGGCCCCAGATAGAAGAGCTGAGCAATGGGTCAAACTACTAAGAAGCCAATTTTGAGTTGACTTAAGTCAACTTAAAACTTTAACTTAAACATAACTTTTAAAAACTTAATAACAAAAGAGTCCAAAGTGGAATGGATTCTCTCTCGAGGTGGCAGATCTCCATCACTGGAGTTCTTCAAGTAGGAGTTGGATGACCACTTACTTATTGGGTATATTGTTGTAATGAGAATGGGAATTTGAAGATCTTCCCTGCCCCTTAATAGACCTGGGGGAGAGTTTGAAAACCTCCCCTGCTTTGAAAGTAAACTCTGCCCCTTAATAGGCTGAATGAAGTCACATGGAGCCTGTGATGTAGGGAATTTGCTGAAGGGTGCAGCAGAGTTCACAGGAAGCTTCCCTGCTGTGAAGATAAAATCTGCCCCCTAATAGGCTAAATATAGTCACATAGAGCCTATGGTGGGAGGAGTTTGCTGAAGAAAAGCAGAGCCCACAGGAAGCTGGTCAGAGCTAGCAAGATGGTGGGAGGAGAGAGGACGCTCAGGCACGGAGTAAGATAGGCTCATGAGTAGATATTGATCTTGTATTGGTTTGTGGGAAGGCTGGAGGATGTTGTGGCTCTCAGTGTTATTATGGCTTCTGAATATCTTTGGTACTATGATGGAATCAGCTTACTTGTTTTGGGATTTGATTTTTTGATGTCTAAATAAATGCTTCAGTTCTGTCCTCTATCTGGAGAATCTGGTATATTTTGTGATTGAACATCATGTGACATTTATAGTTATGGTCTTTATTGTGATCGTGGGTGCTCTAAATATTGCATTGGCATTACAGTTACAAAAGGGTCTCTTGTCCAACAAGTTGTACTAGGTGGGCCTGAATATCTCTGCTGACTCTAAGAGCTTGTGATTGTAGCCCCAGTTCTGCTACTAACTAGCTGTTTGATCTTGGAGATCCATGACTTACTGAAGCAGTCCACTCCACTTCTGGAGAGCTCCAGTCCTTTGAAGATTTTCCTTTCTCGTGGTCCATTATCTAGCCTTTGTAATTGATTCTCTTTGTTCCCCGTTCTACCTTCTGGAGTCAAGCAGAGCAAATCGAATCTCTCTTTAACATGAATACATGAAACCAACCAATAAATTGCTCCTGTCTTTTCCTCTCCGGGTTAGGCATCCTTAGGTTCCTTCAACAAATTCTCATATGGTACAAATGCAACATCTTTTATGATTCTAATCACACTCCTCTGGAGACTCTCCAATTTGTCAATGTCATACTTTTGTAGTGGGTGCACTCTCCTAAACTCCTTTTGGAGTATGGAGATGAACTGGAGCCTTCAGCATGTACAGATAGCAGTTAGAATTCTATATGTTTCTGACTATGTATGACTCATTACTGGGTTGATTCCCCCTAATTGGCTGCTAAGTCTGTGGCTACAGCAAAGGAGTGACTCATTCCTCTTCCTTTCTGGTGTTGGAGCATAAGAACTATTTGGAGCTGTTTCCAAGAGAGTCAGGTGGAAGTAATGGCAAAAGATTTATCTCCCACCTGGCCCCATATAGTTATAAGTATATATATCCTACCTCAGTAAGGTTCTTGCAGCTTAACTGATGGGGTTCCATCAGAGCAGGGTAGAGTGAGATTGTCACCACCCTTGTTATAGACCCTGTACTTCTCTTAGTTCAGCCTAAGTTTGAATTAGCTTTTTGGGTGAAAAAAAGGAAAAACTACTGGTGCCATAGTATCTTGTTGACTCAAAATGAGCTTTCAGTCCTCTAAAAACAGTCCTTCTTCAAAGAACTGTTATCTGGACACATTCCAACAATTAAAGTAAATTCTCAAAATAATGATGTTGAAGAAGATGCTTATTTGGATATATATGGTAAACATATTTTGACGGATCTGTGATCTGATTGGTATGGGTACTCCTTCCATCGGTGTAAAGTGAAATACTTCTTATGGGAAGGCTAGGAAAATTATAACTATGGAATTCCTCTCATACCTATGGTGAAGCATATTACTTGTCTCCTTATGATATATAAGTAATGAATACAAGGTACAGAGATATACATTTTGGACATGACCACTGTATGGATTAATTTTATTTGATTATGCTTGTTTTTGTAAAGAATTTCCTTCTCTCTGTTTCTTTTTCTTGATTTTTCAATGGGAGATAGCCAAAGTGATGTAAAAATGAGGGTCATTGTAACATTTTTAAAATGCAAAAAGAAAAGGAGTTCAGAAGGAAGCACAAAATGGGACAGATTTGAAAGTAGTGCATAAAATTCACTACATACTTTTCTTTTTTAAAAAAAGTGGTATGAAACAGATTCATGAGTGTGTGTGCACATGTGTATGTGCTGCTCTGTGAATGGAAATGCTTTTTTATCCTTGGTGCTTAAGTTCAGAATAAAAGTAACATTAAAAAAATTGGAATTCCTTTTATTCATTAGACTTGCAGCCCTATCTAAAAGGGAAGAGGTTTGTCTGACATCATCTATTCTTTTTTTTTTTTTGAGGGGGAAAGCAAGGAAATTGGGGTTAAGTGACTTGCCTAAGGTCACACAGTTAGTTCAGTGTCAAGTGTCTGAGGCCGAATTTGAACTCAGGTCCTCCTGACTCCTGGGCTGGTGCTCTATTCACTGTCCCACCTAGCTGCCCCTGGCATCATCTGTTCTTTATGAAGATTTGCCAGTTTTTTTTTGTTGTTGTTATCATTCCTATCCTAATTCTGATGTTATACCCCTCAGCTACCAGATTCAAGTGACACTTTTCTTGAAGTTACTGGAAGATTATCTCATTACTCATTTACTGCCCAGGAGATAGTACCTGAAGATGCTTCATCTCTGCAGGGTTAACTTGCATGCTGAGGGCTTTTTACAGATATAATGCAAGGGTGGTATAACATAGGAAGGTAAAAATATTTCTACTACCTTATGGTTTCTGAATAAAATTAGGGGCATAATTGAGGGAAAGGGTATTTTTCCTTTTTTAAAAAATTATATTTATTTTTAACATTCTTTTTTAAAAAACTTGAGTTCCAAATTCTTTTTATCCCTCTAGAAACTCCTCCACCTATTGAGAAGGCAAGAAAAATATGATACCTGTTATACTTGTCAAGTCACGCAAAACATATTTCCGTATTAGTCATATTGGGGAAAAAAGCAAGAAAAATAGAGAAAGTAAAAAAAAAACATGGTTCAATCTGTACTCAGAGCTCATCAGTTCTCTCTCTAGAGATGAATAGCATTTTTCATCGTGAGAAGGACTACATTTTCCAAAAGGACCTAGACAGGCTTGATTCAATTTCCACATTCACTCTCTCTGACAAATACACTATCTCATAAGAACTGAAATCCTAGGAACTTCAAAGGGATCCATCACTGAGGTCCACAGCCTCAGGGAAGATACAGTTCTTTCTTTCTATCACATGGTCTTTTGGGGCTAAAGAGGGAAGATCACCTTAAATTTCCATGGTTCAGAGAATAACTCATATTCTGCAGAAAAAAATTTCTGCTCAGCTTGACCTCTAAACCTAAAGTGCATTTCTGACCATTCCTTTTCTCTTACTTTCAGTGAAGAATGTAATTATTATGGTACACGTAAAATATTTTTACTATAAAACTGAAGGGAATAGATTTTTGAGAGAGGGGGAAGAGAAAGAATTTGAATCAAATCAATGAGCACTTATTAAACTCCTACTATATGAACACTGTGCTTAGTGGTGGGAATACAAAGAAAGAAAAAACAAAAAACAAGCAAAAGTCATCGTCTCAATTAAGTTCACAGTCTAATAGGGGAGACAACATGTAAACAGCTATGCAGAAACAGGATACGTAGAGGAGAAAATGGAGATAATCTCAGAGGAAAGGCACTGGCGTTAAGAGTGACTAGAAAAGGAAATTCACTCTCATGAGTGAATCATGAGAGAAAACTGAGAGAAGTGGATGGAGCTAGTCGCAGTGGAGAAGGCATTGGACTTGTAAGAAAAACTGGGTTCAGATTCCAGCTCAGATAGTTACTAGCTATGTGAACCTGGGTAAATCACTCCACTTGTCTCAGCCTCAGTTTCCTTATCTGTAAAAAAATCCATGAATAGCCATTAAGGTTATTTCCAGCTCCAAATCTGTAATCTTTGATCCTGTGAGCTGAATCAGTGAGTTTTATTCAATAAAACTAAAGGGGGCAAGATTAGGATCCCCAGGATCAGGGGCTGCTAAAGAATGAAAATACTTGGCATGGGCAAAGCATTTATTAAGTGTCTACTTTTGTGCCAGGCACTGTGTTATATGCACTGTGACCTTAAGTAAGGCCTCTCACCTCTGTGGCACTCTCTCCTCAAACATAAAATGAGGAGTTTGGACTAGATGGCCTCAAAGGACTCTTCCATTTCCAAATCTATGCTTCTAAGACAACAGAAATAATATGGTGATTATTTATGTTATTTAAAATTAAAAACAAGATAAAATGACAGTTTCTGATCTCACAGAGCTTGTGATCTAATGGGGGTGGGGGTGAAGTACAGGAAGGTTATGACATATATACAAATAACCATAATAAGAAGAATAATATGATCAAACTAAGGAGAGAACTTCTGGGAAGAAGACACTAGGAACAGATTCTGGAAGGAATTATGGATCTCATCAGGCCTAACAAGAGTAGTAGGAGAAACTCATAATCAGCTAGCAGTCTAATAATACCTTGGTCTAGCATTTAAGCTGATGATTGAAACAAGCCAAGTTAATCTCAAGTTTGCTTTGTTACACTAAGGCAGTTTCCCAGACTCTGGGTCAATCCTTGCTCCCTTCCTCCCCTCCCCCACCCCCTCAAGGGACACAACACAGGGGTGGGGAACCTTTGGCCCTGAGGCCACTTGTGGCCCTCTCGTTCTCAAGATTCTCTAGGGCCATGACTGAGTCAGTCAAAGGGCTGCGCTTGAGGACCTAGAAGACCACGTGTGGCCTCTAGGCTGCAGATTCCGTACACCCGCACTAAGCCATTTGGGTATGTTTGTGTGCCTGAAGCAATGGTTAAAATTACCGTATATAATAACACCTTAACTTTAAAGTTTGCAAAGTTCTTTTGCACATTATGTTGTTATATCCTCACCGCAACCCTGTGAAGGTGACTTGTTTGTGATCATACAGCTAGTAAGTGTCTGAGGTTGGATTCCAGTTTGGGCCTTCTTGCCTTCATGGGCAGAACTCTATCCGTTATGATAATTAGAATTTTTCAGCATAACTCTCACATAAATGTATTCACTGTTTTTTATTGGAAACAAAGTACAAGACAAAATCAACAAAATAGAGATTAAGAAATTTGCCCCATCTGGTGGGAGGTAGAAGAGGAGCCTGCTCTCTGTCACTGGAGTGTCAATACTGGGTTAGGATAAAGACATTAGGAAAAGGTCACAACTATGCCCTGGAGGGCAGAGGTGGGTGTTTTGCATGGCAATTAGACACAGGGACCTGTGCAGGCTTCCTAGCCATTGCAGGATAGGGCATTGCTGTTTTTAGGATGTTTCTGCTGCTGACTTGGAGATGTCCTGCCTGTGGACCTCTCATTCTCTGTAGGTGAAGGAGGTTTTGGGAGCCAGACTATTCCCAAGACAGACCAGGCAGTGCTGATGGATGACTGAGTCCCTCCTTGAGCCTCATCAGAACTGCCCCTGGTCCCAGGTAGCTAGCAAGACCTTGCATGGAAATGTAAAGATTGAAGATGGATAAAATCTACCACTATTGTGTCTATCCTTTCACTTAATGGAGTGGGAATGAGGAGAGAATTTGGAGTTAGAAGATCCAGGTTCAAATGCTCACTCAGATTTATACTGGTTTCACCTTAAGTAAGGCCCTTCATCTCTGTGGCACTCAGTTTCCTCAAACATAAAATGATAGATTTGGACCAGATGATCTAAAAAGTATCTTCCATTTCCGAATCCATGCTCCTATGACAGTAGAAATAATATGATGATTATTTACGTTATTTAAATTTTGTTTGTGTTTTTTAAAAACTGTAATAAATTTATAATTATATTTTAATAAAATGACAACTAAAGAGATAATTTGCATAGATTATATTATGAAAAGTGCATATGGGGGAGAACAAACATTTTTTTTTATAAAAGGAAGTCATTGCCACATAAAGTTTGGAAAGCACTTAAAGTATTAATGTAATTTATTTTCTGTAAACTTGTGTTTTTCTTTGTTTTGGATATTTCAAACTCTCTTTCAGATGAACAGAAGCAGGCAACAGTGGTAGATACATCCACACCTCAGCTATGACATCGTGGGGGAATTAGCTTGCTTAGGAAGGCAATGGCATTAAGGGAGCAGTTTTTTCAAAAAACCTCAGAATCCCTAAGCTTGTGCGGATGAAGAGTAAATCCCTTCTTTCTCTGTTTTCCTTTCCATTTCTTCCGTCTCTGTCCCCCAACGATAAGCATGAAGTCGGTCATTCCTCAGGGTCCTTTAGGGAAGCAGAATTTGCCAGAGGCTCTGGGTAAAGCAGCTTTGGAGAGATCTGTAGGGTCTTGGGCTGACTCTGTTCTGTAGGCAATGATGGGCCACGCAATGCCTGGCACATAGTGAACACCTAATGTTTGTTGATTTGATTTGGGATTAGGTAGGACCTGGACTATATATAGGTAAATAGGAAAAATGCTCAGAAGCATGGAACTAGAAGGGAATTAGAAACTCTTGTTCAGTCCCTTTATTTTATATGAGGAAGCCGAGGCCTGGAGACATAAGGTGACTTGCCCAAGTTTATACAGCTAGTTAAGGTACAGCCATGACTAGATTTTAATGCCCCTTGTTGTTGTTGCTTTTTGGAGGGGGGAGGGCAAGGCAGTTGGGGTTAAGTGACTTGCTCAAGGTCACATGGCTAGTAAGTATTAAGTTTCTGAGGTCGGATTTGAACTCAGGTCTTCCTAACTCCAGGGCTGGTGCTCTATTCACTGCAGCACCTAGCCGTCCCTCTAGTGCTCTTTCCAATCAGATACAGGGCAATGATCCTCCCTCTAGGACTACTGTATCTTTATAAAGACTCCATTATGTCCTGGGAAACATGATCAAGGCAATAGTGCATTAGGCAGTATCCTTAACACGGATCCATCTCCCTTCATCTCTACCTTTTACAGTTTTTACTCTTTTCTCTCCCTCAAACCTCTCCTTAACCTAATAGCAATGGCAGCCATTCCTGAAGATTCACAGAGAGCCAAAAATTATGGGAATTTCCCCAGCCATCACTGTTGGTCTTGTCCAATCCCAAATATGGGGCAAGTTTGTGATTTGACTCTTCTTAATTTGTTCTTGTTGCTGTTCAGTCGTTTTTAGCTATTTCTGACTTTTTGTAAGCCCATTTGAGATTTGGAAGGGAAGAAGGGGGAGGTGAGAGGGAATGAGTGAACCTTACTCTCATCAGATTTGGCTTAAGGAGGGAATAACATACGCACTTAATTGGGTATCTTACCCTTCAGGAGAGGGGGGAAGGGAATAAGTGGGGGGGGAATATAGAATGGAGGGCAGATTGGGAGAGTCAGAAGCAAAACACTTGAGAAAGGGTGTAAAGTGAAAGGAGAGAGAGAGAATAAAATAAAAGGGGAGGATAGGATGGAGGGAAATGCAATAGTAATTGTGAAAAATATTTTGAGGCAAGTTTCTCTGATAAAGGTCTCATTTTTCAAATATGTAGAGAACTGAGTCAAATTTATAAAAAGAGTCATTCCTCAATTGATAAATGATCAAAAGATAGGATCAGTTTTCAGATAAAGTAAAGCTATTTATAGCCATATGAAAAAATAACTTACTTTAAATTGGAGAAATGCAAATTAAAACAGTTCTGAAGTACTAATTCATTGCCTATTAGATTGGCGAATAGAACAGAAAAGATAAATGATAAGTGTTCGAGGGGATTTGGGAAAATGAAACTTTAATGCATTGTTGGTAGAGTTGTGAACTGATTCAATCATTCTGGAGAGTAATTTGGAGTTATACCCAAAGGACTATAAAACCATGCATACATAGCCTTTGATTGAGCAATACCATTACTAGGTCTTTATCCCAAAGAGATAAGAAAGGAAAAGGAAAAGGACCTATAGGTACAAAAATATTTATAGCAGCTCTTTTTCAGGGGTAAAGAATTGGAAGCTGAGGGAAAGCCCATCAATTAGGGAAGGCTGAACAAGTTGTAGTACGTGATTATGATGGAATACTATTGCACTATGTGAACTAATGAGTAGTATGCTCTCAGAAAAATCTAGAAAGACTCGCATGGATTGATGCAAAGTTTGTACTGCATACAAAGTAACAGCAATACTGTAAGATGACCAGCTGTGAATGACTTAGCTATTCTCAGCAACAGTTAGAATTTATGATGAAAAATGCTCTCCATCCCCAGAGAAAGAACTGATGGTGTCTGAATATATATTGAAGCCTATTTTTTTACTTTCTTTTTCTTGAGGTTTTTTATCCATCTTTTCTTTCACAACTTGATTATTATGGGTATGCTTTGCATGACTACACATATATAACCTATATCAAATTGCTTGCCTTCTCAATGAGCGGGGTTGGGGAGGGAGGAAAAGAGAATTTAGAACTCAGAGTTTTAAAAACAAACATCAAAAATTGTTTTTACACATAACTGGGGAAAAACAAAGCACTAAATAAAAGCTTTAAAAAAGAATGGAAAGATTAAAAAAAATTGTAATCTGGAAAATGACAGAGTTGAGCCAACTTAGGTGGTATAATAAATAGAGGGCTGGACCTAGAATCAGGAAGACCTGAGTTCAAATCCAACCTCAGATACTTATTAACTGTGCAACCTGGGCAAGTCACTTAACTTCTTTTTGCTTCAGTTTCCTCAACCATGAAATAGGAATAATAATAGTGCCTACCTCTCAGAGTTTCTGTGAAGATCAAATAAAATTACATTTTTAAAGCATTTAGAAGAATGCCTGGTACATAGTAGGCATAATATCAATGCTTATTTTTTTTCCCTGTAAGACCTTCTCCAATATGCTAAGATTTGCTGGTTCTTTGAAGGAGGTTTGAAAGGCCACAGCCTGAGCCCACGAGTAAATGAGATTGTTACATGGATAGAAACATGGGTGTATATGCACACACACGCGCAGTATACACACGGATACAAGTATGTGTGTGTGTGTGTGTGTGTGTGTGTGTGTGTGTGTGTATCCCAAGTATACACATAGATGGCACCCATGATCTGAACTGACACCTGGGTTTTAGAATTTCCTTAATTTTACCAATGGAGGTGACCTAGGCAAAGAAAGAGATGGACAGATCCAAATCAACCAAGACTGACAGAGGATAGGGAGAAGTTGTATTAGCAGCAGCAGAAGTAAAAGTAGGAACAGAAATAACTGTGGACTTACCCTTGAGCAGACAGAGAAGCCACAGGGCCCATAATCTGGGACATGCCATTCGGTGATAACTTTTTGGCAAGTAGTGAAGGTGATAGGTCTTGGGCTGCCGTTACGATGTAGGCCCAACATGAATAATCTTGAACCTTCACAGTGAGAAAGGAGGAAATGGTTACCACTTTAGCTTCCGCACCTCCCTGCCCTGGTTTCTTCACAGAGTTGCACAGAACAGTAAACAGCAGTTAATCTGAAAGAAATAGAGGGGTTAGTAGACCAAAAGCTTGACATGCGTCACTAGTAATGAGGCATCTAAAATAAGCCACAGTGTTCTTGGGCTGCCCTGAGAAGCACTGGTGTTTAGAAATGGGAGGGTGATGGTCCCATGGCACTCTGTGCCTATCAGACCACCTTTGGAGTGTTGTGTTCATTTCTGGGTGCCACATTTTAGGAAGAATACTGATGAGCTTGAGACCATCTGGGGAAGGCAACTGGGATGGTAAAAAGTCTCCAGTTTATGGTACATGAGGATGAGTTGGAGGAACAGGGAATGCTTTATCTTAAAAAGAGAAGTCTTTTGGGAATCATGCTAGCAGCCTGCAAGTTTGCTAAGTCTTCCTCATGGAAGAGAGATTAATCTTTTTCTTTGTGGTCCCAAAAGGCAGATCTAGGATCAATGGGAAGAAGTTGTGGAGGGACAGATTTGGGTCTGATGTAAAGAGAAACTTCCTAATAATTAGAGCCAGGGTTGTGCTGGAGAAAACTTGTCCTGGCTCTCAAGAACCATTATAAATGAATGCTTGATTTATTGCTTGTCTAGGGAAGCAAAGGGAATAAGCACTTATAGAGTGCCTACTATATGCCAGGCACTTTACATGCATGATATCATTTGATCCTAGTAAATGTCTTGGGGAGGTAGGTGCTGTTATTACCTCTATTATACAGTTAAGGAAACTGAGGCAAACAGGTTAAATGACTTGACCAGGGTCACACAGCTAGTAAGTGTCTGAGGCTGCATTTGAACTCAAATCTTCTTGACTCTAGGCCCAGAGCTCTATCCATCATGCCATCTAGCTCTTTATTAAGTCCAGGCTTAAGAATGTGCTAGAGAAAATACTGATGATGCAGATTAAACTGAGAAATATGTCCTTCCTGGGAAACTGGATGTTCTATATGTATCAGCACACCCCTGATTAGAGCTATCAAATAATGCAATATGTTTTCATAGGAGGAAATCAATTCTCTTTCATGGAAGGTCTTCTCATGGCAGGTCTTCAGTTAGAGGCTGAACGACCATTTATCGGGTTTATTATAGAAGGGATGCTTTTTCAGATAAAGGCTGGATTATATGACTTCTGTGGTCCCTTCCAACTCTGATGGTGACAGGGATATTAAGTGCCCATTGTGTGCCAAGCATAGCATGAGGTGCTGTGTGCAGGATATATGGGAAATATCACATGCCCTTAAGCAACTTGTGATTGTATTAAACCATCTGTGTAGGGCTTTAGGTCCAGGAAGAAAGTGGAGAAGAGAGAGTTTCCTTGCACCTTAGGAGCTGCAGTCAACTATAGGGAGGGGAGGTGAACTGCCAGATAACACTTAAGACTAGCTGAGATTCTACCCCTTATTCTCCGATCTTTCTCTACCATGCCCCGTGCCCCCCCCTCATTTTTCAGCTTTCTTTTTTTGGGGGGAGGGGGAGGGCAGTTGGGGTTAAGTGACTTGCCCAAGATCACATGGCTAGTAATTGTTAAGTGTCTGAGGCTGCATTTGAACTCAGGTCCTCCTGATTCCCGGGCCGGTGCTCTATTCACTGCGCGCCATGTAGCTGCCCCCCCCCCCTTTCTTCTTCAGCTTTCTTTTATGGGTTGCCTTCTTCCACTGGGATTTAATGTCCTTGTGGGGAGGACTATCTTTTTTTCCACTTGCGCTTGTATTCCTAGTATTAGGAAAGTGCCTTGCATATAGTAAGTGCTTAATAAATGATTATTGATTAGACTTGACTTGTAGATACTGTTGTACTGACTGGAAAAGCTTCCTTTTGAGTTCTGTCCTAAAAAGTATGTAGATTCACAGTGGTTCTCAACCTTCCTAATGCTGTGACCCTTTAATACAGTTCCTCATGTTGTGGTGACCCCCAATCATAAAATTATTTTCGTTGCTACTTCATAACTGTAATTTTGCTACAGTTATGAATTATAATGTAAATATCTGATATGCAGGATGTATTTTCAGTGTTACCAATTGAACATAACCCACAGGTTGAGAACCGCTGATGTAGAAGATATCACTCCCAACTCAGAACCTGCAGTCACTTGAAAATGTCACTCATAGGGGGTGGCTTGGTGGTGCAGTGAATAAAGCACCGGCGCTTGAGTCAGGAGGACCTGAATTCAAATGTGACTTCAGACACTTGACACAAAAACTAGCCATCTGACCTTGGGCAAGTCACTTAACCCCAATTGCCTTCCAAAAAAAAAGCAAAAAAAAAAAAAGAAAATGTCATTCATTGCAATCTAGAGATGCATAGGCTTTATAACTAAGAGGGATCCCAGATTTAAGGTGTAAGTCACCTAGTCCACTTCCCTCCATTTTAGAGGTAGGAGATGTTAAGTAACTTTCCCAACGTGGCACAGGTAGTGAATGTCAGCCACCCCTTTATTTTATAGGTGAGGAAACTGAGTCCTGGAGAGGAGAAGTGACTTGCTTAAAGTATCCTATAAGGAACGGCAGCCATTGAGAGCAGGACTCTGGTGTCCCGCCTCCTCATCTGCTTAGGAATAGCTCTGTCTCTGTATCCCAGCAGGGTCCAACATGCAGAGATTACAGCCAGCTAGAGAATTGGGTTAGGATCACGAGACGTGAAAGGTACCACGATGACCACAGATGGGCATGTGACTCACTGCCTTAGACTCAGAAGGCACCTCTTCTCTTCTCTGCATATTTCCTGGACATAAGCACTAGGATCCCACACAAGGGGAAGGGAAGAGGGAGGAAATCAGCATTTATTAAGCACCTATTTAATATCAGGCACGCTAAGCAGTTTTACAAATATCTTATTTTAAGTGAGAGACGGCTAGGGACACAGTAGACAGAGCCCTGGGCCTGGAGTTAAGAAGACCTGAGTTCAAATTCAGCTTCAGAGACTTACTGTGTGTAACCTAGGGTAACTTAATCTCTGTTTGCTTCAATTTCCCAACTGTGGAATGCTAATCATAATAGTAACCATTTCACAGGGTTGTTATGAGGATCAAATGAGATAAAAGGGCTGATCTCTAAGGACATAAACTCTTCCTCCTCAAACCTAGTCAAGGTACACTGAGCTTTCTAAATATAGGTTATATTCATTCAAAAAAAATTTTTTTTGCATAATGTTTGTTCAATTAAGTCTCCACAAAAGACAAAGTAAAATTTGGTCTATTTCCTTGTAAGGGAAGAGTAGCAGGTGTAGATTATTTTGCCATGGGGACCTTTTAAGTCTGATTTCCATGACAAATGGTCCTTGGTCAACAATCTTGGCCTCCTTTCCCATTTCCATCTTACCAGATCTAACTTACTTTTGCATGGACCATTCCACAGGCCCCACATTCTTCTTTCTCACTTCCTCTTCATCTTAATTAAAAAACATAATTACAAGCACCCTCCCCCAAATCTGGAAGTAGAAAGAGGAAGTCTCTCCATATGGGTACTATTCACACACACAGAGCCAGAAAGTAGTTCACTTGGTCCCTGCTAGTAGTTAAAATGGTCTATCCCAGACTGTGGTCCCTCTTCCTTCTTGGTTTCCTCCTAGGTGAGTACACACTGTTACACTGTGATCTAATACTTCAGATGCTTCACTCTCCAGTTTCTCCATTTATTCTTTTACTACCTTAATTTATCTTGGTAGTTTTTGAGCTGGCCACCTTCCAAGTCAGAGCCATTGCTATCTATAAAATTGAGCAATGTTGAAGGCTAGGTGATCATTTTCATAGTACACCCTAATTTCTGTGAGTGCTTTTTGTGTATGTGCTCAAGCAGGGTATGTGTATGTAGAAACAGTATGATGTTGTAGAGTGGACAAGGGTGCTGGACTTGAGTTAGGAAGAGCTGAGTTCAAATCATAGCTCAGACTCTAGCGAAATGATTATGGGCAAATCACAACTACGTTTTTCTCATCTGTAAAATGGGAATACCTCATATGATGGTTCTGAATCTCAAATGAGGTAACATATATGAAGGACTTTTCCAATTTTATTTTTTAAACTAAATTTTATTTTTTTCTCCCAATTATGTGTAAAAATAATTTTTAACATTAAAAAAAATCTTTGAATTCCAAATTCTCTCCCTCTATCCCTTGCCCCCTTCCCTGAGACAGTAAGCATTTTGATATAGGTTATGCATGTGCAGTCATGTAAACCATATTTTCATATTATCATTTTGTGGAAGAAAACTCAAACAAGAAAAGAAAGAGAGAAAAATAGTATGCTTTGTTTGTATTCAGATGACATTACTTCTTTCTCTGGAGGCAGATAACATTTTTCATCACAAGTCCTTTGAGGTTGTCTTGGATCGTTGTATTGCTGGGAATGTCTTAGTCTTTTACAATTCTTCATTGTATAATATTGCTGTTTCTGTGTACAATGTTCTCTTTGTTATGCTCACTTTACTTTGCATCAGTTCATGTAAGTCTTTTCAGGTTTTTCTGAAATCATTCTTCTTGTAATTTCTTGTAGTGTGATATTATTCCATTACAATTATATACTACAACTTGTTCAGTAATTCCTCAGTTGCTGAGTATTCTCTATATTTCCAATTCTTAGCCACCACAGAAGAGATGCTATAAATGCCTTTCTACAAATAGATCTTTCCCCTACCCCCTTTTAAAAAAAATCTCTTTGGGATACAAACTTAGTAGTGGTATTGTTCAATCAAAGGGTATGAACTTATAGCCCTTTGAGCATAGTTCCAAATTGCTCTCCAGAATGGTAGAATCAGTTCATAACTTCACCAACAGTGCATTAGTGTCTCAGTTTTTCCACATCCCCTGAAACAATTATCATTTTCCTTTTCTGTCATATTAGCTAATCTGATAGATGTTAGGTGATACCTCGGAGTTGTTCTAATTTGCATTTCTCTAATCAATAGTGATTCAGAGCATTTTTCATGTGACTATGGATGGCTTTGATTTCTTTTCTGAAAACTGCCTGTTCATATCTTTTGACCATTTATCAAGTGGGGAACAACTTGCATTCTTACAAATTCACTTCAGTTCTCTATATATTTGAGAAATGAGACCTTTATCAGAGATATTTGCTGTAAAATTGTTTCCTACATTTCTGCATTCCTTCTAGTCTTGGTTGCATTAGTTTTGTTTCTGCAAAAGCTTTTTAAGTTCATATAATCAAAACTATCCATTTTGTATCTTGTAATGCTCTTTATCTCTTATTTGGTCCTAAATTCTTCCCTTATCCATAAGCAAACTATTCCATACTCCTCTAGTTTGCTTGTGATATCACCCTTTATGTATAAATCACGTACCCATTTTAAACTTTTCTTGGTATATAGCTTGAAATGTTGGTCTATGCCTAGTTTGTGCCAGATTATTTTCTAGTCTTCCCATCAGATTTTGTTAAACAGTGAGTTTTTGTCCCAGAGCTTGGGTCTTTGAATTAAATTTAAATAATTAAATTTAGTTAATTAATTAAAATTAAATAATCAGATTTAATATTTTAATTAAATTACTATGGTAACTTACTACAGTGTATTGTGTACCTAATCTATTCCAATGATCCACTACTCTATTTCTTCAGTATCGGATTGTTTTGATGATTACTGCTTTTATAATACAGTTTGAGATCTAGCATGGTTAGGCCATATTCCTTCACATTTTTTTTCATTGATTTCCTTGACATTCTTTTACCTTTTGTTTTTCCAGATGAATTTTGTTATTATTCTTTCTAGCTGTATAAAATAAATTTCTGGTGGTTTGATACAGCACTGAATAAGCAGATTAATTTAGGTGGAATGATCATTTTTATCATTTGACTTGACCTACCCATGAGCAATTCTTACTTTTTTCAGTTGTTTAAATCTCTTTGTAAACTTTAAAGAACTATGTAAATGTCAGTTATTAATGTGTGTGTTGTCAAAGCTCAGAATATATTAGACCATAGTTTTACCTGTGAAGAAAGAAATACCAAAGTTTTTCATTTTCTGTGCTCAGGGTTGGATGTGCCCCAGAGAGAAGGTAGACAAATTCCCATTGCACCAAACCATTTCAGCGGGCCGAGAGTAGAGGATGGGGGCTCATCTCTGCAGCCCATAATTCAGTTCTTGTTTTCTTGGCCTCCTAGCCTCTAATGAGGTCCTTGTAAGGATGATTTGAACTTAGGAAGGGTCTGTGGCACACTGTGTCTAGTTTACCTATTCTTCTAAGGTTCAGAATCTCAAAAAGGCTAGCTACAATACCTGCCTCCACTTTCTCTCCTATCACTATCTTATTCCCTTACCATCTGGCTTCTGACCTTATAATGACACTGAAACTTTTCTTTCCAAAGTTTCTAAAGATCTCAGTTGCCAAATCCAATGAATTTTTCTCAATTCCCATTCTCCTTGACCTTTTTATAGCCTTTGATGCCATCGATTACTCTTTAAAAATGAATTTTTATTGACATCTTGTGTTTATACGTTTAAAAAATCTGTTTCTGTATCCCTCTCCTACTCTCTTTCCAGAGAATTATCCCCTATAACAACAAATGTTTAAAAATAAGAGAAAAGAAAAAGAGGAATAAGAAGTAAAAACAAACCCAAACCAGCAAAATGATCAAAACATTGGAAAAAAAAATCTAACAAGATAATGCTCCATACCACGGACCCTGACCCAACCCTGGTCAACGTCTGCAAAGAAGCAGGGGTGGGAGAGTTATCATATCTTACCTTTGCATCCATATGAAGCCTCTTTGTAATTTTGCAACATCCACTTTCACATATTTTGTGTTGGTTGTTCTTTCCATTTACATCGTTGTAGTCCTATATGTTGTTTTCTTGAGCCATTGGAATGTGTCACCTTTGATTTATCCTTGTTTCCTTGGAAAATACAGAACCTCAAGGTTCAGTTTCAATACACCCTCCTCCACTTGCTGCATATTCCTTCTTTTGCAATTTCCCTGTCCCCTTCAGGTCAAAGCCTTAGGGAGCCCTGAGATGTAAGTTTAGTGGACAGAGTGGGTTGGGGCCAAAAATCTGGTTTTCCTGCCAGGAACTCAGGATCCCTTTAATTCCCACTACCTAACAGAACTGAGGGTGCAGGCCAGGAGGAAGTACATATGCTGGTTGTTGGAAGTGGAACTCTCCAGGTTCCCAACTCATTGGCTATTTACCACACTGTGGTGCCCTATGTTCCCTCATCTCTCTTCTTGCTGTCCCCTCTTTTATGCCCTCTGGTCAGACTCTCAAGACTCCTGTCTGCCTGCTAGGTAATACTGATCACATCCTGCCCAGAAAACAGGAAGACAGCCCTAGAAAATGTGTGGAATGTATGAAACTGACGAAGGTAGTCTGTAGTGACTGCTGCTTATTCTCTCATCTTCCTGCTCTTCATCTGTTCATCCCTTTCTCTCCCTACCACATCTTCTCACATTCCTATCCTGTTCTGACTCCTCCCGAGGGGGAGAAAAGGAAATCACAATTCATTCAAATCAAGGTGCTAGGCAATTTCATTCAGGAAACTCTAAGTCCTATTTTGTGCAAGGTACTGTACTCTGCCCCATGGCATATAATAAAGAAGATATAGTTCTCCAGGAGCTTACTGTCTGGTGGAGGAGGAACAAATGACGAATAAGGAATATTCGTAGGAGAGTAAGATAGCGCAAAGGAGAGACCCAGGCTAGGAGTCAGGAGAAATAGAAGACTGGAGAGATAAATAGCTTTGATCTGAAGGGAGGGAAGGCAGAAGGAGGTTCATGGTAATTCCTCATGCAGGGCTGTGTACCCAGCTATTTGTTCCCTGTCTGCTTTTCAGAGTTCTTGTAGAGGAAGGTTTTGTAATCTTCAACACTTTGTACCAAAAGTTCTTCCCCTTTTTTTGTTTCCTGGATTCCTTTGGCAATTAGGTGAAAGTTATGGACTCCTCCAAATAATGTTTTAAAATGCATTAAAAATACAAAGGATTGTAAAAGAAACCAGTTATATTGAAATAATTATAAAATGTTTTTTAAAGCAACTTCACAATTATCTCAATGGGTGTAGAAAAAGCTTTTGATAAAATGCAACACCCTTTCCTATTGAAAACATTACAAAGCATAGGAATAGATGGAGCTTTTCTTCTTTTTTTCTCTTTTGCTTTTTGGAGGGGGGAAGGCAGGGCAATTGGGGTTAAGTGACTTTCCCAGGGTCACATGGCTAGTAAGTGTTAAGTGTCCAAGGCCAGATTCGAACTCAGGTCTTCCTAACTCGAGGGCCAGTGCTCTATTCACTGAGCCACCTAGCCACCTCATGGAGCTTTACTTAAAATAATAAGTAGTATCTATCTAAAATCAAGAGCAAGCTTTATATGTAATGGGGATAAACTAGAAACCTTCCCAGTAAGATCAAAGGTGAAACAAAGATGGCCATCATCAACATTATTATTCAATACTATACTAAAAATGCCATTTTTTTTACAGTTGAAAAGATATAAGCACTTAATTTACTTGTCCAGAGTCATGTAGTCACTAAGTTTGTGAGACAAGCTATAAACTCACATGTTCTTGATTTCAAGTCCAGTATTCTATCTACCACAGCATACCACTTCCTCTGTGAGTAACCCCTTTATGATTCAGAACCCTGGCTGGTTACTCTTGTAAAGACAGGTGCTAGGATCATAGTATAATAGGGTTTTGAGATGAAGAGAACCTTAGAGACCAGCTTATCCAACTTCTGCATTTTCTATTTGAGAAAACTGAGACCCAGAGGTTAGGTAATTCATTGGTGAAGGTCAAACAGCTGGTAAGAAATTTTTTTTGAAACAGTGGATTCCAATATCAAAACCATTGGGGAAGGACCTGGTAAGATATTTCTGATCGTAGTATAAGATCAGTCACCCTGAAACATCTTAGAATACAAAACTGTAGCAATAAAAGAGATAGGCCATTGGGTCAAATTAGCTCTTTATTTTTTAGTCAGAAGAGAATTCTAATTTGAATACTATGAGTGAATTCATTTAGGGCTCTGCTGGGAAGCTGGAAAGAACTCATTTCAGAGAACGGTTATTAGAACTCAGGTACTCATTTCTGGACTAGGAGAACCTGTGTTTAGGAGGGTCTTTAGCAACCTATGACATCTAAATGATATACTTTCTGCTCTGCATTCCAGATAGGGGCCACAGATTAAGTTCTGTTTCCCAAACTCCTTCAAGGAAATTTTATTTAGTTTGGGTAGGGTTTAGAAGACTGTTCTGCATCTCTAGGAAAGATATCAGAAGCATTTGAGGTTTTTCTGACCATGGGAAGAAGAACAAAACCTAACATCCACCCAAGATAATCAAGGTTGGATATCATTTAGTGATCCTTAATCAAAGAGTTTGCCCGGGGGCAAAAGTCAGAAAATTCATTCTAAGCAATTGAACATTTAGAACTTTTTATCTATTACTTGGAATTTCATTTCTGTACCAATGAAATCACCCACCATGTGGTTGGGAGATCCATCCTGCGTGGTTGGGAGATCCATCCTGCCCTACCGAAAAGTGACATAGGAGAGAATAGAGTGGGGGAGGGGGAACACACTGGGATGGCTGTTTTGGGGCAGTGGGTGGGGGAAAGAGGAGGAGAAAATATGTAACTCAAAATCTTGTGGAAATGAATGATGCAAATTAAAATAAAATTAAGAAATCACCCACCATGCTCAGCAACCCTTTTTTTTTTCAACCTCTCAAGGGTATGAGGAGATACTTTTGAGGGAAGTGGTCTCAGGAAGTGGAGTTTAGAAATCATGAGAATAGTGGGGAGGGAACAGCATGGATGATTATATCAATAAAGGCAGAATAAAGGAGAATAAATGGAGGTTCATAGAATGTTAGAGCATGAAGAGATCATATAGTTTGGAAGTATGGTGGTGCTCTTGACGTAGTAGGGTAAGGGAATAAGCAATTATATAGAACCTACTATGCTCCAGGCAATATGCTAAGTGCTTTTTACAAATATCTCATCTGATCCTCACAGGAAACCTGGGAGCTAAGTGCTATTATTATCCCCATTTTACAGTTGAGAAAACTCAAGCAAGCAGAAGTTAAGTGACTTGCCCAGGGTCAAACAGCTAGTAAGTATCTGAGGCTGGATTTGAACTCAGGTCTACTTGACTCCAGGCCCCTTGCTCTATCCACTGGTGCATCTAGTTATCTATATAAATAGGGGAATTCAGAAGAGAGATAGGGCTTTTTTCCTGGGGCAAGGGAAATAATGAGTTTTATTTTGGACACTTAGTTTGAGATATGTATAGAACATCAAATTTAAAATGTTCTACAAGGAGTCAGCGTTTTGGAACTGGAATTCAGGAGAGATACCAGGGCTGGAAATAAAGATCTTAGAGCAGTGGTTCTCAACCTTCCCAGTGCGTCAACCCTTTAATACTCATATGTGGGCATATCTGCATGTGGGCAGACCCGCCTGAGCACGGATAGAGGAGCGGTGTCTCTGTTCCTAAGACCATAGGAAATATGTGTTTTCCGATGGTCTTAGGTGACCCCTGTGAAAGAGTCGTTCGACCTCCAAAAGGGTCGCGACCCACAGGTTGAGAACCGCTGTCTTAGAGTCATTGGCTTAGTGACAATATTTCAATTCTTAGGACCTGTTGAGGTCACTAAGACAGCATAGGAAGTGAGAGTGTAGAGAAAGAAAAGAACCCAGGGCAAAGCCTTGTGGTTTGCTCACAGTTAAGGAGAACAATAGAAATAATGATCTTACAGGAGAGACTGAAGAGTGTAAGAGGTACCAGAGAGTATGAAAACCTAGAGAAAAGCGAGTATCCAGGAGGAGTGGGTTGGTCAATAATTTCAAATGCTGCAATGGAAGAATGAAGATTGAAAATAGGCCACAATATCTGGCAAATACTAGAATCTCAATAACTCATGGAACTGTGACTATAATCCCAAAGGCCATCACTGCCATCACCTCCACAAGACCCTCCGCTTCCAAGGCTGGCGTAATATGTAGGTTACTGGAGAGTGTCTACGCTAATCTGCATTGGTAATGGGAGTGGAATGTAGATGACAAGACACTTTAAATACAAAAAAAATTTGATCCTGATCTTTTAGGGGAATTTCCTTTTTGACTCTTTTGGGAAAATCTGTTTTTCTCTGAGATAAAATTAACCCAGATTATTTAACAATTAAATATTTTTGCTCCCCTCCATCCCACCCTATCCAATAGGGAGCAATATTTGTCCTAGAACTAGAATGATGATATTCATCAGTTGCTCAGTTGTCTGGGAGTTATAAATAAGCTGTTTTAATATCTATGACAGTCATCAGATCAAGCTTCAGGTACTTACTTCCAATGGAGCTAGGGGTGACAAAAGTCATGTATGTCACATCTCTCCCCCCCTCTTTCACTCCGGTTTCCATGGCTTCTATTTTCTAAAGATCGAGGGAAATAAGTCAATTTCAGAAATAGATCTCAAATCTTACACCTTGCACCCACTTAGATTCCATTCTTGCCTCTCTCCTTGATATAGCTCCTAAGAACTGAATCACTCAGCCCGTTGAAAATAAAAGTCAGCTGTAAATTGTAAGTTTCAAACTGGTATAGTATACCAGCTTTTGGTAAAGTTGAATTTTAAACATCTTCCACCCTCTCTTTTGTCCTCCTTTCCTCACTTTCACCTCAGAGAGACAGGTTCACTAAGAGACCCTTTGTGAAGGAATTCTAACAAGCCTTCCTCTTAGTCAAGTCAAAGAGAGCAGGAAAGCCACTTGATTGTGATCTAAACTCACCTTTCTTTCTTTGCATGTCTAAGAGCTGTCATCTATTCCACTTCCTGTCCAGCAGTCAGAACAGGAAATATAATGTCTGATACTTCAGCCTGTGGCCCTAGGAAAATCCCCTTGGGTTGCCCACAATGTCCAGCTTCTTGTGACTCTTCACAGATTTAGTGGAAGGGCCATCTGAGTCATCCTGATCTATATCTGACCGCCGAACCCAGATGGTGACTTTGCACAACCCTCTCTCACTTAAATTCGATTCACTTGCATGTCATGGCATTACCTCCCCCGTGTCATGGTCCTCTTTGAGGATAAAGGACAAACAACAATGACATGGATTTAGTCAGTCTGTGTAGTGATCAAACATTGTTTAATTGTTTAATCACTAAGTATTGAGGGTGCTTGTTGGTGCTCGGATCTCAAGCTTCAGGGGCCACCTTGTGGTTATTAGAGATATTAACATATCTCATCATTGGCTCGCAGGAACTTGCAGCAACCGCTTAATGCCATTCTCTCCCTAGTGCTGCAGTAGTAGAAACAGTGTCTCTATGGAATCCACATGGGCATTTTGTGGGGGCAAAGTTTTCCATGATTAAAGAATATGAAATATTTTTATCTCAGAGAGAAAAGAACTTTCCCCTAAGTCAGGCAGGAAATGTCCTAAAAGATCAAGATCAGGTAAAATATAAAATCATATAACATTATATATAATAATACATAATATGTGACTATACATAATCATGTAATACATAATATGATATATTTTATAATTATTATATATAATATTACATAACAATATAATATATAACAATAACATAATACAAAATAGCAAAAAATCTCTTACATTTCACCTCTATTCCCCACCCATCAAACTGGCTTCAGACACTGCTCTAATCTACCACCTTTAATGGTGGGATAAATGTGGTTGGATGGTCTTGAGGTTTATAGGTCACAAAGCTAAAAAGGTATTGATCTCCCACGCCTGGAAGAGGAAAACCCCTTCCCCAAAGAGGAAGAATCCAAAGAGGTAGAATGAGGATGAACTGTAAGATCTAAAACGGAAAAAGAAGATTGAGAGGACCAAGGTCACTGGAAAGAGAAGGAGAAAGGGGCAGTGAGAGTATCCTAATATATGGGGCAAAGGGAAGGCCCAATAAATGGGGTTCTGAGTTCTATGTCAGAATAAGTTCTGGCTCCCTAAACCAATGGAACTGGAGTCTCAGGAAGTTCAATGGGAAAGCTGGACTGAGGAAAAAGGCTACCAAATAAGATAAAAAATGTCTGCCAAGTCTGACAGAATAGGAGAGCTTTAGCAATCAGGAGGCACTTGAGTCCAAATCTTTCCTCTGACACTAACTATAGGATCATGGGAAGATTCTTAGCCTCTCTGAGCTTCAGTTTCTTCACGTATATACATGGAGTGATACTAGCACCAACCTCAAAGAGTTGTTGTGATGATCGAATAAGATAATGTAGGTTAAGCAACTTGCACACCTTAACGGGGCTGTTATTTGTCATCCATTATCATTATCAGAGCTGAATGACACCTCTTTTGACTGTTTTGTACTCCATAGCCTGAGATCCCACCCTGGCCTCCTCTTGACGACAGAGTTTTGGAGGCCACCCTTCCCAACACTGATCGAACATTTACTCGTGCCTCTCTCTCATTGGTCATGATGGGGGGAGATTGGAACACTTCTTTGCTCCTTATTATTACTTTTAAGTTCCCTCTCTATCATCATTACTCTATAACCACTCTTCCTTTGAGATTTATTTAAGTTATATTTACTAGTCAATCAAGATTCTGCTGGCTATTTTTTTCTGACCTCAAAGATATTCTCCTTCCTTCCTTAACCAGTTCAGTACCTTGCTCACAGTCTTTCTCTCCTCTGAAATCCCTGCCTTCATACTAAGGGACTCCAACATACATACTGATACTTTTCCAACACCCTAACTTCCCAATTCTTCAACTAACTTATTTCCCATGTCCTATTCCTCCACTCTCCTCAAATATATATATATATATATATATATATATATATATATGCATATATATATGCACATACACACACATACATATGTATATGTATACACACATATATGTATAAGTATATATATACACATCTTTTACGTGTATGCACATACATACATACACACATATATACATTTTATCCTTGGCATCATTCCCTAGTATTCCAAGTCCATGTCTATGAACTCTGAAATTCCTTTACCTGATCGTAATCTGTTGTCATTCCAACTCTCCCTCTGCCTTGCAACCCCAAACCCTGTTCTTTATTGTCACCATGATGAGAGCTGGCACCAGATTTGAATCTAGACTCCAGCATATACACATTCTGAAATTTTGGCCAACCTACTACACCTCTCAGAGTCTCAGTTTCTTCATCTGCAAAATGGGGATGAAGATAATATTTGCAATAACTCCCTTAAGGGATAATTGTGAGCAAAACTTTTTATGAAATTCCAAGTGCTATAGAAATGTGAAATATTATTGTACAAAGAGTTGTCCACAGGTGGGGGCTTCCAGGACCCTGTGGATCTGGGAAAAGGAAGTTTTTATTATTTTTTCTTTGTGTTTGCAGGACCAGGAGACTCTAAAGGGATTGCAGGCCCAAGCGAGTTGATTGGCATTGTAGGGGAGTCTATTACCTTTCCTTTGGAAATCATGGCAGGAGAGAAGGTTGAAAACATCACTTGGATTTCACAAACACTGGTTGCTGTTGTGTACTCAGGACAAGGAAGAAAACCAACCAATATCACGCTTATAAACCCCCTTTATGTCGGAAGGTTGAATGTCTCTACCCATAGCTACCACCTGGAGATCAGTGCCTTGAGGATGGAGGATGCAGGATCCTACAAAGCTTTGATAACCACTCAGACCTGCTCTGTGGGCACCAACAAGGAGTTCATCCTGAGAATCCATGGTGAGGTTCAGGAGTAGAGTTCCTGGCATTTAAACTACTGATATGCGGATATTCATCTTAAGTTCCTGGATTCTTAGTTTTCTCCTCTGGGGCTAAGAGAATGGAATGTTCATCTTCATAGTGAGTGCCTTTCCCCTCACTTGGCAGAGCTTAAGGAGGCAAACATTACGTCAAACTTTGGGACCAGTACTGATGGCTCTTGTATCATCATCCTGATGAACCCCAGGGAAGGGGGAGAAAAGCCAATATTTTTTAAGTACTTTGCAAACCTTAAAGTGTTAAAATTTGTTACTATAATTTAATACTATTAATTAATATCATTAATTATTTAACATATATAATGTATGTTATAGTACATAATAATAAATCATTAAGATTTTTATTTGTTCTCTTCCAGTTCTCCTTTTCCTTTATTTTCCTAGTGACCTTGCTTCTTTTGCTCTCCTTTTTTCCCTTTCAGATTCTACAGTTCTTGCTCATTCAGTCTCCTCAGATTCTTCCTCCTTGGGGAAGGGGATTTTCTCCCTTGGATTGCTGGGGGCCCTGAAAATTGGAGGAGTCTGATCCTGACATAGAGAGAATCCAGAGGAGGAGTGAGAAGACAGGGGTCCTGTTGTGAGACACTGTGGAACGCTGAATTTCTTGTCGATGCCCTATGGAGCTGCCAAACTGAGAACACATTTCCCCTAGTTCCCCATCTCACTTAGAATCTCTATACCTGCAGAGATGGCTGTGGGGTATTCCTGTATCTGCTCCTGCTATTGTTGAAGGTAAAAAAAAAAAATGTGATTTTACCTGAAACTTGAATGTGAGATTGTGGAGAAATGACTATGCATTTACTTCCTTTTTCCTTAATTTTTTTTTCTTTTTCTAAAGCTCACAAACACCAATGAACATGAACATTTTCATATACCCAAAACAAACAAACAAAAAAATGAAATGAAACCAAACCAAACCAAACCAAAACCCAGAAAAGAGAATTGTACACAAAACTGAATTTCTATTATGTAGTAATTCCCTATCAAAAGTAATGTGGAGCAGGCTAGGAACCAACTTCAGGATGATGGTGATGTCTGTTGGTCTATACCTAGTTTCTGCCATATTGGGTTGAATTATTCTTCAGAAGACCCCAGACAGATACACTCTCATTTCCTCCCAACCTCCACCCCACCCTACCCATTTAACAATGAGAAGTCACTAGATAGTTTCAATTTCTGTGTTGGGAGACAGGGAAGTAAAGGGAAAGGAATAGTATTTATATAACACCTAATACATCCCAGCCAGTGTGCCAAGCATTTTTCCCGTCTCTGTAACATCACTTTCATTTATTTATTTTATTTTTATGGAATAAAGCATTTTTATAACATAGTACAATAAAAAGATGATTGTACATGAAACTACAAATCTATTATGCACAACTTGCTATTCCTTTCAAATACACAATAAAATTATCATATAAATTTCTTGTTTTTCTTCCTTACTCCTCTCCCCTCCCCCCCGCTGCCCTAGAAATGACTACCATTAGACCCAAAGTATATAAGTAAAATTATTCTATACAAACTTCTATTTATCAGTTCTTTCTCTGGATACAAATAGTAACTTTCTTTCATAGGTCTTTTTAGTTAATTTGGGTATTTATAATAGACGAAATAACTTATTCACTCAAAATTATTCTTAAAACAATATTGCTGTTACTGTATACAGTGTTCTCTTGGTTCTACTCATTTTGCTTTTCATTATTTTGTGCAAGTCTTCCTTGTTTATCTAAGATCATTGAGCTCATCGTTTCTTACAGCACAGTAGTATTCCATCACAATCATATACCATGACTTGTTCAGTCATTCCCCAATTCATTTCACATTCATCTTATTTTTGCTTATTACTTTCCCTCTCAGTTTCTCTTTTCACCCTATTCCTGTTACTTTATCTTCTACCCACATAAGGATAACCTCTTATTTTATCCTCCCCTCTAAAAGTCTATCCTACCCTCTTAATCTTATTCAAGATTCCCTTCTAAAAGTCCCTCCCATACCCTATCACCCAGTTTTCTCACCTCTCTAAAAATTCAGAAGACTTATAAACTTCTTCAGATATATAAGTTGTTTCCTCTTCAATACAGATGAGAATTAGGTTCTAGTATTACTAGCCCTCCACTTCCACTCGCTTCCTCTGTATTAATTTTTCTTTTCATGTCCCATTTTTTTTTTTTTTTTGCTTTTTGGAGGGAGGAAGGTGGGGCAATTGGGGTTAAGTGACTTGCCCAAGGTCACATGGCTAGTTTTTTTTGTGCTAAGTGTCCAAGACCAAATTTGGACTCAGGTCCTCCTGAGTCTCCAGGGCTGGTGCTCTATTCACTGCGCCACCTAGCCACCCTTCATGTCTCATTTTTATGAGAAAATTTCTCCTTTAACCTTTTCCTAATGAATTTGTTTTTAGAATCACCTCATCATACACAACTCAGCCCCAACCTTTCTTTCAAACTACCTTAGTAATGATAACAGTTTTAAGAATACTATTATTAAAAGTAATAACTAATGTTTACTAATATTAACAATTTTCATATAGCATAAATAAACACTTTGACCTTAGTCAGTGCCATATAATTAGTCTCTAATGATTTACTTATATTTCTTTATATTGAATTTTTCACTAAGTTCTGGTCTTTTTGTTACAAATACTTAAAAGTCTCTCAATTCATCAAATGGGCATTTTTCCCCCTCAGGATTATACTAAAATTTGCTGATAAATTATTCTTGGATGCAACCCCAGTTTTTTTGCTCTTTGAAGTATAATGTTCCAAGACTTACAGTCTTTTAGTGTAGCAGCTGCTAGGTCTTGTGAAATTCTGATTGTTTTCCTACAGTATTTAAATTGTCTCTTTTTTTCTTGTGGCTTCCTTGATTGTGATATCCCTCTAAGTTTTCTTCCTAGGATCTCTTTCAGGGGATGATTAGTGGATTCTTTCTATTTCTATTTTACCTTCTTGTTCTACAACTCCAGGGCAATTTTCCTTAATAATTTCTTGCAATATTCTATCCAGATTCTTTTTTTTTAATCACAACTTTCAGGTAGTCCAACAGTTCTTATATTGTCTCTCCTGGATCTGTTCCCCAGATCAGTTGTTTTTTCAATGAGATGTTTCAGATTCCTTTCTATTTTTTCTAGTTTTATTTTTTCTTGGTGAGTTTTTTTCCTTTTTTCCTTTCCTTCTCAGTTTCTCTTTTCACCCTATTCCTGTTACTTTATCTTCTACCCACATAAGGATAACCTCTTATTTTATCCTCCCCTCTAAAAGTCTATCCTACCCTCTTAATCTTATTCAAGATTCCCTTCTAAAAGTCCCTCCCATACCTTATCACCCAGTTTTCTCACCTCTCTAAAAATTCAGAAGACGTATAAACTTCTTCGGATATATAAGTTGTTTCCTCTTCAATGCAGATGAGAAATTAGGTTCTAGCATTACTAGCCCTCCACTTCCACTTGCTTCCTCTGTATTAATTTTTCTTTTCATGTCCCATTTTTTCATTCTTATTTTTATTCTTTTCTTTTCAATCTTCCCTCACTCATCCCTGCTCTTCTTTGGAAGAAAGTTTATGAGGTAAAAATTCATAAAGTAACATTTCTTGTGGCATATTGCTTTCAGTTTGTTGATTCAGCTGCATCAGCCTGGATGTATTTATATTTCCCTCAGACCACACCTCAATGTCATTCAATTCCAATCACCCAATTCTAGTTTTCAGGGAGTTACTTTCTGGCTTAAGATTTTGTATCTCTTTTTCCAATTGGTTAACTAATCTTTTCATAATTTTCTCAAATTGCTTTTTTCCCCTACTTTTTCCTCATTCTCTCTCATTTGAATTTTGAATTCCTTTTTAAGTTCTTCCAAGATTTCTTTTTGGGCTTATGACCATTTGATGTTACTCTTTAGGGTAGGAGTGGCTGTTTTTTTTTTTTAACTTTACTATCTTCCTCTGAATATGAACCCAGATGTTCTTTTACACCCAAGTAGCTCTCAATGATAAGGTTCTTTTTCCTTTACTTACTCATTTTTATTTTAACTTGTCCTATTTTTTAAACAGCTTATTATTCCTATTATTATTAACAATTTTTAAACCTGAGTTCTGGGTAATGTCGTCCTAGGCCTCAGATCCCACCTCACTGTTGTTTTCTGATTTCTGTCTGGAGGCTTAACTTCAGAGACTTCTCTCCTCCTCTCCTAAGCCACAGTTAGGACCCCCAGCTATACTGTCCCTAAAATGCTCTTGCACCCTGTGGTTATCAGCTCACAGGGTGTGTGTGCTCATACCTCCTCCCTCACAACTACCGTTGGGGAAAGTACAGTTAGGCCTGACTTCCAGAAATAATAAGGGGTCCTTCAATCTTCCCCCACTCATCTCTGCTCTTCTTTGGAAGAAAGTTTATAAGGTAAAAATTCACAAAGTAACATTTCTTGTGGCCTATTGCTTTCAGTTTGTTGATTCAGCTGCATCAGCCTAGATGTATTTATATTTCCCCCAGACCACACCTCAACTCCTGGAGTCTTCTCTGAGGTCCTCTCAAGATGTCCTAGGTCAGAACAACTATTTTACCCCTTTATTTTTGCTGTTCTACATTCAATTGGTGGTGATTTTCTGTTTGTGGAGGAAATCTGGAGAGCCTGGAAATTTCTGTCCCACTCTGCCATCTTCCCAGAATGCATCATCCCAAGCACTTTTTTTATGTGTGTGTGTGTGTGTGTGTGTGTGTGTGTGTGTATATACATATATATGTATATATATATATATATACACATATAATATATATCTTATTACAAATATTATTAGTACATAGCAACAACTTGCCAGTGGCATTGAGGGAAGGCACACATAATGACAGCACTGCTCAGGTCCTTAGGTGCCACAGTGGATAGAGTGCTGGGTCTGGAGTAAGAAAGACCCGAGTTAAAATCTTACCTCAGACACTAAATAGTTGTATGACCTTAGGAAAGTCACTTAGCCTCTGTCTACCTCAGAATCCTTAGCTGTCAAATGGGAATAGTAATAGCACTTACCTCCCAGGGTTGAGGACCAAATGAGATAATGTTTGTAAAGCACTTAGCACAGTGCTTGCCATACAGTAATCACTCAATCTGTGCTCATTTCCTTGGTCCCTTCTTTCTTTCCTTTCCCCAGAGGACAGGGCTGATCAAGGATTGGGGGTGAAGGAGGGCGGTGAACATAAACATTCAAAGAAAGAGAGACATCTGGGGAGACCACCTGCAGAGAAACTTTCTGGAGACCTCCAGGTTGTCTAACGGCCCATCCCTGAAACCAAAACTGAAAGTCCCATGGTGCTCTCCTGGAGTGAGATTTTACTCCTTTCCTGTTTCTCGTACCTTCTTACTCTGTATCTTTTCAATATCCTCAGTCCCTGAAATGCTCCCCTTCTTCACCTTAGCCTCTGCATTTCGTTAACTTTCATCAAGACTGGGCTCGAAACCCATCTTCTAAAAATATTTAGTTATATGCATTCATAATCTGTTCCTTTATTGACTCTCTTTTCCATTGGACAATAACTACAAGACAAAAAAATGAAGAGAACCTTCATTACAAACATGCATGGTCCAGCAAATTTGGGTTTGGGTTTGTTTGGTTTTTGGGTTTTTTTTGGCTTTTTTTTCTTTTCATTTTTGAAGTTTGCCACTTCTCTGTCAGGAAGTGAGTGGTATATTTCATCTCCAGTCTTCTGGATTGGTGGTTTATCGTTGCACAGATAGAGTTCTAAAGTCTTTCAAAGTTGTTTTTCTCTCCAAAATTGTTGCCAATGTTGTATGCCAACATTGTATAAGTTCTCCTTGCTTTGCTCTGTATCAGTTCAAATGAGGTCTTCCCAGTTCCTCTGAAAAGTTCCATCTTGTGATTTCTTATGGTACAATGATAGCCCGTTACATTCTTATAGCACAATTTGTTTAGTTTCCAGTTTGGACTAGTATGAAAAGATCATTTATTAATCTTTTTATACATATAGGTCTTTTCCCTCTTTCTTTGATCCTTTTGAAGTATAAACCTAGTAATGGTAGAGCTGGGTCACAGAATTTTTATAGTTTGGTAACTTTCAAATCCTATGTTCAATGAACAGTCCCAGTCTCCTCAGCTCTTCTGAAATTATCTCCCATCTACTCTCTCTATATCTTATTTTTATATAGTTTTTTGCCTGTTGTCTCCCCTTTAGAGTATATGCTTTAACACAGCGCTTGGTATATAGTAGGTGGCTAATAAATGCTTATGGACTTACCTTGCTTTGGTGAAGCCTGAGGACTCATTCTCAGAATGTTTTAAAATGCATAAACAAATAAAAAGAATTGCAAAGAAAACATATTGAAATAAATATGTGTTTCCCTCCAAGGAGTAGGAGTTAATAGACTCCTTGAAATCTGTGCTCAGGAACGGCAGGTTGAGTCCCTGATCTAAAAGAAAACTGTTCTGAACCGTAAATAGCAGAACTAAAGTTACAAAAATAACCCAGTCTAGTTCATATCCCCCTTTTACAATTCACATATCTGTGATGTTAAAGCCCAAATACTCATTGTATTACTTCCTTATTTTCACAATGTTTGGTTTTCAAACGGGTAATTTTGTTATTTCTAAATAAATGTCCTTCTGTAAATTTTTTAAAAAGAAAATTTAATCATATGAGAAAAGAAGAAATGAGAAGGAAAAATGAAAGAGAAAGGTTTGGAGTGTAAGACTTTTGTTTCTTGTAAAAAAAAATAAGGTAGAAATGGAAATAGAAATAGGTACTTTGTTCTCTAATCCTATGAGACATAGAATGAGAGTCCAAAAATGTTTCCAAATGAAGTGTCAAGGGTCTGCAAAAGTCCCATACCCTCTTGGTATGGGAAACCTACATCTGAAAACCCAAGCTCCTCAGGCCCAGAAATTGTTAACATTAGGTTTTTCACTTATTCATTTAGTCTTTCAATAACTCATATTGATATAAATAGCTAGCTAGCACTTAAATAACACTTTAAGGTTTTCATAGCAGTTCACATATGTTAATTATCTGGGTCCAATTCTTTGTTGATTTCCAAGGCCTGTCTGCTGAAGGGTGAATTTAAAAAAAGACAAACCAGTTAATATCATCAGAATATCCTGGTAGAGTAGAAAATCTCTAAGACAGTGGAGGCCTCCTTCCAGATAGAATCAATGGGCTTATGTTGTTGAAAAAAATACAGAGTGAGGAACTATCTATATCCATAGATTCCCATAGTTATTTCTTTAACCATTAAGATTATTTTTTTTCTGAGAAGACATTTACCCTGAATTCACAGCCTATCTCCTTTATGCATTGATAGGTCTAGAAATGAGAGCGCAGGCAGGTCTGTACGCCTGATCTGAGGATACTGAAGGTATAGAATTGACTTGGTAAGTCATTGCAGAAGGGGCTAGCAGAAGTTGCCTCTAGGAGAATCTCTCCTCCTACCCCTCTTCCCTCTCCCTTATTCCCTCTTCCCTCCTAACCTTCCCCCCGCCCCCCGCCCCCATGACTCAGGTACTATTCAGAAGGTTCAGCATGAGGAGATGTTGAGTAAAGCCCTTCCTGGCAATATCTCTTTCCTCTTTCCCTGATCTGGGTAGATGCATACCCTGACCTTCACCCCTCACACTTAGTGTGGAGGGAACAGGCAATTTGGTGCCCAAGATAATGTGAAAAGCTGGTGCAGAAAGGTCTTAATGCTTGTACAGAAACCAATATAGATATATTTTTTTGCTACCACATGCACATTTCTCCATTTCTCTAGGTTATTAGTGTACCACTGTCAAATAAGTCCACAGGAGCTGCCTGTTTTGCATAGTGGGGTGAGGGTGGGGAATGTGGGAGAGGAACTCAGAATGCTTCTTTTACCCATTTATTTTCTTGTGTGGATTACTTTGCAATTCCTTGTGAATTACTTTGCAAGAGAGCTCATACAAGGGAATGGAGGCTTGGACCATTTTTGCATAATTAAGATTAGCCAAGCACCCTATTGGTAGTTAGGGGTCCTAGAGTTGGATTGTGTGTTTTGGGGGACCCTGGATATGTTTTAAAAATATAAATCTTTATAGCAAATCCCTAAGTGAGTCCATTTAAAGGGGAAAGAAGATTATCCAGGGTTGGGGAGGAAACTCAGCAGTGGCCTAGGTTGTAATTAGTAATTCTAAGGGAGGAGTTTTAAAGGACAAAAGAGGGTGCCTTTTTGAAACTACGAAAAGACTATGAATAGGAAAGACATGATATAAATGAAAATAATTCTGAGCATGGACAGAAACCATGAAAAAGGGCTAAGTCATGACACAAAATAGTAGATCGAAAGTCAGGGATTATGGACATAATTCAATCTAGTGATAGCACAGAAAGCATCCAAGGAGTCTTTCCTCTTCATACCATTGTCAAGTGTTGTAGTTTCTATTGTCCCAACATTTCTTATATATGTTTCCTTCCCCCCACGCACATAGCTTGATTTCTCTCCCCATCCCCTTCTTTAATTCAGGTACTTGTCACTTCTTACCTGGATTTTGAGATAGCCTTCTAACTGGCCTCCTGGGTCTCAAATCTCTCCCTATTTTAATTCATATTCCACTCATTTATAAAAATAATTTTCCTGCACAATCACAGACACATCGTATGTGTGACGACCAACTTTGACAAACTGGACTCTTCTCAGCAACGCACAGTTATAAGACAACTCTACAAGTCTCAGGATGGAAGGAGATACTTACGTTCAGAGAAAGATCTAGAAAGATCAGAGTTTAAATGGAGACTGAAGCAATCTACACGCTATCATTCTTTTCCATGTTTGGTTTTCTTTCTTTTTTCCCATTGTTCACTCCATTGGTTACAACCCTTCTATACAACCAGACTAATGTCCAATGTGAAAGTATTTGCAGATCCTGTACTTGATTGCATGCTGCCATGGAGGCGGGGAGTAGAGAGGAGAGGGAGGGGAGAAAATTTGAAACTCAAGGGATTGTGGAACTGAATCTTATAAACTAAAAGTAAATAAATAAATCAATTACAAAAAAAAAAGAAAATAATTTTCCTAAAGTATAAGTCTGGCATTATCACCACCTTACTCAATGAACTCCAGTGGTTCCCTTTTACTTTCAGGATCAAATATAAACTATTCTATTTTCCCTTTAAGGTTCTTCACAGTCGGAGGCCTTTCTACTTTTCCAGTCTTATTATGCTTTACTTCTCTCTGTGGACTCTATGATCCAGCTACCCTGGCCTTAAACAAGATGGTCTATTCAGCAGTTCTCAACCTGTGGGTTACGTTCAATTTGTAACAATGAAAATACATCCTGCATATCAGATAGATTCATAACAATAGCAAAATTACAGTTATGAAGTAGCAACGAAAATAATTTTATGGCTGGGGATCACCACAACATGAGGAACTGTATTAAAGGGTTATGGCATTAGGAGGGTTGAGAATCACTGGTCTATGTGCTGTCTCTCTGGCTTTGAACTGACTGCTCCCCGTTCCTGGGAACGCTCTGCCTCTTCATGTCTCCTGTAAGCCACATCTAGACAGACAATGTGGACACATAGCCTACATGGGTAAAAGACAACACCATACTCCCTTACAATAATGACTAGAGGACACACTCATAGTTCACATATGCATAGGTGCTTCAAAAGATAGAGTGTTAGACCTGAAGTTGGGAAGAGCTAGGTTCAAAACGATGTGCAGCTAGGTGGTACAGTGAATAGTGCACCTGGTCTGGGGTTGGGAAGACTTACCTTTGTGAGTTCAAATCTGGCCTCAGATACTCACTAGCTGTGCGACCCTGAGCAAGTCCCTGTTTGCCTCAGTTTCCTCATTTGCCAAATAAGCTGGAGAAGGAAATGGCAAACCACTCCAGTATATCTGCCAAGAAAGCCCCAAATGGTGTCATAGAGAGTCAGACATGACTGAAAAACAACTCAACAACAAGTTAAATCTAGCCTCAGGTTCTTACCAGCTTTGTGGTCTGTCTGCCTTAGTTTCTTCAACTTTAAATTGGCAATAATAATAGTACTTATTGCCTATGATTATTATGAGGTTAAAATGAAATGATATTTATGAAATGCTTTGTAAATCGTAAAGTGCTATATAACACTATTATTGTTGTTATTATTATTACATGTGAATAGGCAAGTGCTGTGGGCTGCTCAGTGTCCAGCACTTAAGCATGATCGGAGACGTGAATAAGAAATGACCAGACCATGTGGGTAGTTCAAGGAAGAACTAAGAACTCCATTTAATGATTCTTTGAACAAAGTTTTTAAAGATCCAAAAGACAAAGATTCAAGTACTCTTAACAATAGCTTAGTCTGTCATATCCTGGAATATTCTTGTCATTATCATAGTCTGTCATATCCTGGAAGTAGCCCAGATGAGGTTTTGTATTCTAGGTGGCAAAAAGTCTTACGAAGTCAGTTAACTCTTATCAAATGCATTCACATAACAAAGGATGCTCTCAAGAGCAGGTTTCAAGGCCTGGAAGCCAAAGCCAGGATCATCAAGGACATCTACATAGAAACTGACCCACAAGAATCAAATATTTTGACTCTCAGCAGGCAAGCAATAGACAGTCAGTACCTCATCCAATAAGTGGTAACCTATCAATCATATAACTAGTGCCAGCCACAACCACAAGGCAGTTTGTAATCCCAAAAGTCAATATGTTTGATTATGGAAGAGAAAATTCCCAAGAGGGAAAAATAAAACTAAAAAATATGGACCAGAAGAGGATTCCAGTAAGGAAAACAGGAAATATTTCCAAAATGAAATATGGAAAATGAAAGAAAAATCCCCCCAAATGAGCAAAATTAAAAATGAAATGAAACTCAAATTTCGGAATCATCAAATGAAATTTCCAGGTTGCATGTCTTCACTTGTGCCATCTTTGTCACTGAGTTGTGACTGCTCAAAAGGAAAAATAAAACAAGAGAAAATTGAAGAAAATTATTGAAAATATCTGAGTTGTTCCTCCACATTTGACACTGGTCTGGGCTTTGTGTACCCTTGGTGCATGTACCAGGTGTAATAAATAGCAGCCCACACTCAGTTTGTGTTTTGCATTTGGTTGGCTTATAAAAAAGATGGGGTGGCATTTTGTCATTAACTAGCAAAGGTGGGAAATTTATAATTTTTGCCTAATGGTGGTTCTATACTCAAGCCAAGAGCTTTGTGGACTTTGAAAGATCCCTTTAACTTGTTTGCAATGATTTGCCTGTTTGAGCAGTCCAACCTGCCAATAAATTAATCAATAACATTTCTTAAGGAACTTCCATGTGTCAGGTACTGTTCTAGGTGTTGAGAAAAGGGAGAGAATAAACATGTATATTGTGCCTACTGTGCGCCAGCACTTTATGAATATCATCTCATCCGATCCTTTGAGACAGGTACTGTTATTATTCTCTGGGTCCAGAACGCTATCCACTATGCCAGGTATCTGACTGTCTACCATGCCTGGAATGCACTCCATCTCCAAGTCTCAATTCAAGAGCTGCCTTCTACATAAAACCTTTCTTCATATTACCCTCTACTCCCATCCCCAGTTAGTGCTTTCTCTGGCAAAACCAAACTTGAATCTATTTTGTATACACTTAGATCATACAAATTGCTCCCCAAGCTGGTTTGTAAGTTTTCCAAGAGCAAGCAGTAAACCTTTCACAGTTTAAAGAAACCGAAATAGTCAAAGGTTAAGTGATTTGCCCAGTTTCATACACTTCTAATAAGTGTCTGAGGCTGGATTTGACCTGGGGTCTCTCTGACTCCAGACTCCTGACCCTGCACTCTATTCATTGCATCGACTGGTGAGCTTATAAGTCAGTTGAACTCAAGTCTTTCTGACTCTGCTCCCAGGGATTTATCCACTGGGTCTTCAACTGATTAGAGGTTTGTTTTTTGTCCTGGAAAATGTTATATGTGCTTTAGCAGACCTCAAGTTCAATACAAGGAAATAGTGGGCTAAAGCAGTTAAAAAAAGTTCATGATCTTGGGCTATATTAAGAGTGGCTTAGATTACAGCAATAAGAAAGTGATAGTATTACTTAACTCTGCATTGGCTAGATGTGGAACACTGACACGGCTTAAGAGAGACATTGCTAAGCCGGCAAGCATTGAGAGGATGGAAATCAGGATGGTGAAGGCCTCAAGTTAAAGTCACATGAACATCATTTGAAGGAATTGGGCATGTTTAGCCCGGGAAAAGAAAAGGATGGGAGAGGGAGGGGGGAAAGAAGGGAGTGCTGCGTTCAAGTATTGGAAGGACTATTACCTGAAAGAAGGATCTGACTTGTTCTTTTTGGTCCCAAGGGACAAAAACTAGGAAGAAAGGATGAAAATTTCAGAAATGTAATATATAGAAAAGAGACAAAACAACTTCCTAACAATTACCTAAAAGTAATGTGTGGGCTTGAAATTTTCTGATGATAAAACATTGAGAGAGATAGTTAACACTTAGATGACAGAATCCTAAAGTCAGTGTGTAAAAAGATCTTGATAACCCAAGGCATTGATTGGACTGAATATACAAAGGTTAAATTTAACAAGGATATGTATAATGCCCTACATTTGAGCTCCAAAATTCAACTTCACAAGTTCAAGATGGAAAGGGACGTAAAGGAAGTACTGAAAAAATAAAAACAACTTGTCATTTTGGGGTCTTGCAAGTTCTATATGTCATCAGTGAGATATGACTGGTACAAAACCTAACGTGATCTTATGCTGGATTAGTAAAATACTATTTTCAGAATAAGGGATTTGACCATGCCTGGTCACATAAGCTCTAGAGTATTCTATCGGGTTCTGAGAACCACATTTTATATAGGCCATCAGTAAGATGGGATGTGTTGGAAGAGGGAACCAAGGATTGAAAGAACATTAAAAAAGGCATAGGATGATGATCAGTAGGAAAAACTAGGGATGTTCTTCCTAGATATGAGAAGATTTACTGGAAAATGATAGCTGTCTTGCTTGGGTCCAGAGAGCAGAACTTGGAGAAGGTAGAAAAAGTTGCAAAGAGGCAGATTTTGGCTTGACGTAAGAGAAAATTTCTTAAGAATTACTTCTGTCCAAAATTGGAATGGGTTGTTTTAGGTGGCCACAAAAGTCTTATATCAATCAGTGCCTCACCACAGTGTTGCGATTACCCAAAGCTTTTTGAATCTATGCCAATGTTGTTGCTGTTGTTGAGTCATTTTAGTCACATCCAACTCTTTGTGACCACATTTAGTGTGTCCTTGGCAACGATACTGGAGTGGTTTGCCACTTCCTTCTCCAGCTCATTTTACAGAGGAAGAGCTGAGGCAAAACAGGGTTAAATGACCTGCTTAGGATCGTATAGCCAGTAAGTGAATAAATCTTTCTGACTCCAGGCCTGGCACTCTACTCACTGGACCACCTAGCTGTGCAATAGAATGCAATGCAATCAATCAATCAATTAATCTTTATTAAGCCGTTGCTATGTGCCAGAAACCGTGCTAGACTCTGGAGATAAAAGCATCAAATAGTGCTCACTTTTGGAAAACTTACAAGCCAGCTTGGGGAACAATTTGTATGATCTAAGTGTATACAAAATAGATTCAAGTTTGGTTTTGCCAGAGAAAGCACTAACTGGGGATGGGAGTAGAGGGTATTATAAAGAAAGGCGTTATGTAGAAGGTGGCTCTTGAGTTGAGACTTGGAGATGGAGTGCATTCCAGGCATGGTAGACAGCCAGATACCTGGCACAGTGGATAGAATACTGGACCCAGAGTCAGGAAGACCTGAGTTCAAATCCAGCCTCATACATTGACTAGCTGTGTGACTGTGGGCAAATCACTTAGCCTGTCTGCCTCAGTTCCCTCATTTGTAAAATGGGAATAATAATAAAAGTGCCTCCCTCCTAGGCTGATTGTGAAAATAAAATATTCTTGTAAAGTGATTTTCAAACATTCAAGTACTACATAAATGCAAGAGATGATGATGATGATGATAAATAGTGAAGAACATTGAAAAGACCAGTTTGATTGGGATATAGTCTATGTGGTAGGGAGTAATATGGATATAACAAGTCTTGAAAGGTTGGAGTCAGGTTGAAAAGGATTTAATTTTAAATGACAACAGAACAGTTTATATTTGATTGTAAACGTAATAGGAAGCCACTGGATTTGTTGAGAAGGGTGATACAACAATACAGAAGAATTGGTGGGTCTGGAGGGCTGGGTGCTTAACCTTCCTCTGGACCCACATGAGTGGACTAGCTTCACTCCTAGGAAAATCTAGTCCCTGAAGAGAGATCTGGCTATTTTCTCTTAGCCCTCTGGCTCCTTAAACCTCTCCCTCCCTACCCCCTACTCTAAAACTCCAGTAAAAACAATCTAAAGCTTAGATCTGGGTCATGTCTAGGATCTCCTTTTGAGAATGTTCTCTTGTGTGCACCAGTCCATCATTTCATCATCAATTTATTATAGTACCTATTTCCCTGAAGGCCCATGGACATAGAATTTGTCATTTTAAAAATATTTTTGCAATCCTAGCTTAAGGTGATATTTTAAAGCTGTCTTTGTTTCCTTTTTTCTGAGTTTTAGGGAATTTGAGCATTTCTTCATGTGGTTATTAACAGTTGGAATTTTTCTTCCCTTTAAAAATTCTTTCCAAATTCAGTGCTTGCTCATTAAAGGTTGTGCTCTTCTTGTAACCATGCTACACCGTGTGGGAGAGATCCTCTAACTCTGCCTCCACCCCACAAATTTGACAGGAAAGTGACCTCAAATGGCAATTTCGTATGTGACACATCCTGCTATCAAACCTTTGGTTTGGGGGCGTTTGGGGGGAGGGTAGGTGTCTACGCCTTCTATACTGTTCCTTTTGGCTGGTGTTAAAATTGATAATGAGAAGCAACTCTCTTCCTTGATGAAATATATTTATTCCTATACCCTAAAACTTGAAGAAACTGCTCCTGCCCCCAATATACCTCAGTTTTCTCGCTGGTAAAACAAATAAGAAGACTAATTCTTATTCATTTACCTGCTCCCCCCCTTCCCATCTAATCTGGAAGAGTCAATGGGCAGAGTGAAGTGACACATGAAGCCCCAGAGGAAAGACCACCTCCACCTCTTCTTCCTGATTCTCAATTCTTTCCTTCTTCTATGAGATAAACTCTTTTTTTTTTTGCCAACCCCTTTCGTTTTCTAAGGGGGAGCTCATTTTCCCCTCCATAACCTAAGTTAAAAAGAGTTCTCTGCCCTTCTCCACTACACATTTATTTTAAAGAGGCACAATTTCCATTATGTTTCGCTTAGGTTTTTACACCAATTCATCTTTTCCTCTAAACACTCTTTATTTTAAGGACCACACCTATCACTGACTCTTCCCTTCTCTTCTTTCAACCTCCATGCTTCCTCTCTTTCCCCTTCATTCAAGGGGATTTTCTCCTTTGTCAGCTCCATATTAAGCACCTTTTCCCATTCTTAGGATCTTCCCCCTCCTTACCATATGCATGTACTTAGCAATAATACTTCCCTCTTTTTTCTAACCCGCTCTGCTCACTTGGGGGAGGGTGCCCCACATTTCCTGGTCTCCTTTAATGAAGGAAACCTTTGTTCTTATCTTTCTGTCTGATTCTCCTTCCCTCCTTCCCTCTCTGTAGAATAGAACAGATGGGAAAGCAGGAAGGTGTATCTGCTTTCTGTGATGCTAGAAAAGAAGGGCAGTTAGGTGGTACAGGGGACAGAGCACTGGGCCTGGCATAAAGAAGATCTGAGTTCAAATCCTGTCTCCGACATTCACTAGCTGTGTGGTCCTGGGCAAATCACTTAACCCTGTTTATCTCAGTTTTCTTATCTGCAAAATGAACTGGAGAAAGAAATGGCAAACCACAGCAGTCTCTTTGCCAAGAAAAGAGTCAGGCAGGACTGAAATGACTGAACAACAATAGCGAAAGGAAGAAAGAATCTGAAGACTAAGAACAAGTTGGATACTAGCTACTTAGATGAAAGTCTTGTTATTCGTGATATTCTGCACGTTCTTGTAATCTTAGAAATTATCTGTAGGTCTCTCAGAAGTATAGGTCAAATCATTCACACAGCATAGGACAGCACAAGCTTAAGACATGGGTTCACGCTACTGCAGTCAAAGGCAATTAGTTCTTTCCTGATGGGGTCACTATTCTCTTTATTCCAAAAGACTCTCTTCTAGCCTCTCACCCTTAGAGTTAGTTTCTGCTAAAAACTCATGTCTTGGATGGTCACGTACGATAAGTATCCATTAGAGTTTTTAAAAATGATTTTTATAAGTAATATTAAATAATAATATAATCAAGCAAGTAATCAATAAAAGAAACAAATGAGCATTTATTAAATGCACTACAGACCTAAGTACTCTGAGATACAGAGAAAAAAATGAAGCAGTCCTTACTCTTAAGGATTTTACATTTTATTGCACTTGTCCATCTCTAACCCTACCAGAACACAGAGCATGCTTTGTCACTTTGGGGCTGCTTCTAAACCAGTCTGATTTATCACCCAGGGGCTTACAACCCGAGATAATGAAGTGATCTTAATTAGCTGCTTGTGCCAGAAGAGCTGAGGCTGTACAAAACTGAGTTACGGGCCTCTTTACCTCCTTCTTCCTGCCTATAAAACATTTGGACTATTTTGAGTTATGTCCTGAGAGTTGAGATGTGGACAGTGAGATTGCTCCGATCTTTTTCCTGCTTCCATACAGACATGAGCACATATCCTGCCTAAGCAAGCTTTTTTCTGTTTTTCTGGTTCTTTTTGTCTTTCTGTTTGGTTTTGTTCTTGGAAAAGAACATAGAGACAAAAAAAAATTAAAAGTAAGAAAGTATGCTTTACTTTGCATTCAAAGGTCATCAGTTCTCTCTTTGGCAGTGGATAGCATTTTTCAGCATGGGTTCTTTGGAATTATCTTGAATCATTACCTTGACCAGAGTAGCTATGTCTTTTGCAGTTGATCATCCTCAAAATATTGATGCTATTGTGTACACTGTTCTCCTGGTTCTGATCACTTTACTTTGCATCATTTCATATACGTCTTTCCAGATTTTTTCTGAAACCATCCAGCTTGTCATTTCTTACAGTAAAATAGTATTCCATCACAATCATATCACAACTTTCTCAGCCATTCCACATTTGATGGGCATCCTCTCAATGACCAGTTCTTTGTCACCACTAAAGAGTTGCTATACATATTTTTTGTAGTAATAGGTCCTTTTCTATTTTCTCTGATTTCTTTCAAATATAGACCTCATACTGATATTGCTGAATGAAAGGGTATGTACAGTTTTTATAGCCCATTGGGCATGGTTCCAAATTGTTCTCCAGAGTGGTTGGATAGTTCACAATTCCACCAACAGCGCATTAGTTCCCATTTTTTCCATTTAGCATTTTGTCATTTTTTTTTCTGTCACATTAGTCAGTCCTATAGGTGTGAGGTGGTACCTTAGAGATATTTAATTTACATTTCTCTAATCAGAGATTTAGAGCATTTTTACGTGACTATAGGTAACTTTGATGTCTTTTTCCTGAAAACTACCTGTTCATATTCTTTGACCATTTATCAACTGAGAAATGGCTCTTGTTTTTATACATTTGCTATAAAAACTTTTTTCTTGGTTTCCTGCTTTCCTCTTAATTTTGGCTACATTAGTTTTGTTTGTGCAAAAGCTTTTTCATTTCATGTAATAAAGATTATCCATGGAATCTCTCATGATCTTTTATATCTTTTGTGTGGTCATAAACTTTTCTATTGTCCATATATCTGACAGGTACATTTTTCCATGCTCTCCTACTTTACTTATATCACCCTTTATGTCTAAATCATTGATCCATTTTGACCATATCTTGGTATATAGTGTGATATTGGCCTATACCAAACTGCTGTGCAGTTTCCCCGGCAATTTTTATCAAATGTTGAGTTATTGGTCCAAAAGCTTGAATCTTTGTGCTTATCAAACACTAGATAACTATGGTAATTTACTACTATGCCTTGTGTACTTAATCTATTCCACTGATCCACCAATCTATTTCTTCAGTATCAGACTGTTTTGATGATTACCACTTTTATAATACTTATCTAGTTTCCAATTAATTGTTGGTTTATGTCTTTTGACTCTTTATTGAATGTAATTTTTATTGCATTATGTTCTAAAAACGATGCATTTAATATTTCTGCTTTTCTGCATTGGTTTTTGAGGCTTTTATACCCTAATAAATGATCAATTTTTATGAAGATGCCATCTATAGTGGAAAAAGAGTATACTCCCTTATATTTCCATTCAAAAATTTCCAGAGATCTATCCTATCTAACTTTTCAAAGATTCTATTCATCTCTTTCACTTCTTTCTTATTTATTTTATGATTAGATTTACCTGTCTCTGAGAGGGAAAAGTTGAGGTCCCACACTAGTGGTTTTACTTTCTATTTCCTCCTGTAATTAATTTAACTTTTTCTTTAAGAATTTGGATGCTGTCATTTGGTGCATATAAGTTTAGTATTGATATTGCTTTATTGTCTATGGGGCCTTTTAGAAAGATGTCATTTTCATGCTTATCTCTTTTAATTAGATTTAATTTTGCTTTTACTTCATCTGAGATTATAATTGCTACCCCTGCCTTTTTTACATATCTGAAGCATAGTGGATTCTGTTCTAGACCCTTTTTTAAATTCAGTGTGTCTCTCTGTTTCAAGTGTATTTCTTGTAAACAACACATTGTTGGGTTCTGGTTTCTAATCTATTCTGATATGTCCTTCCATTTTATGAGTAAGTTCATCTTAATCACATTCACTGTACCTTTCCCTCCATCTTATTTTATTCTGTTTATCTTTCTCTTTCTCTTTTTATATTGTCCCTCCTCTCCAATCTATTTTGCTTCTGAGCACTGCCTTCTTTTATCTGCCCTCCTTTTTATCACGCCTTTCTCTTATTTTTTTCCCCTCCTACTTCCCTGGTGGATAAGATAGATTACTGTACCCGAATGAGTGTATGTGTGTGTATGCATGTGTGTGTATACACACGTACACATATATACATACATATACGTATATATATACATACACACATCATTGTCCACCCACCCCCACTTTCACTTTCATTATAAAAGTTCTTTCTTATAAGCCTCTTGTATGTGAGATAGTTTTCCCCATTCTTCCTCTTCCTTCCTTCTTCTCCCAAGTCATCCCTCTGTCCTACTGACCCATTTTTCTACATCATTCTAACATAATCAACTCATTCTTTCATCTTCTATGTAGAATCCTTCTAATTGCCCTAATAATAATAAAGTTATTAGAAGTTACATGTATTATCTCCCCATACAGAAATGCAAACAGTTCAAACTTATCGAGTCTCTTATGACTTCTCTTTCATGTTTATCTTTTTATGCTTCTCTTATTTGAAAGTCAAATTTTCTATTCAGCTCTATTCTTTTCATCAGAAATGCTTGAAAGTCCTCTATTTTATTACATATCCATTTTATCCCCTTCGAGATTTCCCCCAAAGCACAGTTTTACTGGGTAGTTGATTCTTGGTTGTAATCTTAGCTTTTTTTGCCTTCTGGAATATTATATTCAAAGCTCTCCACTTTTTTAATGTGGTAAATGATAAATCTTGTATGATCTTGACTGTGGCTCCACAATATTTGAATGGTTTCAAATTTGGTGATAGAATTTGGTAATAATATTCCTTGTCGTGGGCAGCTCAGTGTCCAGCACTAAGCATGATCAGAGATGTGAATAAGAAATGACCAGGCCATGTAGGTAGCTGAAGGAAGAACCATGAACTCTGTTTATTGATTCTTTGAACAAGGTTTTTAAAGATCCAAAAGACAAAGATTCAAGTATTCTTATCCTAATCATATCCTGGAATTTTATTATTAATATAACAGTCTGCTATACCCTGGAAGTAGCTTGGATAAGATAAGGCTTTATTATCAAGGACCCAAGAAGTTATGGGGAAAGTCAGTTGTCTCTTATCAAAGTGTATCTACAAGACAAAGGATGCTCCCCTAGAGCAGGCTGCAATCTCAAAGACATCTGCATAGAAACTGATCCCCAAGAATCAAGTATTTTGACTTACAATAGTATAAGGAATATGTTCTTTTAGGTGCCTGAAGTCTGGGGGCAAAGGCTTTGGTGTCAGGATATCAAACAAAAGTGCTTTTAAGTGTATCCCTGGGTGGGGGGGCCTTCTGGGGAGCCAGCCTTTACAAGCCACGTCACCGCGAGGGGTATTGGGATACACCATCAAGATCTTTATCTGAGTCTTGGATCAGGCCTCCTTAGCTCCCCACAATTCCTAGGCATTTTCATTTGGTGATGGATAGATTCTTTCCATTTCAATTTTACTCTCTGGATCTAGGATATTGGGGTAGTTTTCTTTAATAATTTTTTCAAATATGATGCCTGAGCTTTTTCTTTGATCGTGGTTTTCAGAGAGTCAAATAATTCTTAAATCATCTCCCCTCAATCTATTTTCCAGGTTAATTGTTTTTCCAATGAGATATTTCACATTTTCTTCTATTTTTCTACTCTTCTGGTTGGTTTTATTGTTTCTTGATGTCTCATAAAGTCGTTAGCTTCCACTTTCCCAATTTTAATTTTAAGCACTTATTTTCTTCAGTCAGCTTTTGTAGCTCTTTTTCCATTTGACCAACTTTGCTTTTTAAAGCATTATTTTCACCACCGAATTTTTGTACCCTTCTTCCATTTGGTCAATTCTGTTTTAAAGGTAGTCTTATTTTCCTTAGTACTTTTTGTGCATCTTTTATCAGACTATTAATTGTCTTTTCATAATTTTCTTCCTTTGTTTTCATATCTTTACCTATTTTTTCCTCTATCACTCCTATTTGATTTTTAAAATCATTTTTCAGCTTTTACAGGAATTTTTGTTAAATTTGTGACCAATTTTTCTTTGAGGAATTGCTTGTAGCTAGTTTAACTTCATTATCTTCTTTTGAATTTGCGTCTTGATCTTCCCTGTCACTATAGTAGCATTTTATTGTCATGTTCTTTTTCTTCTTGTTTGCTCTTTTCCTTACCTATTTCTTGATTTTGAACTTTATGTTAAAAAGTTGGACTCTGTTCCTGGTATTGGGCAAGAGGGAGGGGCACTACTAGTGTTTTCACAGTGCTACTTCCTCTTGACTGAAATGTTCCTCTCCATTCCTCAATTGTGACCCAGAAGTGGGTCCAGGCAATGGAGATGCCAAACAGTGTCTGGTCCTACATCCAGTGTTAGCATGGGTGGCCCTTTTAACTTCTTTCTAACCAGTAGCCAGGTCCCCCTACTATGTCTGGTTTAAGAACTCCCAAAGTTGCTACTGCTTTACCTTGTCCCACCACTGGTGTTTCATCTACCTAGGCTCTAGGCTAGCCTCTACTCGTGTATTATCTTTTAACTTTCTAAGTTGTCTTGGGCTGGAAGAACATTTCACTCTGATCTTTTGTTGGCTCTGTCACTCTAGAGTTAGATCTGAGATGTTATTTTAAAATCATTTAGAGGTAAAAGTAGAGAAAATTCAGCTCAGTGCTTCATCTACTCTGCCATTTTGGCTTTGCCCCTGGAAGTCTGTTGATAGGTACTTGTTAACAATTCTCTCCCTTCCTTTGCAAACAAGGCAAGAGGGCAAAGCTCAAGACTTTCCTAGGCAAGACATGTGCTTATGGTTGACTCTTGGGAAATAACTTGAAATTGTCTTTATACACTTCATAGCTCTTTGAAAGCAAGAGAGAAAAACTAAGAAACATGTTGATCCCTCTCCCATATACACTGAATTATCAGCTGTTTTCTCTCAGAAGTCTCAAACTGAGAGCCTTTCAGCCCTAAGTTACTCACTGCCTGAAGCTATTCCCACAACTCCCATGCTTGTCAACTGGAACAAAGAAGGGCACTTCTGGTGTCTTATAATTCCATCAGTTTTGTTTGAGGAAATTCCTCACACCTCAGAAAGGAGTGAAGAAGCAAACACATATAATTCTTTTTTTTTTAAACACATACAATTCTTTACAATTCCTTTAGCTTGGCTCATCAAATATGAAAGGGGTACACTCTTCATGAGATGCAAATAGGTCATTCCTAGTTTTCTGCCCTTTACAATCTGTGAATAATTCAGTTCCTAGACACTCAAAGTTTCATGCCTGGCAATGCAATCAAAGTCTAAAAAGGGCAAAATTGTAGCATATTACTCCTTATCCCAGTAAAACCTTTAATCTGTTTTCCAGAGGCTAAAAAAAATTCTTGAAATACAAAAATAATCTCAATTTCCAAATCATAAATCTTGTACAAGGAAAGCAGCATGGATTAATAAGGGATAGACATTCTAGTGCATGGCTACCAAATCATTTTCTAGGATAATCAAGGTCAGGATCCAGGTGACAGAGGGATACCAGCAGAGAATACAGAATGGTTGTGATGGCTAAAGAACTACATAATTGCTTGCTAATTTGCCACAAACTTTCTTCTTTTAAACATATCATGCTCCTAAATGGCTATGCTCTCCTAATGAATCCCAAATTCTGCATTAAATCCTGATCAGGATGCTTAACACTTTCAGAAGGAGGTTTAGAACTGTTTTGTTGTTTAGATGATATTATTAAAGTGTAATGTTACTGGAGACCTTGGGTTCTTTTCAAGTGTGTCGGATTGACCCATCTGTAAAAAAGACACAAGCAGGGGTGTTATCAGGCTCCAATGAGGTAATAAATGTAAAGCATTTTGCAAACATTAAAGTACTATATAGATGGCAGGTCTTATTATTGTCATTAGACACCAATTCCCAGGACTTGTGTCTACAAATGGCTTTATACCTTGAGTCTTTTATTGAACCCCTGCAAATTTTAAGCAATATTTATGGAGCAAAAGGAAGATATACTGGTAGATGTTTAACAACTAGACTGTTGGTAGAAGGGAATTTATGCACATGTACTTTTTACAGTCTAATTTGCATTAACAGTCTTTTAAGCTTAGACAGTCAACAACACACATGTGTGTATACCATTATGCACATACATAATATACATACATACATACATACATGTGTGTATATGCATGATTTGTAGTTAGCTGATGTTGAAGGGTAAATTCTGACAATGAAAACTTAACCATGGTTCTGTAAGTTGGTTAAAACTTGCTCTAGCACATAGCTCCTGGCATAAATATATAAATGTATGGATCATCTTTTGAAGTTTTCTCTACTCTTCCCTTTCCCCACTGCCTTGGACAGAACCTAACCATCACAAACACATAGGGAAACTATTCCACCTTTTAAAAATCTCGCAAACATAAGATCCCCCAACCTGCCTTGCTAGGCTATTCTCATAGCTGAACAATCTTCTTGGAAATTCTGGTTAATGTCCTTCTGATTAACATCCCAGGGGCCTGTCCTCCCTCTCTGTCTTTGCTTATGCTGTTGCCTATCTTTGGAATGAATTCAGCTCCCTCTATTCACCTGTTAAATTCTTCTAAGGCTTTAAAGTCCAATTTCAATGCAACCTCATCTGTGAAGACTTCCCTGAATTTCCCCAGTTGTTAATAACTCTCCCCTGTCCTATATCAATTAGGGCTTTGTTTTGTACTCATCACCTTTCTACTACGGTATAATCTTCACGAGGGCAGGTTCTGTGTCTTAGCCAAAAAGAATATGTCTAAGGGAATTGGTTATTCCTCAGAAAGCTCAAAAAGGGCAATAAAGACTTGAGATAGAGGAAGACAATAAAAAATTAAGGGAAAAAAGTTCTTACCTTTGTAATATTCTGTAAAAGGTCGTAAACTGTATTCGGTGCTTCCAAATTCTTTTGGATGTTTTTCTGTAAAAAAAACAAAAATTAAAATACCATCATTTCCCTGAATACCAGAGACTTTGTCATAACTCAGAAATATGTGGGGTCAGAAAAAGGGAACAAACTTTTACTAAGTACAAAGTGCTTTTACAGATATTATGTCAATCCTCACAATAACCGTCTGAGGGAAGTATTGTAATTATCCCCATTTTACAGTTGAGGGAACTGAGGCAAACAGAGATTAAGTGACTTGCCCAAAGTCACACAGCTAGGAAGTATCTGAGGTTGAATTTGAACTCAGGTCTTCTTGATTCCAGGCCTACAACTCTAGCTACCATATCACCTAACTGCTCCAGAAAAGGATAGAAAAAGCTGAATTTTGATACGAGATTTATATATCCATTGGAAAAGACTTTTGGCTCTATGAAAAGATTAAGGGATATCATATGATTACCAAGAGACACCATCTTGACAGTTGTTTTTACTCCAATAAAAAAAAAATCAGAAAAAGAAATTATGTACAAGAGTAAGTTAATTTGAATACATGAGAAAAAGAAAACAGTTACAAAAGCTAAAAAAAAAAATAACCATAACAACCACACATACAAGAAGTTAAATAACATCATAAAAGTTAAATAGAGCTCCCATGCAGTGTCCACAAACTCCACTGGGGTTCATGTCTACCAGCAAACAAAATGGAAGCAAACTCTTAAGACTGTACTTCAGGGTCAAGATTTTCTAGTTTTTACCCAGTTTCTCTTTGGCAGTGACTCAGCATGATGTCTACCCTTCAGGAAGGAAATACTGATTTTTGTCTCATCCATGAGAAGGAAAAAGAGAAAAGCAGGAAAGGAGTTAACAATGGTTAGTGGGGAGTAGCAGGAGGTGCAGAGTGCAGTGCAGAACTGGTTAGAAGTCAAAATAGCTTCTGTTCCTGACAGAAAGGGTACTGGAAACCCAGTTGGGGCCAATATTCTCCCAATGTGAATGAGCTGAAAATGTCTAAGTTTGGGATTTATGCAGCTATGGATGTAGAAGGCATCAAAGAATGAGGAAGAAAGTTAGACAAATAAGTGGGAATACAAGAGAAAGACTGGAAATCCAAAAGGTCTTGCTAGAAAGCCTAAGTAAAAACCTAACTCTCAAAAAAAGAGATCAAACACATTAAATCAAGACTCATGAAGACTAAAGGAAGAAAAAATAAAAATTTTGAAAGAGAACAAAGACACTATGAACATGTATTACACTAGGAGGTAAAAATAAGCCAAAACTTTCTGGTCAAAAAGAAATTTACATGAACTCCCCACAGACAATGGCAAGAGACATAATAAAGACTAAAAAAAATCATAAAACCTCCAAATAAAGATATTAGGAATAAAATTGATTCAAAAATCAAAGCTCTGAAAGCAAAAAATGTAAATACACAAATATCACAATAAAGAACTTAAAAGAAATGTGAAATATGGTAATAGTCTATGTAAGTCCTACCCTTATGTCTAAATTGCTTAACCTTATGCAATCCTTTACATAGACTTTGGAGCAAGCACATGAATTCTGTTTCCTGTCTGTTTACCACATGGTGAATATAAGACTTTGTGATTGGCTACCGATCCGGAACTAAATATGCATACAAAAAATTCCTATTGGGGCAGCTAGTCTCTTTATTCTCTGATAGATTTCAAGTAAGAAATCAGTCAATCAATATTTATTTACCAGACACTGTGCTAAGTACTGAGGATAGAAAGAAAGGCAAAAGTGAATCCCTGTCTTCAAGGAGTTCATAATCTAAAGGAGGAAGACAACACATAAAAAGAAACTGAAAAGAAGGTGGGAGGTATTCAACTGGGTAACCTCCTTAAATGGAGATCTCAGAGGTGCTCTCCATGGTCCATCCCCCACCATTTGAAATTATAGGGAGGGAAGGGTCCCTGGGACAGGGGAATGAATTATATGGGACTTTTGGTGGGAAAGAGCTCTGGGTTCTCTCTCATTTTGTCTCAAGGAATCCATGAAAATCTTCTTTCACATTGGTGATCCAAGAAAGACATGATGTAAACCTCTAGAAGGGATAAAAAGCCTTTCTTCCTTCCTTCCTGGGTCGACATGCGTCCAGTGAATGCAAAATCTAACTTGTTTCCCCTATCCATTGTATCTATTCTTTCTTGCTCTGAGCTGAAAAGTATTGGATATTGAACAAACTAAATAATGATCTCGTGAACTTCAATAGGTTGGGAGAGCACCAGGAGTTCAGGAACCAGAATCCATGACAGAGTGTGACAGCAGCCAAGTATAATGAGGAAAGATTAGCTAGACCCACCAGAGCCACAGTTTTATGGCAGCTAAGAGCAAGTCATTCTTTGTGATGACATACCTAAACTCTAATTGGAAAAGGCTAAAGAGTGAAATAAGTTGTTTTATGTTTATGAGCTGTTGTTATTTTTTTAAAAAGGAATTTAAGTGAAGGATAAAATTAAAAAAACAAAAAGATAAAATAAAGGGAATAAAAAAACCTTTAAGGACTAAAAATTCAAGGAGAATTTAAAGGATAAGTAGAAAATGAGGAAGAGTTCAATTCCTATTTCCAAGAGTTCAATTAAATTCAACATGAAACTAAATTCCATGTTAACAGAAAAGTGAATTCATATTATTTTTGCAGTAGAGATAGTATAGCAGCAAGATGAGGGAAGAGGAAGAAGGAAGAGAAGAAACATAAAAACCAGAGATTCATTTCTACTTGGGTGATGGGAGAAGAGAGAAAATGGATAGTAATTGCTCCAATCTGTTAATAAGATGGAAGAAATGGAAAAGTATGGGAAAGGAGTAAAAATGGGGAAGGATTGGGATGGGTGTGTCAGTGTGGAAAGGAAACAGTGCCTCTAAAGAACATTGTCATGGAGATAGAGGCAGAAGAGGGCATATGTTTGTCTGTATTAAGAGACAAGGACCTAATAGTGGGTTTCATCTGGACAGAATATTTACCTTAGGACATCACCTTCTCAGAGATAGGGTCCTACCTTCTGGGATTGAATTGCAATCTAGGAAAGGCAATTCCCAAAGGCAGCCAAGACTCATAGTGATGGGGGAAGGAGTTGGGGTGGAGAAGTACATAACTAGGATAAGTTAACACAGCCTTAGGAATGGAGACTGATCAAGTTAAGGTCAGAAGGCAAGACTAGGCTTCATGACTTGGGTCACAGAGTGAATCCAACCATAAAACACTACTGAGTAGGCAGTATGGTTTGGGGGATCAAGTGCTGTATTTAAAGTAAGGGAGACTTCAATGTAAAGTCTACCTCAGACTCTTACTAGTTATATGACTTGGACAAGAAACAACTTTTCTAGCTTTGGTTTCTTCATAGAAATTGGGGATAATAAAAGCACCTACTTCACAGGGTTTTCCTGAGGACCAAATGAGAAAAGATGCGTAAAGTGCCTTGCAAATCTTAAATGCTACATAAATGTTGGTTTACTTTTTTGAGGTGGGGAGGGAGGCAGGTAGTTGTCACAGTGGTTAGAGTACTGGACTTGGTATCATGGTAGACCTCAGTTCAAATCCTACCTCAGCTCCTCCTAGACAATCATTTATTATCTTTGACCCTTAGAATCTTCACCTATAAAACAGAGATAATAGCCCCCATTTCAATGGATTGTTGTGTCAAGTGAGATAACGAAAGAACTTTACAAATTATAATATCTATGTTGATAAATGTTAACTATTTGACACCAATTTCTTCATTAATCAATACCATTATGAGACTCAGAAGAAGAAAAAAATGAATGGTGGTTATAAGATCTACTAATTCAATAATTTACAGGTGGGATGAGGAGGAAATTCAGATGTGTTTACCAGGAATAATCTTTATCAGAGACACAGAAAAAATCAAAAAGTAATAATAAAGATCTAGTCAATAACTGAAGAATAGAATTCAGAAAAAATGAGAATGGAAGAAAAGCAATGTGAGAGCAAATCAAAGGAAAAATTAATTGAAACAGGACACTGCAAAATAATGTTTCTTAAAATAAGTATTTGGGCTATGAGAGGGAAGATTTTTGGACCACACACTTAACTGTGAGAGGAAGTAAGAGAAAGGCCAAAACAATGGGGATTCAATAGATAGATAGATAGACAGACAGAGACAAAGAACTGAATGACTTAAGTAAAGTCAAGGAAATTTGGATAGTTCAGAGAAATAAGGCAGGGATGGGGGTGGGAATCCTGTGAGAAGGCATTGGCATCAAACTAGTATAAGCAAAACTAATCACAGGGACAATGTATTGACTTTAAAAGAAGAGGATAAACATTAACATAAAGGAATACATGGAAGATAATACACGTCTAACAATCACAACTATAAATTTGAATGTATTAAAGAATCCAAAATAGTGAGAGTGGCCAAATGGACAAGAAACTAAAAACTAAGAATTTGATGTATACAAAAAAACACATCTAAAAAATTATGATACTGAATAAAAATAAGCCGATGGAACAGAATCTATTAAGCATTTGTTGATTTTTTTAAAACTAGGAGTTACAAGGGCCAGCTAGGTGGCACAGTGGATAGAGTACCAGCCATGTAGTAAAGAGGATTGAGTCAGGAGTTCAAGTTCAGTCTCAGAAACCTAGTAACTATGTGACCCTGGGCAAGTCACTTTACCTTGACTGCCTCAAAAAAAGGTAGGAGTTACAATCATAATATCAGACAAGACAAACTAAAAGTTCACAATATCAAAGGAGACAGACATGAAACTGCATTGTATCTAAAGATATTTAGGTCAATGAAAGAATAGCAACATTATTCATGCGAGCACTCATAAAAGGTTAACTGACTTACAAGAAGATATATAGATAGTAATACGAAAATTTTAGAAGGCTTTAGTATTCCTCTTTTGGAGCTGGACAAATCTAACAAGATTAACAAAAAATAAAGTACAGAACTGAGCAAACTGTTGGGTAAGTTAGATGCAAAAGATTTGCCTTCTGAATGGTAAAATTAAAGAATAAAAGTATTTTCAATACCATACTATTCCTTTATGAAATAGATCATATGATAAAGAACATATTATAAATAAGTATAAAAGAGCAGAGTTAATAACGGAATCCTTTTCAGACTATAATACAATAAAAATAAGAATTAACATAAAGAACAGAAGTAAAAGACATAGGCCTAAAAAAGATTTGATTATAATGTTATGAATAACGAGTTTATCAAAGAATATACCATAAAAGCAGTCTTTGGAAAAAACATGTATCTCAAAATAAATGTTGACAGAATAGAAGGAGATTTATAAACAGATTATATACTTCAAAAAACTGGGAAATCAACAAATTCAAAATGAGATCATTAGATAAAATCTTGAAAATTATAGAATGTAATAAAATAAAAAACAAAAAGTATCATGAAAAACAAAAAGACGTCCTTTGAAAAAACTAACAAAATCAATAAGCTTAAAGGTAGCTTGAACAGAAAAGAAAAATGAAAATCAAATAAGCAAAATAAAGACCAAACAAGGCAATATCCAAACTAAGAAGAGATAAGAAGCATCTTTGGGGTTAAGTGACTTGCCAAAGTTCACACGGCCAGTGTTAAGTTTCTGAGGCTGAATTTTAACTCAGGTCATCCTGACTCCAGGGCCAATGCTCTATTCACTGAGCCACCTAGCCACCCCAAAAATCTTCGATTACATTCTAGGAAAGTTGGGAATTTTAAATTTATTTTAAAACATAAAATACCTTAATTAGCAACACAGAAAACAAGTCTTTAAAATTTTTTATTTCATTAATTATTTCTCAATTATAGGTAAAAAAAAGTTTTTAACAATCATTTCTTTTTTTAAACTTTAAAAAATTTTTTTATTTTCTAAACTTTTGTTTATTTTTAGTTTACATCATTCATTTCGATGAGATTTTGATTTACAAATTTTCTCCCCATCTTTCCCCTACCCACCATCCTCAAACAGCAATCCCACTGTATACCCTCTCCCCATCACCCCTCTGACTTTCTGTTAGGGCGAGATGGATCTCCCTACCCCAGTACCTGTATATTTCTCTCCTTCCTATTCCACCCCCCAACTTGTTCTATTCTCTACTTTGTCTCTGTCCCTTTACAAAAGTGTGTGCTTCTAACAACCCTCCCCCTCAACCTGCCCTCCCTTTCATCCTCCCCCCCCTTCATCCCCTTCCCCCCTACTCTCCTGTAGGCCAAGATACCCAATTTAGAGTGTATCTCATTCCTTCCCTAAGCCAACTTCAATGAGAGTAAGGTTGACCTATTCCCTTTTGCCTTCCTGTTCTTCCCCTCCATTGTAACAATTATCTCTTGCCTCTTCTATATGAGAGGATTAACCCCATTCTGTCTCTCCCTGTCTTCTCTCATACTCTTCCTCTCTCACCTCTCAATTTCACCTTTTAAAATATTATCCCATCCTATTAAATTAATCCTGCACCCTCTGTCTATGTACA
>CM053584.1:125158510-125180808 GCA_028627135.1 Pseudochirops cupreus
TGTATTTGAATGTCAAATTTTCTATTCAGTTCTGGTTTTTTCATCAAGAATGCTTGGAAGTCCTCCACCTCATTGAATGACCATATTTTCCCCTGGAACATTATAATCAATTTTGCTGGGTAGGTGATTCTTGGTTTTAATCCTAGCTCCCTTGATCTCTGGAATATCATATTCCAGGCCTTTCAATCCCTTAATGTGGAAGCTGCCAGATCCTGGGTTATCCTAATTGTATTTACACAGTATTCAAATTGTTTCTTCTTGGCAGCTTGTAATATTTTCTTCTTGATCTGGGAACTCTAGAGGAACCTGGCTATAACATTCCTGGGTGTTTTCTTTTTGGGATCTTTTTCAAGAGGTGATTGGTGAATTCTTTCAAGTTCTATTTTGCCCTCTGGTTCTAGAATGTCAGGACAATTCTCCTTGAGAATTTCTTGAAGGATGATTTCTAGGGTTTTTTTGATCATGGCTTTCAGTTTAGTGCAATAATTTTTAAATTGTCTCTCCTGGATCTATTTTCCAGGTCAGTGGTTTTTTCAAGGAGATATTTCACATTGTCTTCCATGTTTTCATTTGTTTGGATCTGTTTAATAGTATCTTGATTTCTCATAAAGTCCTTTGCTTCCATTTGCTCCACTTTAATTCTGAAGGAATTATTCTCTTCAGAAAGCTTTTGGGATTCTTTTTCCATCTGGCAAATTTGACTTTTTAAGGCATTCTTCTCGTCATTGGCTTTTTGGGCCTCTTTTGCCATTTGAGTTAGTCTATTTTTTAAGGTGTTATTTTCTTCAGTCAGGTTGTTGACTCTCTTTTCATGATTTTCTTGCATCATTCTCATTTCTTTTCCCAATTTTTCCTCCACTTCTCTTATTTGGTTTTCAAAATCCTTCTTAAGCTGCTCTATGGCTTGTAACCAGTGTACATTTTTCTTGGAAGCTTCTGGTGCAGGAGTTGTGACTTTGTTGTCTTCCTCCTGTTCCATGCTTTGATACTTTTTGTCCCCCAAAAAGGAATCTAAAGTTGAATTGCTGGGCTTGTTTTGCTTCCTTTGCCTACTCATGTTGCCAGTCAATTACTTGACTTTTAGGTTCAGTTAGAACTCTGCTTTCAGAGGGGAGAGCTCTGTCCCAAGTCACTGGGGTTTTTACAGCTGCTGGACCTATTAGGAGGCCATGGTTTCTGCAGCCCCCACCAGCTTTGGCTCACTGAAAACGCATATCAGGACTATCACCCAAGACCGCGATCCCAATGCAGGCAGCTCAAGGCAAGAGCACTTAACCTCTGAATGATTGCTTGGACCCTCTGCAATCTGCAGGCTGCTTCTGAAACAGCCACGTGGAGCTGGCTGCAGTGCCATCGCTTTAGCCGCTTCTAGCTCTGGGGAAGTTGGCTGGACCCTTTCCCCCGAATTTATCCAAGTTCTACTGACCTTTCACTTAGTCCTTGTTTCTTATGGGTTGGTAATTCTGGAAAATGCTACAGCTGCTGGTGATTCATGCTCTAGCAGTGGCTTGTTCTGGTGGCCCTAGGGCTCCAACCACAGGTTCATGTGGTGCTGGTCTGGGCTCCCAGCACGCTGTGATGAACCCCTTCCCATCTGCCTGCTAGGCTGCCTGCAGTGGGAGCTTTGTTACTCTGTCATTTTGTGAGTTCTGGAACTTTAAATTTGTTTAGAGTCATATTTTATAGGTATTTGAGGTGGTTATGGGGAGAGCTGTGGAGTTTTGCTGCTTCTATGCTGCCATCTTGAATCTGTCCCTCTTTAACAACCATTTCAAAAAAATTTGAATTCCATATTCTTTCCCTGTGTCCTTGAGAAAGTAAGCATCTTTATAAAGACTCAAACAAAGCAATAAAAATAAATAGTTGAGAAAAAATATACTTTACTCTGCATTCAGATATACAATTCTCTCTTTGGCAGTGAATAGCATTTTTCATCATGGGTCCTTTGGAACTGTTTTGCATTATTGTCTTGATCAGAGTAGTTATGTCTTTCACATTTGACCATTCTTACAACATTGTTGTTGCTGTGGACAATGTTCTTCTGGTCCCGCTCATTTTACTTTGTGTGAGTTCATGTAAATCTTCCCAGGTTTTTCTGCATATCATTTTTTTAATAGCACAATAATATTCCTTCATGATCACATACCATAACTTGTTCAGCTATTCTCCAATTGATGGGTGTTCTCTCAATTTTCAATTCTTTGCCACTACAAAAAGAGCTGTTATAAATATTTTTTGTACAAAGAGGTCCTTTTCCTTTTCCTTTGATTTCTTTGGGAAACAGACCTAATAGTGGTATTACTGGGTTAAAGGGGGTGCACAATTTTATAGTCCTTTGAATGCAGTTCCAAATTGTTCTCCATAATGGTTGGATGTGTTCACAACTCCACCAACAATTTGTTACTGTCTCAATTTTTCCACATCACCTCCAACATTTGTCATTTTCCTTTTCTATCATGTTAGTCAATCTAATATTGGAAGTGATGTTTCAGAATTGTACTCTATGCCATGACAAGATAAAAATGGAGAGGTGACCAGAATTTCATAACTCAAAATGGGATGGAGAGGAGGAGGGTGGTTCCTTGGGAGTGGAGTATTTCAGTAAGGTCTTTGGGGGGATGAGGACACATCAGATCAGACACATCAGAAGACAATTAACACAACACTTGTCCCACTCCATTCCCTTATAAATGACTTAATACCAAACCTCAACCTCACATAAACAAAGATTTCACATGGGGAAAAGCCCAGGCTCTGAGGAGAAAATAAGAAAGAACTTACTTTAGGATATGAAACTGTAGCATACTCTGTATTTCCTATAGCACCAACGCTTAGATTAGGAATTGAGTCATAAGTAGTATACTCCTGGTCTCCTGCATCAGCCTCTGCAACCCAGTGAGGAAAGACAGGTTTAGAATTCATGATATCAATCCATTTGTCACCCTCCCACTCTCTGTGCTACTGCTTATGACTTTGCAGGCAGGGACATGAGTTTAGTTGTATATTACCAGGAGCAAATCCCCTTGTATATTAAAGATATATCAGCATAAGGATATATGAATATATTGTAGAATGCTGCATTACCAGTCAGCCCCCAAAGCTATCCCCAGGGTAAATCCCTTGGCTATCTGTGACAGTCTTAGAGATCCAGAAGCTACATACTAATCATTAGAAAAAATCTTAAAAATTATAGAATTATAGAGGAAATATATAAAATAGAAAACAAAAATTATCTATGATAACCATAGGGCTTGGTTTTTGAGGCTTATTAAACTTTTACCAGCATACCAAAGGGTGTTGGACTCTGACAGTTAGGAGAATGGGAAATGTAGAATAGAGATCCTGGGAGGAAAATGAGCTGTGGAAAATGAGCCCACTATCCAGTTTTCTTTATGGAGTGTAAGAGCAAGAGGCCTTCATTATTTCCCAATCTAAGCAACCAGATATATAGGAACTGTACCAACACTGCAATCAAATCAATGTAGTCACATCCTCTTGAAAGCAGTAAGGAATTGGTTATGGTGAGAGCCTCCAGAGAGGTATGAGGTAAATAGAGGCCCCAGAATTAGGAGACTAATTTTATTTGAGAAGTTCAAGAAGCATCTGAGCCTTAATCTCCCTGGCCTCCAGGAAGTAAGAAACTAGTGTAGAATCACCAAATCTTAGTGCGATTTATGATTCTGACTTGGAAGGCTGCTCCATTAAAGTAACTCAGAGTGTTTGGCTTTGAGTGGTTTAACATTATTATCCTTGATTTCCTTTGATAAAGGCACAGATAGCAACCGCAAACCCAGTTCATAGGTGAGCCAAAGTTTGTAGGAATAGTTAATATATCGGATAACAACTGGGATCTCAAAAGTTCTTGTCAGGGTATAACATTAGTCAGATTCTAATATGATGAAATTGAAAAGGGATAAATGTAAAATTTTCACACAGCTACACAACCGCCAGCTTCCGAGGTATAAAATGGAGAAGCCATCTCTAGACAGTCATTTGTCTGAAAAAGATCCATGGAACTGAAAGCCAAATATGAATTAAATGTGATATAGCAGCCCAAAAAGCCAAAGGAATCTTGGGCTGCAGTGAGACTTAATTCTGCCCCTTTCCCGGCCTCAGTTACTTGTGCCCTCTCTCTCCAAATTAATTTATATGTTCTTGGTCTATGATTTGTGTTTACTTGTCTGCTTAAATATTGTCACATGTAGAGTAGAATATAAACTTCTTGAGTGTATCAAGATATTTGGAGACACCCTATTTCCCAGAGCTAAGGCCTAGCAAGCAGGCTGTGCTCTGAGCTTGACATAGCAACATTCTTCACTCTGGATGATCTCACCCTCTGGCAAAGTATATTGCTCTGACCAGCACTAGGTGTTCACTGCCCCCTATTACCCAGGGACCTGAGAGCCATCATTATCCCCTCTTGACATTCTCACAGTCCCTGTTTCTTGTAACAGCTAAGCGAACCAAACCAGGTACTGCGCTCCTGTTCCCAACACTCTTAACTCTGGCATCTGTGAGACAATCAACTTGGAAACTCGTTTGCACGGGGTACAGGAATGCCTGCATTGCCCATGTACCAGGCTTCTGTGGGAATGGCTAAGATTATGTCGTGGTCCTGCCCACTTATATACATAAAGCACTACCTTTGCCCTAGCATGTTAAGCCTTCCTCCTCACGAGGACTTCTGCTTGCAAGTGTCTCCTCACTTTGAAATTAAATTCTGTTTGTGTCCTTATTCTTCTGCCTCTGGCCTGCTATGTGCGGCTCCTGTCACCTACAGGTTAGAGGCTGGTTCTGGTCCAGTTGGCAAGGGTAAGAATCATTTTAGTCTTATCTTTATACACTCAGGACAAAATAAAATGCTGTTCTTTGGGGTTATTTGAATAGTTCCTGCAATGGCATCAATCAATGGCCCAAATGTCATATGCTGCCTTCTCCCATATAGTTCCTGGGTTAAGGTACTGCTTAATAAATGCTTGATGAATGAATGAGTGAATGAATGAATGATATGAAGGCCTAGGGAGATGATAATCCTATTGTTTTTGATCAGACCCATAGCTGAAGTACTGTATTTAGTTCTCATTATTATATTTTAGGAAGGACCTTGATAAGTAATGTCCTGATAATAGCAATTAGATGGTGAAGGGCCTTAGGACCATGGCATATGAATATTTGTGGAAAGAATTAGGGAAGTTAAGCCTCTAAGAAAAAAATTTGCATAGGTATCTATGACAATTATCTTCAAGTATTTGAAGACCTGTCACATAAAAGAGGAATTTACTTGTTCTGCATAGTCATAGAAGATAGAATGAGGAGCAATGAGTTGATGAGTTACTAAGTGGAAAGTTTGGGTTTGATAGAAGAAAAAGCTTTTCAACAATTAGAGCCCAAAATGGAGTTCCTTCTCACTAGAGGCCTTCAAGTAGTGACTGGCTGACCATGTGTCAGGAAAGTTGTAGGAGGCATTGCTGTATAGGTATGACTTGAAATTGGTGATCTCTGAGAGTACTTCTAACTCTGAGATTCTGTGATAAGAAAACGGGTTTCATCTTGCAGAAAAGCTCAAACCTTTTTCTTTCTTTCTCTGAATATACCAGAAAGACAGTCCCAACATGGAGAGAATAATCAGGATGGAGATCATTATGAGGTACAGGAGGACTCTAGTATAGCTTGTGTTGTATTCAATGCCTTAAAAGAGAAGATAAAAAGAAGCAGGGTCACAAGGAGTAATCTGAACCATGAACCAAAAAAAAAATTGTCTTCATAAGATCAACTGAACACTGAAACAACTACCCCCCTCACAGTCTCAGAGCAGGAGTATCTCCTTTGGCTGAGACTTGGCCATTGACAGAGCTCAGGAGCTCTGCTCCTGTAGGTACTAGATTGGTACCAAGATCAAGAATAACTATAATTCAAATCCCCACAGGACTCTGTGATCTCAGGCTCCCGGGAAAACAGTCAGAAATTTACCTGCACAGAGCTTACTGGCAAAAATGGTATGGGAGCTGTTGCTGACAGGGTTCCTGGCAGTACAGGTGTACAGGTCATGGTCACCAGGTTTCCAGCTGATGCTCAGGGTGGGCCCTCCACTGGATGCATTAGCATCTTGTCCCACAGACGTCCAGGTGTATATTACATTCTCTCTTACTTGTTCCACATAACACGTCACATTGACAAGACAGGTGCCATTGTCATTGATCCTAGGACCCAATGTAACTTTTGGCTCTGTCAATTGCTCTGCATGAAGAGTAAAATATGATATTCAATGAGATATTTTGTTTGTGCTCCCCCCTATAAAGATGGTCAATGATTTCCCTAGGTATCAGCACCCTGGGTTTCAGAGTCCTGCCCTGGAGTACCACAGAGAAGAGGAAATCAGTGACTCTGGACAGTTGCTATCCAGTTCCAGTTGCTAACATTACCTGAGTCCACACACCCAGAGCTACAATGGGGTAGAGTGTTCAGGTAGGGAACACCTCCTTCTACACAAACAGAAGTGTATGAGGAGTGCAACAGGTACTGGTTTCTTGGGTCCCATCTGTGAGAGGTTGGGCCTGCCATTACATTTGTGGGACAGAGAGTGATAGCCCAAGGGAGTCATATTTTTCTCCAACAATTCTGGGAAACTACTTTACCTGTTCTAGGTTGCTGTTGATCAGAAAAGGACGAGAGGAGGAGGACAGCTCTTCACAGATAGTGGCACCCTACTCTAAGAAAGAGCAAGGACAAGGATACTACTTCCTCCTTATAATCTTAAGATATCCCATTATGTGAGAAATCAATTATCCTTAACTATATACACATGGATACTAGTATGCTAGAGATAAAAGGAACCTGAAGACTATCTAGTCCAACATGTCATCCAATTCAAAGATTCCCTCTGCAACATTTCTGGCTATTGTTCATCTGGCCTCTATTTGAACACATTAAAACACAGAGAGCCCATGAGCTCACAAAGTAGTGTATTTGGAACAGCTCTAATGGTTAGAAAGTTTTTTACATTAAATCAGTGTTTCTTAACCTTCCTAATGCCGCCACCCTGTAATACTCGTATGTGGGTGTATCTGCATGTGGGCAGACCCTCCTGGAGACAGGTAGAGGAGCGGTGTCTCGGTTCCTAAAACCATCGGAAATATGTGTTTTCCAATGGTCTTAGGTGACCCCTGTGACCCCTGTGAAAGGGTCGTTCGACCCTCAAAGGGGTCGTGCCCCACAGATTGAGAACTGCTATATTAAATCATTGTAACTTATAGGATAATAGACTTAGAGAAGGGGTCTTAGAGAATACCTAGACCCATCATTTTACACACAGGAAACTGAGGACCCAAAAGGTAAAGTGATTTGCCTAAAATTTCATGAATGTTAAGGGGCAAAGTCAGGATTTAAACTGGGGTTGCCTGATTGTAAACCCAGGGTCCTTTCTACTGTACCATGCTACTTGGCCAAGTTCTGCCTTTATTTGACATTTATTATACCTAAAGTTGGCATATAGCAAGGACCTTTATAATAGAGTTTTACTGCATTACTCCTAGGTAGAGTTTACACTCAGTCAGGATCACCTTTAAATTTAACCTGTACTCTGGAGTACAGGAAGAAGGCAGCTTTCCCATCACTCAGGCAGGAAGCCATAAAAGTATTCTGTGTATCCAATTTTTGGATGTTACTGTTTTTGAAAAGATACTGAGATTAAACTTAATGCTGACCATGAATGAGGAGGGTGAACACTTTTTTAATGGGTTCAGTGATGTTTGCTACAGTTATTTCTGCTATGTAGGAGCCAGCATCTTCCATCTTCAAGTGGCTGATCTGTGGAGCATAACTATAGCTTTGGTTGAGGAAGACCACTCGCCCCACATAATGAGGATTTGTCATTATTATTGTTGGAGATTTTCCTTCTTTTCCTGTGTCTATGGTGGCAAGAGACCTTTGGGAAGTCCAGACAATATATGTGATCTGCTTTTCTTTTGGGATTTCCAGTGGGAGAATAACAGACTCCCCCAGGATTCCAGTCACCATTTTTGGGATTGAGTCCTCTCCAGAAGCACTTGATTCTGAAAACAGAAAAGAAGACCACAGTTAATACCTTCCCCTTCACTCTTCCTACTCCTAGATCAGTCTAACACCCAGAAGAGCCCCAGCAACATACCCTCAGATGTGGCCTCTTCTAAAGACCTTCCATTTCTGAGCTTTTCTTATGAAATAAATATAGAGTATTTAAAAGTACCAGATTATTTCAGGATTCCATTTTCCTCTCTCATTCAACATCTAGCCAAAGAAGCTAATACTTTTCTTAGAAAATATGGTCCCTGTGGAGAGAAAATTTGGAACTCAAAATCTTGTGGAAGTGAATGTTGAAAACTAAAAATAAATAATAAAAATATGGCCCCTATTTCTGGTCAAAGACAGGCATTAAAGGTGGAAAAAGAAGTTACCCTGTCTGTTACCATGTAGGGGAACTCTAAGATTAAGATTTTCTAGGTGCCACATTTTGGCAGGGACATTATCACTTACAATGATTACAGTTTTGTAAATGAAAATATGATTAAAAGGAAGGTGAGTTCTGAATAATGGGGAAACTAATAAAAGTCCTGAAGAAAAGAAACTACTATTCCCTTATGGCAAAGAAATGTAATAATATTCCTGGGATAGAATACTGCATATGTTGTCAGATATGGTCTCTGTTGCTAGAGACATGTTATCAGACATCTTTTTGCTTAATTGTTTTTATCTGTTACAAAGCAAGGTTTGATATGGAGGGGTTGGGTGAGAAATGGCTATGATTTAAAATGGAGGTCTTCAATAAAACATGGTTTTAAAAAGAAATGGCCTTGACAAGTTGGAGAAGTAATAAAAAAATGCTGAAGGGATCAGAATCATACTATGTGAGGATTGGTTGAAAGAATCAAGGACCGTAGAAGAAAAAACAAGAGAGAAATATAACAGTCTCCAAATAATTAAAGAGATGTCATGTAGGAGTAGGAAAGTGAGATTGTTTGCTCTGAGACCAGATGATAGAACTAGGTACAATGGGAAGAAGTTGCAGACAAGTAAGTCTATACAGAATTTAAGGAAATACTTGCCACCAAAGAAGACTTCTTGGGGAAGATGCATTTGAGTTAGATTTTATTGATCTCTTTATATCTGCACAGGACCTTACAGTTTCCAAAGCACTTTAACCTGGCATCTCATCTGAACTGCCCCCAGAACAAATCTATGAGGTCCTTTATGTTCTAAAATATAGCAGCTCTCTTTGTGGTGGCAAAGAAATGGAAATTGAGGGGATGCTCATCAGCTGAGGAATGTCTGAATATGTTGTAGATAAGAATATGATGGAATACTACTATGCTATAAGGAATGATGAGCAGGTTGATTTTAGGAAAACATAGAAAGGCTTTCATGAAATAATAAAGAGTGAAATGAGCAGAACCAAGAGAATGCTATGTATAGCAACAGCAATATTGTTTGAAGAGTGAATGTGAGTGACTAAGCTATTCTGACTTACATGAATATTCAAATCAACCACAAAATGTTTAAGGTACCCAACTATGCTATCTACCTCCAGAGGAAGAACTGATATATGGAATTACGTATTGTATAGCTTCACATACATATCTGTGTCAAATGTTCATGTGTGAGGTTGGGAAGGAAGAGGGAAACTACTTAGAACACTAATGTAACCAAAAAATCGTTTTTAAAGAAAGAAAAGGGGAATCCTTAACCTTTTGAAATGACTAATAACTAATGAGCTAAGTAACATGTGAGCTTGGCATTGATAGTTACCAAAGAAGTGTGATTTGAGTTATGCTAGGGAAAACGCTCCCTCCACTAAAATTGTTACACAACCATTAGAGATTCTTTTGCTTTTTTGCCTAAGACTTTTCCCTTTGTACATATGCAAATACTTAGGCAATGCCCTGTAGTGGTCAGAGAAGGGTCTGGACTTAGTTCTATTTCTGACTTTGTCAATTACTACCTAGGTAATGCCAGGCAAGTCATTTAATCTCTCTGGATCTCAAAGCCCTCATCTGTAAAATGGGAGGAGGGGGAGAATATTATTCTAAATATATGATTCTGTGAACCATGGAATCTGGGATGAACAATTTTCTGAGCAACTAGGTGCTGCAGTGGATAGAGTAGTAGGTCTAGAGTCAGGAAGACTCATCTTCCTGACTTCAAATCTGGCCTCAGACACTTACTAGCTGTGTGACCCTGGGCAAGTCACTTAATCCTGTTTGCCTCAGTTTCCTCATCTGTAAAATGAGCTGGAGACGGAAATGGCAAACAATTCTGGTATCTTTGTCAAGGAAACCCCAAATGAAATCATGAAGAATTGGACATGACTGCAATGACTGGATGACAACAAAAATGAATCATGGCAGGAATAATACATAAAGCTGTTTCCAATGAGATGGGATCACACAATGATGGAGGTGGAAGGGACCTCCATGGCCTGCTCATCTAGCACATATCTGAGGAAAGATCAAATGTCTAAGGTAACCAATAAATCAAGAGCTCTATTCAAGGGCAATCAGTTACATAGGTACCTAATTTCATATCATGTTTGACTACTGAGGCAGGTAGGTGGTTCTAGTGGATTGAGTTCCAGGCCCATAGTCAGGATTCAATCTGAATTCAAATCCTGCCTTAGACATCTACTAGCTGTGTGACTCTGGACAAGCTACTTAACCTCAGTTTGTCTTGGTTTACTTATCTGTAAAATAGAGATAATAATAGCACCTATCTCCAGGGTTATTGTGAGGATCAGATAAGACTTATAAAGTGCTTAGCATCATGCCTGGCACACACTAAACACTATATAAATGCTAGTTATTATATTATTATTTCTTCTTTCTTGGATGCTACAAACAATTGGTTGCCAAGTCTTTTTGAGTCTATCTCCACAATCCTTACTTCTCTTCCTTTCCTCCACTCACACCAATACTACCTTAGTTCAGACCCTTATTAGTTGTTATAACTACTAACAAAATAAAGCACTATACCTTTATATCTCTCATCTTTGATCAATTCTACTTTAATAAAAAGAAGAGTTATGAGCAGGCAGTGACAGTAGACAAAGATATTTAGCCTTGGTCTCTGTCCAGTGCTCTTAATCAACCTCTCAGTGAATAGACATTTGTCAGGTATGAGCTAGGCACTAGGCACTAGGCACTAGGCACTATGCTAGGGATTGAGGATACAAATAAGGAGGACTTATATTGAAGACTCACAATCTAATGGGGGAGAGAACAAGCAAGCAAACATGTTTGCCTAATTATTTTTTCTACTGCAGTCATACTTCTATTTCAGAGTTTCTTTTTCAGAAACACTGAAAAAGGTTTTATATGGGATCAGAAAGGAGGTAATTTCCATTTAGGGTTTAGGGCAGCAGAAGTGAGATCTGACATGCATCAAATGAGACCCCCCACTTCCTTTCTCTGGTTTAATATCTATCTCACCACTTCCCCTCACACCTGAAGTTATAGGAACAGTGGGGCAATTCTCTAGCCCTTCCTAGTTAAGTGGGACTGAATGGAAACAGAAACAAATCATAATAGAACTTGGGAAGGGGAAAAGGAGTCAGCCTCCTGGTACCCTGCTTCTTTTCAGCTCTGTCTTGAGGACCATCACATAGCCCTTGGGTTTTTCAGCTGGTAAGTTTGCATATGTGCTGTGTAAATCTCAATGTCACATGAAGCTGGGACTTCTCTAGTGTACAGTAAAAAACCTAACCTGCTATGTGTTGGGTAAGCTGAAGAACAGAGCAGAAAGCCTGGAGTTTCCCACCTCACCATATCTTTTCCCATTTTAGTCAATAAATCAACCATTAAACATTAAGAGCTGAGGGAATTATGTGAGTAAATCACCCTGACTCCCATCTTCTGACAATTCTGGAATAATGTATTTTGGGAAAGCAACAAGACTAGACTGTTTTCTCTAAGAACTATATACATATGTATGTGATTGACTTCCAAACATATCTAGCATGGGATTAGATTAAGGATTTTACATATAAATGCACTGGTAATTGTAAAGAAATTGAAATTACTTTCCCCATTTTAAAAGAGAGAAAGTTTACAAGTTAGACCCCGGTGAATTTTTTTTTTAAGATTCTTATGTCGGTGACGAGGTTTAGGTAAAGATAAAAGCTGCAAATGATATGTAAAAGTTGAAATTTTCAAAATTCTCAAGGGAATTATGGCTTCCTGATTTCATGTTCTTCTTACAGAGCTGTTATTAATAGGATTTGTTGCATAAGGCTTGAGCTATTTTTCACCACATGAACTAGTTATTAGAAAACCAAATTTAAGAAATTGTACTGAATTGTTTTATGTCTTGTTAGTGGAAGATTTTTAGCAGAATTACCTAGGAATCTCTACAAGTGATTTGGAACCAGAGAAGCAGAGCTTGTTCAGAGCTGTCCTGAGAATGAGATTATTCCCAAATGTCCAGGAGAAGCTCTTTCCAAGGACCAGATGACTACATTGGACATCTGGGACTCAAGATGAGATGATTAATGGACGTTGGTTTACTAGGATACAAGGAGACCCAATGGTATTTAATATTGATGATCATCATTATATTGCTTTGGTCTTTTGTTTTATTGTGTTTATGCTGAGTTTTCTTGGTTACTCTGGCAACATATAAATCTCCCCTCTCAAAACCAGTCCACTGTGAGCCCTCAAAATAGTTTGATCTGCAACCTAACTTACATAATTCAGATTACAAATAGATGAAAAACCTTATAAATTTGAATTATAGCTGGCCCTACCCCCAGGAAATCAAATGTGAGGGGATTGAAGGAATTGTGGGAATTGAGTGAACCATACTGACTTCATCTTGTAACTCAATTCTGTAGTTAGCTCAGGTTTCCTTTCTATTCAATTATAGGTCTAGTACAATTTTTGTCTTGTGAGAAAACTTTATTCAATCATGGTGATTGTGAGGAAGCTTTGTTGCATTGCTTGAACCTAGCTCTGCAAGGCTGGGCAGCTGGACCACCTCTTTTTTATTTAGAGACCCTTAACTAAGGATCTAGGTTATGCTGACCAGAAACCCAGTCAGGTAAGATTGATGCAGTTTTCTCACAATTATTCATCTAAAGCAACCAACATGTCTTATCTGAAAACTGGTCCCACACTGGTCCATCTTCCTTTGATTGAATAGAGACACTTGGGTCAGGGTGGGGGAAGATCTCTTTTTTTTTATTTTAGCAAATTGCACCTGTTTGCTCTCCCCCTCCCAACCTGGAAAGCCCCTAATCTTTCCTTTAATTAGAAATGGGATTATTTAATTTTGTATCCTTGTTTATATCCTGTTAATTGTGTTCTCTGAATTCATAAAAATCTGTTTGGTTCTGAATTTGGGATCCAGTGCAAAAACTGAAGAGGCCTGGTCTTGATTTGTTAAGCAATTGGCAGGCATTGCTTAATAAATCAATATGTTTTGAAGCTTGAACCTTTGTTTCTGCAGCCATTTCAATCAATCCACCCAGCACAGTGCCTATTATATGACATGCATTGTGCTAAATACTGAAGATACAAAAAGAGGCAAAAGTCAGTCCTTGCCCTCAAGGAATTTACAATCTAATATGAAAGACAAGTAGCCAACAAATATATTTGCTATATGTAGCAAACAGACAAACTCTGTACAGGATAAACAGCACATAATTAAGAGAAGGAATACACTGGAATTGAGAGGGATTAAGAAAGGCTTCTTGCAGAAGCCTTGAAGGTATCCAGAGAAGCCAGTAGACAAAGATTAGGAAAGAGAACATTCCAGAAATGGGAGACAGCCAAAAAAAAAAGGCCCAAAGCTGAGAGATAGAGTATCTCCTACAGTTACTTTATGGCAAAGGTCTCACTCTCTAACTCCTAAACACATACTGACATGTAACATACTGAGCATGTGTGGTTAACAGCTCTGCTCCCCTCATCGTGAGTAGAATTGCCAACCACACAAGGCCTGTATTTTCACTTCCCTTTGAACATGCTTTAGAATAAAGAGCACTAGACTTCAAACACCACATCTAACACACTTGCTTAGTTTTATGACTGTAAGAGGATATGTAAAAATAAAAAATGTAAAGGGGTATTGGTGCATACCCAAACAATAAAAGATGGAGAAACAGTCACATAGGAGATGCCAAGGGATATATTTCTCAGAAAAGATGTTGGTCTAACTTGTAGGTGAGAGCAGTCTCTTTCCATTGGCCCAGTAGTCAGAATTGTCTGTGTCTTTAAATCTACCTGAAGGAGACACAGTCACTCTCTCTCTTTGTGTGGGAGTCAGGGTTGAAGGTCTCATTCATTCACAGCAAGGGCACCATGCTGTTAAGCTAAAGAAGATTTAGTAAGTACCGTCTAAGACTACTGACCCTGGGAAAAGGGCTTCGGGCTTTGGACTGTTTCATTTGTCCTTTTTCAGTTGTAAGAACAGGGCCTAGAGTCACAAACTTTGGAGCCTGAGTCACGGGAACCTTGCAGCCCAAGATTTCAGGCTGGACAATGCAGCCAGTACAAAGGGAATGCCCTGGAGAAGACAGGGTCCTAGGATACAAGTTTGAGTGTGAGTGGGGGTGAAGATATAGTGCTTTATTCTTAGATCCTGATGGAATCAATGGACTGAGTTAAGCTGTGAACCTTAACTTCCTGTCTTCCTAGAACTGAGGACCATGTAGGGAGGATTATATTTACAGATGCTGGGAAGGAGGATGAGATAGTTGTATGATTTTTCTTGCTATATCTTTGAAGTAAATATTATATATGCCTTTGTAAAGTTAATTTGAAAAATAGTTGAATGGAATTGGGATGCTTGAACCCCTAATATGGGGAGAACATAATTGGTTTGGACTTGAGCCAATGGCAAAGATGAAAGACCCATCCCCCCAACCCCTTATGGGTACTTAAGGACCCTGAGAGGTAGGGGTGGGGTGGAAACACGACACATTTGACCTTCAGTCAGTGGGAACCAGACTAATCACTGTTATATCTGGATGTAGTAAGAGACTTGAGAAAGAAAAACCTAGGGATACCAAACTTTAAATGTCTAGAATTGCTAGTACATAGAATCTTTCCCTAATATTATACTTTCTATTCTCAACTTCTCACGTGAGAAGTCTATCCCCGGGTTTCCTGATAAGACCATACCTTTGTCCTATGTACATACACAACAAAGCCAGGAGAACGAAATAAGTGTGTGTAGTTATGGTTGGGACTGGGATTTTGGAAACATAGAATGTTCCAGTTAGGATGAATCTAAAAGAGTCTTTAGTCCCACAGAGGTTGAATTTAAGGAAAAGGATCTATTGCATTCTGCTTAGATATCTTTACTTCATAAGTCTTTTGGATGGACTGCATTCTGGCCTCAATTTCTCTCAAGGCTGGCCACCAATTTACCATTTGCACCTGTGTATGATCTTAGTTGGGGCAGCTAGGTGGCTAGAGCACTGTGCCTGGAGTCAGGAAGATCTGAGTTCAAATCCAGCTTCAGATACTGATATCAGTGTGACCCTAGGCAAGTCACTGAACCCTGTTTGCCTCAGTTTCCTCATCTGTAAAATGAGTTGGAGAAAGAAATGGCAAACCACTCCAATATCTCTGCTAAGAAAACAATAAATTGGGTCACAGAGTCAGACACAACCGAAAACAACTGAACAACAACAAATATGAAGATTACCAATGAGAAGGACTGCATCACCCCAGAGGCAACCCATTCCATTTTTGGTTGAGCTCTGATTCTCAGGAAGATTTTCTTGGTAGCAAGCCTCAGTTTACTTCTATGTAATTTCCATTCTGTTCTCCTGGCCCCCTTGGACCAAATAGAACAAGTCTCATTCATTCATTCATTTTTCCACGACAGCCCTTCCAATACTTGAACACAATATACTTATTCCTATCTCTATATCTAGGCTCAGTGTCCTTTCTCCCCTTCTGGTCTCTCAGAACCACATTCACAATTTTCAAATATCAGTGATCTTGGGTTAACAATGACATTTACCAGTTCAACCATTCACTACCCGAGGATATAGTTCGTTTTGACCAGGTGACTTGAATATATTAAGGACAATTAAACATTGTCTTAGTATCTCCTTTCTTACCTTGGCTATCAGATTGAATACCTATTAGCCATTTTTAGTGAACAGTTCAAAGATCCTTCTCCTTAGCAAGGACAACAGTAAGAACATAAAAATTGAACACCTATGCTTTCTCTGTTGTTAGCCATCTTCATCCTTTTCATTTAGTTGATAGAGTATTAGACTTGGAGTCAGGAACTTGTGGATTCAAATCTAACTTCACTTGCTTATTACTTATGAGACGCTTTACAGTCAATTAATCTCTCTGAGTTTGTTTCTTGATCTGCAAAATGGGGACATTCATAGCACCTACCTCACCTATCAGATGAGATAACATATTGCTTGTAAAGAACCTAGAAAACTTTAAATCATTATATAAATGGTATTATTATTATTACTCTGGTCCCATCCACCCCATACAGTATTCCTATCCCTTCTTCTTTCTTCTTTTACCAGTTTACATAAAAAGAATCCACCTCATTTTCTTATGCTTTCCTTTCTTATCTATCCTTTGCTGTTGTTGTTCAGTCATTTCAGTCCCCCAGAGTTTTCTTGGCAAAGATACCAGAGTGGTTTGCCATTTCTTTCTCCAGCTCATTTTACAGATGAGGAAACTGAGGCAAACAGGATTAAGTGACTTGCCCAGGGTCATACATCTAGTAAGTATCTGAGGCCAGATCTGAAGTCAGGAAAATGAGTTTTCCTAACTCCAGGCCCAGCACCCTTTATTATTAATCATCCTTCATTTTTTGAAAGAAGACCAATGACATCCCAAATAAGTAATGTCATGATTTCCCAACAAATTGGATTTAGGCAAGGAGGAATTTCTCATATAGTTAGCTTAACTCTCTTCCAGAGTCATCAAAGCTCAGTGGTAAGGCAATAGGATGACTGGCATTTAGCTACCCTTTAATTACCCTTAGTTGCCCTTAATATATTCAAATCACTTGGTTAACATGAACAACATTTCCATTTACTGAATTGGTGACCGTCATTGTTGATAAGTGATATTTGAAAATTATGGAGAACAGGAGAAATACCACAGGACTGGAAAGGCAAATGCCACACAGTTCAAGAGAGAGATGGGAAAGGGAAGAAGATCTCCATACTATATATAGGCCAATGAGCTTGATTTTAATTCCTGGAAAAATTGTAGAACATATCATTCTATGCTTTAGCACTCTTTACACTGTACTTACAAGATCATACCACATTTTTGCATTCATCTTCTGTTATATAGCCTTGCTTCCATCATCTCTACATAAAATTAAAAATATGTATGAGTTGAATTGGTATGTAAGAACAGAAGCTTTTGGTAATTTTAGAGGGAAAATCTGGAAGGGAGCTTTTAACGTCTCTCACATTATTAGTATGTGATTAGAGAAATGCCAAGAGACACAGAGAGACAGAGACAGATAGAGAAGAGTCAGAGAGACACACCAAGAGACACAGAGAAACAAGAGGACAGAGAGAGAAATAAATAATGTATTACAGGATTTTGTATTTGAGAGTGAACTGAACAATGTGAGTCTATGACTGTGGAAAGTAGAAAAGTCAAGAAGAAGGAAAAACAAGGCAATAAGCACTTATTAAACTTCTACCATATGCTAGCCACTGTGCTAAGCACTTAGCAAAAATTATCTTTTGGTCCTCAAAATGACCCTGAGAGGGGGATGCTATTAATATCCCCATTTGACAGTTGACAAAATGCTGTCCCCTGCATGTACTAAGCACTTTATAAATACTTGTTAAATTGAATTGAATTGAAAGACAACTAGTTCTTACTGACTCTTTCATGAGACAGGGTAGAGAGACTGGATTCTGATAGCCATTTGGACTTACCTGTAAGTGGGTAGAAGAGGAAAAACAGGAGACATCTTTGGAGGAGATAGGCCATGTGTCTCTGTTCAGATCAAATTTAAGAAAACTGATACATCAGCTTTAGAGAGAGTCACTTCTTCTTTGAAATAACCACATGCGAGTTTAAATGGTTTCATCACGCAGGGGAGTGACAGAAGAAAAACAACAGCAGAAGGCTCAGCTTCACTCTCATTTTCCTTTCCCTATTTTTATTCTACCTCTCTTTTATTATTTTTAAGCTCCCTTTTGAGCTCTTTCAAGAGTTCTTTCTGGACTTGAGACCACTTCCCATTTTTCTTTGGAGTTTTTCCTATAGGAGTTTTGACATGTCCTCATCTAGTTTGTGTCTTGGTCTTCTCCATCATCACCATAACTTTCTATGGTCAAATTCTTTTTCTGTTGTTTTTTGCTCATCTTTTTTGACTTTGTTCCTTTGTTTTAAATTTGAGCTCTGTTCCCAGGGTGGAAGGGACACTATCTCAGGCTTCTTGTGTTAGGGGCTGCAGGTCCTGGATGTTTTCCTTGTGCTGCACTGATGCTGCCCTGAGGTCCATGGGGAACCCTCTTTTCTGGTGCTACACTGATGGGGTGGAGAGATGGCTAGCATTGTTGGAGGCCATAGGGGTCTGGCAGCTTACCTGGTGCTGAGTTGGGGTCCTAGTGTGTGCTGAGGGCAGTCGGTTTTTTCTCCATTTTCCCAGGGTTACACTGAAGCACATGGAGATCTAGCTACTGGAGGATGCCTGTTTGCCCAGGGCTATGCTAAAGCACTTGGTGGGCAGGGAGTATGGTGCTTGTGCCTGCCTATTTGCTTAGGTACTGTGGCACTGGTGTCTACTTGTTTGCCTGGGGCTGTGCTGAAACATGCAAATGTCTGGCTCCCAGACTATGAGTTTGCCCAGTGCTACGCTGAAGCACGTGATGGTTCTTGAAGCTGCAGTCTGCCAGTTCCCCTGGCTATGCTGACACACATGAGGAGTCTTAGCGTTTGCCTATTCCACCATATTGTGGCTCAGGATCTTTCTCTGGTTTGCTGAGGTAGGGCTTGCTGCTAGCTTGCTTGGATGCTTCCTGTGCTGGACTGTGTTTTCCTTTTATCCGAGTTAAGACATCTTCTTTGCCCATCTTCCAAGTTTCTTGGGCTAAAAGATTGTTTCAGCCTGGTTTTTTGCTTGTTTTGGTTTTTTGATTGCTGTTTTGCTGGCTCTACTGTTCCAGGATTTGTTTTGGGGTGCTATTTATGTTTGTTTGGAGGTGAATATGGGAAAGTTATGGCAATTTACTGCTTATTCCCTCATCTTGGCTTCAGGGAGTCTCTCTTTTCTGTTTCTTAACTAGTTCAAAATAATTTTGATGAGTATATTTACCATATGATTTGCACTTTTGGAGCACCACTTCCCATTCATTCCCATTTTTTTCATTATTTCCTTTGAGATTCTAGGTCTTTTGTGCTTAGCAGACTGTCTGGCTCATAAAAAGCATTTAATAATTAGTTCTTGAAATGTGCAGGGATCCAAAAAAGCAAGATGATTTAGCTGGTAGCTCAAGATAAGGGTGCCACCTGCTGGCTTACTCAGATATTGCAGCATGAATAGCTAGTGGAGACTAGTGGTCTTGCCTGACCACACACCTCTTTACTCCCAGTGCCCAAATAAGGGCAGATGCCTTTGCGCAGAAGAAATGTACCTGCCCTTCTTGTCCTTATACTCATGACCTATTAAACTTCCTTATTAAATTAAAAAATGTTTTAGCTTGGCAAAATCTTTTTGGACCTTAGCTGTCATTCATCTTTTTGGACCCTGATTCTCTCTTCCCTCCTAGCTTTGTGTCACCAGGTAGTAGCTGCCACCTCCCTATTTGCTATTTCCATTCTGTTGTTTTCTGTTCTAAGGTGACTTTTTCAGCGGAGGAAAGAAAAAGAAACAAAACTGAACAGCTCGACCTGGTCTCTGCTGTCAGGTATTACTGTTTCATCTACTGCAAGAAGCAGTTCTATGTCTTCTTTATCCCTTTTTTTTCTCTCCAGTGTGGAAAAATACAAAACAAACTAAACAACTCTTCCTCAAACCCCAAACAACTCCTTTGGGTATTCCTTAGTTTTCCTTACCAGTCTCAACTCATTCTGAATTTTAGCATTTCTGATAATAGTCTCAACAAACTGAACCATCATTTTGTTTTCATCTTCTGTTGACTGCCCTTCTTTTGTCTTCTGTACATATCTTTTTAAAAATCTATTTTGCTGAGGGACTTCTGGTGCCATATGGTGGAGTGAGGAACAAACTCCCTGAAGCCTTCCAAAATGCCCCTCCAAACAACCTGACAACAATGCCTCAGATAAAATTGTGGAGTAGCAAAGCAACTTACTAGTGGTGGACTAATTGGAGGATCAGCAGAAAAGGTTTGTCTCACGGGGGTGGGAGAGGAGGTCGGTGAATGAACAGCAGTGGCAGTCCAAACCCAGTGGGCATGCAGGGAGGCCCCAAGCCCTAAGGCATGCCACCTGCAAGGCCATATCCCTAGTATAAACCAGAAGAAAGATGAGAGCCCTAAGGAAGACCAGCAATATAGAAAGGCCCCAATACTACTGCAAGCCTCCAGCAAGGCCCCATCCCTGGAGCAGGCCAACAATGAATCACCACCTCTGGTGTAGGCCAATAGGGAGGTCCTGCTTTCTGCACAAGCTAGCAAAAACCGCCTTCCATGTGCTGCAAGGCAACAGCAAGGCCCTGAATCCCAGCACAAAAACTTGAGACAGTGCCCTCTCCACTCCAGGAGCAGAGCACAACTTTTAATAAAAGTACAAAGTCATGAAATAGGCAAAAAAAATGAGCAAAAAGACAAAAAAAAAACCTGAACATGGAAAGTTACTATAGAACATAGAAAGTAACAAGGATGATCAAGGCAGAAACTGAGAGAAGACAATAATGTCAAAATGGCTACCTGCAAAGCCACAGGAAAAAAAATGTGAATTGGTTTCAGACCCAAAAAGAACTTATGGAGTAGCTCAAAAAGAATTTTTAGAAGAAAATAAGAGAAGTAGAAGAAAAATGGGAGGAAAAATCAGAGTAATACAAGAGAATCATAAAAAAAAGATTTAACAGTTTGGTAAAGGAATCACAAAAAAATGGAGAAAGATATATAAAAATTCACCAAAGGAAAAAACTCCTTTAAAAAATAGATTTGGCCAAATGGAAAAGGAGGTTTCAAATGCTTACTGAAGGAGATAATTCCTTAAAAATCAATATTGTCCAAGTGGGAGCTAATGACTCCATGAGACATCAAGAAATAATAAAACAAGATCAAGAGAATGAAAAAATAGAAGAAAATGTGGAATTTCTCTTTGGAAAAACAACTAACCTGGAAAACAGATCCAGGAGACATTATTTAAGAATTATTGGACTGCCTGAAAGCTATGATCAAAGAAAGAGCCTAGACATCATATTGCAAGAAAATATCAAAGAAAACTGCCCTAGTATACTAGAACCAGAAGACAAAATAGAAATTGAAAGAGTCTACCAATCACCCACCAAAAGAGATCCCAAAATGAAGACTATGAGGAATTTCATGGACAAATTCCAGAGCTTCCAGGCCAAGGAGAAGATAAATCCAGAAAGAAACAATTCAAATATTATGGAGCCACAGTCAGGACTACACAGGATTTAGCAGCTTCTACATTAAAGAATCAGAGGGCTTGGAATATGATATTCTAGAAGGCAAAGGAGCTAGGATTACAACTAAAAATTACCTACCCAGCAAAACTGAGTATAATCCTTCAGGGAAAAAATGGATATTTAATGAAATAGAGGAATTTTAAGAATTTCTATTTAAGAAACCAGAGATGAAAAAAAATTGGTCTTCAAATATAAGACTCAAGAGAAGCATAAAATGGTAAACAGGAAAGAGAAAACATAAGAGATTCAATAAGGTTAAATATTCCTACATGGCAAGATGATATTTGTAACTTTTAAGAATTTTATCACTGAAAAAATCCCCAGGGCCAGATGGATTTACTAGTGAATTCTATCAAACATTTAAAGACCAATTGATCCCAATACTCTACAAACTATTTGGGAAAATTGGTGAGGAAGGAGTCCTACCAAATTCTTTTTATGACACAAATATGGTATTGATACCTAAATCAGGGAGAGACAAAACAGAGAAAAAAAATTATAGACCAATCTCCCTCATGAATATAGATGCAAAAATTCTAAATAAAATATTATCAAAAAGACTACAGCAACTTATCACAAGAATAATACATTTTGACCAGGTTGGGTTTATTCCAGGAATGCAAGGATGGTTCAATATTAGGAAAACCATCAGTATCACTGATCGTATCAACAGTAAAACTAGCAGAAATTGTATG
>CM053584.1:125181308-125193220 GCA_028627135.1 Pseudochirops cupreus
GATCCAGACCGCTCAACACGAGAGCACTGGCCTCAGAACAATCGCTTAGTCCCCCTGCTGTCTGCAGGCCACAGGCGGGAAGCTGCAATGTGGAGGCGGGTGCAAAACCTCTGCCTTTCGCTTTTCTGCTGTGGAGGCCTTTTGGCCAGACTGCTTTTCTCTCCTAATTTCGCAAGCTCCACTGACCTAGTTCTCAACACTGCTCGCAGCTGCCACTAATCCGCTCACAGCTCCTTTCATCCAGCCGCCTTGGGGCTCAGCAGCAGCTTCAGGCCAGGCTGGTTTCAGTTCGCAGTGCTGATATGGTTCCTTGTAGCCAAGCTGACTTTAGTGGGAAGTATCTTTGTGTGCGTTTTGGAGTTCTAGGATTGGTTTAGAGTCCTATTTTATAGGTATTTTGGGGTGGCTATGTGAGAGCTGCGATATGTTGCTGCTGCTACACCGCCATCTTGGCTCCGCCCCAGTCCATAGTGGTGGTACAGAAAAATACAGTAAGAGCGTGGTGTTTATGGAATGAATAAAATAATTATGATACCATTTCATGTGTTCACAATGATATGGACTATCTGCCAAAGAGTTAAGTATTTTTAGTGTTGAATTTATACAATGGGTACTATCACATCCCCATATCAGAAACAAGATGAGAAGATGGCCTTCATCAATTCAGTAAGATTATAGCAATTTAATGACATGTGCCAAAGGATTTCTTTTCTAAAGGATTTTCATGACCCAAAAGCTTTTGATGGCTCATAGAGGCACATATTTAAGGCTAATACAGAAACAGTGAGATGGCACAATGAATAGAGTGCTGGACTTGGAGTCAGGAAGACCTGGATTCAAATTTGACCTCAGATACCTCCTATGTGTTACAATTTTCTTAATCTTTCTTAGCCTCAGTTTCTTCAGCTATAAAATTTGAATAATAATAACATTTCCCAGGGTTGTTGAGAGAATCAAGTGAAATATTTGGAGAGCTCTTAGCACAAGGTATGGCATGTAGTGGACACTTAATAAATGCTTGTTCCCTTCCCTTCTCCCACCACAGAAAAAATGATACCACCTTTGATTCTCCAGGGGGCATCATATAACCATGGGATTCAATGGTTATGCTTCAGCTATGCCAGTACAATAAAAATGAAGATATTATCTAAATTAATTTATAAATTTCATTCTATAAGAATCAGATTAGCAAAGGGATACTTTGTACTTAGAAGAGGAACTGAATTCATGATTTAATTGTCATAGAAAACTTATGAGGGAACTTCCTCTGTCAATGTATGTCGATTCAGCTTAGGGTCTTAGGGAATTGCCTATGCTTCTTAGAGGTTAAACTCAGCATCACATAGACATTATGCATTAAGACTAGATTTAACCGCAGATTTTCCTGGCTCTGCTTCTGGTTTTCTATTCCACTATTACATGTTTCTTCTTGTATTTTATATTTATAAACAAAATAATAAAGTTAATTCAGAAGGAAAAAGATCTGGAATTTCAAGGGAAGTAATATGTGAAAGTATGAATGAAGGGAACATAGCATTATCATACTTCAAAGAATATTATAAACTCTTACCATCAAGACCGTTTTTAGTGCTTAAAAAAAGAACAACATCTGCAAAGGCAGGTCAGTAGAACAGACTAGATAAACAAGAAATATAAACAATAAAAAACTGGTTTGATAGACCTAAGAACAAAAATTATTGAGGTAATTCCTGACAAGAACTATTGGGGAAACGAGAGCAGTTTTTATAGGTCAGGTTTACGTTAACATGATTATCAAATACCACAATAAATTCAAAATGACTTTGTGACCTTAATATACAAGGTTACACCATATGAAATTGGAATAGAATGGAAAGAGGTACCTTTCACAACTATGGCTAGTGTAATAACGCTTAACTAAATTAGGGCTAGAGGATATAAAACAAATAATCTTGACTATGTAAAATTAAAATTCTTTTGTATGAAAAAGCTCAATTAAGAGAATTAGAGGAGAAATCTGAGAACGTTTCAAAAAAGCAGCTTGGTGTTACAGATAGACTGAACTCAGAATCAGGAAGACATGAGTTCAAATGTCACCTTATCAGCCTTAGTTTCCTCATTTCTAAAATGGGAATAACAAAAGCACTTATCTCATAGGATTATTGTGAGGATCAAATAAGATGCATTATGTAAAGCACTTTATGAATCTTGAAGTGCTATATAAATGTTAGAGAACTGAAAGGAATTTGGTTACTCCTAATTTATTATGAGAATCTGGGTTTGAAGTGTAGTTGAGAATTTAAAAAAAAAAGGTCTTGACAGCCACTCACCATCCATGGTCCCAATAAAAGAGTGGAAAACAGGTTGGTTACCCCCACTGATGGTGATCTGAGACAACATTTCCTTTAAGGAAAAAGCATCTCCCCCTCCCCCAGCAAAAGACAGTTCCAGCAAATGGTGGCAAGACTTCATCAGAGAAGTGGCAAAAAGGAGCATCAGAGCATCAGAAATGGACCAAAAGAGAGACAGAATTGGTTTCTTGGAGATTGAACTGAAAGAAGAGTTCCACCTAGGTTGTGATCTAGCCCCTTCTTTTCTTTCCAGTCTTATTTACACTTTACTTTCTCCGTGTTACGTTGACCTATTCACAATTCCTTGAACATGACACTCTGTCTCACATTTCCATGCCAGTGCACTTGGCTGTTCATCACACCTGGAATGCTCTCTCTGCTTACCCTCATATTTGCTTTCACTGGCTTTCTTAAAGTTCTCAGTTCAAACCCCATCTTGTGTAAGAGGTTTTTCCCAGTCTCCTTACTATTATTAGTGCCATCTCCTTTGAGATTTACCTCTCATCTCCTACATTCTTAGTTACTTACATATTTTCTCCTACTTCAGAATATGACCTCCTTGAGGGAGGTGTGTCTTCTTCCCCTTCTTTGTATCCAGCTGCGTTAAGCACATTGTCTATTCAAAGAAAACACTCACTAAGTACTTTTTAATTGATTGACTCAGGATTCAAATCCTGGCATTACTTCATTTCGAAATCAGTCCTCTCCACAAAAAGTTTACCCTTAGTCATTGCAAATATTATTACAGAGAAGTTGTGGAAGTTATAGTGTTTGAGGAACTCCTACTTGGCAATTGAATTAGCACAAATACCAGGGTTCCCCAAGGGTTTTCTTTTGAACTGTGGATGAATCTTTTGTGTACCCAAACACTTACCATTAGCAACCCCACTTCCTCAGAGAATACTCAAAATTCTTGTAGTAAAACCCTCAGGAAGGCTTTAAGTAGAAGCTACAGGCAGACCAGAGTGAAAAATTTAGGAAATGAGAAAAAAGAGAGTAGGCATATGGTTTGGGGATCTTCCTGGAAAGATTGCAGGGAATCCTCCCACACTCCATCCAATTTCAAGTCCTGCAACTGAGGCTGTTATATATGATGCTGAGTGCAAAACACAAGCCTGGGTTTTGAATGTACAGGTTTTTACTACTTTTTCCCTAGATCACTAAAACCGCAGCTGAGCTGTCCCATAAAGAGTCCCTTGGTGGAGGAGAGGGGTTTATTGAGAGAGAATTAGGGTATAAGGGAGCCCAAAAGACTTGCTTGAATAACATGGGTAGCAAATTCACAGCTGATCAATGGGATTGAGAACCCTTTGTGGTCCGGAGCAGAACAGAGTGAGCCCTGCAAGAAGAAACTGTGGTAGGCAACCAAGGCATGTCTAGGAATCAGAAGACCTGAATTATGGTGACAACTTTTTAAAATAACTATTTGTATGATCTTTGGCAAGTAACCCTTTCTAGGCTTGAATTTCTTAATTAAAATGAAGGAATTGAATAAGAGATCTTTAAAGCTCTTCCAGAACTGATAGTCTAAGTTTCTAAGAAGAGTTAGTGCTGGGATATTTGCTTGTTTCCTCTTCCTTTCCCATTTGAACACTTGGAATTTGGATGCCCATTTGAAAATTTAAAAAAATATCTGCAGCAAGAGGGTGTGCATGATGACAGGTAGCGTTGGTCTCTTGGGGAGGATGAAGAAGGAGAAAAGAGGCAGGCCCTAGAGAGGAAGATGAATAACAATTATGGGAGAAAAGAACTTTTGAGGTTTTCTTGCCCTCATCTCCCACCAGAGGGACAGCTTTAGAAAAGCAGTGGATTCTAGAGAAATCAGAGCCATAATTAAGGCAGGTAATCCAGGGTGTGTCTCAGGGGCTAACATGTGGTGGGGGTACTTTTTTAATCCTATCACAGGCACTGCTGGGTCCCCCAATGGTCCACAGATTACTGATTTTGTGCCTCACCTTGGATTGTGGATGCAGAATAGAAATGAAAAGTGGATCTCTTTAGGCTGAGCATCTGGATTGAGCTGGCTATCAGATTGCAAGAAACAATTTTAATCACTGTCACAGACAATGAAACTTCTTCATATTACTCATGCTAGGAAGACCTACTCTGAAGTCTTGTTTTTGTCTCTGATGATACAACACAATTCTTGCCTTAGAGCAGTTTACAATTTGTGTTTGTCCTTCGTTCTTAAAGAGGACCATGACATCAAGGAGATGATGGCATGACTTGCAGTTGACTTGGATTTGAGGGAGGAAGGGCTGTGCAAGATCACCGGCCTCACTTTCTCCTTTAGGGACACCTGGGTCCAGTGGCCAGATATTCATCAGGACAACTGGAGATGGCCCAAGATGCGATAAGAGACCTTGGCCCTTTTAGGCTAAAGTCTTTTCAGATTCCTCACTTTGAGTGAGGTAACATCCATTCAATGAACAGGCCTCTTTAAGAGGTGAGTCAAGGGATGACCCTTTTAATAAAAAAATCCAACTGGAAGGGGAAGACCCTCAGGGTTGCTGGCCAAAAGAAAAACAGTTACTATTTACATTCACTCTGAGCCAGGAGGGCCCCCAAAATAGCCATTAAGTGGTCCTTGGACAAGGACCTACTGTTGTCCCATCTATGAGCTCCAGAGTGAATTGGGTTTAAGGTTTGGTCTTTGAGAAAGAAATCTAGTCAGTAAACCCCAAGTGAACTAGGCAGCTTTTCGCCATCAAAATTTACCTTCCTTTGGAAAGAAAGAGGGAGAGGGACAGGGACAGGAAGAAGAGGGAAAGGGAGAGGGAGAGGGAGAGGGAGAGGGAAGAAGAGGAAGGGGGAGAGGGAGAGGAAAGGAAGGGATAAATAATACAACATAGGGTCCACTAGGTGGCACAGTGAATAGTGCACTGGCCCTGGAGTCAGGAGGACCTGAGTTCAAATTCGACCCCAGACACTTAACATTTATAGCCATGTGACCTTGGGCAACTCACTTAACTCCAGTTGTCCTGCCTTAGCCCCTACAAAAAAAAAAAAAAAGCAAAAAAAAGTAATACAACGTGTACAAAACGAACACAGGAACTAGACCCATGATTTCATTGGAATAGGCACCTCAGAGGTGAGGAAGCTCCCTCTACTAACACAGGTCAGCATCTTCTTTGCAATTTGTAGTCTGAATGGTTAAATAAGTGGCCCAAGGCTTCACACTAAGCATGTTTCGTAGGTGAGACTTGAACTCAAGTCTTTCTGACTCTGAAGCTAGCTGTCTATTCATTATGTCATATTGCCTCCATACAAAGTAAATATGACAAAGGATCCCTCTGAGCTCTAAATCTTATGGTTCCCTATTAATATAATAGCAAAAGAAACATGTACCATAATTTTCAGGAAAGTAGATTTCCAAAGGTTCAGAAGTTTGGGTAGAATCCTGTGGACTAAAATTCTACAGGGAGATTTTCAACTCAGGAGGATGGGGTAAAATCGCAAGAATGAAAATTTAAAGGCACAAAGGGGAAAAATTCCAGTGAGGAGTAAAAATGAGAGTTGTTTCAAGAGACTGATGTGAATGCACAAAGGACTTGGCAGTCAATTTAAAATTTTTCTACTATTTTATTTTCTTTTAAAATTTTCTTTAAGTATTTATTTATTTTTAGTTTTCAACATTCACTTCTATAACATTTTGAGTTTTAAATTTTCTCCCCTCCTTTCCCTTCTCCCTCCCAAAGACAGCGTGCAATCTGATATATGTCATACATGTACAATCATATTAAATATATTTCCACATTTCAATTTAAAATTTTTTTTAAAAAGTAGCCAGAAGATGGAAGCAAGAAGAGGAAACAGTATGAAGACAAAAGCGTGGCATACCACTAAGAACTGCATCATGAATGCTGAAGCTCAGAATGAGCTGAAGCTGGTGAGAAAATCAAAAGACCACAAAATTTTTTCTTGCATATATTGGGGGAAAGATATGTATCAAAAGAAGAGATAGGATCATTGCTTTGGTGGATGGGTAGATGATATCTGAAAATAAAATAGAGGTACTCAATTGTCATGATTGTAATTAAGTCAAACTGAGGCACAGAGTTTCAAGTACATTCAATTTATTGGTAAGGCTAGCAATTACCAATGAAATGGGTCTCTCAACTCCTTAGTCAAAAAACCACAAGGCAGGGCAGCCTACTGGTCATGTAGCTTTGAGAAGTACAAGATAACAAAGAATGAGAAACATAAAACAATATGATTGATTACAAAATCTGAAGCATCATATATAACTGAAAACAATGTGATTGGATGGAAGTCAGGAATGCAGAGCTGACAACAATCCTTCCTTCCATCTTATTGCTCTGGAAAGCCCATTGGTGGTATCTACCCTCATGGCTACTTAGAGGCACAATGTTAAAAGGCCAAACTTTCTCAAAGGATGGGCAGTGTTGCAGAGGTAACAGACTTCCTGGCACCCACCTGCACCTTCAAAGCTTGTTAGTGATATAACAAATTTCCTTTAATTGTACAAGGGGAGTAAGATTTATAGAGACAATATATTTCTTTGAATTAAGGTGATTTATGAGACAACTTAGCTCAGAGAGGAAAACTGAACTTCTGAACTTAACTCAGAGACAAAGAAACATGGCTTAAACAATTTTGCAACATGTTGGGGGCAATATAGAATGGAATAAATTACAAAATGGAACCAGAATCAATTTGGTTTTCTCACAATTCTTATTCAGCTACTGTTTTCTCTATAAAGGAGAATGAATTTTGAATGGTAAAGGATGGAACAAAAATGACAGATATGGAATTGATTCCCAAGAAAATGAATTTGAATCACCTGACCAGATGATCTCTATTTACAGGTCCAGGAAAAAAAGTGGTAGGTGTATAATAAGATAAACTTAAATAGTATAAATTTCAAAACTTAAACTTAGATTCAAAAATTTGACTTCACAAGTACAAGATAGTGGAGCCCTGGTTAGCAGTTTGTCTCAAAAATATCTAGGGGTTTTAGTGGACAGCCTGGTTAATAAGTAACAATATATAATATGGCAGCCAAGAAAATTAATATGTTCTAGCTCCATTAAAAGAGGCAAAACGATAGCCTGCTATTCTCTGCTCTGGCCAGCTGTAATGTTAATGGCAATAAGATCATCCCTGCCCATTAGTAGGCCTCAGGTGGAGCCCATTAAGGGAAGCTTGCTTAGGGGAGGCTTGCTTGTAGGAAGACGCTTTCTCTGTCTCTCTCTCTCTCTCTGTCTTTCTCTCTGCCTCTCTCTGTCTCTCTCACACACACACAGACACACACAGACACACACAGACACAGACACACACACACACACACACAAACACACACTCACACTGAAGTTAGCAGTTTTACCAGATGAGACTCTGGGTAGATGTTAAGGAGATCCCTGGTTTTGAAAAACCCAGGTGTTGGTGCTTTTCTCTCTGGTAATTATGCATGTATTGCCTTGGTCAGACAGTTGAATCTGTCTATTGATCTGTGCTAATTTCTCAGACAGTTAGAAGCCCTGTTTGTTGGTCTTTATTTCTCTGCTTGTATTTTCTCTGAAGTTCAGGGTGCTGACTTTTCCCCTGAACTAGTGAATGTAGTTAAAAGAGATTGTTGACCCCTTAAATAGCTATCTTTCCTAGTAAAGCAGATCTAAAAACCTGTGCTAGCAGCCATCCTGGGTATGCCAGTGTGGTTACCACTATACCAGCCCACATCTAGAGTTTTGTGCTCAGTTCTGCATACCACATTTTAATGTAATGGGTATGTGGAGGTGTCCACCTACATTGTAGCACTTCATAACCTCAAGACGTTTTCATTGGAGGACCTTTACTTCATGATTAAACTTAAACTCTATCCAAGTCTTAGAGATAATCCTATTGTGGGGAAATACACTCACTTCTTCCCCTCCCCACCCCCACAGTAGGATGATGTTTACTCTGATTTAGGATAGAAAAAGTCCTTGTGGCTCCTTGCTTAATTTACAATTGCTCAGCTATTCCCAACCAGCATCAGTCTATAGGCTACCCTTGTAGTGAACTTCCAAGGGCTCTTTGGGTTTGGAGACTTTCAACCCCAACATTCTTTTGGTTTCCCTTCCAGAAGAATGTGAGGGGAATAAACTCTAAGTCTAGAGAGTACAGTCATTGTCTCCATTCTGCCAGTCAACATTTCTGCCTTTAGTGAGTATATGTGACTGGAAAATCATTTCCAAGATTTGAGGTCATCCTAATGAGAAATCTGCATGACTACCAGTAGGGAAGGTTATAGAAGGAATGCTTCATTAGTTATACATTAGACTGGGTGACCTTTGAGATCTTTTCCAATTCTGAAATTCTATGAATCTGTAACCCCTTTGATTTTAATTGTACTGCCATTTTGTGAGCATATTACTTTCTTTTACTTAAAGTGAGAAAATCCTTTTCAATGCCTTATCTACTCCTATGATTCTAGTTGTGGTCCATGAATATTACGATCCCAAGAGCTTTATTTAATAAGACTGATGGGACAGGGTGGAGCTAATGAATTTTTGTCCTTATTTCCTACAAGTGATGATCCTATTGCTTTCCTAATATTAGGAAGGGCCAATTACCATATGTCAATAGGAGGGTGTGCAGAATGATTAAAGGGACTAGAGATTATGCTAAAGGGACTGGATTGAAGGGATGAGGAATATTTAGCCTAGAATAAAGAGAATGGGTGGTGGTGGAGGTAGTAGTGTGGAACGTGATAATTATCTTCTAGTTTTTCAAGGCTTGTGCTTACTTTGCTTGGCCTCAAAGGACAGAACTAAGAATAATGGGTTGTTAGGGAAGAGGCATGATTGATTTGAATCTAAGGGAAAATTTCCCAACAACCAGAGCTGTCCCAAAGATATGGCCTTAGAAGATGATGCATTCCCTCTCACAAGAGGTCTTTAAGCTAAGTAAATTACCATTTTTGGTGATAGTGAGTAGATGTCTGTTTAGCCATGGGTTGGACCAAATGATCTCTTAACTCTCTTCCAACTATGAGATTCTGTGATCCTCTGAGAAAATTGTATGTCCTAATTGGTCAATCAATCAATAAGCATTTATTGAAGGTGCTTTTGACCTGAGATATACCAACCACTGAGCTAAGTACAGGGGATATGAAAACAAAAGTGAAACACTCCTTGCTCTCAAGGAGCTTACATTCTAATGGGCAGGCAATATGTACATATAAAGTGCATTGAAGGGACTGGCCAAAGAGAGCTCTTCCTTAGAGTACAAACAATATGCTTTGCCTAAGAATAAATTCACATAGAGGTTTAGTTAGCTTGCTTCTGGACATGAATATTGAAGTAGCCCTTTCTTCAATTCATAGCATATGCAAATATTCTATGACTACTACTATTAGTTTACTGTGTGGTGATGAAAAACCTTTAAAAAAAAAAGTAGTTGATTGGGGTGGGTAGGTGGTGCAGTGAATAGATCACAGGCCATGGAGTCAGGAGGACCTGAGTTCAAATATGGCCTCAGACACTTAACACTTAGTAGTTGTGTGACCTTGGGTAAGTCACTTAACCTCAATTTCCCTACCTTCCCCCTCCAAAAAAAAAAAAGCAAAATAAAATAGTTGCTAAATCAGAAGTGGATATGCATACAAAAGACATGAACAGACTAAATATTTCTCTTTCCCTGATGACTTTTTTTTTGCTTTTTTTTTTTGGAGGGGGGAAGATAGGGCAGTTGAGGTCAAGTGACTTGCCCAAGGTCACACAACTAATAAGTGTTAAGTGTCTGATACCATATTTGAACTCAGGTCCTCCTGACTCCAGGGCTGGTGCTCTATTCACTGCACCACCTAGCTGCCCTTCTCTGATGACTTTTAAAGTGGTAGACCTTCAGGTAGGGAAAAAGGTAGCATAAATGTCATCACTAGGCACTACTATAGCTGCCTTATGTGCCCAGGGCTGCCATGTGACTGTGAATGAATGACTTCTTTTTTCTTTTGTCCCTGTTGTGTTTATTCTTTATTGATCTTAGACGAATGAGGATCAGAGACAGAACAGAAAACGGATTATGTCCTTGTGAGCTTCAAAGATTGAGAGAACAACTAGAGATTCAGCTACAGAATTGCATAACAGAGAGGAGCTCCTACAGTTGAATACAATGAGGAGTCTTCTCTGAGGTATGACCTGTTTGACCTAACTGTGCAGTAAATCATCGGGGCAGCCACAAGGAAGCAACTTGTCTATATGTTAATGCCACCCACAGAAGTCAGCGTGGTAGGAGAAATGCTAGTAGTCAACACTTGAATTTCAAGTCCACTTTCCCAGAGATAGAATGATTGTGTAAAAGAAAGAACATGTCTTGGTTTCCCAGGTAATATTTTTGTACTTTTGTCCTTCCTAACTTAGTAAATATCTCATAGTAAAAGCTAATTGATGTTAATAGGTTAATTGATATTGAGACTACATCGGGTCAAAATACTATTAGGCAACAATCATTAGTTAAATGACATTAAGAAGAGAAGCATTTTTTTTTATTTGCTCTCACATAACAAGTACAAAATTTCCTTGACATTTTCAGGGAAATCTGAAAGCCAACTTATGATAAATACAACAGTAATTTCAATTTCTATAATAATCCCAAAAAGCAAGTAGTGTAAGTATTCACTCCATTTCACAAATGAGAAACATAAGGCTTAAGGAGGTTAAGTGACTTGTCCAAGCTGATAGTTGGTTGTTGGATCTGGTCTCTACCCTGAATCCAATGCTTTTTCTTTTATCACCTTGCTGCAACTTCTCTTACAAAAGTCATTGATGTCTCAGACACTTTGGTTATAACTTGACAGTGGGCTTTATTGTATCTACAATCTTACCCCAAAACCTCTCTCAGTGCCGAGCAGGTCTCTTCACTCTGGAACAGCTATTGGCTCCTTCACTTTTGTCTTTGTATCCTCAGTTCTTGGCACATTTCCTGAAGCATAGTAGGCCTTCAGTAAGTGCTTTTTAATTGATTGATTCTCTGAGGTTTTCTGACTGTTCTACCCAATTAGGCTACACAATGACCTTCTCATCCCAGAACATCCCTTTGCCATAGCAGCTCTCTTCTCTCATTGTTGAGTTCCTCCCAGGGTCTACATTTTGGCAAGGGGCCCAGACTGGCTCACCTTCACTCCTTTCCAGACTTCAATGCTCGAGCTACAGTCTTACCCTGGAACTTTCCTCCTTCCCTGGGGATTCTTTACCCTGGAATATCTATTCACCCCTTCAACGTGCTTATCTTGGACTATACTTCGCCATGCTGCCCGCTTTTTTTTCCCATTGGTGAGTTCCTTCAGGAGCTTCCACTTTGGGGAGAGGCTTAGCACCATCCCCCGGTGCAAATATTCTCTTCTCTCTCTCTGTCTTTTTGGAGGGGGGAAGGCAGGGCAATTGGGGTTAAGTGACTTGCCCAAGGTTATGCAACTAGTAAGTGTTAAGTGTCTGAGACCGTATTTGAACTTGGGTCCTCCTGACTCCAGGGCTGGTGCTCTATCCACTGCACCACCGAGCGGCCCCCTACTCTCCTCTCTTTTATGTGTTGTCTTTTCCCGTTAGAATGTAACACCCTTGAGGAAAGAGGTTGTTTTTC
>CM053584.1:125202851-125227905 GCA_028627135.1 Pseudochirops cupreus
TAGTAGTAGTAGTAATAGTGGTTTGGGCAGCTGGGTAGTAGAGTAGATAGTGCCAGGCCTGGAGTCAGGAAGACTCATTTTCCTGAGTTCAAAGCTGGCCTCAGATACTTACTAACTGTGCTACCCTGGGCAGGTCATTTAACTCCATTTACCTCAGTTTCCTTATGTGTCAAGTGAGCTGGAGAAGGAAATGGCAAACCACTCTAGTTTCTTTGCCAAGAAAACCCCAAATGGGGTCACAAAGAGTTGAAAACAACTGAACTATAACAGATATAATAGTAGTAGTAGCACTACTCTTACTCTTACTATTATGACTAAGATATCAACTATGACTATTCCTACTTACTGTTAATAATAATTAGCCTTTATAGAGCCCATTAAGGTTTGCAATGCATTTTACAAATAGTACTAGCTTTATCCTCACAACAAACCTGGGAATTAGGTGCTATTATTATCCTTATTTAACGAGGAAACGGAGGCAAATAGTGACTTGCCCAAGATTGCACAGCTAGTAAGTATCTCAGGGCACATTAGAACTCACACCTTCCTGACTCCAATTCCAGACCTCTGCTCACTTGCCAAATAATACTTTGTGCACATTATCTTATTCAAGTCCCCATAACTATGCACTTTCCCCCTTTTACAAGTTAAGAAACTAAGGCTCAAAGAAGCTAAGTGACTTGCGCAACTCAAATCCTAGACTATGATCCCAAATTACATGCTCTTTCTATTGTATAACGTAGTCAAGACCTCCTTTCCTTCAATCAATATCATACCTAAACTGTGCTGTAGACCAAGATTTTGTATAGGTGGAAATTCCACCATCTCCATGAAAAGTTTGTCTTAGATTTTAATCCAATTTCCAGGCATGCTGTCTGTTATTTTAATTTAAAATCTTCATTCATGGTGGCACCATAGCTAACAATTTTTATACCCGGAGTTAGCAGCATGAAAGGTATCTTCAAGTGCTATTGGCAGGTTGGGACAGTTGCAATCTGCTTTTTCGAGGCCAGGGAAGAGCTTGATTGGTCTGGAGCTGCTCAGAGACAGAAGATACTCTTCTCACCAGTTATTTCTGTAAACTAAGTGCTAAGTTCAGGTGTTTCCTAGTTGCAAATGTTGTCTATACCTATAAAGTAAGACAATGTGGTTAAATGGTAGAGTGTGTAGAATGGGACTAAGGTTGGACTAGAAGGCTGATAAGAGGGCTAGGTTATAAAGAGTTTTTACTGTCACACAGAGGAGTTTATATTTGGTCCTTAAGGTTATAGTGGGCCACTGGAACTCTCTGAGCAGTGGGTTGACATTGTCAGACTTAGGCTTTAAAAAAAAATCACCTTGGCAACTGAGTGCAAGATGGTTTGGTTTGGGGAGAGAGGAAGAAGGAGACCAATTAGAAAGCTGTTACCATAGTTAAGGCAAGACGTGATGATAGCCTGGACTGGACTTATGACCCTAGGACAAGCCTTATTCACCCCACCCTGGTTACAACTCTGAAAGTTGGATGGTGTCAATTAAGGAATCCTTGAAAAGTTCCTTTCTCAGTATAATGGTCCCTATTACAAGGAAGATAGATCTAGCCCAAAAACAAATCAAGAAAGTGAAATCAGTGATATTAAAAAGTTAAAAATACCTCATAAATTTTGAAAAACAGTATTAGCATAGATTCATGGCAGACTACTGATTTTTTTTTTTCCGAAACAGGTTGTAAAACTGAGGGAACAGCCATGGTATTTATTAAATAGGATGACTGGAATTCTAATTTCATTGGTCTAGGAAACTCTCAGAAAAGAAAACTTCCTTTACTAATGGCAGTCAGTACATTCTCTACAACTTACTGAATAGTTTCCTGGAGCACTGAGAGATTAAGTGACTTGCTTGGGTTCACAGGAGTGAATGAATGAAGCATTTATTACTGTGCTAGGTAGAGAGTCACAGAAAAACAAAAAGGTGGAAGGTAATTTTCTATCTTATTCAATGAACAATAGCTTTTAAAAGTTAAATGTAAAAATTTATACTAAGATACATGTTTTGGGGGCATCAAGGTGGCATAGCCCAGGAGTCAGGAGGACCTGAGTTCACATGTGGTCTCAGACATTTGACACTTACTAGCTGTGTGACCCTGGGTAAGGCACTTAAGATTGCTTTGCCAAAGAGAAAAAAGGTACGGTTTTCTCAAAAAAGATATTATTTTCATCAGAAATTATATTTTTGTACAGTAATCATCCTGTTTCAACCTTCTGGGGCATATCACTTTGCTGGAACCAAAGAGTAATTATTAATTATTTAATGCAAACTTGGAAGGAGATCTCTAGTGGAAGACTATAAGGATCTGTCTTTGTTCATGTGTTGTTCAATATCTTTTTATCAAGGACTTGAATGAAGACATAAATGGCATATTCATCAAATTTTCAGATGACACAATACTAAACTTTGGTCTCTCTCTTGACTCCAGTCTTGTCTTGCCTCATGAACATTTCATATTGGGTGTCCTGGAAGTGTCTCAAACCCAACTTATCCAAAAGAGAACCCATTATCTTTTCCTCTAATGTTCCCTTATTACCAGCCTTTCACTTTTGAAGATATTGTCATCCTCCAAGTCATGCTCCAAGTCATGAAGGTTTGAAACTTCAGGGTCATCTTCAATTCCTCACTTTGCACTCATTCCACACATCCAATCTGTGGATTTACTTTAACATCTTTCAAATATGTCCCCTTCTCTCCAATGCCACCATTGACATTTCATTGCCTCTTGCTTGGACCTTAACCTTCTCCTTGGTCTCCCTATCTCTAACTTCTTCCTATTCAAATCTATGCTCTACTCTGATGCCAAAATAACTTTCCTACAGCACTGGTCTGACCATGTCTTCCGTTCTCAGTAAATTCCAGTGGCTTCCTATTGCCTCTGTGATAAAAAATAAAATTTTCTGTTTGACTTTTAAAGTCCTTTACAACCTGGTCCCCTCCTACCTTTCCAATCTTCTTACACTTTACTCTTCTCTACATACTCTACCATTCTCTACATACTCTACCTCCCCACTCCCATCCCACCTATCACTTGGAGCTGCCTTCAATACATAAGACAGGTCCTAAATTTGTTCTTGTTTCATCTCTTCCTATACTTGGATCCAAACATAGAATCAAATGTTAAATTAGTCAAGTAGTCCTTTCAGGTCAACAACTTTACTCAACAAACCGCAAGAAAGACAGGAAATAGATCGGGTTCTCAAAGAAGCAAGAAGACACCGTTAAGGGAGCAATGCTGAATTAAAGCCAAGAACAACAGAATTTGCCATACTCAGATTTCGTCCCTCCTCGTGTACTTCAACATCTAAATTGAGGAATAGGGAGAAATAAAAAGGTCTTTGGCATTTCTGTAGCATTGGGATCCTGAGGATCAAAGACCTTGTTCTAACATTCTCAGCCTCTAGTAGGTCTTAGTCCAGGACTCTAAACCCACCTTTCAGATGCTATCTGCTCATTTGAAAAATGAGCAAACTGTGACCCAGAGAAGAGAATCATCTGAGCTAGTCTTTTTTGAAAATGAACAAAGCTCAAAAAAAAAAAGAAGAGAAAAAGAAAGAAAGAAAATGAACAAAGCTTTTCCACATCTCTGCCATAACCCAAGAGGTCATCATATATGATTTCTGGGCGTTAACTTTCAATGTCTTCCAGGCTCCATTGCATGACTGAGCAGAAAGTGGGAGAGAACTAGTGTTTTGACAGGAAGTAGTGGTTTGAAAATGGGAACACAGGTGATGTGCTAAGAGCTGTGTTGCTCTTAACTCCTACTTGATTTTTGTTACAGATATAACACCTGAGGATTCTACATAACTTGCAAAGTTAGTTCCACCTCCCCACAAAAAAAGTACTATCTTAGATTTGTGATAGTCCATGGGACTACATCCTTTCAAAACCATTGCTTAAAGCCTCTAGCAATGTGTTTACCTTTATTAGTAAGCCAGATGACATAATTAGTTCAAAGCAAAGGAATTTAATGAATTAAGATAGCAAAAATATGGCAATAAAATACATTCCCTCAAAACTTGGGGCACATTTTCCCAGAAATATGAATATAATAAAAACAGTCAATCAACAACCGTTTATAAGTATGTATACTATATACCAGGCCCTGAGCTAGATTTATAAAAACAAAAATGAAACAGTTCCTCCTCTCAAGGAGCTGAAATTCTTTCTGGGGAGACAACATGTACACACATAAGTATATAGAAGAAGTAAATACAAGGGAATTTAGGGAGGGAAGGAATATTGACAGTTGGGGCAATCAGATCTGCAACCTATAGTCTTGACTTAGAGAGTTGTACAGGGATACTTTGAGTTTAAGGAACCTATCCAGAGTCATGCAGTGATTATGTGTTAGAGGCAGGAATTTAACTCAGGCTTTCCTCAGACTAAAGCTAAATAAACATAAAACCAAACCAGGAAATTCTGACTAGATAATTGAGTTCTCGGTCGTATAGTCCAGATCCCACAGGAGTTCAGAGATGAAAGTGATCAATAAGGGCTAGAAGAGGCAGGAAAGACTTCATGAAACTGATCTGACTTAAGCTGAGCCTTAAAAGGATAGGGAGAATTTGGACAGGCAGAAGGTTGAGGCAGGACATGTTCCCTAAACCAAACTTACTCAACCCAGCTAGTACAAACTGCTTAAACACCCAATCACACAGATATTGAAAGGGGAAGTAGAGTGTAAAATGCCCTGCCTGTAAGATGTCACCGCATGTTTTTCCTAATTCTGGACTAGTGAACACAATGTAGTCATTTGCATTCTGGAATAACAATAGCATAACTGTTTATTTCTTCTTCTTCTTTTTTCTAAATAGACAAAACCAGTCTAATCCATCCTGACTGCATCTCTAGAGATTAGAGAACTGGCAGGGTATAGATAACCACTTTACAAAAAGAACCACTTCTAGAGATTGAGAATTTAAGAAATATGTTCAGAATCAAACAATTGGTTTGGGGGAATCTGTAGCAAAGCTAAGATCCCGGTTGGTCAGTTCTCCCTGTCTATGAGGGTCCTTCAGAGACCCAATAGTATTGAAAAACAGAGATACTAGACTGACTTATTTTATAGACCAGTTTAAGTATACATCTGACTGCCTATCTAATATTTTCTGTTCTTAATGGCACCGTCTTATTTATAAGATCAAAACGGAAACATGTATGCTCTTTGTTTGGGGACTTTTACATATAACAACTGAAATTTGAGGGATGTTGTCTTTTTTTAATGATATAAATAATTGTGGGTTTTATTTTTAAAATAGATACTATTGTGGAAATTCACGTGCAAACCCCACATGACAGGAAAAAGAGGAAACAACTTAAAACAGGAAGTGAATTGGACATGACTCTTCAGATGGACAAGTCATAGGATCATAGAACAGTAGAAATGGAACCAAATCCAACCTCCTCACTTGACAAACAAGGAAACTGAGGCCCAGAAAAATTAAATATCTTGTCCAAGGTCATACAGCTTTAAAAAATCTCATTGGATTAACAAATTGCAGAGCCCAAATTTAGACCCCAGATTTCCAACTGCAAAACTCAAGTTGCTTTTTTTTTTCTCTGCCATGCTGCTAAGTACAGGAAGTTGGGCTGAAGCCACAACCCAAGAACTTGCAATATTTATTCTGGGGAATTAGGGCCTTGGAACCATAGCCCTTTCTCCTTTCCTCTTCATCCTCAAAAGTAACGTGCTCATAGTTATACTCTCAAGTCAGCTGTCTTTAGTGTAGACCCCCTTGTCCCTCAGGCATGATTAGAGCATACCACATTTTTGTAGAGTCCAGATTTTTCTAGTTTAAAAGATGCCATATTATATTACTTGGCCTTAATCCTTCTGTCCATTCCCTTGAATCCAACCCCTTTCAAACCCAGATCTTCCTCACAGAGTTGGAAGGGACCTCAGACACTATTCTAAGGGTCAGCAAACTATGGCCAGCCCCACAACCTCTTTTTGTACTGTATGAGCAAAAAATGGCTTTTACATTTTAAAAATACAATAAAACTTTATTTTAAAATGTAAACACCATTTTAGACGAGGGCCATACAAAAAACAGATGGGACCTGGATTTGACCTAAAAGCCATAGTTTGCCAACTTGGTTATCTAACCCACTGCTAAACAAAAATCCCCTCACTTAGAGAGAGGGGGGAAGGGGACCCACAAACTCCAGAGTAATCCATTTAGAATAGTTCTAAGGTGTGAGGAAACTTTTCCATGCATCAAGTCTAAATTTGTCTCTGTTCACTTTCGTAGGAATTTATTTTGCTTGCCTATGCTCATTAGTTACAAAGGTTTTGTTTTTCTTTTTTTTCCCCATGGAGTCAGAAGGGAGGTGGGAAGAGAGAAACAAATTTTCATTAAACAAAACAAAACAAATCCTTCATCTGACTATTCTTGCTATTATCTCTGGGCCTTTCACCATGTGGATCACTTACTCTGGACACTTTCTATCTTTTCAACATTCTTCTTAGAATATGGCACACAAAACTGAATATATCTAGCTCCACCAAGTTCTCTAAGGCATTTGTCATCATATTTTTCTCCTTTTCCTTACTCTTAGAGCAAGGTAAAATATTTTTTTTAACTTTCACTGAAAGACATTGCACTCACTGTTTCCCCAACCCCTTCTCGTGGTTCAATAGGATTTGGTATTTCTTTCAAATTATAAGAATTCATAAATTCATCAGGGCAGGAGTAAACTTTCCTTAACAATAAATCAACAATCCCACCTTACTTTAGCATTTAGACTTCATGAGTTTCTGAAGTAAAAAAAAATTTCCAAACTAAAAATGACCACTTCTTGGCAAACCCTGTAACAATGAACCTGTCTCTTGAGGGAAAAAAGAGAAAAGTTGATGGGGAATGGGACTTCCATCTTCCACTGTACCCTTTCTTGCCAAATTTCCACCCTTTGGAGGGCAGAGGAGTAGTGAAGGGGACCCTTCTATCTGATGATTTGACTGTATGCCTCCTCTCTCGTGCTACACTTTCCTTGAGCCTCCTTTTTGGGAGGTGGAGTAGCATCCTCCGCTCAGTGATGAACATTTTGCACGCTTGGTCATACTCTTTACATCCCAGTGATTTTGAACCTCAGTAGGTCATCATCCAAACCTCATTCCCCACCCCAACTTCCCAATTCCTTATTCCTATTCCCTTCAACTCCCTCATCCCAAGGTCAACCAAACACCACCAAGTCCTTTCACAGTGCCCTATGGAATACCTGTTCCATAGGCAACAAACCCCTTCATTCTAAAATTTTTCCTCTACTACACTTCCATCTATTAGCTATTGCTAAAAACCTGGCTCTATCCTGATGATAGAATCTGATGATATCCGGTCTCCTCGAGCATCCTTTCTAATCCTGGCTGCACCTTCACTCATTCACTTCACTGGTTGAGACAGGCAAGATCCTTGCTCCCAGTTGCCATTTCCAGGTTGTCCTTCTTCTTCTATTATTCAGGAACCTCTCCTCCTTTGAAGTTTATGCTATTCATATATGCTACCTAATTGAAATCCTGATAGCTGTTATCTAAAGATCTCCACTTCACTCTCCTTCCCTCAAGGAGTTTGGTACATGGCTCACAATTTTTTTGTCTCCCTAACTACTGTCTTCACACTAGAGGACTTCAATATACTCTCCCTCAAACACCCTTACCACTCAGTTATTCAACCTACTCACTTCTCATGACCTATTCCTCCACCCCATATCAGCCACACATGAAGATAGTCACATCTTTGATCTTACCATTACCCACAAAATGTGCCACCTCCATATTCAAAAATTCTGAAATCCCCTTGCTGACCATAATCTTTTGGTTTTTCACCTCTTCCTCTGCCTTCCTTACTTTTCAACTACATGACTGCCAATCCTTATCTTTAAATTTTTCTTTCAGACCATCTCCCTTACACTAACCACTCTTTCCTCTTATCCTCATCTTGATCCTTTGGTGAACTAATTCAACTCTACACTGCCCTCCTCTCTTGAAGCCTTAGCCTTCATTTTCTTTTTCTTTTTCTTTTTCTTTTTTTTTTGAAGGGGAGCGGGTAGGGCAGTTGGGGTTAAGTGACTTGCCCAAGGTCACAAGGCTAGTAAATGTTAAGTGTCTGAGGCCAGATTTGAACTCAGGTCCTCCTGATTCCAGGGCCGGTGCTCTATTCACTGTGCCACCTAGCCGCCCCCAGCCTTAGCCTTCTTATCATTTAACTAATTATGTTCTGTCTAGCTTCAGCCTTGGATCATGCCCACCATTTTCTGCCTTCATTCCTACACTTGTGCTGCTGAACAAAGGTGGAAAAAATCATGTAACCATTCTGACTGGGAATACTACAATTTTATGAGACACACATCAACTGAGGCCTCACTGCTGCTACATAATCCTTCTGTACTTGCCTTATCAACTCACTCATCCTACTCTCCCAAGAAGCTCTTTCAAACCTTTTCAGTCCTCCTCAAACTCCCCATGGTTCCCCTACCCTCCCCCCAATCTCTTAATTGAGAAACTTCCTCATACTTTACAGAAAAATTTAGGTCATTCTCTGTGAACTCCCTTTTGTCCTGTCTTCCTCATCTCACATCACTCATTTGCCTTCTGCCATTATCTCTTCCTTCACCCTTATCTCACATGATGAGGTGGCCTTACTCCTTACTGAAACTAACCCATCTACTTGCTTAAGCAATCTTAATGCTTCCCATCTCCCCCAACAGATTTCCCCCTCTATCATCCCCATTGTGTCACTTATTTTCAATTTTCCTTATCTACTGGTTCATTTCCTAACACCTACAAAGATGTCCATGCCTTTCCAATCCTTAAAAATCTTCCCTCAGTCATTCCATCCCAGCTAATTATCATCCTATGTATTTTCTATCCTTTGTGGCTAAACTCCTTGAAAAGGCCATTTCCAATAGGTGAATCCACTTTCCTCTCCCTCTCTTTTCAACTCCTTACAATCCAGCTTCCAATGTCATTATTCTACCAAAACCATTCACTCTAAAATTACTAATCATCCCTTAGTTGGCTAATCTTTTTCTCTATCTGTCTCCTTGCTTTCTTCTTACCTCTCTGACTACATCTTCTCAGTCTTTTTTGGATCCTTGTGCAGGTCACACCCTCTAACCATAGGTATCCCATAGGATTTTGGTCTGGGCCCTCTTCTCTTCTCCATCTATGCTACTTCACTTGGTGATTACATCAGATCCTGTTGATTTAATTACTGTTTCTATCCTGATTATTCTCAAATTTACCTATCCTGCCCTGGTTTCTCTGCTGACCCCCAATCTCTCATCTCCAGCTACCTTTCAGACATACTAAACGGGATAATCAAGTAGACATCTTAAATTTATTATGTCCAAAACAGAACTCATTTTCTTTCATCCTAAACTCTCCCCCACATCCTACCTTCTCTATTATTGAGGAAGGCATCACTATTCTCACAGTCCCTCAGGTGTGAAGCCTAGCAGTCATCCCTCAATGCCTTATACTCTTTTACCTCCCATATTTGATTGATCCCAAGGCCTCTGCAACTGAAACATCTCTCAAATATTCCCCTCTCTCTTGTGATGCTACTCTAGTGCAAGCCTTCATTGCCTCATGCCTGGATTATTGCAATAGCTTGCCTGTGGGTCTGCCTGCCTCAGATTTCTTCCCATTCCAATCTGTCCTCCATTCAGCCACTAAAGGGATAAAGCATGTCAACCCCCTATTCAGTACATTTGAATGGCTCTCTATAGCCTGTAACTAAGATCAAATAAAAAATGTTCTGCTTGGTCATCAAAGCCCTTCATAACTTAGCCTTTCCTCCTACTTTTCCAGTCTTCTTACACCTTACTCCACAACACGTACTCTGATCCAGTGACACTGAGTTGGGTATTTCACCAACATTTCTGAGCTCTGAGCATTTCTTCTACCTTTCCTCCATGCCTGGAATGCTCTCCCTCCTCACCTCCACATACTGGCCTCTCTGACTTCCTATAAATCCCAATTTATTCATCTTCTAATGGAAGTCTTTCCCAACCTTCTGAATTTTAGTACCTTCTCTCTATTAATTATTTCCTATTTATCTTGTATATAGTGTGTTTGCATGTATTTATTTATTTGTTGTCTCCCCAACTAGATTGTGTGCTCCTTGGGGGCAAGGATTTTCTTTGGCTGTTTTTGAATCCACAGCACTTTGGCACAGTACCCATCACACAATAAGTGCTTAATAAATATTAACTTACTAATTGAGCCTCTCCTTATGTAGCTAAGCTGATGCTTAGACAAGAGACACATAGTTTATTCCTGAGTCTGTTCCAACTTGGTAGGAAGTGACAGATCTTGCATATTATTGACATAGCCTCAAGAATCAAATCATCAATCAATAAGCTACCATCTTCAGGTACTGTGCCAGGCACTGGGAATATGAATAGAAAGAATGAAACAATTGCTAGCCCCATGACCATACAGTCCAACAAAGGAGACAGAAAGTAAATATATACAGATATGTAAGTATATACAAGATAAATGCAAAAAGAATAAAAATAAATGCAAAATCTAAGGTATTTTAGGAGATCTAGTATTGGCGGTTGGGATAGGGAAGAGAGAAGGACAGAAAAAGCTTCATGTAGATGATGGTTGAGCTATATCTTGAAGGAAAAGTAGGATTCTACAAGGCAGAGGTAAAGAAGAAGTGCATTCTTGGAAAGAGGGACAGTCAATTAAAAGGTATAGAGAAGAGATATTGAGAAGCTCATGAGGCAGAAAGAGAAAGTTGGTATGGCGGGATCATAGAGTGAGGGAGAAGAAGTAATGTTCAATGAGTCTAAAAGATAGGATAGGGTCAGTTTGCAAAAAGCTTTAAAAACTAAACTGAGGAGTTTATTTTTTATGCTAGAGACAATAGGGAGTCAAAGGAGTTTATTGGATACAGGAGTGATACAGTCATATCTGCACTTAAGGAAAATCATTTTGGCAGAGGATGGATATGAGTGTCATGGGTCAGAACCCGTGATCACTTCCATTCCATTAAATGACATTGGAGGAGGACTTCAGTGGAGTACAACATTGTGATATATTGAATATAGGGGATAAAGAATAGAGAGAGAAGTTGAAGTGGGAGATAAGACTAGCAGGTTTTGAGCCTGAGTGACCTCAATTGAGTCCAGGTTGAGTCAACACTGATGAGACAGATAAAAAAAATTCATATAATCCTAGGTTACATTTAGAAAGTCATCATGTCCAGAAAGGTGGAGGTGACAGTTCCTCTGTAATTTATTCTGGTCGGAGATTTTATTCATTTCTGGATGTGTCATTTTAATAAGGATATTGATAAACTGAAGTGTTTCCATGAGCAATCTACCAGGAGGGCAAAGGACCTTGAAAAAAAATAATGAATGAAAAATAAATAAACAAAATGAATTTATTAAGCATTTATTAAGTGCCTGGCACTGTGCTGTGTTCTGGGGATACATACAAAAGAAAATAAGACAATTTCTGCCCCCAAAGAGTTTATATTCTAAATAGGAAAGATGACACATAAAACAGAGCTAGAAAGGAGAGAGAAGAGGAGCTCATGAGTGGAAGCACAATCTGGAAGCAGCTGCCTGGCCTGAGTCTGGGAAACATAAGGCAAAAATTCAACTATCAGAGATTTGGAAATGGCCAGGAAGTGGTGTGGTGGCCTGGTTCCTGGAAAGATCAAATAAAAGGTCACATATTAGACCCATGGGTCCCAGGAACAGAGTCTGATGCTGACAAGTAACTTTTCTCTTGTTACTTGTCAAGAAAATTTTTAGCATTGATTTTTACAAGATGCAATATATATCATCACTACTACCACCCTTTCTGGCTTCCCCTGTATGTGTGTCTTGTACCATAATCATTTTTAGATAAGGGACAATTTTGTTTTCTTGTGTTTATATCCTCAGAATTTAGCACAAAACCTGGCACATACTGAGTGCTTGTTAAATGGATTATCTTTTACCTGCCTACTTATCTTTGTTTCTTTCTATTCTATCTGTCTGTCTTTATAAACCAGCACGGTGTAGACTACAGACCTGGGTTTGAGTAAAGTCTCACTTTCAACACCTAACTCCTTGTGCTATTGTGGGCGTCACAATCTCTCTGAGCCTCTGTGAGTTTAACAATATTTGCACTATCTACGTTAAAGGGTTGTTGTGACAAAAGCATTTTGTAAGAGTTCTGAGTTTTAGAGTCCAAAAGGACTTGGTTTAAATATTTCTCCAGACACTCGCTTGCCATGTAACTTCACGAAAGTCACTTAACCTCTCTGATGCTCATTTTCTATTTTTATCTTGATCCATATTTTATTTTCAAGTAGTTTTTATTTATTCCAGTTAACAAGCATTTTCATTCATCTGTCCCTCCCATTCCCCCTTCCCCAGGAAGAAATAAACAATAAAATTTTAATAAATAGCTGTGTGATCTAGCAAAATGAATTCTCATGCTAGCCGTGTCTGAAAACACCTGTCTCTTTCTGCACTACCCTTGTCAGGAGGCAGGTCATATATTTTCATTTTAATTCTTTCAGATTTATTCTTATGTTGATCAGAATTTTAATTCTTTCAAAGCTGTCTGTCTCTATTTTAAAAAGCCAGAGGAGACTAGGGTCTGACTCTCTGACTAATGTTTCCTGTTACATAACTCGGGTAGCTTAACTTTTAAACTGTACCCAGTTCTAATTAGAGCAGGTTGCCAAAACTCTCTGGCAAACTTGCTGATGAGACATAGTTATAATTCCACCTTCCTCATCCTGAACCAGTCTTTTGAGTAATTTTTAGAAACCCTCTTTTTGTACTGGTTCATGCTCCCTGGCCCCGTTACCCTCATGAGCTGCATGACAGCTTCCTCAGCAGAAACTTTGTCTGAAAATCCTATGGAATCCTGGATCCTCAGCAACTTTGGTCTCAGCACTTTGGAGAGCACATCCTATCACTCATCAGGGCTGCCAACTACAGCATGCTGGTCTGTGTGAATGTGGGGGTCAAGGAGGTCAAATGCAGTTTTAATCCTGTTGCATCTTTCTGTACTCTCCTATGATGTATGTATTTGTACGTATTAACCATCTACTCTAACCCTTCCTAGTATCGCCAAAAGTCATTCATCAACTCTGCTCCAAATTTGCATAAAATCTGCAATGCTATTATCATTATAAAAATTGTTCTATTTTGCCTCCCTTTGTTCTGTATCAGTTCATAGAGGCCTTCCCAATTTTTCCCTCTGAAATTGTCCATCTCATAATTTCCTGTGGCCTAAAAATTCTTCATTGCATTAATATGCCACAAGTGATTTAGCCATTTCCCAATAAGAAGAGTGGATTCCAATTTTGGCTAGAGTGAAAAAAAAAAACCGCTACAAATATTTGTATACATATAGGTCATTTTCTTCTTTCTCTGATTTTTTAAGGGGGCATAGGCCTAGTGGTGGTATAGCTGGGTCAAAGGGCATGCACAGTACAGCAACTGCAACAGTTCAAGCTGGTTCCAGCGCAGTACTTAATAGAATTTTCAAGGATTGTAGCCATAAAATGGAAAAGAAATATGGGATATTAGCTAGATGGGATAGAAGGATAAAGCAAGGGTGAGGGAGAAAGGAACATGTTTGTAGGCAGCAGAGAAATAGCCAATAGACCTGAAGAGATTAAAGATAATTGAGAGAATGGGAATGATTGAGGGAAAAACCACTAGAAAAGGTGGGAAGGAATAGAACCAGTTTGCATAAATAGGGGGTTTGTCTAGGTATGGAGAAGGGTTACCTCATCACATGTGATAGGGGTAAAGAAGGAGATAGTAGCAGAAGGAATCAGAGTGACATGAAATGAAGAGGGAGAAGAGGGAGCTCTTGGCAAATGGACTCATTTTTTTTTTTCAATAAAAAATGAGTCAAGGTTCTTGACTGAAAGGGAAAGGGTAAGAGGAACCATGGAAAGTTTGAGGATGGATGATAAGGTTTGGAAAAGCTGCTGTAGAGAATGGAATGGTGACTTGACAAGGGAAGTATAGTAGGATTGTCTGGCAGCAGTGAGAGCCCAGTTAGGATTATGTGACATAAATTTCTAGTGAACCTGCGAGAACAGTTTTGTGATTTTCCTCCTCCTTCATTCAACAGCATGTGTGTAGTATCAAAGGCAGCAAATGGTGGGACTGATCCATGACTGAGGAGTTTACAATCTCATAGCACTTTACCTATTCTCCAGCAGAGATTGGGGCTGGACAGGAAGCTGAGACACAGAGAAAAAACACATTCTTCCTGACTTTCTTTTGTAGAGGAAACAGAAATGAGAACCTGAACTTCAGAGTACTTTATTCTTTGCAGGGATTGAGGGATAAAGTCCAGGAACTAGAAATCAGGATGCCTGGATTCAACTGCAGGCAATCAATTGTTCATCAGTAAAGCAGGAGAAAGGTCTTCCTGAAGTTTCAGTAGTCCGAATTTTGTTCCAAGATTTATTCCCACTTCTACAGGAAGCTATGAGCAAGCTGGTTTCCTCTTTATGTGACTCAGTCATATTATGGGCAAAAAGTAGTATCATTGTAACCCTCTTGGGCATGTGGCAACTGGAACATGAATTCATGTTCATTAAAAGTACCTTGAAGCACACTCCTTCTCTCTCTCTCTCTCTCTCTCTCTCTCTCTCTCTCTCTCTCTCTCTCTCGCCCTTTATTTGGCCTCTTCTGGTCAGTGGAGTACCTGTTGGCACAGGCTGAGTTGTGAACTTGGCTAAGTCTAAGAACCATACCACCCACAATCAATCACGAAAAATGGCACAGAAATGGCATCAAGAAATCTAAGTCACAGAGAGATGAGTCTCTGAAAAGGGTTGACCCCAAGTTTCTGAGAAACATGCACTTTGCCAAGAAATACAACAAGAAGGGGCTGAAGAAGATGCAGGCCAATGGCAAAGTTATCAAGATCTGAGCAGAGGCCATCAAGGCCCTGAGCACCAAGGCCTCCAATGCCAAGCTCCTCAGGCCCAAGATCTCCAAGGTCAGTGGCTCTCATTCTAGCCACAAGATAGCCTCTAAGCGTCCAGGTCCCAGGATAACAAAGTCTGATTTTAAGGTTGCCAGAACCACTGACCCCAAGGCTGCCAAACCCACTGACCCCAACTCTATGATGCCCACTGATCCCAAGGTCATCAAGCCTGACATCAAGGTCACCAAGTCTGATTCCAAGCAGCGAAATCTAATCCCAAGGCAGCCAAGTCTGATTCTAAGACCACAAAGCCCAGTGATTCTAAGGCTAAGTCTACTGACCTCAAGCCTGCCAACTCCAAACCCAAAGGTACTGGGGCTAAAGCTACTAGTCCCAAGACTTCAAAATAGGTGCTTCAGGACAAAAGAACTTGTTTAAACCTAAACCACCATTTTTTCAGCCAGCATATGATTTTCACTATTTTCTACAAATAAAGGAAATGATAAATCATTAAAAAAAAAGAAAAAGTACCTTGAGAGCCTTCCATCTGTTAAGCCTCAGGAGTCAGTGTCAGTTTATGGAAATCAGTTGAGGTCATAGGCCCTCAGTTCATGAAAATTGACTTTGATGGTTGGTGCTGCAATCAATTACAATACAATCATCAATTTAGTAATTTGTTCATTAATAATTTATTAAATTTTATTAATCAATAATTTAGTAATTTAGCAGCAAATTATTAATTTTTTAGAGACGGATGAGGACTCCACTGGTAAAGTTCCATATCAAACAAAGAACTTGAGCTTCAGGGGCAATCTGGCCTCAAGCTATCATGTCAGTTCCCAGAATGAATTTTAAAATCCCTGTTCTTTATTGACTGCTTTTACTGTCAGATTTGGAGCTTCCTTTAATCTCTCCTCAAAAACAGGCACTCATCAAAACATTCGAAGCCCTCAATTTTCACTGAAATCCCTGACCACTATCCCATGGACCCTTTGGTTCTTTGTTTCACAGTAATGGGGAGATTCTGACTAGAATTTGTAAAGCCCCTGGTCCACTATATTCCCTAACCGCAGTTTACATCTGGCTTGTGGCACTCTAGGCTTAGTTTCTGAAGCCTGGTTTTTCCCTGAAGATTGACTCTTCTTGAAGTGTACAAAGGGAGAAAAGGGGAAACTGCAGAATTCCCTTTCTCTGGGGATCTGACAGAGGCTGAGACCCTTGATTCCCATGTGCTCCTGAAGAAGAGAGAGACAAAGGAGGAGACTACTGGTCTGTCCTCCTGTCTTTGCTATTCTTTTGTATTTCTATTCTTTTATATTCTTTTGTACTTATAACCTTGTCCCAAAATTTCTGCCACCAGATTTTCATGATACAGATAAAAAACTGAAACCTTGGAGACTGGTTTCCCCCACTGTGTCTCTTCCCAAATGTCAAGTTTTCTTTTGACTCTAAAGGAATTAAAAGGAACAGATCCATTCCCAGTCTTAAGTCACTGATGTTCCAGGACAGGGCCCAGGGGAACCCTAGTGTTCCCCAAGACCCACATATTGTGCTAACTGGATCTTATGGTTTTATTTTGAGGTTGAGGTGTGGAGCCACTACCTGAGAAAAGACTCTGGTTGGGGGTAAATTACCTCACCTTTTGAACCGATCGCTTCTACCTCCTGGACATAAATAAAATCCAGACAGTCTTCCTAAGGGCTGCATGTTTCTTTTCTGTTGCCTTGAAGATCATGAGATTTCCTTTCAAAAATCAACCTTTGATCCAAGTTTCTTTCACCTGTGTCCCTGAATTCCCAGCAGGGAGACTTTGCATGGAGTAGACCATACATTTTTGTTGGCTTCATTGTCTTTTCTGAGGCATGGGTTCTTAAAGAAGAGATGTTTCAAAGGACAAATTAACAAAACTTGGCAACATATTAGGTAGAGAGGGTTAAGGGGAGTTAGGAGTCAAGAACACCTAGATTGAAAGCCAGAGGCCTGGGAAGATGGTGTTGCCTTTGATAGTAAAGGGGAAATTTTTATTTTATTTTTCCTTTTTCTTTTTTTTTATTTTAAACTTAAATACAAAATTAGAGAAGGAAAAAAAAAGCCATTGCCATGTACACAAAAGAACATGAGAGGATTTAATAAAAAAACAATACATTTCCATTTCAAGAAAATCTACATAATAAATACTACATATTGTTTTCAAAGCTGCCTAGCTTTTCTTTGCTTCCTTATAGGTTTTCTTTTGTTCTCTGCTATGCACTTTTTACCCCCTTCCCCCTCACTCCATCCCTGCAGTAAAGAAAGCTACAATTAAGTGAGGATATATATACATATACATAGATATCTATAAACATACACAAAATATACACATGTATACTAAAGCATATATAAGACCATACTATGCTTATTTCCACTCGTCTGTTTCTCTGAAGATAGATAGCACTTTCCTTCATAAAGTACAAGTTTTTCTACGTTTTTTATAAATCAGCCAGCTCATAATTTCCTACACTACAGTAATGTTCCAACCTAAACACAAGCTATCTTAAAGACAATGAAAGTTTCCCCCCAATTTTCTGCATTCCTTCTATTCTTGGCTACATAAGTTTTATTTATACAAGACAATGTTAATATGGGGTGGTGAGGTGGCACAGTGAATAGAGCACGGGACCTAGAATCAGGAGGACCTGAGTTCAAATCCAGCCTCAGACACTTAACACTTACAAGCCATGTGATCTTGGGCAAGTGACTTAACCCCAATTGCCCTGGTCCTCCTCTCTCCAAAAAGAAAATGTTAAATTAAAGTCATCAAAATTATCCATTTTATACTTCAACAATGCTCTCATCTGATAATATAGTTTGAGGTCTGATATTGCTGAATCTTCTACCTTTACATCTTTTTTCCCCAAGTTTCTTTGAAGTTCCTGACCTTTTGTTCTTCCAAATGAACTTTGTTATTATTTTTCTAACTCAGTAAGATAATTTTTTAGTAGTTTAACTAGTATGGCATTGAATAAATAGATTAGTTAAGTAAAATTGACATTTTTAATACGGACTTTACCTACCCATGAACAATAAATATTACTTCAATTATTTACCATATTAAGTATTTTTTAAAAAATAAGTAAAGAAGGGATTCTACCAAATTCTTCCTATGACACAAATATAGTCTTGATATCTAAACTAGGGAGAGTCAAAATAGGGAAAGAAAACTATAAACCAATTTCTCTAGTGAATATTAATGCAAAAAATTTAAATAAAATATTAGCTAGGAGACTACGTCAATACATCACAAAGAGCATACATTATGACCAGGCTGTATTTATACGAGGAATGCAGGGCTAGTTCAATATTAGGAAAGGTTATTAACAGCTTAATATGGCATAACAACTTTTCTTAAATTAATTATATTGTAGATTATCATGAGTGTGCATAAGGAGATTGTTATCTGCATAATTTTGGTTATGAAAGAATACAGGAGGGGTGGGCTCCAGTTAAAGGACCATGAATGTGCTGAGCAACAAGAATTAAACACTAACTTCTGAGTCACTTGGAAGTCAATGCTTTCTTTTGCCTACATCTGAATTAATTATTGATTCAACCAAAGTTAGATTTGCTATTGCTTTGAAGTGATCTATATCACTGTATAAATTATCACTTTCATCTTGATGTTTATCATCCTACATGTCCATGGGCTATTGAAGTCAGCATTTCAATTCCCTACTAAGGCAGCAGTTATTTACCAAGTCACTGTATTATGTAACTATAGTAGTCCATAAGTGTGAAGGTAAAGGTCTGAACTGAAATCTTCCTCTAAAATTTCACAATGGCATGGATGTAACCCTACATGCTCAAAGAGTAGATTATAAACTCTGAAAAATGCTACCAAGATGGAAAAGGTTTAAGTATGGACCTGATAGCGGCAGGTATATCTGCCAAGTAAGGACCTTCCTTCTAAGCTCAGAGATGCTCAGCATATTTGATTGTAAGGAGACAAATTCTTAAGGCACAGATACTCATGAAGTGATTGAATAAAGCATGGAAGGGTTTAGATCAATATTTGTGTCTAACAGTTCCCACACTGGAGAAAAAGGGAACTATTTGAAAACAATAAAAGATAAAAAGAAACAGAGAATTTCAGCTTTGGAAGGGACCTCAGAGATCATATTAACAAAACCTCTCATTTTATGATTTGGTAAGCTGCGGCTCAGAGAATGGAATGACTTGTCTAACAACACACAGATAGTATTAAATACACACACACACATATACATACATACATATATATATATATATATATATATATATATATATATATATAATTTATTTAGACATTCTTTTCTTTTCAAATTTTGAGCTCCAAATTCCCTTTCTTTTTTCCATTCTTCCCACACCCACTTGGAAAGCAAGCAACATATCCATTATGCTTGTGAAATCAAACCAATCACATTTCCATATTGGCCATATTGAAAAAAAAAAAGAAAAGAGAGAAAAAAGAAAAGTGAGAAAATTATACTTCAATTTGCACTCAGAGTTCATCAGTTCTCTCTCTGGAAGTAGATGGTATTTTTTGTCATGGTCCTTTGGAATCGTCTTGGATCACTGTATTGATCAAAATAGCCAAGGCTCTCACAGTTGATTATTACAAAAATTGCTATTATTATGTGCAATTATCTCTCAATTCTTCTCCCTCCACTTTGTATCAGTTCATACAGGTCTAGTCATATTTTTCTGCAGCCATACCCTTCATTTCTTTTTTTTTAGTCTGACTGGATTTTATTTAAAAATTTTTAATCAATTTTTAAAATTGATTTGTTTGTTTACTTTCAGTTTATAAGATTCAGTTCCACAATCCCTTGAGTTTCAAATTTTCTCCCTTCCCTCCCCCCTGCCCTGGTGGCACGCAATCGAGTATAGTATCTGGAAATACTTTCACATTAGACATTAGTCTGGTTGTAAAGAAGCATACCCTTCATTTCTTATAGAACAGTAGAATTCCATCAAAGTCATGTGCCACAACTTGTTCAGTCATTCCCCAATTGATAAACATTCACTCCATTTCCATTTCTTTGCCACCACAAGAAGAGCCACTATAAATATTTTTGTACATGTGGGTCCTTTTCCCTTGTCTTTGATCTTTTTGTTACATAGTGGTGGTATTGCTAGGTCAAAAGGGTATGCATAGTTTTATAGTCCTTTGGCCATACTTCCAAATTATTCTCCAGAAAGGCTGGACCAGCTCACTACTCCAGCAAACAGTTCACTAGTGTTCTTATATCCCCTCATACCATCCAGCATTTGTCATTTCTGATAGGTGTAAGGTGGTCCCTTGAAGTTGTTTTATTTTGCATTTCTCTAATCAGAAGTGATTTAGAGCATTTTTTCATATGACTATAGATAGCTTTGATTTCCTCTTCTGAAAACTGCCTGTTCATATCCTTTGACTATTTCTCAATTGAGGATAGGCTCTTGGGTTTTTTTTTTTTATTTGACTCAGTTCTCTATATATTTGAGAAATTAGATCTTTATCAGAGAAATTTGCTTTACAATATTTTGGTATTACTTGATTGTCTATGGTACCATTTACTAAAATGTAGTTTCTCTGCTTAAATATTTTAATTATATCTCTTTTTACTTTTGCTTTGTCCGAGATCATGATTACTATCCCTGCCTTTTTTTCAATTTCAGCTAAAGTATACTAGATTCTGCTCTAGCCCTTTATTTTAATTCTGTGTGTCTGTTTCAAGTATACACAACATGTTGTTGGACTCTAGTTTCTAACCCATTCTGCTCTCTACTTCTGTTTTGTGGATAAGCTCATATTCACATTCAGAGTTAAGATTACTAACTGCGTATTTGCCTTCATCCCATTTTCTTCTGTTTCTTCTCTCTCTCTCTCTCTCTCTCTCTCCCTCTCATTTTATCCTATTCCTCCTCAAAAGTCCATTTTGCTTCTAACCACTGTCTCTTTTAATCCATCCTCCCTTTTTATCAGTCCCCTTCCCTTTATCTTCTTTCCTTCCCCTCCTATTTCCTTATTGTGTAAAAGAGATTTCTATATTCAACTTAGTGTGTATATAGTCTTCCCTTTTTGAACCATTTCCCATAAGAGTTCAAGCATGGCCCACTCACCATTTCTCCATCTACTATAAAAGCTCTTCCTTACCCACCTCTTTTATGCAAAAGAATTTTCCCACTTCTACATCTCTCTTCTCTTTTCTCCCAGCACATCCTTCTTTCTCATCCCTTCATTTTTTTGAGATCATTCAACATAACTGACTCAAACCCATGCCCTCTGTCCTCATTTTAACTGCTCTAATAATGATAAAGGTCTTATATTTTACATGTATTATCTTCCCATGTAGGATTGTAAACAGTTTAACTTTACTGGCACCATTTAAATGCTTATTCTCTTTCTCTTCCCTCTTTCCTCTTAGACAATCTCTCTTTGACCTATTTTCCAGGTCACATGTTTTTTATATTATGTTTCCAACATTTTTTGTTCTTGTCAATTTGTCATTTTGTTTTTACTATGTATTGTCTTACTGAGTCATTGCTTCCTGTCTTGTTCATCTTCATTTTTAGGGCATCCACTACAAAGGTGTCAGTTTCCCTTACTTTTCCATTCTGAATCTCTTTGATTTCTGACAGTCCTTGTGGCTAGAACATTTTCCACTCAGGGGCTTTACCTGAACTTGTGAGGTTGTTACCCTTCTTAAGGTTTGCCCCCTAAGCATGTTTCAAACCAAGATATTTCTTCATGATACTTGGGGTTTTCCTTGGATCACTCATCTTAGTATCTAGGTTGAGAGCTTAGGTCACTTAGGTCAAGCTGAACAACTGAATGTAGTGACCAAAACCTTCTCGGTCTTGGGTCAGACTGGGCCCCTCCTCTAAGGAATCTCAGGGTTGCTCTGATGATGAGCTCTGTCTTGGGGCTTTCTCTTTCCACGGAGCTCCAGAACTTTCTCCTGCTGCAGGCTTTACCTGGGTTTTTTCCCATCCTCCCCCTGCTGCTAAGATCATGAAAGGAGTGCTACCATGGACCAACCTGAAGTCTACCCAAACTTGTCCATCCCAGGGTCTCCACGAGATTGTGGGGATCTCTCTGTAGTTTCTGCATTAGGTAAGGGAGTCTAGAGATGATTTTTCTTGTTTCTTTCCATAGCGGTACACTTTTAAGTACCACTGTGGATGTTTGTGAGTCATTGGACACTCCTCTACAACCTAGCATGCTACTATCTTCCCATTCTGCTCTACTACCACTGCAACTGTCACTTCCAGGCACTACAAAAAGGAAAGCCATTACCCTAGACAATTGCTTAAGTTCCTTCTATCTTTAATGGCCTAAAAGTATTTCTCAACCTTCAATAACTAACTTAAGTCTTACTTCCTTCATCAATCTTTCTCAGCACCCTCCTTGCTCTTTTGAGCTCTTACAGATACAATTGGCAATTTCACTCCTTTATCATATATTATTCAATAAAGTCAAACAGTTTACTTCTTATGTATGAAAATGTTATCAGTATACTTTTTCTCTTTTTATTTTAGACTCAAAACACCAGAACATAAATACAGGATAGAGAAAATAAAAAAAAAAACACATCATAAACTTACATATTGGAACTTAAATATAAACTAAGAAAAGGGGAAAAAAGCATGTTGTGTGCATAGCACCATGTGCACCATCATATTTAAATTGATTTGTCTTCTAGCTTTTAATATTTTATCCTTGAGTTAGGGATTTCAGAATTTGATTACATTGTTCTTATGAGTTTTCCTCATTGGATCTCTTTCAAGTAGTGTTCAATGGATTTTTTTCTATTTCTATTTTTGTCCCTTGTTCTAATGTTTCAGGACAATTTTCTTCAATTATTTCTTGTATTGTGTCAAGATTCTTTTTTTGATCATAATTTTCAGGTAGTCTGATTATTCTTATGTTTTCTCTTCTTGATCTGTTCTCCAGATCAGTTGTTTTTTTGATAAGATGTTTCATTTTATCTTCTATTTTTTCATTCTTCATATTTTGTTTAGTTATTTTTTTATCTCTTATAACTTCACTGACTTTGCCTTATCCAATTCTAATTTTCTAGGTGTCGTTTTGTTCCTTAAGATTCTGGACCTGCTTTTCTAACTGGTTGACTTTCTTTTCAAAATCTTCTTGTTTTTCTTGGATTATTCTTAATTTTTCTTTTTAGTTTTTCCTCCATCTCATTTGATTTTTTAAAGTCTTTTTAAAGTTCTTCTATGAATTCTTTTTGGACAGGTGACCATTTTACTTTACTCTTTGGGGTAGAAGAGAGTTTCTTTTCATCAATACCCTCCTCTGAAGATGAACCCTGGTCTTCTCTATTCCCATAATAACATTCTATGGTTGAATTCTTTCTCCTTTGCCTGTGCATTTTTCATAGTAATAGCTTAATTTCTGTAATCATGTTTAGTCCTGGGGTATGGGGGATGATGCCTCTTGACCCAGATTTCAGTTCTCCCCTCTAAGTTGTAATAAAAGTCAAACCTCCAACCTCATGTAAGTGTATACAGTTAGGAACATTATGCAACTCTGCTTCTGCATTCACCTGGTGAGTGCTGGTTCCTTATCACTCCTCACCCACAGCTGAGTTTGGCATTCCTTGTCAGAGAAGGTTGCCTCCATCTTCCCCAGTTCAGATGCCCAACTCCCCTCACTATCCCTGGGGTAAAAGTTCAGGTGTTTAGGGCTGAGGTGGCCTTCCAACTTAGCTATCCCCGGGGCTTGCCACTTATTGTTTAGGTGGCTTGCTATTAACAGGGACCCTAGCCTGGAAGTTTTCACTCTTCACTGGACCAAACCTATCCTGGGATTTTTCTTCTGATCTTCTCCAATTGTCCCAGGAAGACCCTTGTTGTGTCCCTATTCTTACTTATTTTTACCCACACTTTGTTCGCCCTCAGGTGCTATTTTATCACTTCTGTGGAGGAAAATCTTGAGAACTTGGCACTTTCTGATGTACTCCACCATCTTCCCAGAATTCTCTCCTATCAGTATTAAGACTGTTATTATTTCTTGGGTAGTCGGGAAAAAAGGTTGGGGCTGAGCTCAGTGTGATAGGGGAGATTCTAAAAAACAAAATTGGGTAGGAAGAGGTAAAAATTAGTAATTATTTCATACAAATGAGGTGTGAAAAGAAGAATTGATACAGAGGAAGCAGGTTGGGGTGGAGGACTGGTAGTGCTGGAACCTTATTTTCATTGTATCTGGGGTAAAGAGGGAACAACATGTACATCTAGAAGGGTATAAAAGTATTCTGTATTTATAAAGATGTAGGAGTGTGAAGGGATAGAATAATGGAGGTACTTTTAGAAATGTGAGTAGAATAAGGAATAGGAGGTTAATGGGAGAGGATAAGAAAGAGATTCTTTAAAAGTTGTGGATAAGAGAGGTAGTGATTAGAATTAAACTAGCTACATGGGAAAGAACAAGGTAAAAAAGAAGCTGAAAAGGATTATAGTGGGTGAAAATAAGATATAGGGAAATACACAAATAGTAATTATAACTTTGAATGTGAATGGGATTAATTCACTCATAAAAATGGAACCAGATAGCAGAATGTATTAAAAACCAGAATCTGACAATATGTTGTTTACAAGAAATACATTTAAAAATGAGAGATACACACAGAGTTAAAATAAAGGATTGTAGTAGAATTTACTATGCTTCAGCTGATGTAAAAAAAAAGTGAGGATAGCAATCATGATCTCAAAGTTAAAGCTAAAAAAGGATTTAATTAAAAGAGATAAAGAGGGAAACTCTTTTATGATAAAAACTACCATAAACAATGAATCAATATCAGTACTAAACCTATATGTACTAACTACTATAGCATACAAATTTTGAAAAGAAATGTTTAGCGAATTACAGGTGAAAATAGACTATATACCTTACCTCAGGAAAGAGATCTCAAAATAAAAAACCCAAGGGGCATTATAATTAAATTTAAGAACTATTAGGTCAGTAGCAGCAGCAACATATCGCAGCTCTCACATAGCCATCCCAAAATACTGATAAAACAGGACTCTAAACCAATCCTAGAACTCCAAAACGCACACAAAGATACTTCCCACTAAAGTCAGCTCGGCTACAAGGAACCA
>CM053584.1:125228405-125247303 GCA_028627135.1 Pseudochirops cupreus
TTTCAAGGAGATATTTCACATTGCCTTCTATTTTTTCATTTGTTTGGATCTGTTTAATAGTATCTTGATTTCTTATAAAGTCATTTGCTCCCATTTGTTCCACTCTAATTCTGAAGGAATTATTCCCTTCAGGGAGCTTATGAGATTCTTTTTCCATCTGGCAAATTTGACTTTTTAAGGCATTCTTCTCCTCATTGGCTTTTTGGGCCTCCTTTGCCGTTTGAATTAGTATATTTTTTAAGGTGTTATTTTCTTCCATCAGGTTGTTGACTCTCTTATCATGATTTTCTTGCATCATTCTCATTTCTCTCCCCAATTTTTCCTCAACTTCTCTTATTTGGTTTTCAAAATCCTTTTTAAGCTCCTCTATGGCCTCTATCCAGTTCATATTTTTCTTGGAAGCTTTTGGTGTGGGAGTTCTGACTGGGTTGTCTTCCTCCCATTCCATGGTTTGGTCCTTTTTGTCCCCAAAAAAGGATTCTACAGTTGGTTTGCTGGGCTTGCTTTGCTTTCTTTGCCTGCTCATGTTGCCAGTCAATTACTTGGCTTTTGGGCTCAGTAGTAAAACTCTGCTTTCAGAGGAGAGAGCTCTGTCCCAAATCGCTGGGGTTTTTGCAGCTGCCATTAGGAGGCCTTTTGCAGCCCCCACCAGCTTTGGATCACTGAAAACGCACCTCAGGACCACCACCCAAGCCCACGATCTGAACCAGGCAGCTCTAGGCAAGAGCACTTAGCCTCTGAATGATCGTTTGGCCCCCCTGCAATCTGCAGGCTGGGAGCTTCTGAAATAGCCACGTGGTGGTGGCTGCAGGGCCACAGCTTCAGACTGCTGTTAGCTCTGGAGGAAGTTTGGCCAGACCCTCTTCCCCAAATTTAGTTGAGTTCTACTGACCTTTTCCCTTTGTCCTTGGCTCTTCTGGGTTGGTGAGTCTGGAAATCGCCACAGCCACTGATGATCTGCTCTCCTGAATGCTACAGCCACAGCTTCTCCTGGACGCCCTGCGGCTGAAACGGCGTGGGGCTGGGCTCTGCTTTTGTGGGAGCTTTTGTTATTCTATCATTTTTGTGGAGTCTAGCACTCTAAAAATTGTTTAGAGTCATATTTTATAGGTATTTTAGGTGGCATTGGGGGGAGCTCACAGAGTTCTCCTGTTTCTATGCAGCCATCTTGACTCCACCCCCCACGGCAGTCTTTTTTTTTTATCTTCCCCATTCAACCATTCCAGGCCCTCAATAAAGATTTTTCCTTCAGTCATGGAAGCTACTACCAGTAGCCACACAGTTGAGCCTTGGATCTAGGAAGGTGCCCACTCCAACTAAACAAGAGGTGGGAGAAGTGAGCATGGAGTTGTCCCTCAAAGGAACTATGTTCTTGGCACCCTAAACTGGAAGTCTGAATTTATTTTTCCATAGAAACATTGTTACAATTGGGGATTGGGTTTTAAAGCAGTACTAGTACAATTCTGTAGTTCAACTTTATTATGAATTGAATGGACTTCTGTGTGTCAACTTGGAAACCTTTTCTTACTGTCAACCAATAAAAATATATTAAGGACCTACTGTGTATAGAGTCCTGTAGTAGCCTCTGGGGAAGATACAAAGTTTAACTAAGACATGGTTACTGACCTTATGGAGCTTATAGCCTAGTTAAAGGATAAGACACAAGTCTAAATAACTTTGATACATATTATAAGTCTTATTTTGCTGTTCAGTCACTTCAGTTGTGCCTGACTCTTTGTGATCCCATTTAGGGTTTTCTTGGCAAAGATATTGAAGTGGTTTGACACTTTCTTCTCCAGCTCATTTTACAGATAAGGAAACTGGGGCAGAGTTGAGTAACTTGCCCAGGATAACACAGCTAATAAGTGTCTAAGGCCACATTAGAACTCAGGTCTTCCCAACTCCAGGCCCAGTGTTCTATTCATTATAGCACCTACTTATTTAACAATAAAAAAACAGCTGGATTCTCCTATCTCCTTCAGTATTCAATCTCTTGTGATGTGTTGCTTTGGTCAAAACATATGAAGAAAATTCAACCTCATACAGATAGGTAATTGGAAAAGGGAGGAGCATTTTAATAAACACTGTTTTACTATTATTATAAAAATAGTTTTGACTTGATAGACCTCCCTAAAACAGTCTTATGGACTCCCAGGGGTCCTTAGACCACATTTTCTGAACCACTGCCCTAATAAATGAAATCGTTGTTGTTTTGATAGACAGGAAAAGGCTTGTTATTGCCGTGTAGCTAGCTGGCTTTATTGTCTACGTCTAGTCAGATTATTGGTTCATCAAAGCAAAGATCAGAGTTTGTTAAAACAAAAAAGATGCAATTAAAACAACTGAAGCTGGAATTATTTAAATAAGAAAATAAATAAGCCAAGGACTTGATGAAATTAGCACAACATCACCTGCAAACATTATCTGAAGGATTTCTAAGGCCTCTTACTCTTGATCCTACAATACCATCACCTCTGTGACTATTACAAAAGTTCTTCAGCACATGTGGCTATTGCTTAGATTTCATTTTTATAATGTGTCATAATACTTTTTTTTAAAAGGAAGTAAAGTGAGGGAGCTGACCCTCATTTGCTCTTTCACTGCTTCCTGTCAGAGGATTAGGACCTTATAAGAATGTGGCCAAAACCCACCTTTGGCTCTTATGCTTCTGCCTGCCCACAGGTAAGTTTTAGCCGTTACCAGTTCCCTCTCTGGCTTCCGTGATAGGCTGCAATACACAGGCAGGAACTGAGCCCTGTATAGTCTCTAGTGGTTTAGCGCAGGGCTGGTAGTTTCCTTTTAGAGTGTACTTTTTAACTGAAATTCTTACCACTATGGTTTTCCTTCTTCCTGAAATATTACGGGACTGAGCTGGCCACCAATGTGAGGCATGAGGAAAGAATGCAAAACAGTCTTGTGCCTTTTCCTACTTTAGAGAGGTCTTTTTAAAAAAATTCACTTGCATCCAACCTATCATATTGTACTGTGTTACATTGTATTGCATTGTATTGTATAATTTGATCCTTACCACAAATTCATGAGGATCTATCATTATGTCATTGTACTGATGAGGAAATAAAATAAAACAAAATAAAATTTAAAAATTCACTTGCATTCAAAACTATCTTCATCTCTAAGGAACTGGTGATGCAGCTGGAAAAGCTGGGCTTGGCAGAAAGACCTGAGTTCAGATCTAGACTCACACACTCACTAACTGTGTGAGCCTGGGCATGTTACTCATCTGATTCGGTTTCCTTAGCTCTTAAATAGGGTTAAAAACAGCACCTACCATACAGGGTTGTTGTGAGGATCAAATGAGATAATATTTGTAAAGAGTTATTAACACAGTGCCTGAGACAGAGTAGACACTATATAAATGCATATTCCCTTCTCTCTTTTGGCACCGAGTTCCTCATTTGTAAAATGAGTTGATTAGGTTCTAGTATCCCTTCCAGCTTCAACATTCTATGGTTTTAGAATTCTAGGAGATATCCCTTGGCTAGGGCTCTGATCCTAACAACAGCCCTGAAAGATATGCAAAAAGAATGCTGCCATTCCCATTTTATAGGCTGATCAACTAATAAGCATTTATTAAATATTTGTGTGGAAAGCACTGTGCAAACACACACACACACACACACACACACACACACACACACACACACACACACTAATGCCCTACATCCTCTCAGTGTTTTCAAGAAAGTAGCCAGATTTATTAGCCACATAGATATGTTTAAGAGCTTACTTCTTTTGTTCCAGCAGTGAGTAGGGCCATCACAGATCTTATGTTTACAATCCTGAAATCTCTTCCTCCTTTTTTCACTTTCTCTACCATTCCTTTGTTTACTTCCCCTTGTTTGTACTCCTGCCCAGTACCTAATATGCCAGGTTTTGGTTCTGGCAAAATGAAGACTGGGCTGGTCTTTTAAGGATGTGAGGAGGCCATTTGTCTTCTCTGTCAATTGAAGTCTAGGAGGCCAAGTCTGGGAGGAAATTAAGTCAGAGATTATACATAGGCTCCTAATACCTGTGAAGAATACTCAGTTTGTCAATTAGTTAATGGCATTTATTAATGCTTACAGAGTTCCTGCCCTAGTGCCTGGTTTGTTTTGGTAACTGTGGAGACAGAGGGAAGTAGATTTTTATATCCTTTTAATTTTATAACAGTGGTTCTCAACCTGTGGGTCACGACCCCTTTGGGGGTCAAATGGGGTCACCTAAGACCATCGGAAAACACATATTTCCAATCGTCTTAGGAACCGAAACACTGCTCCTCTATCTGTCTCCAGGCGGGTCCACCCACATGCAGATACACCCACATACAAGTATGAAAGGGTCGCGGCATTAGGAAGGTTGAGAACCACTGCTTTAGAAGTTATATTATTTTAATTTATTAAAGTCTTTGTATTTTTAACCCCTGAGACTAAATCACTATAAAGGCCTAGTTTTGGGCACAGCCCAGAGTGGTCTGTCTGCCTGACCCTTGTTGAGCTCAACTGTTCAAGATCTCTTGAGGCACAAAAAGCTGTGTATATATTGTAGTAAAGGGATGAATCAGGTTCTAACTCAATTCAAATCACTTCAATAAATATAAATCAAGAAGCTACTATGTACAAGGTTCCATGCTAAGTGCTGAAGATAAAGTCAGTCAACAAACACTTATCACGAGTAGGCACCTAATAATGGGCTATGCACCAAAAGCTGAAAAAAAAGACAAAAATGAAATCATTCTTAATCTCAAAGAATTTACATTCTACTGGACCTTGAAAAGGAGAGTTCCACCACTAATGAGCTCTTTAGTGGAGTTGTGAACTGGTACAGCCTTTCTGGAGAACAATTTGGAACTACCTGTACATATCCTTTGACGTAGAAATACCACTACTAGATCTGTATTACAAAGAAATCAAAGAAAAAAGAAAAGGACCTATAGGCACAAAAATATTTATGGAAATATTATGGAAAGACCTTTATGAATTGATGGAGAGTAAAGAGAGTAGAATAAGGAGATCATTGTACATCATTATAGCAATATTGTAATGATGATCAGCTGTGAAAGACTTGGCTACTCTGATCAATACAATGATCCGAGACAATTCTAAAGGACTCACAATGAAAAATGCTATCCACCTCCGGAGAGAGAAATAGTGAACTCTGAATGCAAATTGAAGTATATTTTTTCATTTTCTTTTTTTCTTGCCTTATTTATTTCACAACAATATTTTGCATGATTGCATAATTGATAGAGCATTGTTTGCTTTCTCAGTGGGTGCAGGAGGGAGAAGAGAGAAGGAGAGAATTCAGAATACAAAAAAAATTTTTTTTAAGAATGTTACAAATAAATGGATAATAAATTTAAATGAAAGAAAAGGAGTATTCCTGAAAAGCAGGTAGATAATAGACTGAAGTACCTCAGGCACTTAAAATTTCAACCTAGAATAGCAGGCACAGAACAGGAGAGGAGCATATATGAAGAATACATGTTTCAAGAGCTGGTTTTCCCACTCAGATCAATGCAATGAGTGGACAATGCCCAAATCCCTTGCTCTTGTTCCCTGTTCCCTTCCCCACAGTCCTGGAAAAATATAAGGCAACCTGGATTGGGGATAGGAGTGAAGGAAGGGAAATCTTAAAGACCTTGACTCTCAATAAGCTGCAGTATTCCCAGCAAAGAAAGCTTCAGCAAGATAATAGCAATATCTTCAGAAAAGAAGCAGAGCGTAAAATGGAAGGTTTGCTGAATTTAGAGTCAGATTTCAGTCCAGGCTGTGCTATTGACTAGCAGCTCCATGACCTTAGATAGTTCATATCCCATCTCTTTCTCATCTGTCAAATAAGATAACTGTCCTATGTGATTTTTTTTAGGTTTGTTCCTGTTCTCCCCATCTAGATCCTACATTAGTTAGACACTAGCTACAAGGATCTGCAGTCTCACAGAACCATAATGTCAGTGTTCTGGGTACTGAAGGATCCTTGGAAGGAGCCAGCATGCTGCCCTCTGTAAAAAACAAACAGCCTTGACTCAGGTTTTTCTTAGTACAGAAATTCTGTACTAAGTGGTTCTCAAATAATAATCAGAGCTCACACATACTAGGTTCCTTACAGTTTATAAACAACCAGGGGAAATCGATAATGCAAGAATTATTATTATCCCTGTTTTACAAATGAGGAAACTGAGGTGAAATGACTTGACCAAAGTCACCCAGCCAGTAAGCAGAAGAATTAGAGCCCAAGCTTTCAGACGACAACTCCCTGCTCTTTCTTTTACACTAAGTTGCCATTTGGAATACATGAAAATATTATGGTTTTTTAGTGTTTGTTTTCAAAGAGGACCAATGACAACATGGCATGGTATCTTCACTTGTGTGTGAATTGGGTTGAAATGAGGCAGAGTTGCACAAAGTCATTAGCTTCACTCTCTTCCAGCCTCTCTCTCTCATGAACTTACTTCTTTCTTATCATATGAGTAATTAGAACGGCGTCCCACCCCAATTAATCATATTTTAATTATTTAATGATGCATATACCTCACTTATTCTTATTTAGCTCTGTTTACAAATTATTAAAATTACTATATAGATGATTTAATATGCTGAATTAATAACAAAGATAAAGATATAATAATTCACAATATTTTGATCATGACCAACATCATAGCCCAAGTCACCTCAAAGCTTTGGTAGCTGACTCCTCTTCACTTCTTTGAAAATTCTGTCTCTAATCATTCAACTCACTTCAGATAACAATGAAAGTCTATTCAACATATTATTCCCATTTCTCCACAGAATTAATCCTTTCTCTTCATCTTCTTTTCAGGAATTGTAGGAAACCTTTTTTTTTTTAGATCCCCTAAAGTTCTTTATAAGATTCTATTTATAACAATATATGTCAAATTGTTCCAGCAAGGAAGAAGTTTCTCTTCACCACCTTCCTATGTCTTCTCCACTGATTTTCATAGACACTTATGGATCACAGACAAACTATTTCCCTTCTCCCTCACTTCATGGAGAGAGGTATTGCACATTAAGTCACTTTCTCAACTGATTTATTCTATCTCCATAGTCTCCACAGACTCCTCACAGATCCTCAAAGATCACGGATAAAGCAGGTATCTTTTTTTTAACTCCATAGGAAGAGGCATTTAACATTAACTCATTTTCTCAAATTACTTTTTATAGATTCCCATGGCTAATAGGAAAAATATACCCATTTCCCTGACTCCATAGCCAATTTCTCAAGTGAATTTTAACCTTTCAGTCTTAATGCTTTTTCTCACTATTCTATATACATCTAATCATTCTCCTGTTGCTCTTAAAGCTACAATAACAATATTTGGAGTCTGTGAGAGATGCTTTTGAAAAAGGTTTTCACTCAGAATATCACTTTGGACGTGATTCAGTTGCTCCTGGGGAATATCTACTTGTCACTGAAAAACAATTAAACATTAAGAGTGGCAACCTCTTTGATAATATTTGGCAGATTGGATGAAGAAATATAACGAGCTAGATCCTAGAATAATTTTCTAGGATTTGGTCCTAGCTGAATGAACGACCCCAAGAAGTGCTGAATAAATGAATTGATGTCAACATGCAGAAAACTTTATAGCACAGAGTCCCAGTTGTCTACCTTGAGGCCTGTTCTAACCAATATTTTCTTCAGTGACTTGTTTGAAACCACAAATAGCACACTTATTGAATTTGTGAATGGCACAAATGTGACAGGGACATTGGACACCAGAATCCATATTGAAAAGGTCAGAGTAGACTAGAATGATGGGCCAACTCAAATAAGATGAAATTTAAGAAGAATAAATGAAATATCCTCTATTTGGGTTCACAAAATCATTTGTACAAATGGTATGTTTTAGTGTAAATGAAATTTCATAAAAGCATGCTTTAATATAGCAGAAAAGGGAAAGAATATGACAAAGGACAAGTGTAACATCTCTGGGTTTATGTTGAGAGAAGAGATTCCCCCAAAAGAGAAAAGACAGAGAGAGGAGGAGGATGGAAGTGTGAAAAGCCAAATATTGCCAACATAACCAATTCCAGTGGCATAATCACCCTTCCTCTTCCTACAAATGAGTCTTGACTGGAAATAATAAGTTTTAAAAAGCATTTCCTTAGATTTCTCTAGCCCTTATAATCTTTATTCCCTTCCCCCCAAGATACGTCTTGCAATGGCTTTAAAAAAATTATATTTGAACATACGAGACAAAATGGAAGTAGATTTCCTCCTGTGTCTCAGAATCCAGAGGGTTCACAATCTGTAGCCTGCTGAAACAGGGATATAGTTGAAATTCACTTTATACAAGAGAGTGGTGTATAAATCTAAATTTATGATTTTGTTTTGGGTTCTGTGATTTCATTAGCATAGGCAAAGAAGAAATGCCCTTTTCAAATGCAGATCTACAGTCACAATATAGCTTTAGAGAGTTGCTTGGGGGCACTGAGAGGTTAAGTGATGGTTTCAGTGACACAGATAGGACATGTTAGAGCTGAACCCAAGCCATACTAACTCTGACACCATCCTCGTGTCCATTGCACAACATTGCTTCTCTTTGGAGAGCAAAACTTTTTTTTAAAAAACTGGAGGGTTCATCATTTACAGGAAACTATTATGTATCCTTTTGTAAGTTGAATAATAAGCCCTGATATGTTAATGAGATATCATAGTTAGCAGGCAAAACTTGGAATCAGATACTCAAGTTCAAATCCTGCATCAAAGGGGGAGCTAGGTGACACAGTGGATAGAGCACTAGTCCTAGAGTCAGGAGGACTTGAGTTCAAATCTGCCCTCAGGTACTTACTGGTTATGTGACCCTGGGCAAGTCATTTAACCCAGATTGCCTCCTTCTTGCTACCAAAAAAAAAATCCTACTGTGACATTCATTAACTTTGTGTCCACAGGCAAGTCACCTTACCATTCTAGGTTTCAGCAAACTCTCTAAGACTTTTATCTATTAAAAGTTATAGCTTTATGTATGAGATAAAGGAGGGATTTCTCAAACTAAAGACTACAGATCCTTGATATATTAATACAGATTTCCATGAAAAATATATTCACAATCTATCAAAATAATTTAATTCTCATATGCTGGAATAATTTCTGGGGGAAGAGGACAGAGGCAGTTTCCATGATAGTTTGTCCTCAAGGAATTGAATGTGGACCTAAAGAGAATCTTGGAATTCTCAAAGGAGCCAAAGAATAAATTAATACTAACTGTACTCAATAGGAAACTCCTTGTAGTGACTTTCCCAAGCAAGTCATCATTCAGCATTCACTTGAAGATCTCCAGTGAATGAGGAACTCACTACCTTCCAGGGGATGAATACTCAGGTCATTGACATATATTCCTGTTGGCATTAAGTACAAAAGTAATAGCAGAAATCTTTACCTGTTTGAATCAGTACTTTATCCTTGCAGAACACAATTTCTATGCTATGACTAAGTGACCTTCCTTTTGATTATTAAATGGCCTTCCAGTCTCATTCTGAACCTAAATCACCTAATTTAGGCTGCATCTATATAAGGCATTTGATTGCACTTCTGGAATGGAATCTATGGTACTTAACTCAAATCATAAAACTGTGAAGCTTAGGGAACGTCAGGGTCTGAAGGTTGAACTTGGCCAGGGTTGTAGTCTCTCATTTCCATCTGCAGGACCAGGAACTTCTAGAGAGAACCCAGTCCCACTGATGGTAATAGGGACTGGAGGAGAGTCAGTCATTCTGCCTTTGGAGATCTAGCTGGAATGACTATTGAGAAAGCTGCCTGGCCTTCCATATGCCAGTCGCTGCTGTGCATGGCAAACAGAGAAAGTTGGAAATGGAGTCAGGAAGATCTGGATTCAAATCTCACCTGTAATCGTTACTATCCCTAGGACACCGGACAAACTACTTAACCTCTGAGGTTATCTAGTCTGGTATAGAAGAGCTAAGTCTGAGTTGGTGGAAGGAATTCCCACATCAACCAATGTGCACATCCTCAGGGCACACAGATTGGGCAATGTACTTATTTGGTGGACTAATATAATGTTTATTTTCATAGAGAAAATTATCAGAATCCTCATGCACCTAAAAATTTCTAGGGGAGGGGGACTAGAGGGAGATTCCACAGCATGGTGCTTCCTCAAGGAATTAAGTGAGGTGGGACTAAGAAGAATCATAACATATCAGAGTCATATAATAAAAGTCACACTCAAACAAATTCCTAGTACAATTTCCCCTCAAGATTGTCATCACATCTTTACTTTAAGAACTCCACTTATTAAGGACTTATTATCTTCCAAAGCTCCATATCTACTCTTATAATGGCATCTACAGGATTTATCCCAAAGCATGGTCTGTGATACTAAGGGAATGCTATGGGACAGGAATCAAGTTTAATGTCTATTATAATTTCCCTTTTGTTTCTACAGAACCAAGAGTTTCTAGAGAGAATAATTTCCCAGAAAGGGTGACAGGGATTCTGGGAGAGTCAGCTGTTCTACCCACAGAAATACCAACTGGATATAAACTTGAGAACATTAACTGGGTTTCCCATACACCTGTTGCTCTTGTTCAACCAGTAGGAACATCAATCAAGATCATTCCACAATTACAGGGGAAAACAGAATGTCCCAACCATGACATACAACTTGAAGATCAGCCCTCTGAAGATGGAGGATGCTGGAACCTACAGAGCTGACATAAATCTTCAGAACCTTACAGCTACCACCAACATCAGCATCACCAAGATCTATGCCCTGCATGTCTACAGTAAGTCTGTAGATGTGGACCCATAGAATGTTTGGAGTGAAAGGGACCAAAGAGGCCCTCTTGTCCAACCCCTCATTTCTCATCCAAGGAAACTGAAGAAGTGAGGCAATTTTACTAAAGTCACATATGTAGTGCTACAACTAGAAAAAGAAATGCTTTTTCCTCATTTAGTTCTCTCTTATTCTACTGGGTTATTTTCCAAGTTATTCTTCCAAAGAATACTAAAGTGTTCAATCAAGTGTTCCCTGGACCATTCAGTAGCTATCAATAAGAGACCTTAACACTGTACTAGAACATCTAGGGGGAGGGGAAGAGGGCTAGAAAGGACGTAGGTTTTGTCCTAGGCAGGTCAAGATTTTGCCCTTGCCACTCTTACTATGGGCTCTTTCCGCTTTGCCTACAAAAATGTTAAGGTCTCCCTAATACTTCAAAAAAATGCTATCCTTAAACTCTGTCATTCATCCAGCTACCATCAAATTAGTCTCCTAATATCTGCTGCTAAACTCCTGAAAAATCCTGCCTATACCCAATGGCTCTTCTTCAACACTTCTCACCTTCTCAGTCCTTTATTATATAGCTCAGGCTCCAATGATTCTTAGAAACTGTCCTCTCTAAAGTTTTCAATGACCTTATAAATGCCAGATTACATTGGTGTTTTTTTTTTTTTAGTTTTTTTGTTCCTTAAACTCTTTGCCACATATGCTGTTGTTGGTCATTTCTATGGTTCTAAAATTTCCTCTTATTTGGTACTTTCTCTTCCCTTGATTTAAAAAAAAAACTATATATTTTCTCTGTTTTCCTCTTACTTTCCTAAATGCTCCTTTTCTGTCCCCTTCAGTGACTGTCCTTTAATTCTTCACCTTTTAATATGGGTGTTCTTCGAGATTCTGTCCTTATACTTTTCCCACTTGGCAACCTAATTCATTATCATTTTGATGAAAATTAGTCCAAAGTCTTCATCTGCTTGCCTTGGATATAGGATATTTCAGCAAGAATGTTTCTCCAAACCGATTTCTAAAGAGTTCAAAATTGGACAAATTAACAAAATGTATGAAGAAGTTGGCTTCATTATGGATTCATTCTAACATCTTATATTATTCCATGCTATGGGACAACTGACACTGCCAAAAATTACTTTGAATGACATACCCTCTGAGAACACCTGTAACACCGTTCTGACATGCTTCCCAGAGAGGGGACCTATTCAATCCCATCAGAAATCTAGAGTTTTCATCTTCCAAAAACCTGAGGATGCTCACATAAATTATACTTGCACAGTCACAAATCCTATAGCAATAATTCTTAATTCATACTTCTTCAACATCTGTCCCTTTTCCCCAAAAGCCTCAGGAAACACCCTGAGTAGCTGTAGGAAGTGGGCCTCAGAAATTCTGGTCTTTACATGGGCCCCTGTTCAAGATAGAACCCAATGAGGAGAGAAGTCAAATCCAGTCAAGGTCACAAGCACCTTTCAATTTGATTTAATTCAACAAATTTATTAAGGCCTACTATGGACTGTGTTGTATTATGTACCTAGAAAAAGAAGGCACAGTTCCTGACCTTCATGAAATTTGCATTCTAGTAGGAGGTTATACTAATACATAAAAATATAATAGGATCATACTCAATGTTTATGTAGATTATAATAATATATTAAATGTATATGTATGCATTAAAGAGGTATATATACATTAAAGACGTATAACACAAAGTGTTCCACAAAGTCTGAGTGGAAAGGTTATGTCTTTTATAGACAGATTGGGGAAGACTTCTTGGAAGAGAAAGAATTTAAACTTGCCTTTAAAGTTTGCAAATAAGAGATGAATTTATTACAGAACTGATTTTATTATACTCCCTTAAATCATGCAAAATATTTTGCATATTTTGTCACATTTGATACCCACAACACTAGAGGATAAAGATTTAGGAAATTAATGAATAAACTTGCTTAGATCACATGAGTAATTAACCAAGAAGCTTATACTAAGTTCATACAATATGCAAGGCACTGTGCTAAGCACATACAAAGGATAAGAAAAGTTGTTCCTGGCCTCAAGAATCTTACTTTCTTTGGGGGAGATAGAACGTATGAAAATAAGTAAATAGAGAATATAAAAAGGTAATTGTAAGGTAATGGTAGGGAGGAAGCATTAGCAACTGGGAGGATCAGGGGTTATGAAAGGATTCCCATGGGTAATAGCACCCAGTGTGAGCCTTCAAAAAACTAGGAGGGGGCAGCTAGATGGTGTAGTGAACAGAGCACTGACCATGGAGTCAGGAGGACCTGAGTTCAAATATGACCTCAGACATTTGACACTTAATTAGCTATGTGACCTTAGGCAAGTCACTTAAGCCAAATTGCCATGCCTTCCCCCCTCCAAAAAAAATTTTTTTTAAATTAAAAAACTAGGAAATGCAAAGGGAGGGGGGGCAGGGACACCCAAGCATTGAAATGTAGTATATGTGAGAGGCAGTGATATAAAATAAATCTTAAAAGCTAAACTGGAGTCAAATCATGAGGGACTTTAAATGCCAGAGTAAACATTTTGCATTTTATCTTAGAGAGAGTCTACTGAGAGGCACTAAAGGGGGTGAGGGTGGTGTGACATGGTCCGAGCCACAGAAATAGCACTTTGTTGACTGTGTTTAGGATAGAGTGGAAAGGAGAAAGATTGGAAGGATGGAGACAACTTTAAAAGCTCTTACAAAAACCCAGGTAAGAGGAGCTGAGATCCTGAATGGGGAGGGTGTGCAGGTCATCTGTGTGCAGATAATCAACTTGTTAATTGTCTTGCTGAAACCTCAGGGGCTACAGGAAGGAGGCTTAAGGGGGTCCAGTCTTCAAAGAAATGGAGCCTCAAAATCCCATAGAGTCTATAGGTACCTCCAGCTCAATTTAATTTAGTAAAATAATCATTTCTTAAGATGTGCGGTCAGAGAAGTTTGGTGCTATATACGAAGAGCTAAGACAAAGACTTTGCTCTTATAGAGCTTACAATGAACTAAAGGGATAAGAAACCGAACACGGCTATAATTAATAATACATGTGAAAGTGCAAAACAAAGAACCAAAGAAAATTCAAGGAAGATTTCTATAGTCAGGTGAACAGAGGAGGGAATTTCATAGAGGAATTGACATTTGAAGTGGATTTTGAGAGTTAAGGTTAGAATTTCAGCTGCTGAATATAATAACTGACAATTATATTGTGCTTTAAATTTTGCAAAGTGTTTTACAGACATTCTTTCATTTGAATCTCACATCAACCCTATGAGAAAGGTAATGTGGGTATTATTATTAACTCTTTTTTAGAAGAGAGGAAATAAAAACTCAGAGATTTTCCCAGAGTCACACACTTCTTTTGTCAATCAACAAAAATTGGTTAAGCATCTACTCCATGCAAGACACAGGGATATTCAATGAGGTAGAAAAACAAAGTAAAATAATCCCTGCCTTCAAGAAGTTTGCATTCTACCATTAATATACAAAAAGACATTCAAAGATGAGGAAATAGAAGTAAATGGGACATAGTTTTGGGTAGATCTAGAGAGGTCTCCTGTAGGAGATGACATCTAAGTTGAACCTTGAGGAAAACTAAGGATTGCAAGAGGCAAGGGGTGGGCCTGAATGCTTTCTAGGGTCAAGGACAACCTTTGCAAAGGCACAGAGGTGGAAGTTAACACATCACCATCAGAGAACAAATAAGTCAGTTTGACTAGGACATAGTATGTAAAGGGATGTAATCTACCCCTAAGAAAAGATCTAGATCCAAGGAAGTAGAAGAAATTGAGGAATTTAATGAACAGGATATTTGAATGGAAAGAAAAATGGATTTTGAAGCCCCCAAGTACAAAGGCGGTGAGTAGGGTGTAGACAATGTTAAACTCCACACGAAAGAAGGAAAAATTAAATAGTACCCAGTAGACAGAACCAGAATCTGGCCAAGGTAATATAGCACATGGGCAGTTAGGTGGCACAGTGGATAGAGTGCTTGGCCCAGAGTCAGAAAGAAACAAATATCTCCCTGAGTTCAAATCTAGCCTCACACACTTACCAGTTGTGTGATGCTGGGTAAGTCAGTTAACCCTCTTATATTATGTATTGATTTTGTATATGTGTTTAGTATTTCTTCATCTATATACGTGTCGCTCCAGGACCACATAGGCTTCTTGAAGGCAAGGGCTAGTCTGTTGTTTTTTTCTCTTTGTACACATAGTAACTAGCTCAGTGACTAGCCCATAGGAGGGAGTACAACCATGGTTGAAAGTAATGGGAGGAGAGAGAAGGTACACTCTTACATGTGAGGATGGCCAGTACTTTAGTCTTCTAGGGGGAAACCAAGAATAGTAGAATGTGTGAGGAAGAGCCTATGAAAGGTAGTTTGTTAACAATATAATGAGGTTTTCAGAGGGTAGAGTAGAAAGAACAGAAGGGAGCTGGGACTTAGAAGGGGCAGGATGAGGATGAAGGAGGAAGTAATAGTAATAGAGGAAGGGAATTTTAGCCTGTTGGGCCTTTGACTATGAAACACGGGCATTTTAAAAGAGGAGGAAAGAGTCCAAGTGTCATAGGACAGTAGACAGTCAAACCTTTCCTAATAAGTAACAATACTGGTTTAGGTGTTTCTCTGTTTTGGGCAAGGTAGCAAGCAGGAAGGGAAGATCCCAATGACTCCATGGGAAGATGCCTGGTTTTACCTAGGTAAGGATGGAGGCAGAATTCAAACCCACATCTTCCTGACTCTGGAGCCAGCACTCCATTCACTGTACCATGCTGCCTCTCAAGAAGAGGGGAGAGGACATTCTAGGAATGGAGAGCAAAGAGGAATGGGAAGGGCAGTATAGAGTCAGGAGGAGATGAGAGGAAAACAGAGTACAACAGTGAGCAAAATCATGAAGGCAAATGAGTCTTACTCATTAGGCAATGGGGAGACAAAGAAGATTTTTGAGAAAGGAGTTACACAACTAAATCTATGCATTAAGATTCTAAGTCTATAATCCAGATTTCCAGAAGAATAAAACCACAATCTCTCTTAAAGGCCATACTCCCAATCTCTTTGAAAAGGGTTTTTCTTGGACACTGGGGTGAGGTGTGGCTCTGGCAGGAACCCAGGATTCAGCTAAGTATATTCACCTCCTGAGTCTGTCCAATGAGGAATCTGTTCAAAACAAAACCAAATTTATCAGGAAGTCTCCTCTCCACTCTTTGCCACTTTTATCTTCAGGTACTTGAGATACTTTTGATCCTCTCTGGTATACTCTCCTGTCTGTCTTGGAAATGCTGATCATCACCATTCTGGCTGGAGTGAGCTTTTACCTGTGACATACGAGAAAACAAGGTAGGATTTTCTGGGAGGCAATACAGAGAAAAACCTTTTTCTCTGGGTTCGAATTCGGATTTCCTTGAGTTCTTAATATGGAGGAGGGAGAGGGAAAGGAATCTTTAGGACATCCCCTTCCCCATTTCCACTTCCCTCTCATTCCCTAACATTAAGATATTACGATATGCATTTCCTTTGTACAACATTTTATCATTTCCAAAGCCCTTTAACACACATCATCATAAATCTGTGAAGACCTTAGAAATCACCAAGTCAAAGAACCAGAATCTCTGAGTTGGGGAGGACTGCAGATGAGGAAGCCAACCTGCACCTGAATGAAAATGCCAGGAACAACCTCTACCCCGTGGTCCTCCATCCTCTGTCTGAAGATTTCCAGAGACAGAGCTGTGATCTGTAGAGCAGATGTTTTCTCTTTTGAATTCTCCTAGTTATTAGCAAGTTGTATTTTTCTTACAAGGAGATTAAATCTGCTTCTGTGCAATTTCTACCCATTCGTTGCTATCAGTTCTGCCCTCTGCCGTCAGCACAGTCTTTAAAATAATTCAGGACAGCTGCCATATTCCTCCAAAGACTTCTCTTCTCCTGGTCACATGACCTCCACTCTTTCAACCAATCTTCATAGGACACGATCTCGAAAGCCTTCATCATCCTGTTCTCCTTCTATGTCCACCCCATCTCCAGACATTCTTTAACCTATTAATCTGCTTCTTAAAAATAGAGCATCCAGAGCTGAACACAGTGATAAAGATTTGGCCTGATGAAGACAGGGTAAAACTATATAGATATCTACATATACTGCTAAACAACATAGATGTTTATGTACACCATACATCTAAATGAAATAAAGATACTATATATGTGTCTATGAAATATGCATATATGTGGGTGTTAATACATATACATACATAGGATAAAGTACAGATATATACAAACATGCATATGCTGACATAGTGGTACTGTATGTCAGACCATGGCAAGATTTCTTCTACTGTATCATAAATTCTATGAAGTATTCTTTGAAGTCATTACTCCCCAAAGTTCCCATAATTTCTACTTCAGTAACCAATTCCTTCTTGTTGATGAGAACCAGCTGCAAAACAGTTCCTCATTATTTGTCCTCTTCCTCTTTTGAAGGATGAAATGGCTGTTAAGGTAAGTCAGAAGATTATTAGCTAATATGCTTTGGTAAGAAAAAAAAAAGAGATCTAGGAGACATTTAAGAATTCATGTTCTTCATCACTCATCCATCATGCTTCCATGTCAGATCTGTGATGTTCCTGAACTCATCTATCAGGATACTTCTGCATCTGTAGGATACTTCAATTACAACACTGACTCTGTTTCTGCCTCTACTAATCTTCACCAAATGTTCTACTTCTCTCTCTGGATTCTAAATGTCTTCATATAATTAAATTCACATGATTAAATCTTTGTAAAATACACAGCTTCTCTTTTCCTCCTTTCACCATATTATCTATTCTGAACCCTTTAAAAAAATAAGTTGCACCATTTTCTCGTCATAGGTCCCGTTCTGCCTATTATGAGCAATAGAAATGTAATAAGCATATACTGAGAGGAGTGGAACCAAGACCTCCTTCCCCAGCCTCCACAGACCTCAGGATGGAATTGATAGGAAAGCATGTACAGGAATCACATGGGCCAACAACCATGTGGAATGAAAACTTCTTGGGGTGGAAAGGGTGGGGCACCAAGCAGCAGTGCAAAGAATTCAACTGAGAAATCCAGGCTCAGTGTGAAAAACTGTCCACAGGGTCCATCTACCAGGGCTCCCCTGAGAATTGTGGATCTGGAACTCGTTACCAACTTCCTGATCCCCACATAGAACCATAAAAGGCTAAACAGAGACCAGAGCATACAAACCCCAGTGGGATGGGGAAGAGAAATTAAGTAGAACTTTAAAATTCCCATGAATTTCATGTACTGTCAAACTGTGTTACTGTGATACTGTGTTGGCAACTTTCATGGAACTTAGACTTTGTCTCAAGGAATATATTTTTGGAGTGGGAGAGGAAGGGAAAGATACATTGGGAAGTGGAGAAAATGTAAAAAATAAACATAGCATTTTTTTTTTTACAATTAGAGTTTTCAAAGGATGGAATGTCCTACCTCAGGACATAGTGACTCTTCCTCAATGGAAGTCTACAAGAAAAGACTTGATGAACACTTTTTAAGTTTGTTGTGGAATGGGATTTTAATATAGAGTTGGATGAGGTAGTCTTTGAGATTCCTTCCAAATCTGAGACTCCATGATTTTGTGAGACACACAATAGCAATGCACAAAGCAGAGACTTCATTAGTTGGTGTTGTGAATATTGAGAACGGTTAAGTCAAACTTTGAGGGGAGAGAAACAGAAGTGTTCTTTACTATCTAAATAAATATTTTCTGAGTTGAATTTCTTTTTAGTCTGTTGCTTTCTGGGGAGCTGAAGAACTTTCAAGAGAAAGGAGTCAGACTTTAGGTACCCAGGAGGAGTTGAAGATGGGAACCAAAGAATTCAAAGACATTATCAGAGAGAATATTCCCCAAGATTGAATTTAGTCCAGGTCAGAGGTCAGGCAGGACCTGTTACACAAAGTTACACCCATTAGGTTAAATGTGCAGTATATACTAAGAGTTTATGGAATATCACATCCATCAAAACACCTGCCTAGCCTCCCTTGGTACATGTTAGTTAAGGGGAAAATGAGGAGAAATCCTTTTCTAAAAGAAGACAGTCCTCAGGGTAGAGGAGTTCCGGAAAACCTGAGCATCCTCTTCAGGAAGGATAAGGCCCCTCAG
>CM053584.1:125247803-125266964 GCA_028627135.1 Pseudochirops cupreus
GATAGCTCTAGTCCCAACTCAACTAGGACAAAATCCCTTCTCTCCATCTTCAAACCTCAACTTGAGAGGTGTAGGGCTAGACTGTGCTGAACTGGATTAGGCATCACCTGTGGCAGGATGGAAAAAGAAGTATGGGTAGTGAAAAAAGCACTGGACAAAGGAAACAAACATTTATTAAACACTTTCTGTATGCCAAGCTCTGTGATAAGCCTTTTACAAATTTCATTTGCTCTTCACAACAACTCTGGAAGGTAGATTCCATTATTGTCCTGATTATACATTGGAGGAAACTGAAGCAGATTTAGTTAAGGGACTTGTCCACAGTCACCTTGGTATCTGAGGCAGATATCTGAGGCCAGATTTGAATTCAAGTATTCATGACTCTAAGCTCAGCATCTACTGTACCACCTAGCTGCTGATAGAGAAAGACCAGGAGTCCAGAGACCTACCACTAACTAACTTTGTGACTTTGGGCAAATGATTCCACCTTTTGGAACCATAACTTTCTGATCTGTAACATAGGAAGACATTGGATTAGATTATTTCTGAAGCTATTGCCAGGCTCTAACATTGGTTATATGAACTTGATGTCTTCCAGAAGTTGTCCACCATGATGAGTAAAGAATAGTCCTTTTCAGATGACTTGGATCAAGAAGATGTGAGACTCTGAGCATGGATCAGCTCTGTGATGTCCTACAAAGAGAATTGGACTCAAAATTAATAAACTTATATCCTAATTCTGGTCTTTGGAAAGAATGTTGTACTAAATGATGACTTAAAATCAGAGAAATCACTAAGTTTCTATGGTTCTTTGTCTATCTAGACCTGACTAAGTAGTTGTCATGGAAATGAACCACAGCCATCTCAGATTTGGAAATAACTTCCCCGACATCATCTGTTCAATCTATATATGAACAAGGATCCATTCAACAACAAACCCAACAAGTGATCATGTAGGTTTTTCTTGACTTTTGGTGACAGAGGAACCCACTATATCTTGAAGAAGCCCATTCTGCTTTAGGATGGTACTGATTGGTAGGAAACACTGCCTTGCCATAAGTGAAAAATTTGCCTCTGTGACTTCCAACTGTTATCCATAGCCAAGCAGAGCAAATCTAAACTAATTCCACATTATGGTTCTTCAGATTCTGGTGTAATCCCAGTTTGAAACCTGGAATATTTCATGTACTGCCATTCAGAAAGGATTCTTGATTGGTGGACAAAATGATGATTCAACATCACAGTCCTATAAGCCAGAGTTGGTATGAGAGCTTTGACAGAAAATTCTTCATTTCCCTTTCAATATAGATTTCTGTGGTTCCAAACTCTTTTCAAGGAGAAATCCATGAAAAGAGAGGAGAATTCTCAGAGAGCAGCAGAAATGTGAAGGAACTGATAACTCAATACACCTCTGATTTCCAGCTTGCCTTCCTAAAGACTACAAAGAATTTCCCCTCTGGTGAGATTTGGGTGTCTCTTGATTGAATTGACATCTCTCGGTCTCAGGGGAGAGTTTCCTCTGTGTATTCTCTAACCTGTATGACTTTTCCAATTTCCACATGAAAAGTATTTAGACAAATGGGTTTATTCACTATCTGTGACTTTTTAAAAATACAACTAGCACTTAGTTGGAAGGACTCAAGTGTAACAATATTGGTCTGAGGTCATCCTTTCCTCTTTAATGGATAGTAACCAGTAAATTGTCTTCAACCTAAAAATCATGATCCCGACTAGAAATATTTAGGGAGGCAGGCAAATATAAGTGGCCAGCTTGTGACCCCTTCACCTGTTCCCTCTAGGTTTAAATCAAATTCTCCCTGCAAGAATGGTAGACAATGTCACAGAGATATTTATCCATACCTCCCTGTGAGCTGCATTTAGACAACTTTTATGAACATACACATCTTACCTGACAAAACACACATCACATTCTAAAATAACTATCATACTTCCCTTTCCAAGTCTCTTTTCATCCCCTCTTTTTTTGTGTCAAGCAGGAAGGTATCAGAGATATAAAATTAGAAATTTTTCAGTCATATAAACACATTTCATGGAATCTCGAGTACAAAATTACTACAATGATTACTACTACACCTATGATCTTTATTGTCCCAACCCAGAGGATGCTGAGAGAAAGAACAAAATGGAGACCTGAAAGTGATCAAAGAAAATTTTAAAAGTCTCAGGACCTAAGTCCAGGATTAAAATGGAGATGGAAGGGTCATGTGTTGGCAGGGTTGACAGAGCTGCCTTCAGTGGGAACCTTGTTTCTCTGTCATTTTGTGGGTTCTGGAGCTCTAAAATTTGTTTAGAGTCATATTTTGTAGGTATTTGAGGTGGTTATGGGGGAGCTGCGGAGTTCTCCTGATTCTATACCTCCATCTTGACTACGCCCCCACCTCCAAGTTTTCTTTGAAGTGATTTTACTTTCTATCCCTTCTCTCTGATATATGGAGTGATGCTACTCATGATCTTCCATTATATTTTTTGTTAAGATTTTATAAACAAGTATATAATTTAAACTACTGTTACATTTAGCTGCCATTTCTAGCAAGGTGACATATGTCAAGCATTTAGTGCCTAGCACATACAATAAATGTTTATTAATTGATTGATTGTTGACCAAGTAGTTTTTTAGGATATTTTGGCCTTCTTGTCGTGATAATGTAGCTAGGCTAAGCTTCCTTTGCATTACTTCATATAACTTTCTAGCTATTTCATGAGGTATATTTCGTATACTTTATATACCTATTATATTTCTCATTAACTAAATTGTGTGATATTAGACATCATTAATAATGGTGATGAGAGGATAAAGGGATTCAGAAAGATGCAAGTTATCAAAACAAAGGATACGGTCAGAAGAATAGCATACACCATTATTATCGCTAAATAAAAAGAATAATCCTATGTAACCTTTGTCAAGTCAGTTCGTTCCTATGAGCCTCAGTTCCTCATCTATGAAGTGATGAGGCTAAATTATGTAGTCTCTATAGTGCTTTCCAGCTCTAAATCAATGGCATTACATTTAGGAGAATTTAGACATTTTCTCTATGGCTCCAAGAAACAGAACTAATATCAGTTGGTGGATGTTGCAGATAGTCAGCATTCAGATCAATTAAAAAGGAAGATAATCTCACCATAACTGTGCAAAAAAATGAACAAGTTATTGTGACCGGTGGTGTGTTTCTCATTACCAATAGGGTTCATGCAGAGATATGACAACCACTTATCAGAGATCTTATGGAAAGGAAATAAACAGTGGTCTAGGGACTACAACATGGACTGGATCTGGAGTTAGAGAATGTTGATTCAAATCCCTGGGCAGTTACTAGCTCTATGACCTCGAAGATTTTACCTCATCAGTGTGGCTCTATTCCAGTAGTTCTCCACCTTCCTAATGCCGTGACCCTTTAATACAGTTCCTCATGTTGTAGTGACCCCAACCATAAAATTATTTTTGTTGCTATTTCATGGTCTATTCCCTCAACCATCATTAATCAAAGATCTCTAATATCCTTTTCCTCTCTAAAGTATATGGTCCTAGTAGTTCTCTATCTCTACAACTCTAGGGCAATGCTGCTATTAGTGAAGCTTTCTGAAGTAAAATGTCATAGCACTAAAAAAGAGGAAGGAAAACAGAGAAACTGGAACTCGTTTATCACTGACACTATAGCCTCCCAAGGATTAAGAGCTGAAAGAACATGATCCAATCCCAAGTCTGGTTCTTGGTCTTCTTTCTGTTCATGGGTAAGTTCTGGCTGTTGCCAGTCCCTCTCTGTTGTCCACCTGCCAGCTATCCATGTGGGCAGGAACATTGCTGAGATCTTCTGAGTAGTTTAGGGCTGAGATGGTAGTTTCCTTTTAGTTTGTGCTTTTAAATAATAATGCTAACCCTTATGGTTTCTGTCTGTAGCAAAATCCTAAGTAATTGAGTTTGTCAAAAACGTGGCTGTGAGAAGAGAATGCAAACACCAAATCTGGCCAGCATAATGCCTTTTCCTACTTTGAAGAAGATACTTATGAAATTTATTTGTATTTAGAATTCACCTGGCCTCTGTGGTTCTCAACCTTCCTAATGCCACGTGATCACCACAACATGAGGAACTGTATTAAAGGGTCACGGCATTAGGAAGGTGGAGAACCACTGATCTAGAGGAAAGCCCCTAGCACATAGTACCAGTCATCTATATGGGATTTATGAAAGGGAATTGACCAAAATTACCCAGGATGAAAAGGCAGGAAAGGGTTGCAACATGCACCATGGGAAGGATGAGATCACAGATGGATCAAAGTATGGAAGTAATATTTTTCCTTTCTGTTCTTTCCTCTTCACTCACATTGCCCCCACTTAGTTCAGTCTCTCATCTCTTCTGATTTAGATTATTGGGACAGTTTTCTAATTGACCTTTATACATTCACTCTTTATCCTCTCTAACTCATCCTTTAAACTTCCCCGCAAAAAATATATATAGCAAGAATGATTTTCTTCTCTACAGGTCCTTCATCTTCCTCTTAGGCTCTACTATTTGTTTCCCCAAATATTCCATCATGGACACTTTTCTCTTCTTTCTCTACATATTTGCCCTTGCTGAACTCATCTTCTTCAATGGTTTCAATTGTCACCTTAACAAAGATGATTTCCAAGGATCTATCTTCACTCCTATCTCTTTTCAGAACCTGGTTTATTTAATTCAGCAATCATTTATTATGAACCTGCATCTTCAAATAGTAGCTAGATATCTCCACTTAAATGTCCTTAGTGCAATATGCTCAAAAACTAACATGTCATCTTTCACCAAACTTCTCCCTCCTAACTTCTCTATTTCTGGTAATGTCCCACCATTTCCCAAGAACTTTGTTACTCTCTCTCTTGCTCCCCTCACTATATGTGTATCTCTTTCTGTGTCTCTGTCTTTCACATTAAAAAGGTCAGAGTAGATTGGAAAGATCGGACAATTCAAATAAGATGAAATATAATAGGAATAAATGAAATAGCCAGTGTCTGGGTTCACAAAATCAGTTGTACAAATGGTGATTACACATTAGTGTAAATGAAATTTCAGGAAAGAAGTTTAACATAGCAGAGAGGGGAAGAACATGATAAAGTATAGAATGTAAAACCTCTGGTTTGGGGTTGAGAGAAAAGACTCCTGCAAAGGAAAAAAAGGCATAGAAAGGAGGAGGGTGGAGGTACAAATCCAGCAGCATAATCATTCTTCCTCTTCCTACAAATGAGTCTTGACTAGATACAATCAGGTTCTAAAAGCATTTCCTGAAATTTCTCTTACTCTTATAATCTTTACTCCCCCTCCTCCCAAAAAAACTTTTTACAAAGACTTGGGAAAAATTATATTTGAACAAACATGACAAAATTGAGGTAGATAGGTCCCCTCCTCTGTCTCAGAATCCAGAGGGCTCATAATCTGAAGCCTGCTGAAACAGGGATATAGTTGAAATTCTTTTTATACCATAGCGAGGCATGTAAATCTCATTTCATGATTTTATTTTGGGTTTTGTGATTTCATTAATACAGAGAAAGAAGAAATAGCCTTTCCAAATACAGATCTATTTTTCTACACAATATAGTCTTAAAGGATTGCTTGGGGGTAACTGATTTAAGTGACAGGTTCAGTGACACAGACAGGACATGTCAGAGCTGAACCCAAGCCATCCTAACTCTGAGGCCATCCCTGCATCCATTGCACAACTTTGCTTCTCTTTGAAGAATAAAGTTTAAAAAAGCAAACAAACTAGAGAGTCCATCATTTAAAGAATACTATCAAGAATTCTTCTATAAGGTGAATAATAAGCCCTGATATGTTAATGAGGTACCATGGACAGAGAGCTGGACTTGGAGTCAGAGACCCAGGTTCAAATCCTGCCTCAAAGAGGCAGCTAGGTGGCACAGTGGATAGAACACTAATTCTAGAGTCAGGAAGACTTGAGTTCAAATTTGCCCTCAGGCACTCACTGGCTGTGTGACTCTAGGTAAGTCAGATTGCCTCCTTCTCTCTACAAAAAAAAATCCTGCTATGACATTCATTAACTGTGTGTCCACAGGCATGTCACCTTACCACTCCAGGTATCAGGAAACTTTCTAAGACTTTTATCTATTAAAAGTTATAGATGGTTTACATATGAATTAAAGGAGGAATTTCTCAAACTAAAGAATTCAGATCCTTGATATATTAATACAGATTTCCATGTAGAATATATTCATGATCTATAAAAATAATGTAATTCTCCTACCCTGAAGTAATTTCTGGGGGAAGAGGACAGAAGAAGTTTCCATGATAGTTAGTTCTCAAGGAACTACATAAGGTGGGCTAAAGAGAATCTGGGAATCCTTGAAGGAGCCTTGTAGTAACTTTCCAAGCAAGTTGTCATTCAGCATTCACTTGAAGATCTCCAGTAATGGGGAGCTCGCTACCTTCCGGAGGATGAATGTTCATATCACTGATAGATATTCCTGCTTGATAGGTACAAAAGCAAGAGCAGAAAGCTTTATCTGATTGAATCAGTATTTTATAATTGTAGAATACACTTTCAACTAAGTTACCTTCCTTTTGGTCATTAAATGGACTTCTAGTCTCATTCCATTTGAGTCCTGAACATAAATCACCTAATTTAGGCCTCATCTACATAAGACATTTAATTGCACTTCTGGAATGGAATCTGTGGTACTTAACTCAAATCATAAAACTGTTAAGCTTCAGGAATGTCCAGGGCTGAGGGTTGAACTTGGCTATGGTTGTAGTCCCTCATTTCCATCTGCAGGACCAGGAACTTCTAGAGCATTAGTTCTCAGCCTTCCTAATGCCGTGACCCTTAAGTAGCAATGAAAATAATTTTATGGCTGGGGGTCACCACAACATGAGGAACTGTATTAAAGGGTCGCAGCATTAGGAAGATTGAGAACCACTGTTCTAGAGAGAACCCAGCCCCACTGATGGTAATAGGGGCTGGGGCAGAGTCAGTCATTCTACCTCTCGAGATCCTAGCTGGAAAACTATTGAGAAAAATGCCTGGTCTTCCATATACCAGTTGCTATTGTACAGGGCAAATAGGGAATGCTGGAAATGGAGTCAGGAAGATCTGGATTCAAATCCTACTTCTAATCCTTACTACCCCTAGGACACTGGACGAACTACTTAGCCTCTGAGGTTTATCTGGTCTGCTATAGAAGGACTACATCTGAGTTGGCAGAAGGAATTCTCACATCAACCAATATGCACATCCTTGATGTGCACAGATTGGGCAATGCACTTGTTTGATGGACTAATATAATGCAAATTTTCATAGAGAAAATTGTCAGAGTTCTCTTACACCAAAAAATTTCAGTGGGGGGGGGGGGGGACTTGAGGGAGATTTCACAGTATGGTGCTTCCTCAAGGAATTGTAAGGTGGGGCTAAGAAGAATTACAAAATATCAGAGTCATATAATAAAACCCATACTCAAACAAATTCCAAGTACAACTTTCCCCCAAACTTGTCATCACATCTCTATTTTAAGAAATCTGCTTATTAAGAACTTATTACCAGGGTGGCTAGGTGATCCAGTGAATAGAGCACTGGCTCTGGAGACAGGAGGACCTAAGTTCAAATCCAGCCTCAGACACTTCACACAAAACTAGCCATGTGACCTTGGGCAAGTCACAACCCTATTGCCCTACCTTACCCCTCCAAAAAGAAAAAAAAAAGAATTTATAACCTTCCAAGCTTCCACATCTACTTTTATAATGGCATCGACAGGACTTATCCCAAAGCATGGGCTAAGGTATTGCTATGGGATAGGAATCACGTTTAATGGCTATTACAGTCTCCTTTTTGCTTTTACAGAACCCAGAGCTTCCAGAGAGAATGATGCCCCAATAACGGTGATTGGGATTCTGGGAGAGTCAGCTATTCTACCCATGGAAATACCAACTGGATATAAACTTGAGAACATTAACTGGGCTTCCCATACACCTGTTGCTCTTGTGCAACCAGAAGAAACATCAGTCAAGATCATTACAACCCATCGAAATTATATGGGACGACTGAACGTCTCATCCAAGACTTACAACTTAAAGATTAGCCCTCTGAAGATGGAGGATGCTGGAAAGTACAGAGCTGACATAAATGTTCAGAAACCTAAAACTACCAACACCATCACCATCACCAAGAACTATATCCTGCATGTGTACAGTAAGTCTATAGACGTGGACCCATTGAATATTTGGAGTGAAAGGGACCAAAGAGGCCCTCTAGTCCAACCCCTCATTTCTCATCCAAGGAAACTGAAGAAGCGAGGCAATTTTTCTAAAGTCACATATGTAGTATTACAACTAGAAAAAGAAATGCAGTTCCTTGATTTAGTTCTTTCTTATTTTACTGGGTTATTTTCCAAATTATTCTTCAAAAAAATACTAAAGTGTTCAATCAAAGTTTCCCTGAATCAGTCAGTGGCTATCACTATGAGAACTCAGCACTATACAAGAAAGTCTGGGGAGGGAGAGGTCTAGAAAGGACATGGGTCTTGTCTTCAGGCAGATTTTGCCCTTGCATCTCTCACTATTGGCTTTTTCCTATTTGCCTACAAAAATGTTCAGGTCTCCCTAAGAATAAAAAAAGAATTTTTCCTTAAACCCTGTCACTCATCCAGCTATTATCCCATTAGTCTCCTACTATCTGCTGCTAAACTCCTGAAAAATACTGTCTATACTCAATGGTTCTTCTGCACTACTCACCTTCTCAGCCCCTGATAAAATAGCTCAGACTCAAATGACTCTATAGAAACTGTCCTCTCTAAAGTTTTCAATGACCTTATAAATGCCAGATTCCAAGGTTGTTTTTTTTTCCAGTCTTCTTCATCCTTGAACCCTCTGCAATATATAATATTGTTGATCATTTCTATGGTCCTAAAATTTCCTCTTACTGGATACTTCTTCTTCCATTGATTTAAAAAACAATATATTTTTTTCTGTTTTTCTTTTACTTCCCTAAATGCTCCCTTTCTGTCCCCTTCATTGATTCTCCTGGTTATACTTCACCTTTTAATATGGGTGTTCTCAAGGTTCTGTCCTTGGTCCTCTTCTCTTCCTATACTTTTACTACTTAGCACTTCATTCATTACCACTTTGATGAAAATGACTCCAAAGTCTTCATCTGCTTGCCTTGTATATAGGTTACTTTAGCAAGAATGTTTCTCAAAACTGACTTATAGAGAGTTCCAAATTTGAAAAATTAACAAAGTTTTATAAGGAAGGTGGCTTCATTATAGACTCATTCTTGTGCCTTGTATTGTTCCATCTTATAGAACAACTGGCACCGCCAAAAATTACTTGGAATACTGTAACCTCTGAGAAAACCTGTAACATCACTCTGACATGCTTCGTGGAGGAGGGAGGAGAAGCTGTAAAGTACCAGTGGATCCCTCTGGGAGAACAAGCTGTTCAAACCGAAGGGAAATCTAGGCTTTTCATCTTCCAAAGACCTGAGGATGCTCCCATAAATTACACGTGCACAGCCACAAACCCTGGCAGCAACAATTCTCAATCCATACTTCTCCAACATCCTTGTGTAGGTAATCATCTGTCCCTTCTCCCCAAAAGCCTCAGGGAACACCCTAGGTAGCTAGGGTGGAAGTGGGTCTCAGAAATTCTGGTCTTTATATGGTCAGTGTCAAGCTAGAACCAATGAGGATAGAAATCAAATCCACTCAAGGTCACAAGTACCTTTCAGTTCAATTTAAATCAACAAATTTGGTAAGGTCTACTATGGACTGTGTTGTGCTACATGCTGAAAAAAGGAAGGCACAGTCCCTGACCCTCATGAAACCTGAATTCTAATTGGGGTTATACTAATACATATAACTAAAATAATAATAATATATGACAAGTACATTAAATATGTATAAAGCAAAGTGTTCCCTAAAGTCTGAGTGGGAAAATTATTTTTTTTACAGATGGGCTGGGAATGACTCCATGGAGAAGACAGAATTTGAACTAGCTTCTAAAGTATGCAAATGAGAGATGAATTTAATATAGAACTGATTTTATTATAGTCCCTTAAATCTTGTAAAATACTTTGTATATGTTGTCACATTTGATCCCCACAACACTAGAGGATAAAGACTTAGGAAATTAAGCCTAACAGATTGGTTCAAATCACATAATGAGTAATTAACTAAGAAGTATATTTTAAGTGCATACAATATTCAAGGCACTCTGTTAAGCACATACAAAGAAAAAGAAAAGCTGGTCCTGTCCTCAGATAGTATGTTTTCTTTGGGGGAGATATAATATATGCCAATAAGTAAATAGAGAATATAAAAAGGTAAGCATAAGAGAATGTTAGGGATAAAGCATTAGCAACTGGGAGGATCAGGGATAGCACCCAATATGAGATTTCAAAAGAACTAGGACATCCAAGAGGAGCAGCATCCCGAGCGTAGGGGACAGCTTGGACAAAGGCACAGAGATGGGAATCTCAAGTTTGGGGAAAGCAAATAAGTCAATTTGGGCCTGAAATGTAGTGAATATGAGAGGCAGTGATATGTCTGGAAAGGTAAACTGGAGTCATATCATGAAGCCCTTTAAATACCAGACTAAGGATTCTTCAGCTTATCCTAGAGAGAGTCTACTGAGAGTCACTGAAGGGGATGAGGGTGGTGTGACATGGTCAGAACCAGGTTACAGAAATATCACTTTGTTGACTGTGTTTAGGACAGAGTGGAAAAGAGAGAAATTGGAAGGAGGAAAACTACTTTAAAAGTTCTTACAAAAGTCCAGGTAAGAGGTGCTGAGATCCCGAATGGGGAGTGTATGCAGGTAACCTCTGTGTTGGTAATCATCTGTCCTCGTCTATCTAAAACTTCACAGCTACAGCAAGGAGGCTGAAGGGAGTCTGGTCTTCAAAGAACCAGAGTCAATTTAAAGTACAATAGGAAGGGAACCTATATCCAGTACCTTTCAATTCAATTTAATTCAATAAAATAATCATGTATTAAGACCTGTGATCACATGAGCATGGTGCTATATATGAAGAGGTAAGACATAGACCCTGCCCTTATGGACCTTACAATGAACTAAAGGGATAAAGAACCAACATAGCTATAATTAATCATAGTATATAGAAAAGTGCAAAGCACAATATAAAGTTCAAAGAAGGTTGTTATGTACTGGTGAACACAGGAAGGAATTTCATAGAGGAACTGACATTTGGATTTTGAGGGATAACTAGAGTTTCAACTGCTGACAATTCTATAGTACTTTAAAATTTGCAAAGTGTTTTACAGACATTCTTTCATTTGAATCTCACATCAACCCTATGAGGTAGGTAATGTAGGTATTATTATAATCTCTTTTTCACGTAGGAAGAAAGAAAGACTCAGATTTTCCCAGAATCAACAGCTAGTAAACAACTGATTAATCAACAAAAATTGGTTAAGCATCTACTCTATGCAAGACACTGGGATATTCAATGAGGATAGAAAAACAAAGTAAAATAATCCCTGCCTTCAAGGAGTTTGCATTCTACCATTAATATACAAAAAGACATTCAAAGATGAGAAAATAGAAGTAAATGCAACCTAGTTTTGGGTAGTTCTAGAGAGGTCTCTTGTAGGAAATGATACCTAAGTTGAACCTGGAGGAAAACTAAGGATTCCAAGAGGCAAGGGGTGGGCCTGAATGCTTTCTAGGGTCAAGGACAACCTTTGCAAAGGCACAGAGGTGGAAGTTAGGGCTTCACCAATAGAGAACAAGTAAGCCAGTTTAACTAGAACATAAAGGGATATAATATGAAATAAACCTGGAAAGGCAGGCTGAAGCCAAATGGTGACGGTTTTAAAGGACAGGCTAAGAATTTTGCATGTTGTTCCAGAAACAATAGGAAAGATTCATGAATGGTAGAATTGCATAGTCATTTTGGTAGCTCTGGGTGGACTGATCAGAGGATGGAATGGAAGCAGGGAAATCAATTAGGTGGTTATAGCAGCAGTCCAGGTGAAGGGTCACAACGGCTTGTACTGGTACAGTAACTATTTGTGTGAAGAGAAGAAAAGAATTAGAAAGATGTTGTGGAGATACAAAATCCAAGACTTGGAGACTAATCTTATATGGTTGAAGAGGAAGAAGGAAAAATTCAGAACAACTCCAAAGTTGTCAATATGAGTGACTAGAACCTTTCCAGTGTTCTCAATAGTCATAGGGAAGTTTATGAGAGAAATAGGTTTAGAGGGAGGAAAATGAAGAGAGAATTTTTGAACTCGTTGAGTTTGAATTTTAAGTCACTCATGTAAAGATGCAGTTGGAGACATAGAAGAGAGATGGCAACTAGATAAATGGCTTGGAGAGTCACTATATAAGGATGATAACTGAACTGATAGAAGTTCTTGAGATCACCAAAGCAGAAATAACAAAGAGTGAAGAGAAGATGGCCCAGGACAAGATACTCATGTCTAATTAGTAGCCAGTCATTATATCATGATTGAAGGATTACAAAGCACTTTACATGTATTAACTTATCTGATACTTATAACTCTATGAAGAAGGTACTATAATTTTCTCCATTTTAGAGATGAGAAAATTGAGACAGAGAGGTTTAGTGACTTGCCCAGGGTCACATAGCAGGTAATTTGTCTGAAGCAGGATTAAAACTCAGGTCTTGTTGACTCCAAATTCCATGCTTTGCCCACTGTGCTACCTAGTTGCTGGGGGAAAGGGGAGGGTGGTGGTAGTGGTGGTAAAAAAAAAAAAAAGGAGCAATGGGATTAAGCATGGATGATGATTGTGCAAAACCTACTGAGAAGAAACAATAACATGTAGAAAAAGAGCCAGAAAGAGCAATGTCCCAAAAATCTAGGAAGGAGAGTATCTATGAGGAGTGGACAGTCACAGGGTCAGACTTTGCACAGAGGTCAAGAAAGAAGAGGACTGAGAAAAGATCATGGAATTTACAAATTAACCTATTAATTAGTTGCCTTAGTATTAATTATTAGTGTTATTAGCAGTTAGCCACTTTAGCTAAAGTGGTTTTTGTTGAGTGGTGAGGTCAGATACCAGATTCCAAGAAGTGTACTTAGTGATTGGCAAGAAAGTAGTGATAGCTGTTTCTAGGTATGAAGTGAATATTTGATATTTGAAGAGATGGCAGAATCAAATGCACTTTTATAATTACTGAGTAGATCTGGACATCTGTAGGCAGCAAGACAATCTCAGGTGATAAACCAGAAATTAAAGTACACAAGGATGATGGAAAGGTCAAGCTGCTGCTGTAAGGGACCAGAAGGGTTCAAGGGAATTGAGGGCACAAGAAGAGGAGTTGGCCTTAAAAAATAGAAGTATCACCTCTTCCTTTAAGACTGGGTCAAAGGGTGAGAGAATGAGGGAATGATGCCAGTACTGGTACGGAAACTGTTTGGTAACCCCCCATGTCTACATATCTGACCTTACTCTCCCCCACATCAATCTCACCTCAATAATAATGGGACATTTAATAACGGATGGCCTCTAGGCACCTTAAACTCACCAAAGAGCTTGATATCTTTCTCTCCACACCACAATTCTTGTGAACCTTTTTATTTCTCACCATGATCTAATCAGATCTCCTCAGCTCCCATGAACTTAATGATCATCTCTGATAATGCTGATGATTTTCAAACCTACCTCTCCTGTCCCAGTGTCTCTGCTGATGGCTAATCTTGTACACCCAACTGCACTTCAGACATCTCAAAGCAGATGTCTAGTAGACATCATAAACTCAGGATTTCCACAACAAAACTCATGATCTTTCTGAATAAGCCCTCCCCTCTCTCTCCTGCCTTCTTCATTAACGAACAGGACAGTACCATCCTCCCAGAAATTGCAACCTAGAAGTCATCTAGGACTCCTCACTCTCCTTTACTCCTCATGTCCAATTGTTTCCAAAGCCTGTGGATTTCACCTCTGCAATAAATATACCTTGAGTATGCCCTCTTCTTTCCTCCGAAATTGCCACCACTCTAATGTAAGCCCTCTTCACCCCTTCCTGGATTTTTGCAATAGCCTGCTGCTGGGTCTGTCTGCTTCAAATCTCTCCCCATTCCAATCTATCTTCCATTAACTAGAGGGATTTTCTTAAAATAAAGGTCTGATCATGTCACTCTCCCCTATCCCTACTCAAGAAATTCCAATGGCTTACCATTTCCTCCAGGAACAAATATGAAGTCCTCTTCCTGGCATTCAAAGTTTTTCATATCCTAGCCTTCTACATTTCTAATCTCCTTATTCCTTATTTCCCCATATAGTAAATAAAATGCATTGCCATCTATTTTGCCAATGTTCTCTGAGGACCATGGGGCCTTTGTAACTGACTTACAACTGAGATTTCACACATATTTTGTCTTCCTACTAGAACCTGAGGTTAATGACAGGAAGAATTGCCTTATTTTTCTATTTCTGTCCACAAAGGTTAACATACTGCTTTACACCTAGTAAGCACTCAATAAATCCTCTTTTTCCTTCTTTCCTCTTTATTCTTCCCACATCTTTCAGTCTCTCCCCTCTTAGATCCACGCTCTTCATGGCTAACAAAGTGATATTCCTAAAGCATAGGCCCGACTCTGTCACTTCTCTGCTTAACAAGGTTCAGTGATTCTGTATTGCCTCTAGAATCCAAATACAAACTCTTTTGTTTGGCATTTAAAGCCCCTCACAACCTGATTCCAGCCTATCTTTCTAAATTTGTTACACATTAATCTCTTTCATGAACACTGTCTTTAAGCCTGACTGTCCATCTGGCTTTTCTTCAAGCAAGACACTCCAGCTATTCACTATTCCTTTGTAAAATGAGTCCCTTTGTTTGGAATGCCCTGCGACCTTGCCTCCACCTCTTAGAATCCCATTCTTCTTTCTATGCTTAACAGAAATGTGATCTCATACATGAAGCCTTTCCTAATTCCTCCAGCTATCAGTGGCTCCTAAATTATTCTCTATTTCTTTTCTACATATTCTTAAATATGTGCATATTGTTTATTCAGATAGGAAATAAGCCCCTGGAATCAAGAGACTGTTTCATCTTTGTCTACGTTACCCTACCATCAAGGGAAAGGGCCTGGCATAGAGTAGGTGCTTAATAAATTTTTGTTGATTGAATGATTGATCAATAGGGTCAAGAAGGGGGGAGGCAGGTGGTACAGTGAATAGAGCACCTGGCCCTGGAGTCAGAAGGACCTGAGTTCAAATCCAGCCTCAGACCCTTAACACTTACTAGTTGTGTGACCTTGGGCAAGTCACTTAACCCCAATTGCACTCCAAAAAGCAAAAAAAAAAAAATAGGGTCAAGAACGTGAGGGGAGAGGAGTGAAGTCAAAGAAGAGGGAGTGTACTGGAAAGGGAGAGAGCAACTGGAGCTCACAAGGAGGATGAATAGGTTAAATAAGAATGAGATAGAATTAGAGATAGGAAGAAAAGATATCATACTCTAAGAGAGGAACAAAAAAGTCCCTGAATCATGCAAGTCAAATATTTATGGGCAGTGATGAGATAAATGGTATAACCATTCCTTTATGACTGAGGTAGAGGCAGGGCTGTGCTGGGTCGATTGTTAAATTTTCAGGGTGAGCAGCTACACCTTAGAAATCAACAATAGCTAAAAATGAGGTCACACTTTATTGTTTTCTTGATTGTCTAGAAATATCAGATATGCAAAGTAAGACAGGAACCAGAATAGATAATGACCTAAAGGTAATCTTTGGTTTTCTAAGTTAATATGCTACCTGCCTGGATCCTTATATATTTTTTGAATGAGTTTGACACCATTGGTGATATAGGAACAGGTTAATTATACACATTTAGCTTAAAAGTGCATTGTAAGTGCTTTTTTTTTTCAGAGAGCCAGTTGTTAAACATCTACCCCTAAGTAAACATCTAGATCAAGGAAGTGGAAGAGAGTAAGGAATTTAATGACCAGGATGTTTGAGTGGAAATAAAAATGGATTTTGAAGCCCCCAAGTACAAGGAGGGCATTAGGATGGAGACAATGCTAAACTCCTCAAAAAAGAGGGGAAAGTTCAATGGTAGCCAGTAGATAGAACCAGAATCTGGCCAAGGTAATAGGTGGCAAAGTGGATAGAGTGCTTGGCCCAGAGTCAGAAAGAAATAAATATCTCCCCCAGTTCAAATCTAGCCTCATACACTTACTAGTTGTGTGACCCTGGGTAAGTCACTTAACCCTATTTGCTTCAGTTTTTTTCATCTATAAAATGAACTGGAAAAGGAAATGGAAAACTGTTCCTGTATTTTTGCCAAGAAAATCCCAAATAGGCTCATGAAGACTTGAATACAACTGAATATGACCTATGTACAAACTGTATTCTGAGATTTCCCAAGTATATTCTGAGTTGGAGCATAATCAGAGCAAGACAGTGAGTGATTTTTTTAGAGGAGCTCCAAGATTGAATACAGTTTGTTAGAGCTAAGAACACATGGTTCTGGGACACAGATCATATTATGTATTGATTTTGTATACGTATTTAGTATTTCTTCATTATATACGTGTCGCTACAGGACCATACAGGCTTCTTGAGGGCAGGGACTAGTCTGTTTTTTTTTTCCTTTTTACACATAGTACCTAGCTCAGTGATTAGCACATAGGAGGAAGTATAACCATGGTTGAATTTAATGGAAGGAGAGAAAGTACACTCTTACATGTCAGGATGGCCAGTACTAACGTCTTCAAGGAAGAAATCAAGAATATTAGAATGTGTGAGGAAGAGACTATGAAAGGTAGCTTGTTAACAATATAATGAGGCTTTCAGAGGGTAGAGTGGAAAGAACAGAAGGGAGCCAGGACTTAGGAGGGACAGAATCAGGAGGGGCAGGATGGGGATGAAGGAGAGGTAATAGTAACAGAGAAAGGGAATTTTAGCCCGTTGGGCCTTTGACTATGAAACACAGGTATTTTGAAGGAGGAAGATAGAGTCCAAGTGTCATAGGACAGTAGACTGTCAAACCTTTCCTAATAAGTAATAATACTGTTTTAGGTGTTCCTTTGTTTTGGGCAAGGTAGCAAGCAGGGAGGGAAGATCCCAATGACTCCATGGGAAGAGGCCTGGTTTTACCTAGGTAAGGATGGAGGCAGAATTCAAACCCATATCTTCCTGACTCTGGAGCCAGCACTCCATTCACTGTACCATGCTGCCTCTCACGAAGAGGGGAAAGGACATTCTAGGAATGGAGAGCAAAGAGGAGTGAGAAGGGCAGTATAGATTCAGGAGGAGATGAAAGGAGAACAGAGTTCAATAGTGTGAGCAAAATCATGAAGGCAAATGAGTCTTACTCATTAGGCAATGGGGAGTCAAAGAAGATTTTTGAGAAAAGAGTTACACAACTAAATCTATGCATAAAGATTCTAAGTCTATAATCCAGATTTCCAGGAGAATAAAACCACAATCTCTCTTAAAGGCCATACTCCCAATCTCTTTGAAAAGGGTTTTTCTTGGACACTGGGGTGAGGTGTGGCTCTGGCAGGAACCCAGGATTCAGCTAAATACATTCACCTCCTGAGTCAGTCCAATGAGGATTCTGATCAAAACAAAACTAAATTGGTCAGGAGGTCTCCTCACCACTCTTTGCCATGTCCCCTTTCAGGTACTTTAGTTACTTTTGGTCCTCTCTGGTATACTCTCCTGTCTGTCTTGGAAATACTGATCGTCATCATTCTGGCTGGAGTGGGCTTTTATCTGTGGCACAAGAGAAAACAAGGTAGGATTTTCTGAGAGGCAATGCAGAGCAACACACCTTCTTTGGGTTTGAGTTCTGATTTCCTTGAGGTCTTAATATGGAGGAGGGAGAGGGAAAGGAGTCTTTAGGACATCCCCTCCCCCACTTTCTCTTTCCTCTCATTCCCTAACATTAAGATATTATGATATGCATTTCCTTTGTACAACATTTTATCATTTCCAAAGTCCTTTAACACACATCATCATAAATCCATGAAGACCTTAGTAATCACCAAGTCAAAGAACCAGAATCTCTGAGTTGGAGGGGACTGCAGATGAGGAAGCCAACCTGCACCTGAATGAAAATGCCAGGAACAACCTCTACCCCGTAGTCCTCCATCCTCTGCCCGAAGATTTCCAGAAATAGAGCTGTGATCTGTAGAGCAGATGTTTTCTCTTTTGAATTCTCCTAGTTATTAGCAAGTTGTATTTTTCTTACAAGGAGATTAAATCTGCTTCTGTGCAATTTCTACCCATTCGTTGCTATCAGTTCTGCCCTCTGCAGTCAGCATAGTCCTTAAAATAATTCAGGACAACTGCTCTTCTCCTGGTCACATGACCTCCACTCTTTCAACCAATCTTCATAGGACATGATCTTGAAATCCTTCATCATTGTGTTCTCCCTCTATGTCCACCCCATTCCCAGACATTCTCTGACCTTTACTTTTAGCATTAGCATTTTGCCTTTGTCTTTAGCATTGCTTCCTAAAAATAGCGTGCCCAGAACTGAATGCAGCAATACAGATTTGATCTGATTAAGACAGAACATGGGGGGGCGGAGCCAAGATGGCGGCGTATCAGCGGCAACATATCGCAGCTCTCACATAGCCACCCCAAAATACCCATAAAATAGGACTCTAAACCAATCCTAGAACTCCAAAACGCACACAAAGATACTTCCCACTAAAGTCAGCTCGGCTAGGAGGAACCATATCAGCACTGCAAACCGAAACCAGCCTGCCCTGAAGCAGCGGCTGTGCCCTGGGGGCGGCTGGACGGGAGGAGTCGAGGAGCTGAGGAGCTTCAGGTGAGCGGATTAGCGGCAGCTGTGAATGGGAATTGTGAAAGGGGGAGATAAGCAGTCCCGCCAGAAGGCCTTCAGAGTGGAAAAGCAAAAGGCAGAGATTTTGCACCCGCCTTGGCGTTGTAGCTTCCTGCCCCAGCCTGCAGGCAGCAGGGGGACTGAGCGATTGTTATTGGGCCAGAGCTCTCGCGTTGAGCGGCCTGGACGGATCGCCATCTTGGGCCTCGGTCTTGGAGTCTTTATTATCCAGTCTGCCGGAAGTATATAGGAAGAGTTCCCAGCCTCTTCCTAAGAGCTATGGCAGCCAGGAGGACCCCAGCGATTTGGGACAGAGCTTTCCCTTCTGGAAGCAGAGCCCCACAGAGATTTAAAAAAAAAATCACGGTCTGAA
>CM053584.1:125267464-125355183 GCA_028627135.1 Pseudochirops cupreus
AGGGGAAAATGAGGAGAAATCCTTTTCTAAAAGAAGACAGTCCTCAGGGTAGAGGAGTTCCGGAAAACCTGAGCATCCTCTTCAGGAAGGATAAGGCCCCTCAGGGATAGCTCTAGTCCCAACTCAACTAGGACAAAATCCCTTCTCTCCATCTTCAAACCTCAACTTGAGAGGTGTAGGGCTAGACTGTGCTGAACTGAATTAGGCATCACCTGTGGCAGGGTGGAAAAAGAAGTATGGGTAGTGAAAAGAGCGCTGGACAAAGGAAACAAACATTTGTTAAGCATTGGCTATATGCCAAGCTCTGTGATAAGCTTTTTACAAATCTCATTTGCTCTTCACAACCACTCTGGAAGGTAGATTCCATTATTGTCTCCATTTTACATTGGAGGAAACTGAAGCAGATTTAGTTAAGGGACTTTTCCACAGTCACCCTGGTATCTGAGGCCAAATTTGAACTCAAGTATTCATAACTCCAAGCTCAGCATCCACTGTACCACCTAGATGCTGATGGACAAAGACCAGGAGTCCAGAGACTTATCCCTAATAAGCTTTGTGACTTTGGGCAAGTGATTCTGCCTTTTGGAACCATAACTTTCTGATCTGTAATATAGGAAGAAATTGGATTAGATTATTTCTGAAGTTATTACCAGGCTCTAACATTCCCTGATTATATGAACTTGATGTCTTCCAGAGGCTGTCTCACCACGATAAGCAAGAAATGGTCTTCCTTTTCAGAAGATTTGGATCAGGGAGATGTGAGACTCTGGGCATGGATCAGCTCTGTGATGTCCTATAAAGGGAACTGGATGGAAAATTAATAAACTTGCATCCTAATTCTGGTATTTTTTAAATTTTATTTTAGGCTCAAGTGACATTAATACCAAATAGGGAAAAGAAACAAAAACATATCATGAACTTAAATGTTGGAACTTAAGTACAAAGTTAAAAAGGGTGAAAAGCATAACATGTGCATAGCAGAATATAAGAAAGGATTCAAAATATGTAACAATAAATTTTTATTTCAAGAAAGCCCGCATGGTAAATAATACACGTTATATTGAGACTTGTTCGTCTTTGCTTCCTTGTAAGTTTTCTTTTGTTCTCTGCTGTGCACTTTTTTACTTTGTTCTTTATTTATCTTCCCCCACCCCCACCCCAGGAAGGCTACCATTAAGTCTGGATATGTTTCTTTATAGCTACAGATATATACACACATATATGGACGTATACTTTCCCAAACAAATTCTACTCTTGATGTTTGTTTTCATGTTTGTTCATATCTCTTGTTTCCTATCCCTCCTGACTCCTCTACTTCTACTTGCTGCCTTGTCCTTCTGTTACTTGCCTACCCCCCCCTCCAAGAATCCCTCCCCGGTTGTCCTATTGCCATAAATCTGAACACTCTTCCATACCTCACTTTTACCTATGCCCTCACCTTCCCTTCTAAAGACCCTCCCTTGTCCTCTCCCCCCTACATATGCCCCCACCATTTTAGTTCTTCTCAATTTAGACTTTTATGCTCTTCTAAATATATATGTATTATTCCCTCTTAAACCAATTCCCAATGAAAGTAGGTTACTAGAACTACCAGCCCTCCTCCCCTAATTCCTCTGTATCAACTCTTCCTATTGCACCTCGTTTGTATAAAATAATTACTTTTTTTAGCTGCTGCTAAATGGTTTTACTTTTTAAATTCATATCATAGTCTTTCTTCAGAGATACCCAATTATTAATAACAATGTTAGATATACTTTTACATTTTATATATATATAAAGTAAATGGTGCGTTCTTATTGAATCCCTTATAATCAGTCTTTGATACGTACCTTATATTTCTCTTGGCTCTTGTATGTCAAATCTTCTATTAAGTTCAAATTTTTTTAAACAAAATCTTGAAAATCTAAGAGTTGATCAAATGTCCATTTTTTTTTTCGTTCAGGATTATGCTTAACTGTGTTGAGCATGATATTTTCAGCTGGAGTCCCAGTTCTTTTGCCCTTTGATATATAGTGTTCCAAGACCTGAGGTCCTTTAAATGTTTCTGCTGCCAGGTCTTGTGTGATTCTAATTGTGGCATCATCATATTTAAATTGTTTTATTCTTGTTGGTTTTAATATTTCATCCTTGAGCTGGGGGTTTCAGAATTTAACCATGATATCCCTATGAGTTTTCCTCATAGGATCTCTTTTAAGTGGTGATCAATGGATTTTTTTCTATTTCTACTTTCCGCCTTTGTTCTAATGCTTCAGGACAATATTCTTTAATTATATCTTCTATCATTGCATCAAGATTATTTTTTGATCATAACTTTCAATTAGTCCAATTATTTTTATGTTTTTTCTTCTTGATCTATTCTCCAAATCCATTGGGGGTTTTTTTTAAATAAAATGTTTTACTATCTCTTTGATTTTTTCATTATTCATATTTTGTTTAATTATTTTGTAATTTCTTATAATTTTGCAGAAAATTATTCTCAAAATTGTCCCAAGAAGACCTCTGTGGTGCCCCATTCATATTTATTTTTACCCTTACTTTGTTTGGCCTTAAGCTCCTATTTCATCTCTTTTATGGGTGAAAATCTTGAGAGCTTAGAAATTTCTAACTTACTCCACCATCTTCCCAGAATCCTCAGTCTAATTCTGGTCTTGTGGAAAGAATGTTGTACTAAATGAGGGCTTAAAATCTAGAGAAATCTCTAAGATTCTCTGGTTCTTTGTCCATGACTAGTTAGGTCAACTAGACCTGGTTATGTAGTTGTCATAGAATACTCTAAAATCAACCACCACCATCTCAGAATTGGAAATTACTTCCCAGATACCATCTGTTCAATCTATAAATGAACAAAGATCCACTCAACAACAAACCCAAGAAGTGATCAACCAGGTTTTACTTGCCTTTTGGTGACACGGGAACCCACTATATCTTGAAGAAACCCACTCCAGGACTCAACTGTGGCAAGGTCAGAGCAGACCCCAGCAGACTGAATCACTTGCAGATCACTGTGGCTGATAGCCCACAGAATGAATATTTGAAAGTTACCTATTTAAATTTTCAGGAGCCAAGCCAGGGGAGTAAACAGTACATCACTCTCACCCCACCTTGTTGACCTTGAAAAATCCAGAGAATATAGCACCAGGAAAAATCTTGGAAATAGTGAAGCCATCATAAAGAAGGGGTACAGCAGGCTTTTATCTTGGGAGGCTATGGGTATTAATGGGAAAGATCTCTCTTGCTGTGGCTAAAGGGGACCAGTACAGGACAGGAAGCATCCAAGCAAGCCAGCAACAAGTCCCACCTCAGCAGACCACTGGGAGATCTGGAGCCCCAGGGTGGTGGAGCCTGCAAACGCCAACACCAGGACCCCAGGCATGCCTTCATACAGCCAGGGGAATTGGCAGACATCAGTGCAGATGGGCATCTACCAGCAGCTGAGCCTACCCATGCTTTAGCACAGCACTAAGGGAGGAGGAGAAGACCTCCAGTGGCCAGACCATCCCTCTCTCATACCTCACAACAGAGCTTCAGTGTAACCCTGAGGAAATACAGAAAGATCTCACCTGGCCTCAGCACACACCAGCTGGTTCTACCTCAGCACCAGGTAAACTACAACATTATATAGCTTCCAGCTGCCAAAACCAGAGGCCACAGATCACAAAGTCATAAATCAGGCCCTAGCCCCCAGCACAAAAAGTGTGGATTAGAGCCCCCTGTGACACAGAAGCATAGATCCACTTTAAAAGCCAGGAAAAGGGCAATAACAATGGACAAAAAGCATCCTAGAAAAGCAAAGATCATAGATTCTTACAATGGGGACAGGGAAGATCAAAATATGAATTCAGGAGAGGACAGCATTGATACTATACCCACATCTGAAACCTCAAAAGAGTATATGAATTGGTCTCAAGCCCAAAAAGCATTTTTAGAAAAGCTTGAGAAGAATTTCAAAAGTCAAATTAAAGAGGTAGAAGAAAAATTGGTCAATTCCTTTAAAAGTACGATTGATAAAATGGAAAAAAAATTTGCTGAAAAGAACAATTCCTTAAAAAGTAAAATTGGCCAAAAGGAAAAGGAGGTACAAAACTACCTGGAGAAAGCAATTCATTAAAAATTATAATTGGACAAGTAGAAGCTAATGACTCTATGTGGCATCAAGAAACATCAAACAAAATTAAAAGAATTGAAAAAAATAGAATAAAACATAAAATATCTCATTGGAAAAACAACTGACATGGAAAACAGATCCAGGAAAGATAACTTAAGAATTATTGGTCTACTGGAAAGCCATGATGAAAAGAAGAGCCTGGGTAGTATCTTCCAAGAAATCATCAAGGAAAACTGCCCTGAGGTCCTAGAACCTGATAGTCATTGAAATAAGCCACTGAATACCTCCTGAAAGAGATCCCAAATTGAAAATGCCAAGGAATATTGTAGCCAATTTCCAGAATTATCAAGTGAAAGAGAAAATATTGCAAGCAGCCAGAATGAAACAATTCAAATATCATGGAACTATAGTCAGAATCACACAGGACCTTGCAGCTTCTACATTAAAAGATCAGAAGGATTGGAATATAATATTCTATAAAACAAAGGAGCTTGGATTACAACCAAAGATCAACTACCCAGCAAAACAGCATAATCTTTTAGGCACAGAGATAGACATTCAAGGAAATAAGGGACTTCTAGACCTTCCTGATGAAAAGGCCACAGCTCAATGGAAAATTTGATCTTCAAATATAAGACTCAAGAGAGGCATAAAAAGGTGAACAGAAAAAAAAAGAGAAAAAGAAAAAAAAACCATACCATTCAATAAGGGCAAACTGTTTACATCCCTACATGGGAAGATGAAATTTGTAAATCTGGAGAATTGTATCTTTATTACAACATTTAAAAGGGATATACATGGACAGAGGGTGTGGGTATAAATTAAATGATGTGATGATAAAAAAAAACAATTAAGGGGTGCAGAGATGCTGATGGGAGAAGAGGAAAGGAGGAGACAGAAAAGAAGCACATGAAGAAGCACAAAAACATATTATGCTAGAGAGATAGAAGGAATGGAGATGAGCATAGTTTGAACTTTAGTATTTGGTTCAAGGAGGGAATAACATACTCAATTAAGCAGGAGGGGAAAGAGGAGAAAGAAAAGGGATGGGTGGTTAGAAGGGAGGGAAAATTGAGGGAGGTGGTTGTCAAAAGCAAAACTCTTTTCAGAAGGTAATGGGAGAAGGGAGAAATAAAAGCATGAATGGATGGTAAATAGGATGAAGAAAAAGACAGATTGTAATCATAGCTGAGAATGTGAATGGGATAAACTCTTTCATAAAACAGAAGCACATAGCAGAACAGATTAAAAAACATAATCCTACAATATGTTGTCTACAAGAAACACGTTTGAAACGGGGATACACACAGGGTAAAGGTAAAAGATAGAAAATATTATAATTCAACTGAAGTAAAAAAGAAAAAACAGGAGTAGCAATCTTAATCTCAAACAAAGCAAAAGCAAAAATAGATGTAATCAAAAGAGATAAGAAAGGAAAACCATATCCTGCTAAAGGGCACCATAGACATGAAATAATATCATTAGTAAACATATATGTACCAAGTAGTATAGCATCCAAATTAAAAGAAATGCTAGGGAAGGTGGCCTAGCTATATCAGATCTTAGATTGTATTATAAAGCAGCAATCTTCAAAATTACTTGGTACTGGCTAAGAAATACAGGGGTAGATCAGTGGAATTGATTAGGTACACAGGACTGTAGTCAATGATTATAGCAATCTACTGTTTAATAAACCCTAAGACTCCAGCTTCTTGGATAAGAACTTACTAGTTGACAAAAACTGCTGGGAAAACTGGAAAATAGTATGGCAGAAACTGGGCATAGACCAACATCTGACACTCTTTACCAAAATAAAGTCCAAATGGGTGCACCATTTGATATAAAGGTTGATACTATAAACAAATTAGGGGAGTAAAGAATAGTTTATCCGTCAGATTTATTTATGGAGAGGGAAGAATTTATGAGCAAACAAGAGATAGAGAACATTATGAAATGCAAAATAGATCATTTTGATTACATTAACTTGAAAGGATTTTGCACAAAGTCAATGCAACCAAAATTAGGAGTGAAGCAAAAAACTGGCAAAGAATTTTTACAACCAGCATCTCTGATAAAGGCCTCTTTCTAAAATACATAGAGAACGGAGTCAAATTTACAAGAATACGAGTCATTCCCCAATTGATAAATGGTCAAAGAATATGAACAGGCAGTTTTCAGAGGAAGAAATTAAAACTATCTATAGCCACATGAAAAAAAATGCTCTAAATCACTATTGATTAGAAAGATGCAAATATCGAAACAACTCTGAGGTACCACATCACACCTATCAGATGCTAACATGACAAAACAGGAAAATGATAAATGTTGGAGAAGATACAGGAAAGTTGGAACACTAATTCATTGTTGGTGGAGCTGTGAGATGATCCAACCATTTTGGAGAGCAATTTGGCTCTATACCCAAAGGGCTATAAAAATATGCATACCCTTTGACCCAGCAATACCACTTCTAGGGATGTATCCCAAAGAGATCATAAAAAAATGGGGAAAGGATTCATATGTACAAAAATATTTATAGCAGCCCTTTTTGTGGTGGCCAAGAACTGGAAATTGAGGGGATGTCCGTCAACTGGGGAATGGCTGAACAAGTTGTGGTATATGAATGTAATGGAATACTATTGTTCTATAAGAAATGATGAACCAGCGAACTTAAGGAAACCTGGAAAGACTTACATGAACTGATGCTGAGTGAAGCGAGCAGAACCAGAACATTGTACACAGTAACAGCCACAGTGTGTGATGACTGACTTTGATAGACTTAGCCCTTCTCAGCAATGCAAGGACCAAAAACAATTCTAAAGTATTCGTGAGAGGAAATGAGTCTGAACCATGAGCGAAGCAGACCATTTTCTTTGTTGTTGTTGTTTTATTTTGTTTTTTTCTTTTTCATGGTTTCTCCTATTATAATTCTCTGGCATGACTAACACGAAAGTGAGAATGTTTAATAGGAATGTACATGTAGAGTCTATATCAGATTTCATGCTGTCTTGGGGAGGGAGGAGGGAAGGGAGAAGGAGAAAATTTAAAACTTATGGAAGTGAATGTTGAAAATAAAAATAAATATATTAACTTAAAAAAAAAGAGGCCCTCGCGTAGGCATAGACGCCTGCGCGAGGTGGACGGATGTGGCTGGCGGACACACATCCGGCCGAGCCTGAGCGGAAATGGCAGCACGGCTGCGCCCGCGGTTCGCCGTCTTTTCTTGCCAAGGCGCAGTCTTGCGTCGTCATCCTTTGTGGGTAGTTTATTGTCCAGCTGGTTCCACCGAGGGGCAGTCCAGCAGACTCTAGAAAAGCATATACTAGGAATCCCCTTACTGCCATGGGAAGAGCGAACAGATGGACCGATTGAAACCAAGAGGGTTCCCCTACTTTAAGAGAGCAGGAAGAGAGGCACACTGGACAACTGCACCCTGCTCAGAGGCAAAGCCAGCCCCTGAGATCTCTGAAAACGATGTCATGATGATGCTGAAAGACTTTGCGAAGAACAAGAAGAAAGAGCAGAGGCTGCGGCCCCGATGTCGAGTACCTCTTTCAGAAACCAGCCTGAGCTTTATTCTGCCCTTTCGCAAGGGCAGGGCCCTAAAAGGACACACATTAGACCCTGCAGGGTCACCTACTGCTTCCTTCCGCCAAGCTGGACTGTAGAAGGCTTGTCACTCACATCACTTCTCATAAAAGGACTTTCTTGTATCTCAGAAGAAGAAGAAGCCCATTCCACTTTGGGATGGTACTGATTGGTAGGAAACATTGCCTTGCCTTAAGTGTAAAATTTCCTTCTATGACTTTCAATGGTCAGCTTAGTACTGTCATCCATAGCCAAGCAGAACAAATTTAAACACACTTCTACATTATGGCTCTTCAGATTCTGGTGCAACCCAAGTTTAAAGCCTGGAATATTTCATATACTGCCGCTCAGAAAGGATTCTTGATTGGTGGAGAAAATGATTCAACATCACAGTCCTAAAAACCAGAATTGATATGAGAGCTTTAGAAAGGAAATTCTTCATTCCTTGTTCAGTATGGATTTCTGTGGTTCCAAACTCTTTTCAAGGAGAAACTCATGAAAAGAGAAATAATTTCAGAAAGCAGCAGAAATGTGGAAGAGCTGATAACTCAATATGTCCTGATTTCCTGTTTGCCTTCCTAAAGGTTACAAAGAATTTCCCCTGTGGTGAGACTTGGGTGTCTTTTGATTGAATCTACATCTCTTGGTCTCTGGGGAGAGTTTCCTCTGTGTATTCTCTTAACCTGTATGACTTTTCCAGTTTCCGCATGATATGTATTTAGACAAATGGATTTACTTACTAGTCACTATTTGTGATTTTTTAAAATATAACTAGCATTTAGTTGGAAGGAATGAAGCCTAAGAGTATAAGCTTGAGGTCACCCTTTCCCCTTTTGTGGGTAATGACCAGGAAATTGTCTTCACCCTAAAAATCATGACCCTGACTAGAAATATTTAGAAAGGTAGGTAAATACAATTCTCATCTGATATCCTCTCAGAAAACTAAATGGTCAGCCTTGTGGCCCCTTCACCTGCTCCCTCTAGGCTTAAATAAAATTCTCCCTTGGAGAATAGTAGGCAAAGTTACAGAGATATTTATCTATACCTCCTGGTGAGCTGCATTTAAACAACTTTTATGAACATACACATCTTACCTGACAGCACACATTACATTTTAAAATAACTATCATACTTCACCTTCCAAGTCTTCTCATCCCTTCTTTTTTGTGTCAAGCAGGAAAGTATCAAAGCTATAAGACTAGAAATTTTTCAGTCATATTTCATGGAATCTTGGGCACAAAATTACTACTATCAAATTAGCGCCTATAATCTCTACTGTTTCATCCCAGAGGATGCTGAGAGAAAGAATGAAACAGAAACTTGAAAGTGGTTAAAGAAAATTGAAAGACCTAAATCCAGGATTAAAATAGAGATGAAAGGGTCGTGTGTTGGCAGGGTTGACAAAGCTCACACCTCCCTTTGGTACATCTTTTTGATTCAGAGTTACTGCGCTGGTGAATGCAGAAGGGGATGGGGGGAGGGGGCACAAGTAGAGTATCTGATTTTAGCAAAGTAAATCCTTTTTGTTGTAAATAAAGTTCTTTTTAATTTTCTCGTCTGAAAATATTTCATTGTGTCCCAATCCCAAACCTGAATTACTGGATTGTGCCGTAAGGCTTAGACCAACCAGAATATTTAGCATTAACCAACAGGTAAAGTGCTTACAGATCTCTTCCAGGAGGCTCTTCAGTGATCCAAGTATTAAAGCAACCCACACAATGTCATCCGAAAGCAAGAGTATCTGGGAGACCTCATCATCCATAGTAACAGTAATAATAAAAACCATAACAATAATTAGCATGTATATAGTGTTTTAAGTTTTGCAGACTCCTCATATATGTTATTTCACTTGATCCTCACAACAAACCTGTGAGGTAAATGCTAATATTATCACCATTTTACTCGATGAAGAAACTGAGGCCGAGAGGGTTTAGGTTGACTTGCCCAGGGTTATACAGCTAGTAAGTATCTAAGGTAGGACTCAATCTCTGACTCGATCTCTAGCACCACTTAGTCAATCCCTCTTCAAGTTTCATTCAATGGTGAGTCTCCTATGTCCCAGTGTCAAACAACTTCTGCAAATATATTTTATAAGTACTTTGATATTTGTGATCAGGATTATTTTATTATTTAAAATAATATTATTTTAATTATTTTTTAAAGAGACCTATTCACTGAATGGGCATTACCTCACTCAAAGTGAGAACCTGAAAAGACCTTAGCCTACAAGGGCTGGGGTCTCCGATGTATCCTGAGCCATCTCCAGTCATCTGGATGAGTATCTGGCCACTAGACCCAGATGACTCTGGAGGTGAAAGTGAGGTTGGTGACCTTGCACAGCCTTCCCTTATTCAAATCCAAGTCCACTGCAAGTCATGTCATCATTTCCCTGATGTCATGGTTCTTTTCCAGAATGAAGGACAGATACAACAATTTCAATTTATTTATTATTTATTTAAATAATATTATTTAAAATAATATTTTAATATTTAATGGGATTGTTTCTGTTGTTCATTTGTTTAAGAAATCTTGAATTACTTTTATGTGTGGATGGGAGATGGCTTCTTGGAAAAGACCCTTTAAGGTGACATTTTGCTCTACTGAAGTAAATACTTTTTGTTATCAATTAATAATAAGCACAGTGGAGGTGGCTAGGTGGAAGAGTGAATAGAGCACCGGCCCTGGAGTCAGGAGGACCTGAGTTCAAATCCAGCCTCAGACACTTAACACAAAAACTAGCCATGTGACCTTGGGCAAAGTCACTTAACCCCAATTGCCCTACTTCCCCCCTCCAAAAATAATAATAATAATAAGCAGAGTGGGATTTTGTATTCTCTACATCTTTCAGTCAGTTGTATGACAGTAAAGATGTCATCCACTGTAGAAAATTACCTGAGAAAGCTTGCCTGCTACCTTTTAATACTGTCATTATGGATCACCTCAAAGAAGTCAGCTAATTCTCATAAAAATTATTACATTTAAAACATTAGCATTTCATTCAGTAGTTGGTACTCTCTCAGTCACTTTTTTCAGTACTAATAAAATCTAAGGTGATTTTTTTTCTGAACCCCAGATATCTTCCCCTCCTTCCTTGAGAACCTTGTGAATCAATCCATCGATGTTATCATAATTTTATCAACTCTAGTATAAATCTTCTCTATGTGTACTTGGTCTAGTTCAACTGCTTTTTTCAACTTTGTTCTTTTTAAGTGCCATTTCTATGTCTCTATAAATATGCCCTGGACTTTGATGTTAGAGTATGATAGCTCTAGTCTCCTTAATGGCAAGAAACTTTATTATAAAAATCTTAAAGGATCTCTTATACTTTTCTTCTGTTCGTTGTCATTCCATTTTCTTTATAGTTTTCATTTATAATTTTAATGAAATTGCATGATATTATACGTCATTAATACTAGTGAATGAGAACATAAATGGATTTAGAAGGATGAAACAAAGGAAAAAGAATCAGAAGAAAAGTATACATGATTATTATCACTAAATTAAAACAAATCATTAAGAGCACTCAGACTTACTTTGCTTAGTTGGCTCCCCCCAAGCTTTCTTTAAAGTGATTTTACCCTCTATTGTTTCTCTCTGATTTATAGGGTAATGCTACTCATGATCTTCCATTATATTTTTTGTTAAGATTTTAGAAACAAGTTTATAATTTGAACTACTATTTTGCTTGGCTCCCATTTCTATCCAAGTGACATAGGTCAAGTGTTTGCTGTCTAGCAGAGTACTTAGCACATAGTAGAGGCTTAATAAATGTTTGTTGATTGTTTAATTGTTGACCAGGGAGCTTTTGGGGATATTTTGACCTTCTTGTTATGACAATTTAGATTGGTCAAGCTTCCTTTGCATTACTTCATCTAACTTTTTACTCGTTTCATGAGGTATAATTCATATGCTTTATATACCTATTTGTATTTCTTATCAGTTAAATTGTAAAATATTAGACATCATTACTAATGGGGAATAAGAACGTGAAGAGATACAGGAAAACACAAAGTTATCAAAACAAAGGATACGGTCAGAAGAATAGCATACACCATTATTATCACTAAATAAAAAGAATAATCCTATGTAACCTTTGAAAAATCACTTCACTCCTGTAAGCCTCAGATCCTCATCTACAAAATGATTGTGCTAGACTATATAGTCTCTACAGTCCTTTCCAGCTATAAATCAATGGCGTTCCACTCAGGAGAAATTGGTTCCAAGGAACAAAACTAATATTAGTGAGTGGATGTTGCAGGCAATCAGCATTCAGATCAATTTAAAAAAGAAGACACTTTCACCACTGTAACTGCAAAAAATGAACAAGCTGCCTTAACACGTAGTGTGTTCCTCATTACTAAAGGTATTTGTGCAGAGATGTGATGATCACTTATCAGAGATCTTATGGAAAGGAAATAAGCAGTGGTCTAGGGGCTACAACATGGACTGGATCTGGAGTTAAAGAATGTTGATTAAATCCCTGGGCAGTTACTAGCTCTGTGACCTCAAAAAATTTTACCCCACCAGTCTGGGCCTATTCCCTTATCCATTTTTCCCCTTTCCCCTCTAAAGCCTATGTATGTTCCTAGCAGCTCTTTTACTATCACTATAATTCTAGAGTAATACTGCTATTGGTGAAACTTTCCACAGTAAAACGTCACAGCACTTTGAAAGAAAAAGGAAGAGAAACAGAGAAACTGCAACTCATTTATCACTGACACTCTTGCCTTCCAAGGATTAAGAGCTGAACGAACATGGCCCAGCATCACCCCTGGTTCTTGGTCCTCTTTCTGTTCATGGGTAAGTTCTGGCTGTTGCCAATCCCTCTCTATTGTCCAACTGCCAGCTATCTGCATGGGCAGGAACATTACTGAGACCTTCTGGGTGGTTTAGGACTGAGATGGTAGTTTCCTTTTAGTTTGTGCTTTTAAACAATAATGCTAACCCTTACGGGTTTCTGTCAGTACCAAAATCCTAAGGAAACAAGCTGGCTAAAAATGTGGCCGCGAGAAAACTATGCAAACATCAAACCTGGCCAGTCTAATGCGTTTTCCTACGTTGAAGAGGACAGTCTTGGAATTTATTTGTATTTAGAATTAACTCAGCCTCAGCAGACCTCAGATTCCTCAATTATTAAATGAAAAGAATGGATTTAGGATTCCTTCCAGCTGTAATCTTGAATAGATCTCTAATTCTAGGAAATAGTCCTTGGACATTCTCATTTGATCCTTACCACAGTCCTATGAAGAATGCAAAACACATTTTTTACACATTAAAAAAAATAGCTGAGGCACACAGGAGTTAAGTAACTTCCTTATAAATCATAAAGCTAGTAAATGGCAGGACCAGATCCCAAACACAAAGCATCAGAGACTCTACATATATTTCACAGAGAAAGTGTATAGTAAATGTTTGTTGTTTTCAACTGAACTGAAATTTTGATTGTCCAGTCTGGTTTTCCCTATGCCATGGTTCCTCTCTACCCTAAACTACACTAAAAAGTTGCCATTCATTCTTAAATCAATGAGATGAGATTATATGATACCCTGGAAAGAATGCTGGATTTGGAGTCACAAGACCTAGATTCAAATCTTGCTCTGCCACTTATGATATGTCCTTGGAAAAGTTCTTTCACTTTTCTGGGCCTCAGTTTCTTCATCTGAAAAATGAGGACTGTACTTTAAGATTTCTAAGGTCCCTTCTAACTTTAAATTCCTAGCCTATGAGAGATGAGTTTGGGGTTATCCAGTTTACTGTAAGATACACAACTATCAATCTATATTGAAGTGAATAGTGGAGAATGGAGTGTAATTTTTGAAATGTAGGCAATAATAACCAAAAACCCCCACAATTTATTTGTCCAGTTCTTTAAGCTTTACATGCATAATACAAGTAGAGGCTTAGAGAGATAAAGAGGCATTCCCTAGGTCAAAAGGCTTGTAAACAGTGAAGCCAATGGGCTTCTCTACAGGTAACTATTGTGGTCAACATCTTCATCACCAAGCATTATTGAGCACATGGCATTGTTTTGGGAGTCATACAAAGAAAATGGTACTGGGTAAATCCCTGGCCCCAGTTGTTTAAAACCAACTAAAAAGAAGGGAGACTTCCCAGGACTGTGTTGGAGAGCAGAGAGATGTCATTGTTACTATGAAAGACTCATACTATGGATGGTTCATATTTAAGGTGACAAATGGTGTTTTCAAATTTTGATCTTCATTATCTATCAGAAACTCTAGCAATGTATTGGAACAACATAGGTCAGGAATAATAGGATTATGAATGTGCTTAGAGTTCATTAATCCACCAGGGGATTTAAATCATACTCCCATTTATAACAAATCTCTTCTCTCTAGGGAAAACTTAACAAGTCAACAGCATGCAACATAAAGCTGGACCATGGGATGGTCTAGGCTGAAAATTTATAAAGGGGCAATAAGGGATTTGGTTAGCTCTTTGCCAGATCCTCATCACCCTCTGACTCCTTAAACTTGGGTGTGTCCACTTGGCTTTGTTGCAGGCCCTCTCTCTCCCTTAAATAACCTCATCCAGTCCCATGAATTCTGTTATCACCTCTTTGCACATGACTTTTAATTCTTTATCTATAGCCACCACCTCTCCCCAAAGCTCTAGTCCCACATTTCTAAATGTCTGTTAAATACACAACTGAACTTGTTTACTTCCCTTCTTCCCACCCAAAGGAGGAAAAAACTTACCTTTTTCTTAACTTCTCTATTTTTGTTATTTTCGTAACTATATTCTCAGTTGCTTAATCTCACAACCACAGAATCATCTTAAACTCTTCCCTTTCCTTCACCCCCACAACTAATAGATTCTGAAGTCCTGTCGATTCTATCTCTATACCAAAAAAAAAAAATTAGGGTTAGACTCAGTGAATAGAGCACCAACCCTGTTGTCAGGAGGACCTGAGTTCAAATTCTACCTCAGACCAAACACTTGATACTTACTAGCTGTGTGACTCTGGGCAAGTCACTTAACCCCAATTACTTTGTCCTCCTCCCCACTGATCTCTGCAAAAATGACAAGAGTTCTAGAGGAAGGCCCCTAGCACATTGTACCAATCGTCTATATGGGATTTATGAAAGGGAATTTTCAAAGGATGAGATGAGAAGGCAGGAGAGGGTTACAATATGCACTATGGGAAGGATGAGATCACAAATGGATCAAAGTTTGGAAGTAATATTTTTCCCTTCTGTCCCCTCCTCTTCACTTACATTGCTACCACCTTAGTTCAGTCTCTCATCTCTTCTCACTTAGATTATTAGGGCAGTTTTCTAATTGGTCTTCATACATTTATTCTTTACCCTCTCTAACCCATCCTTTAAACGTACCCACAAAAAATGTATAGTAAGAATAATTGTCTTCTCTATATGGTCTTCATCTACCTCTTAAGGCTCTACTATTGGTTTCCTTCAATATTCCATCATGGACCCTTTCCTCTTCTTTCTCTGCATATTCTCCCTTGCTGAACTCATCTTTTTCAGTGGCTTCAATTATGACCTTCATGAAGATGATTTCCAAGGATTTATCTTCACTCCAACCTCTCTTCAGAGCTTGGTTTATTTTAATTCAACAAGCATTTATTATAATTTTGCACCTCCACTTGGATGTCCTGCCCACAATTCAAATGCAATGTGCTCAAAACTAACATGTCATCTTTTACTGCCCCCAAACCTGGCCCTTCTAACTTCTCTGTTTCTGGTAATGGCCTACCATTTTCCAATAACTTTGTAGCTAGCTCTCTCTCTCTCTCCATCATTCTATCCCTTTCACTCTTCTCTCTCCTCTTTCCCCCAATTACATGATCTTACTTTTATTCTCTATCCCTAGCCTTTTTCACCTGATGTCATAGAGAGTTATCTGGGGAAATATCTCAATATCACAAGTCTTTTAGACTTGTGAACAAGAATTATTATAAATTGAGACATTTTAAAGTTCACACACCTAGTATGTGACAGAGCCATGACTAAAACTTGGAACTTTTTGTTACATTGACACTCTCACTCATACAAAAAACACACTTGTCATATATGTGCTACTTACTATAAAGTATTTGAAAGTAGGCTCTTTGTCACCCAGTGGTGTCAGACAAGACCTCTCTCATGATAAAGTCTCTGGGAAGTGGAAATAGTGGGCTGGGTGCAGTGGAAATTTGAGAGGGTGGCTTTGGTGAATGGGAGACAGATTTCTGTGAAAGGAAAGGTCAGGGATGAGGTGTTTGCTATGTGAGATTTGACATAGTAAAACAACAGTCATAGACTAAAAAAAACTTGAAGCATTTATTTTAGCTAACTTGGGCTACATTGTTCTAGAAATTTAACCTAAAACTGATATGGTTTCACAAATTCCTACTTCAAAAACTTTAAATAAAAATAATATCACTTTAAATAGATAATTCATGACTCTATATACATATATTTACACAGTGGTTTTGGTGTCTAAAATATCATGTATCCCATAGAATATAAGCTCTGTAAGATCAAGGACTGGGCTCCATTTTGTCTTCGTATAACAAAGGCAATACTGTCATTGAAGTCAGAAAGATCTGGGTTCAAGTGCCACCTCTGACGCAAGGCAGCTGTGTGACCATGGGCAAGTCACTTAACATGTCAGTGCCCCAGGGAATTGTTCAGACTATAAGTTCCAAATGAGTTGCTGATCTGCATCAGTGGAAGAAATTTCCATGCTAGGAGTTTCCCTTCTGATAAAATTAGAAATATGTACTCCCCCCCTGAAAAAAAAAAGTCCCCAGCACTGAGCATGATACTTTGCATATAATCAACATGGAATAAATAAATAACAGCTGCTAATTGTTGATGAGTATATAGTATCTCATTCGCCCAACCAAACTCACTAGATTCACTAGAGATTTATTATCTAACCTTAACTGGACCCTCACCGTGGCTTCACTCCTTCTTAGTTATTATTCTATTTCAGCTTTTCTCAAAATGTGATCTGGGAACACCTGGGGATCCCCAAAATTCTTTCAGGAGATTTGTGAAGTCAAAACTTTTTTCATAATATTTAACAATACATAATAATTTCTGATAGGGTAAATATCAATGGACATAACCAACACAAAAGAGCTGGGGGGGGTGGGGGTATTCTTCAATAATTTTTAAGAGTATAAAGGTGTCCTGAAACCAAAAAGTATAAACACTCCTATATTGCCATTGTCCATTAAGGCTATTCCAAACCTCATCTCCTCAAACTTTCTACACCTCCCCCTTTCTTCACCCTTTCAGTCAAGGACTTCACCTTTCAGTTTCCTGAGAAGCACTCATTCACTTTGACTTCCCTCTTCTCTCCTCCTCTTCAACTATAAACCATGTGATATCTTCCCCTTCTCCTTCCTTTACTCCAGTTCTCAATTTTTTTAAAAAAAGGTTTCTCTTCACCTTGTCAAGACCACCCCCTCTACAAGTGCCCATGATCCATCCCACTCCCATCTTCTCAAGCAAATTGCTCCCATAGCAACTCCCCCTTTTAATTTTTAATTTCTCACTACACTGTTTCTTTCCTTGCTACCTATTTTTGAGGATAAAAATACCTTTACTAGAGTCAACTATCCTTACAATCTATTATTCTACATCTCTTCTTACTTTCTTGGTCAAACTCCTAGAAAGAGCTATCTACATTTACTGTCTCCACTACTTCTCAGAGTACTTAATCAACCTTTAGAAAATGATAACTGGAATAATTTCAATTTATTTAATTGATAATTGGAATTTTAATTTATTTAATAATTGAGAAAAAAAACTGGCTCGTAATACTAAGAAGAAAAAAATACCTTAGATACACACCTTGCTTGTATTTGTTTTCTCAGTACTTAGCACAGTGCCCAGCACATAATAAGAGCTTAATAAATGCTTGTTGACTGACAGGCGTGTCACATCATATACCGTATCAACTTCCATCTGAATTAGAGACAAACATAAAAAAAGAAGGAAGAAAACAACATAGTTATCTTGAGTAGGGGAAATAAAAATTTCATCTATTGAAAATAGGAGAAATTATTGATGACAAGTAGATTTACTTGATTACATAAAACATTTAAATTTCAGTGTACTCAATCTGATAATTGGGTACAAAGTCGTTACTTAACCAGAAAATGGAGTGAAAATAATTTAATAACATTATAAGGCTTAGACCACCGGATAAAGGCAACTGGCTAAGGACCAGTAATGACCTTTGTGTCTTTCAAAAAAGAAGCCAGTCATGTCTGGAGTCAGTTCTGAGGATAAAATCAGCCTTGGAGGAAGGTTTCAGCTCTTGCAGAGTCATTATTTTCTTTTTGTTTTTTTTTTTTTAGTTTTAGTTTTCAACATTAATTTCCATAAGATTATGAGTTCCAGATTTTCTCCCCATCTCTCCCCTACCCAAGACATTATGTAATATGTAAAGAAGAATTAGAACTAATGGGAGAAATCATAAGAAAGAAGAAACAAAAAAAAGAAAAAGAGAGCAAATAATATTCTTCGATCTGCATTCAGACTCCATATTTCTTTTTCTGGATGTGGACAGCATTTTCCATCATGAGTCTTTTGGAGTTGTCTTAGATCTTTGCCTTGTTAAGAAGAGATAAATCTTTCAAAGTTAGTCATCACACAATGTGGCTATTATTGTGTACAATGTTCTCCTGGTTCTGCTCACTTCACTCAGCATCAGTTCATATAAGGTTTTCCAGGTTTTTCTGAAGTCTACCTGCTCATCATTTCTTATAACACAATAGTATTCCATTACATTCATATACCATAATTTGTTCGGCCATTCCCCAATTGATGGGCATCACCTCAATTTCCAGTTCTTGGCCACCATAAATATTTTTTACGTGTGGGCCCTATGCTCATTTGTATGATCTCTTTAGGATACAGACCTAGAAGTGTTATTTTTAGGTCAAAGAGTCTGCACATTATAGCCCTTTGGGCATAGTTCCAAGTTGCTCTCCAGAATGGTTGGATTAGTTCACAACTCCACCAACAATGCATTAGTGTTCCAATTTTCCCACATCTTCTCCAACATTGAATATTTTTCTGTTTTGTCACGTTAACCAATCTGATAGGTGTGATATGGTACCTCAGATTTGTTTTAATTTGCATTTCTCTAATCAATAGGATTTAGAACATTTTTTTCATATGACTATAGATAGCTCTAATTTCTTCATTTAAAAATTGCCTGTTTATATTCATTGACCATTTATTGATTGGAGAATGACCTGTATTCTTGTAAATTTGACTCAGATCTCTATGTATTTTAGAAATGAGGCTTTTATTAGAAATACTGGTTGTAAAAATCCTTTCCCAGTTTTCTGTTTCCCTTCTAATCTTGGTTGCATTGGCTTTGCTTGTGCAAAAACTTTTCAATTTAATGTAATCAAAATTATCCATTTTGCATTTCATAATGCTCTCTTTGTCTTGTTTTGTCATAAAGGCTTCCACTCCCCATAAATCTGACAGGTAAACTATTCCTTGCTCTCCCAGTTTGCTTTTATTATCAGCCTCTACATCTAAATTGTGTGCCCATTTTGCCTTTATTTTGGTGTCAGATGTTGTTCCGTGCCTAGTTTCTGCCATACTGTTTCCCCAGCAGTTTTTGTCAAATAGTGAACTTTTATTCCAGAAGCTAGAGTCTTTGGGATTATCAAACAGTAGATTACTACTGTCATTAACTACTGGGTCTTGTGTATCTAACCTATTCCAGTGATCCACCACTCTATATCTTAGCCAGTACCAAGTGGTTTTGATGATTGCTGCTTTATAATTCAATTTAAGATCTAAAAGGGCTAGGCTACCTTTCCTTGCATTTTTTTTTCATTAATTCCCTTCGTATTCTGGACCTTGTGTTCTTCCAGATGAATTTTGTTTTTTCTAGTTCTATAAAATAATTTTTTGATAACTTGATTGGTAGAGCACTGAATAACAGAGTCATTCTTCATCCTTTTCCTTGATCCCTTCTAGCAGAGAGCAATAAGGGAAATGGGGGGTATAAAAGGGCTTTCTCTTTCCTCTACCTCCCATCAGCAGTTGTACCTTGTAGCAAAAGTGTATGGTTATTTAGAACATGTTCTTGCACAAGACCTAAGGTGGGGGGATTCAAGACTATTGTTTCTTGAACCTCAAGTTTCTGTGGAAAAGAAGACGATTCTGAATCAACTGGACAGCATAATTTCAGAATTTAGGTTTTTAGCAAAGAAGTGAGATTTCTGGAGGGTGGCACCAGCTTTGAGGCTGGTCTCATAGATAACTCTGAGTCCAGGTTTCTGCATTCATCAGTTCTAGACAACGAATCTTCTAGAACAGTGGTTCTCAACCTGTGGGTTGCAACCCCTTCACAGGAGTCACAGGGGTCGCCTAAGACCGTAGGAAAAGATATATTTCTGATGGTCTTAGGAACCAAGACACCACTCCTCTATCCATCTCCAGGCTGTTCCTCCCACATGCAGATATGCCCACATGTGAGTATTAAAGGTTCACGGAACCACTGTTCTAGAAAGACAAAATTTCTTGATGCAATTTGCTTGTTGGAAAAGGAAGAAGGTAGGCCTTACAACAACTAAGAAGAGTCCTATTTTGGAGCACACAATCACTAAGGATTTCACTAGATTAAAAAGCTAGAAGTAATAGAGACAACAAAAATGCAATATCGAACAGCCTGTAAAATTGTATCTAGAAAAGACTATGAAGCTAAGTAAGCTGGAGCAATGCAAAGACTTCATGTACCTGTAGCCCTGCAGTGTCAGAGGAATGAACTGCCTTTCTTCATATCTAACTTCACTATACTTGTACCTTTCTGTTCATGACCTCTATGTGTATCCACTTTCTCTAGCAATGCTGAGTATATTTGCTGGAGAATGTGGCCCACATCTATGATAGCCTTCGTTGCTAATTTTCTTAACATACTATTCCAATAAATTCCTTTGCATTCAGCTAATTGTTCCCCTAGCTGATTTTAAAAAGGCAAACGTATTGATATTGGTTAATGAGTTATAGTTTTAGATGTGTGTACCCACAAAATACCTTGAACCTGGGTAACTACCTTTCAAGGAACCCAACCTACAGGTGCGGGAAGAGAGAAGGCCAAAAAGAGACCTTATTTCAGTCAGGCAAAATAAAATTCATGTGTGTGTGTACATATATACATATATACACACATACATGCATATATACATATATATTTAAGGTAAGAAAAATAACAGTGCAGGGAAAGCATTTGTGATAAACATAACTGATAAAAACCATATACATTAAACATAAAGGAACTGATAATATTCATTGGCAAAATCAAGCCTTTAATGGATAAAATAATATGAATAGAAAATTTACAGAAAGGAAACATAAATTATCACTTGAAAAGATATGTTTAAGAGCCCTTATCAGATTGCAAGCCATCTTGGGGAGGGAGCAGGGAGAGAGGGGGAGAAAATTTAAAACTTATGGAAGTGAATGTCGCAAACTAAAAATAAATAATTTAATTTAAAAAATGAAGAAAAAAGAAAAGATATATTTAACCTCATTAGAAATTAGAGAAATGTAAATTAAAGCAAACTAAAGATTATACCTATCAAAATAGCACAGTTAAAAATAATAAAACACAGCACTGGTGTGGCTGGGATAAACAAGAACATTATATTCTGCTGGTGCATTTGCAGAATGCCACAATCTCTTTGTACATCATTCTGATGGAGCACTCCAACAGTTATCAAAATAATCACACCAATTGACTCAATAATCCCATTACTGGTAATAGAACTCAAAAGCATTGACTTAAAAAAAATACATTAGGTTTTAAGATATTTATTTACAAGAATGTTGTCATAGCAAAAAAAAAAAAATGCAAAAAAACCCCAAAAACCTAAAAGCCACAAAAACATGCAACAATTAGAGAATGGTTCAGTTGTGTCTGACTCTTCATGATTCCATTTAGGATTTTCTGGGCAAAGATAATGGAATGTTTTGCCATTTCCTTCTCCAGCTCATTTTACAGAGGAGGAAACTGAGGCAAACTAGATTAAGTGACTTCCCCAGGATCACACAGCTAGTAAGTGAATGATTTGAAATCTTGATTTGTCCTGATTTGAAATCAGGAACTTAAGTCTTTCTGACTCCAGGTCCAGCCCTCCATCCACTATGCACCTAGTTGCCCATTGGATAAATTGCAATGTATCAGAGTAATAGGATATTATAATATGAATAAGATTCATAAGTATGAAGAATGTAAAGAAATTTGGAGAGATCCATATTAATGTGAAGAAAAAAAGTAGAGACAGGGTACAGATTGACTATGATCATACAAAAAGAGACATAGATAGATATCTATCTCTATATGTAATTTTCGGAAAGAATGGGCAAAAAGAAATTAAAGGAAATGTAGACGGATTAATTGATGAATTAATAAAATTTTAAGGTTTAAAATGGATATATTTAAATGTAAGTACTTATAAAACATACATTATTGGTTTTGCCAATAGTTAAACTTGTTTATCCATGAATCTTTTTTTTTTAAATTAATTCCTTTCATTGTGATCCTCTAACATTCAATTACCACTTTTTTCTGGGCTTAGTGCTAATCACTATTTGTGTTTTTCTTCCCTGGACATCAGAGCACTGCCAAAAACTCAGGGAAAGTATTCAGAGTAAATAGCCCCAGGTAGGGAGCTGTAGGCAGGACTCCCTTCCCTATTCTTCTTGAAGCCTTTAGAATAAGAAAATTTTGAATCATGAACAGGAAAGACTTTCCCACTTTAGGGAATATACTCCCTGAAAATGAAGATACAGAGTTTTATGCTCTGACTAAAAATTCCCAGCTCTGACCCAGACTGGAAATACCAAAAGGCTCAATTATCCCTTTCAGGCCCAGGGTGATATGAACCATCTCTCCATCTTGCCCAGCCATTCCATCCCTCACTTTCTGCTCTTCTTCCTCCATCCCCTTCTCCATTACCCCTCTATTATTCATTTATTACAATTCTCCTTCCAATCTCTCCCTTCTCCATTCTCCTTTCTCTTCCCTTTCTTCCATTCTTTCTTCCTCTATCCTTCATCCAGTATCCCCTTCTTTCACCTTCCCACCACTCTTCCTGAAACTCTATCCTCCCTTCTTCATCTTCCTTATTTCCACCATTCTTCCTCTCCAATTTTTGGAGTGAATGGAAAAGAAACTCATTTTAGGGGGAAAAAATGCTAGGCACTCACACCATAAGGATTATACTGAACTCATAATTAGCCACCCTGTTGTAGGGAAAGCATATGTGTAACCAATAAACTGTGAATAACCACGTGTCCTATTTTCTGGTTTGATGAAGCATTATTTGATTTCCTTCTATGGTAGCAGGATTGCCTGTCTAATTCTCTTTAATTAGGGTAGAAATTCATTATTACTAGTCTAGGACCATCTGGATTGAAGTCCCATCTCTACTACTTATAATCCATATAACTTTTAGTCACTTACAACTTCCCTGAACCTTAGATCCCTCCTCTGTAATAGGTCATTTCATGATGCTATTGTAAGACGTAAATGAGACATTGAACTTATGGTCCAGGAACTGAGAAATACAAGGCTGAAAATAAGAAGCAGAGAAAACAAGGGTCTTCCAAGAACTTAGCTGAATCTTGAATCTTGTGCTCTCAACATGAATGCTACAGTGGAGAATGAGAAACTCCACTTATTAGCTGTGACCTGTGGCAAACCACTTAACCTCTTTCAAGTTTCCATTTTCTCATCTGTATGGTGATAATAACAGTGTCTACTTCACACAGTTGTACAGATGGGAAGATGAAAAGTGCTTTGTAAACCTTAAAGCTCTCCATAAGTGTTAGCTACTGTTTTCATTTTATTCATGGCCATTGGTAGCAACCAAGGAATATTTGTTCTTACAATACCTTCATTTTTCTTGTCAACCTCCTTAAGCATACATACAACCTCCTTGAGCTCATTCTACTGAATCAGAAGGAACCCCTTCCCGATCCTATTGAAAGGACTTGTAACTATGCAGTCAAAAGCAGGAAGACCATAGAGTATCAGGGTCCCAGATCAAGCCATTCAAATCATCCAAGACTCCCTTCTCTCTGCATTGGCCTTTCCTCACTTCTACTAGAAGGTTCAATATGAGGTCATTTTAAATTAATTCTGCTGACAATAATCAAATGTTCTAGGACAGACCTGACTAGACATTCTAATGATTAAGTTGCAGAGATGGAATGAAATGAGACACTTGGAGACAACATAAAATTTAACAAAGGAATTTTTACTCAACAAGGATATTCAGCAAAAATAGTTGTTTTTCTGTTGGGCACAGCACCTTTCAATTCTGCATTTATTATAATTGCACACCCAGTCAGAAAAGTGTGTTTGTTCAAAATGGGGTGGGGCATCTATCAATCCCAAAAAGTTGTACCCTAGGCTTTTATGCCATAAGCAATGTCAAAGTTATATCCATCATTTGCACCTTAGTCCTTTGTACCAATTCAATCTCAGGAAACATTTCATTTTTTAAAAATTAGCTTAGATGTTTTAAATTCTTTTAAAACTCTACTTAAATTCTTCCAGGGGTCACACGTGGAAGGCATAACCATAGGGAATATGTATGGCCAGGGAACATGAATAAATGTGTGTACAACAGGTGCCCATGTGCTCAAGGCAAACAAATGAAGATGGCATAATGGATAGTATACTGGAATCAGAAAGAAATGAGTATTTACTGCCTCAAAAACTTGCTGACTGTTTGATGCTTATAGGCAAGTCACTTAAAATTTTCAGCCTCAGTTTTCACAGATGTAAAATGGGAATAACATCACTGGTTTCACAGGACTGATGCGAGAATCAAATGAAATCATATGTGTAAAATCTTTTGAAAACTCAAAACCACTATATAAATGCTAACTATAAATAGACCTATTATTATAGAAATATGTATGGTCAGAGCAATTCCATCTCCAACACTGCCGAACTGCTGATAAAACTCTGTGATGTGATTGCATCATTCTCTGCTTCTCCCTCGTCTGAGAATCACATCTCTCTGACTGGACATGTCGTTTCTCCCGAAACGTCTTTCTTCACCATCAGGTTATACCAGCTAGACATCACTAGCAGCTGTGTGGTCAACCAGTTTTCCTCTGCTAGCCTTTAGCTATTTAGATTCTTTAAGACCCATCTATTGCCCTCTACTACCACGTGTTGGTATGTAAAAGCTAGACTGTCTCTCCCTAATAGAGCTATACTTCTTTCAGTAGATGACCAAGAGCTATATACTACCCCATTTAGCCAGCAGCAGCACCATCAACAACACAGCCCAACTAAATCTATTCTTTTGTCAGCCTCTCTCCCAAAGCTAACTTGAGATCCTTAGTCTCAGACATATACATGATTTGGGGTTAGATTATAATTTTAACTCCTGTAAAATCCCTGATTTCAAGTCAATGTCCCCAAACTCTTGGGTGACTCCATCCAAAATACTTGTAGAAATCATGTGAGAACTAGGGAGAGGAGGTTCTTTTTCTAACCAAGATCCTTTGGAATTGATATGGAAATGAAGCTGGGGTAAAAAAGAAAAGGCTGATTGAAAGAACCAAAGCTATTAGCCCCTATGCCAGCTTCCCATTCCTTCCTTTATTACTCATTACACAAGGCAGTACATTTTATGCTGCACAAATCTTACTGGTTAATAGCTATTTCTTGAATCAAATTTATATCTGTAAAATGAGAAGATTGGCAAGATGATCTCAAAGATCTCCTCTAGCTCAAAGTCCTATAATATATTATTCCTGTGCTTACCTTGATCAAAATGGGTTCTCATTCCCTGAGTTATTAAAATCAGTACAATATAGCACAATGGAAAAAACACTGGATTTGGAGTGAGAGGATCAAAGTTTAAATCCTGTTTCTTTCATTTGTGGTAAGTGTGAAACCTTATACAATTTACTTAATATCTGAGACTCAGTTTCCTCCTTTATAAAGTGAGGGCTGGAAGGCCCCTTCCAACTCTAGATCTATGATGTAGACCAGTGGTTCCTATTTAGTAGTTCAAGAATCCCTTGGAAGCTCATGAAACTAGTTCTCCTAGTCCAAGGGTTTGCAGTTAATAGTGCATTAAGCAGTAAATAATTGCTTGATTTTCTCACAAACATATGTCCACACACATACACATACGTGGGGGGGGGGTGTATTTTCCTCTGGGACCACTAGGACATGCACATTAAAAGCATTCTAGGTTTATTTCTGCAGCAATCCCAATAGTAAGCATGTGAGAGCTTGTCGTATTCTTTAATTCTTACAAAAACCACACTGTGAACTAGAGAGGAGGGAGAAAGGGGGGAGAAAGCAGGCAGAGAAGGGGGACACGGGGAGGGAGAGAGGGGAGACGGAGGAGAGGGGAGAGAGGGGGGAAAGAGAGAGGGAGGAAAGAGAGAGGGGAGAAAGAGAGAGGGGGGAAAGAGAGAGAGGGGGAGAGAGAGCATTTATTAAGTGCTTACTATGTTCTAGGTACTGTGTTATACAGGTGCAAGAAAACAAGATGTCCCCACTGTTAAGCTTACATTCTAATAGGGAAAGATAAAACATAAAGCAGAACTGGAAGTAGGGAAAGATACCCTCTTGTTCCATGGGCAAAGCAGCTCAAGGGGAGATGGAGCAGTTCTGAGAATGCAGTCAACCAGAAGTGAAGTATACAACATAGCTAAGACTCCTCAGAGCAAAGCAATCCCAGGAAAAGATTCACCAATCAGTGAGCAGGCCCCAACAGAGTTCTAAACTGGTCTCCCTGCATCCCATTTTGCAAGGTCAAATCCATTCTTCAGGGCTGCTGAATTAAGTCCCAAAAGCTACTGCTTTGACTCCTCTGCTCAAAAATATTCAATATCTTTTTATCACCTACATCCAAATTCCATAGCCTCGTCCTGAAGTCTCTCCTTCCCCCACTAGCTATACCTACCTTCCTTGCCTTGTCTCCCACCCCTGCTTGGCACAATAATAACTCACACATATCACTTCAAATTAAGCATCTTTCCTACAATTCTGTGAAGTTGATATTCTTAGTATTCTTATCCTCATTTTAAAAACAAAGAAACTAAGGCTCAGAGAGGTCGAATGACTTGCCCAAGGACATGCAGATAAACATCAGAGTCAGAATTCAAACCCAGGTGTGTTCCCTTGAAGGTCAAGATTCTGAGCTGTGCCAATGTGGTCTCCTGCATCCATGCCACACTAGTCTTCTCACTGCCATGCTGCCACACCTCCTGCTTTGCTATTTCTTTTGTTCCATTCATTCTCTACCAAAAATCCCTTCCCATATCCTCTTAACTTTTTGTTTTTTCAAGCAACAAGTATTTTTTAAACTAATCTGCCTTGCCCACTATCTCTCCTTTCTCCCCAAATTGAGCAAATTAATTTTTTAAATCCCACAATACAAATCTACCTCATCCAACAAAAGAAATTCCCATGTTAACCATGTCCAAAAAAGTATGTCTTCTTCTGCATTTTAAGTTCATCACCTCTCTTTCAGGAGGAGTCATGATTTATCTTTGGGTCAGTTAGGGTTCTAAAGCCTTCAAAAGTCGTTTTTCCTTATAATATTGTTATTGTATAAAAGATTCTAGTTCTACTTATTTTCACTTTGCATCAGTTCATAAAGTTTGTCCCAATTTCTCCAGAAACTCTCCATTTCATCATTTGTTATAGTATAATAATATACTACAATTTGTTTTGTCATTCCTCAATAGAAGAATGCTTTTATCAGAAACTTGCTATAAATACTTTTCCCCATTTGCCTGTTTCCCTTCAAAGTTTTACTACATTAGATTTGTTTGTGCAATATCTCTTTGATTTTAAATAATCATTGTCCATAATTTAATTGTCCATTGTCCAAAATTATCTGTTTTATCTTGCATGATCCTATCACTTGTTTAGCCATAAACTCTTTCCCCATCAATAGGTCCAAAAGGTAATTTCTTACTTCTTCCTTTAATTTGCTTACAATTTGACTTTTAAAATCTAAGTCATGTAACCATTTAGAGTTTATCTCAGTATATGGTGTGAGGCATTTGATGAAATGTAATTTCTGCCAGAATTCTGTCCAGTTTTCCCAGAAGTTTTTTTTTTCTTAATCAGAAAGAGAGTCCTTCCCTCCAGGAAATGGGATATTGAGGTCTGTCAAACACTGCACCACTGTGTTTGTTTGCTTCTGTATGGTGTGTACCTATTCTGTTCCAATGATTAATCTCATCCTCTCAACTTTTCCAAATCCTGCGCATACTATCAGGTCCAACTCAAGTTCAACTTCCTTCTTGAAGTATTCCTTGACTACCTCACTCTGAAGAGATTGTTCCCTTCCTTTTTAGAAGCAACGTGGTACTTTAGAAGCAATGTCTTACCTCTTTGGGAGTGTTAAAGTGTTTTATTGTGCTCTTCTGTGTCAGGATCATCTCTAGCTAGTTTAGGGGTTCTTAATATTTCTTGTGTCACAGATATCTTTGGCAGTCTCAGAATGGACTCCTTAGAATTACATTCTTAAATGCATTAAGTAAATTACATAGGATTACAAAAGAAGCCAATTACATTGAAATATAGTTATCAAAAGGTTTTTTTAAGTCCAGTTCATGGACCTCAGGCTAAGAACCCCTGAGTTAGACTCTCAGCTCCTCAAGGAGAGGTACCATGCCACTGTGGTCTGCCTGGAACTTAGTACCTTAATAGCAGCTCAATCAATCAGTGTTTACTTATTGGTTGACACATTGATCTGGAGTCCTTGGTTGTTGACATAGTCCCTTCTCAGAACAGAATGAAAAGCCCAAAAAGTACTTGAAACCATTTTATCCACCTCATGGGAGGAGTTTGGCAGGGAATGTACTGAATGAAGAGAGAACCTTTCAGTGCTCCTGTGTCCATATTTTAGTGGAGGGCTGTCTCCACCAAAACCATCCCAAAGAGGAAGTCAAGAAACACCAACATCTACTATAGTCTTGAGGATAACAAAATATTCCCCTGCCCAAAATGAGTCCTAAACTCTCCAGCTTTCCTTGGTCTTTCCTCATGCTGTTCCCAATGCCTAGAATATCTTCACTCCCCCTCTTCATCAGCTGACTTCTAACCCATCTTTTAAAATCCAACTCAAATACTACCAGGTTTTCCTTGATCCCACTGGTCAATTATAGCCTAATCCCTAGAAGCCCTCCTGCTCAAGTACTTTGTTTTGCCTCTCTTTGGTGTTTTTATCATGTAATGCCATGTAATGTAGTTATCTGAATTGGTTTTTAACCATTCTTCTCCCCAAAAGACTATGAGCCCTATGAAGTCAAGGACTATTGAGGTGCTGGAACCCAGCTTTTCTGAGTCCAAGACTGGTATTTATTCCACTCTGCTTTGTTATTTCTACCCAGAAGCAACTGAATACAAAGTGACCCAGAAAATCCCCTCTCTATTCATAATAAACTTTGGGTCTATTAAAGTGCCTAGAATAATATTCTACAAAAGCTGTAGAAAATTAATGAATGTTTATGACCATAGTGTTTCAATACCCTATAGAAGCAGTGACAGCCATAGCTTGGAGCCACAGTAACAGACACAGCAGCAAGTGTTTTTCTCTCCCCACCACTTTAGTACTGCCACTGTCCTCCTCTCCTCACCTCCACCCACACCCCTCCCACTCAAAAAGAGAAACCTGCATCACTTCCTGGCTAAATTGTTCTCAGTTTTTGCTGAGGCCCCTAAGATGTAGGCGATAATGGAGACTTCAGAGAACAGAAATATACTGTCTCAGCTGCTGCCCTATCATAAAAGCAGGTCACAACTTTATCAGATGAGTCACATGCACATACAAACACACACACAATCCTCCCAGGGTTTTCAAGGAGGGGGCCAGAATGACTAGAAACACAGAGGTCCACTAGCCAATCTCTTGATCTCACATCTTCTCCATCTCCTGATCCCAAAGCTACACAAAGTGTAGGGGTAAAGTTGTTAAGATGGGGACTTGGGAGAGGAATCAAGGGTTAATAAAATTGTATTCAATTTTTTAAAAAAGGTGAAAAGGCAAAAAAATAAAATAAAAAGGAAATGAGTTTTGGCTATGAAAGTTTCACAATGGCCTAACATAAAGGAATTCAAGCTATTTAGGAGATAACATGAGTTATCTTTGTCCTTTCCTAAGTAACTTCTGTTGCGGGAGGAAGGAGTCACAGAGCTCATACTGACACGCTCCTCATTATGATAGCTATCATGCAGGTTTTCAAAGTTCTTGAAACATATTATTTCATTTTACTTGATCTTCACAACAGCCTTGTGAAGTTGTTCAAGTCATTTCAGTCACATCTGACTCTTTGTGACGCCATTCGGTCATCCTGAATGGTACAGGTACAGGTACAACATCCTGACAGAGGTATAGGAGTTATTTGCCATTCCTTCTCCAGCTCCTTACAGGTAAGGAAACTGAAGGAAACAGGGTTAAGTGACTTGCCCAGGGTCTTACAGCTGGTGAGGGTCTGAGGTCAGATTTGAACTCAGGAAAATAAGTCTTCCTGACTCTGCCATTCTATTCACTGTACCACCCAGCTGCCCTTGTTAGGTAAGTGCCATTATCCAGTGGCCTGATATTCATCAGGACAATTGGAGATGGCCCATGATACAGTGGGAGACCCTGATCCTTTTAGGCTAAGGCCTTTTCAGGTTCTCACTTTGAGTGAGGTAACACTCATTCAGTGAATAGGCCTCTTTAAAAAGTGAGTCAAGGAATGGCCCCTTTAATTAGAAAAAAGAAAAAAAAATCAAACTGGGAAAGGAAGATAGTCAGGGTTGCTTTTAAAGGGGTCAACAATCTTCTTTCAATTACATTTACTAGTTCAGGGGAAAGGTCAGAACCCTGAACGTGGAAAAAATACAAGCAAAGAAAATACAAGCAGATAAATTAGCACAAAGACCAACAGACAGGGCTCCAGCTGTCTTAACATAGCAATATTGGTATATACTTTATATATATATCACTGGATTGAGGGAGCAGAGACAACATCTAAGCAGTTGGAGGGCTCTGAACATATGACTACTCAGAGTCTCAACCAGGAAATAAAAATATCCTTCTCATGAGCAAATTCCCAAAGTAAAATGCCAACCTCCCAGAATATATAACAAAGACATGGCCCCTGATTGGCTCAGAGCCAGAATGCATGAAACCTACTTGACTCAGCACAGCTGTGAATTACCAGGGTTCAAAGGAGATTAATTCTTCAGATATTCACAATTTAGCCTGAGCCTGGGAAACTGAACTCCAGAAAAAGAAAAAACAACAACAACAACAAAAATCCCACCTTGCTTGTGCTTACATTCCACCCCTTTAAGGCTGCTTTCCTTTTGAAAAACAGATGAAAGAACCCTTGCTAGCAAGCCATCTTGGGTGTGCCAGGGTGCTTGCTGTTACAGCAACTTGTAAGTGGCTATAAGAAGGGCTCATGTGGGGAGAAATACTTCTTGGTAGAAATCTTCAAGGAGAATCCTGGTTGTGAAGGTTATATCCTCCTGGATTTTCAACACCTCTCATTCTTCTCATATGGTTTTTCCAGGTCCAGGGACTAACAATATGCATTCTAAATGCCTAACACCAAGGGTCAGAGCAGGAGCCCTTTATGGTTCTATAAACCTTGGTCAAATTTAGTCCTTCTAAATAATTGCTCACTCAAGGTCCCAACTGAATAAAAGTTGGATTATTAGTGCAGACCAGATAGTGGATCTTCCAACAGATCGATGGTCTTTACTTTCAAGAAGAGGGACATTCTGTGGAGGGACAGGTGGATAGTATCCAATGCCTCTGGGGTGTCCATCTGCAATATAGCAGCTGCAGGGCAAGAAGAGAGGTTAGATGAAGAATATTAAAGTTTCAGCCAGTCTTCTCAAACAGATCAACTTGCATCCTTACACAAGATATTCCACCTCCCAATTCTGTGCATTTCCCCTTGCTCATTCTCCATACTTGTAATTCTTTCTCTCTTCATCTTTGCTTACTGACCTCTCTTTTTTCCTTCAAGTCCCATAAAATCTCATTTTCTATAAGAAGCCTGTTCCAACTGCTCTTTAATTTTAATGTCTCCCTTCTGCTTATTATTTCTTACTTATACTGCATATAGTTCATTTGCATGTAGCTTTTTGCATGTTGTCTCCTTCATTAGATTGTGAGCTCCTTGTGGGTAGGCATAGTCTTTTTTTCCCTTTCATTGTATCCCCAAAATAGAACACAATTACTGGCATACAGCAGGTGCTTAATAAATGTTTATTTACTCATGAGTAGACGATAGCTGGTCCTTTGTTGCTCCCTGTTCCCTTCCTCATGGCCCATACAGATAATTAATAATAACATTAGTACTAATAACAACTAATATTTATAGAGTGATTTAAAGTATACGAAGTGCTTTACAAATATTATCTTATTTGATCTTCACAACAACTCTGAAAGGTGAATACTATTGCTATCCCCTTTTTAGATAAAGATAGTGAGAAAGAGGTTTAGTGACGTACCTGTAGCTACTACGTACCTGAGACTGGATCTGAACTCAAGTTTTTCTGACTTCACTCTATGTACTAGGTCACCTAGCTGCTTTAATACATAGTAGTATGTGGATACATTGGGGATTTGCAATTTGTATTCCTGCTCCTATTTATCCTTAATGTTTCTTTTCATGTATCAGTGAGGGGAGGATAAAGATGCTGCTCATATTCTTTGGAGTTATGGAGCAATAAGGTGCAATAAAGGAAGAAGCAAGGATCCTATCTTCCTTTTGAATAGTTCAAATTTCCCAGCTTATCATTTCTCTACAAACATTTTAAATATCACTCAAGTCTGGAGGTCTGACTTTCATGATCCACTGCTCTCATCCTATCCTTTAGGATCCTAGAAATTTATAGTGATATGTCCTTCACCTTGCCCATATTATTCTCCATCTCCTGCAAGCTGAATTATTGAAGTTTCCATGTGTTTTATCTTATTTCTAATAGAAGACTATCAATGATCCTACAAGACTCACAGGTCTGATGAGTGTTGGAAATCTCCACCACCATGATTGTGGGATCTTCAGTCATACTGCCTTTATACTATGACCCACACCAAGAATAATGGGGAAACTGAATACATGTGACTATTCAGAGCCTTACCTTTAAATTTTCAATCTTTGTCCTTGGAAGTCCTGTAGACAACACATTTTATGAACCCACAATTCCATTCCAAGCTTTAAAGGAGCACAAGCCAATGAAGTAATTTGATTCACCAGCTCATCTTCAACCATGTGCTTTTATCAGTTGGCCATTAATTCAATGGTCTTTCACTATAGACCACTCCCAGAAATTATTCTAAAATACCATGACATATTGCAGTTCACTCTGTAATGCTAAAACCATGGATATCCCTATATACCTCTACTCCTTAGGAAGAACCCCTTCCACACCTAGTATTTTAATGTCTCTCGTTTGCTCTCTGGAGTCAATCACCTACGGAAATATGAAACTTTTATTCTAGTTCATGATTATAGACAAAGAAAGCTACCCACATATCAGTGTCAATGTCATCTGGAAACCTTAATGACAGTACCAGTTGAACAAATATTATGAAGAGAAATAACCCTGTGCTTATGATGCCTCAATGAGCCTAGATTCTCCTTTCTCCTTACTTAAGTTCTATCATGCCATACATCTCAAATCCCTCTAGTAGCTAAGAACCCAAGCCATCCAAGTCCACATAAGAGTCTTTAAGAATCTAGATTCCAACAGATTCCTTTTAACTACCAAACTACCCAAATAAAGACATCTGGACTCTTTATACTGACTGGCCACAGCATACTTTTTGTCTCCGTGTTCTCTAGATTTACAAAATCAGGGAGCTGTGGTACCATCTTCTCTGAACCACCAACAGTGGGGCCACCATTCCCTTTGAGATGCTTTGAACCTCTGCCTTGGAATCATTTCTCTTTGCTTGGCCAGTGAGGTGAAGACCTGAACAAGTCAGGATACCTGTGTATTCATCAAAGGGATAGCATTAATTCTGAAGATTCTACAAGTATTGCCCCAGGTGAACTTCTTCTCCTTTTACTTGGTTCAACCTATGAACCTGAATTCCTCCAAAATTATGATTGCCCCCATATGGGCCATAATTGGGAAGTCCTAAAAGAAAGAAAGGAAACCTTCATTTGTCAAATATTCACTATGTGCCAGGCGCTGCACTAAGTATTCTACAAATATTACCTTATTTGATCCTCAAAACAACCCTGGGAGTTAAGCACTGTAATTATCCCCATTTTATAGTTGAGGAAACTGAGGCACACAGAGGTTAAGTGATTTGCCCAGGGTCACACAGCTAGTAAGTCTGAGGCTAGATTTGAGCTCAGGTCTTCCTGACTCCAGCCCCATCTTTCTGCTCATTATTCACCTAGCTACTTTGGAGTACTGGGTGATATCTTGTGGCATCTTCTTGGGATTTTCTGCCCCATTGTCCTTTCACATTCAGCTTGCCCCTTACCAAATGTCGATGAAAGTGTGGAAAGAAGAGAAAAGTAAATTTAAAAACCCTTACTGGCCTGAATGAGATAAAGAAATTGAGTTGGATTTATTTTTGGAGATGCAGTAAAAATATTGATTTGCTATGAAAATATGGAAACAACATAGTAATATTGGGATGAAATGTCCATTTTTATGCTAAAGGAATGCATCACTGTAGAATAATAATTCTGTGCTGCAGAAACATTAGAATGAAATATTAATTGTGGTATGCTATAAAAAATATCAGGACAAGATACTAATTTATAGTAATTATTGTCATGGAATATAAATGGGAATTATCCAATAATTTTGTCCAGTGGATTTTTGGGTGGGTACTAGGCTATCTGTTACGCATGGCTGAAATTGACACTTGCAGATAGACACACGCACACGCACACATACACATACACACATACACACACTCCTTTTTTGTCTCTTCTATAAAATTTAAGTGAAGAAATATAGGGATCAGACAAGAGACATCACAATGATGGGCATGATGATCCCCCCAGAAGAAGATGAGGTGACCTGGTATTATAGAAAGAACACTGGATTTGAGGTGTTGAGATGAGATGAGGTGAAGTCTAAGGCTGCTGGTTTCAGCTCTCAGTCTATAATCCTATGAATCCTGATTCCATCACTTACTCTTTGTGTGATTTTGAGCAAGTCCCTTGCTTCCCAGAGGCTCAATTTCCTAATCTGCCAAATGGGGCTAATATTACTTACACTGTCTCCTTTATAGAGCTATTGTGGGGAAAGTGCCTTGTAAAGATTAAAGCTAAACCAATGGGAGCTATGGTTGCCATTCTTTGAATCCTCATAGAGTAAGTACTTAGGATTATATAAGCATTTAACAAATGATTGCTGACTCACTGACTCATTGAAATGGAAGTTCAGAAATTCAGAAAGTTATCCCAAGTTCACACAGTCAACCAGGGGCAGAGCCCTTGAATAAAAAATAGTATAAGAAAAGTGAATACTTTTTGATTGTTCCCAAAGTTCAACTTCCCCAGGGAGGGTCGTAGTGTTTTCAGCTTTTTTTTTGCCCTGTTCTTATTTGTCATTTTCCAGTCTCCAGAGGTAGAGTACATCACCAGGGGATCCCTCACCTGAAAGACTCATAAATAATAAGGTCAATTGTCAGTACTAGGCTGGGGTGGCCATGAGCCGCAAATGGAGACTTGAAGCAAGGATGCAAAGACGGCAGCAAAACAAGGAGTTAGCTGGATCTAGGGAAGACTAGTTAGACTCTAGACAAGCTTTGTAGCCTCCTATGTCTTCTCTTCCTTTGTGCCACTGCCAGATTAAATTTCCTTCTGAATAGATCTAGGCATTCCTCTGCTACAAAATCTATAGTGGTTCTCTATTGCCTATGAAATACAGGTCCACCTCCTCTGCTGGCATTTGACATCCATGGTTTGGTCCCACTCTATATGTCCAGTCTTATTTCGTATCATTCCACTTTACATAATGTAAACTCCAGTAAAAATGGACTCTTTGCTGTTGTTCACATAGACTCCATACTCTGCCATCTCAATAACTTTCTTCACATAATTTTCTATTCCTTTGAATCCTCTTCTGTCTGTTAAAATCCTACCATTAAATCCTATCTCCTCCATAAAACCTTTCTTGATATGTATTCCCTGTAAGGATTTTTCCTCACTCTACTCCTCAATACTTCAAGACCTCACATAACACTTTCTTTGTTACTCCCTTCTGCATTTTTCATGTGTCATTATGAATGAGAATAAATCTGCACAGTTTTTTTTAGCCCCCTGCAGAGTAGATCTACGAGGGCAGGAATTCTATTTTATTTCAACTTTGTATCTCCCTCAGAACCTAACATAGCACTGTGCATTTACGCTTAGTAAATGTTGAAGCTAAAGGAACAGAGTATTCCAGGGAACCTTAGGATATTCATATCCTCCTTATTGGTTCCTACAGCACAAGACCAACATAACAGGTACATGAATCAAGCTGTTGTCCATAGGATGTGAATTCAGGACCACCAGAAAGACCCTTAGCTCCCTAAAATGCCATTCTTCCCAATAAAATGTCTCCCATTTCACCATCTGTGAGTCATTTCTCTGGTTTAAGGTTTTGATCCCTGCTGAAGCTCAAAAGCCCCTAGGAAAGTTAATATATTAAACTCTATCGGTCTTTTTTACTTTAATATAAATGAGATCTGAGGAAAGTAGGGTTTCATAAGACATACGGGTGAGAGAGCACCACAATAGGTGAGAATACAAGGTCTCTGAGTCAGAGAGGAAAGATGAAATCCCGCCAAGAGAGTGGAAAAGTCACAGAAAGGAGAGAGCAGAGACACTAATGGCAAAATTTCTTGGCCTCATAACTTGTTTTGGGAGTCATCTGTTTCCTTCTTCCCATAAAAAAGGAGTCTTTACTGGAAAAAAAAACAATTTCCAAAATCATTTCCTTGGATTTGCCTTGCCCTTATCCTCTCAATTACACCAAAGTACTTCTTGCAATATTTTAGCAAGGCTCTAATTAAGCAGAAATAGTGAGAAGAAGTATAGAGAGTTGGTTACACAACCACATGTCAGAGTTGGGAACACTAAGGCAGCAGGGACTCATAGCAAATAGAGAAGTGCCTGGGGTGGAGGGGTGGGGTAAGAGTTTGGGGTTTCATTTTAATAGAATTTTGGTGGTGGAAGATGGTTTAACTCTTATCCAAGTCACCTTAGAAGTTAGTTCATTAATATACACACATCATCTCAAAGTTATCAGAAATACTTCAGGATTAGTTCATTGGCATAACACTTTGCTGGTGTTGTGCTGATCTTACTATGCATATTTGGAGCTTATCTGAGATGATGAGAAGTTAGAAGAACCAAGGGCCTAGCTGGTAAGACCTATCTGATTTCCCCTACTTCAGTACCATAGTCTCAGGATGTGGTCTTAGTTAAATTATGAGATGAGTTCCAGTGGTTCCTATGCCCCTTTAATTTATGAGACAGTTTGCAAGGAACTGTTATCTTCCCTTAATTAATGGGACAGACTATAAGTGACTTCTAGTTTCCTTTTTGCAATCTTACTTTCTACTATTGTCAATTTATACTACTTATAATATTATAGTATTAGTTTAAAAGGGGGTGTGGTCAGGGTGGGCAGAAAAAGAAACAATTTTAAACACAGCCCTTCATTTTACAAATGAGGAAACCAGCTCTGGGAGGTTATGATTTCCTCAATGTCATAGAGGCAGTAGGTTTCAGAAGTGGAATTTGAACCTAAATCCTCTGACTCCAGAATCTCTCTTCCTTCCACTCCTTGTGCCTCTCAAAACTGATGGGGACACAAACCCAAAGTCCTGAGATAGGTCTACTGTCTCAGCTAGCCGGGCAGTTGGATGAATACAATTGTGGCTTTGTCTATAAAGTTAGCAATAACCCCCAAATTTGCATGGCAGATATATAGAGAGAGTACTAGAAGTGGAATCAGGAAAGCAAAAATTCAAAGTCCACCTCTGATGCTTACTACCTATAGTAAATTGGACAATCCACTTAATGACTCTGAATCCCAACCATTCTCTAGGATTTGTCTATTCAATTATAGATGGCCTGTGTCTGTTGATAAAAGGAATTCCCAATGCACTGTATTTGATATGCCGATATCATGCAAATTTTCTCAGAGAAAATTCTTAGAATCCCTTATGCTGAAAGTATTCCTGGAGAGGGAGGGTAAAGTGTGATTCCACAAGGAATCCTACTCAAGGAATTAAAAGAAGCTGGACTAAGAAGAATCACAAAACATCAGAGTTCATATAATAAAACCTATACTGAAACATTTCCGGTATAACTTCCCCCAAAAGTTGTCATCAAATCCCTATTTAAAGAGCTCTAATTATTGGGGGACTCACTATCTTCCAAGAAGGCTCCCCACCTACTTTTATAATGGTATCTACAGAACTTATCCCAAATTGTGAGCTGTGGTTCTAAGGGAATGCTATGGAATAGCAATCAAGTATAACTGCTATTACAGTCTCCTTTTTGCTTCTACAGAACCAAGAGCTTCCAGAGAGAATGATGCCCCAACAATGGTGATTGGGATTCTGGGAGAGTCAGCTATTCTACCCATGGAAATACCAACTGGATATAAACTTGAGAACATTAACTGGGCTTCCCATACACCTGTTGCTCTTGTGCAACCAGAAGGAACATCAGTCAAGATCATTACAACCCATCAAAATTATGTGGGACGACTGAATGTCTCATCCAAGACTTACAACTTGAAGATTAGTCCTCTGAAGATGGAGGATGCTGGAAAGTACAGAGCTGACATAAATGTTCAGAAACCTAAAACTACCAACACCATCACCATCACCAAGAACTATACCCTGCATGTCTACAGTAAGACTATAATTGTGGACTCATAGAATATTTGGGCTGAGAGAGACCAAAGAGGCCCTCTGGTCCAACCCCTCATTTTTCATCCAAGGAAACTGAGGCCCAGAGAAGTGAGGTGATTTGCCTAAGGTCACATACATAGTGGCAAAACTAGAAAAGAAATGGGATTTCCTGATTTAGTTTTATCTTGTTCCATTGGGTTATTTCCCAACTTATTCTTCAAAAGAATGCTAAAGTTTTAAATCAAGTGTTCTCTGGACCATTCAGTGGCTATCAGCAAGAGAACTTGGCACTATACTAAAGAGTCTGGGAAAAGAGGGTTAGAAAGGGCATAGGTTTTATCTTCAGGCAGGTCCAGATTTTGCCCTTTCTCTCTCACTACTGGCTCTTTCCCGTTTGCCTACAAACATGCTCATGTCTCCTTGGTTTTTTAAAAAACCTTTCCTTAACCCTTGTCGTTCATCCAGGTACCATCCCATTAGTCTCCTACCATTTGCTGCTAAACTGAAAAAATGTTGTCTATACCTAATGACTCTTCTTCCATACTACTCACCTTCTCAACCATTTATAAAATAGCTCAAGCTCGAATGAATCTATGGAAACTATCCTCTCTAGAGTTTTCAATGACCTTATAAATGCCAGATTCCTCTGCAACATATAATTGTTGATCATTTCTGTGATCTTAAAATTTCTTCTTGCTGAGTACTTTCTCTTCCCTCGATTTAAAAAACAACATATTTTCTCTGTTTTCCTCTTACTTCCCTAAATGCTCCTTTTCTGTCCCCTTCAGTGACTCCCCTTTAATTCTTCACCTTTTAATATAGGTGTTCTTCAAGGTTCTGTCCTTGGTCCTCTTCTGTCTCTATACTTTTCTCACTTGGTAACCTCATTCATTACCCCTTTGATGAAAATGACTCCAAAGTCTTCATCTGCTTGCCTTGTATATAGGTTACTTTAGCAAGAACGTTTCTCAAAACTGACTTACAGAGATTTCAATATTGGGAAAATTAGCAAAGTTTATAAAGAAGGTGGCTTTATTATAGACTCATTCTTGTGCCTTGTATTGTTCCATCTTACAGAACGACTGGCACCGCCAAAAATTACTTGGAGTATTGTAGCCTCTGAGAACAACACCTGTAACATCACTCTGACATGCTTCGTGGAGGAGGGAGGAGAAGCTGTAAAGTACCAGTGGACCCCTCTGGGAGAACAAGCTGTTCAAACCGAAGGGAAATCTAGGCTTTTCATCTTCCAAAGACCTGAGGATGCTCCCATAAATTACACGTGCACAGCCACAAACCCTGGCAGCAACAATTCTCAATCCATACTTCTTCAACATCTCTGTGCAGGTAATCATCTGTCCCTTCTCCCCAGAAGCCTCAGGGAACCCCCTGAGTAGTTGTAGGAAGTGGCCTCAGAAATTCTGCTCTTTGCATGGGCAGTGTCAGGATAGAACCAATGAGGATAGAAATTAAATCCACTCAAGGTCACAAGCACCTTTCACTTCAATTTCAATCAACAAATTTGGTAAGGTCTACTATGGACTGTGTTGTGCTACATACAGTCTCTGACCCTCATCAAACTTGTATTCCCATAGGGGTTATATGAATACAGATAACTATAATCATAATCATAATATATGACAAGTACATTAAAAAGGCATAAAGCAAAGTGCTCCGTAAAGTCTAAGGGGGAAGGTTATTTTTTATAGATAGGTTGGAGAAGACTCCATGGAGGAGACAGAATTTGAACTAGCCTCTAAAGTATGCAAATAAGAGATGACTTTATTATACAACTTATTTTATTATAGGGCTTTAAAGCTTGAAAAATACTGTGCATGTGTTGTCACATTTGATCTTCACAAAACTAGAGGATAAAGACTTAGGAAACTGAGGCTAACAGACTTGTTCAAATCACATAATGAATAATTAACCAAGAGGTATATTTTAAGTGCAAACAATATGAAAGGCACTGCACTAAGCACATATAAAGAGAAAGAAAAGTTGTTCCTGGCCTCAAGAAGTTTGCTTTCTTTGGGGGAGATGTAACATATGCAAATAAGTAAATAGAAAATATAAAAAGTTAAGTGTAAGGTAATGGTAGGGAGGAAGCATTAGCAACCAGGAGGATCAGGGATTATGAAAGGACTCCCATGAGCAATGGCACCCAATGTGAGCCTTCAAAGAAACTAGGAAATCTAAGGGAAGGAGGTAAAGAAGGACAACATCCCAAACATAGGTGACAGCTTGTACAAAGGGACAGAGATGGGAACCTCAAGTTTGGAGAATAGCAAATAAGTCAATTTGGGGCTGAAATGTAGTGTATATGAGAGGCAGTGATATAAGATAAGTCTGGAAAGGTAAACCAAAGTCAAATCATGAAGGACTTTAAATGCCAGACTAAGGATTTTGCATTTTATCCCAGAGAGAGTCTACTTAGAGCCACCGAAGGGGGAGAGGGGGGTGTGACATGGTCAGAGCCAGGTTATAGAAATATCACTTTGTTGACTGTGTTTAGGACGGAATGGAAATGAGAGAAATTGGAACAAGGGAGACGATTTTAAAAGCCCTAACAAAAATCCAGGTAAGAGATGATAAGATCCTGAATGGGGAGGGTGGCCATTTGAGTTCAATTAAGAAGAAAAATATGAGAGATGTTATGAAGGTAGACTTTACAAGACTTTTCAAATGATTGGATATGGGGAATGAAGGAGAATAAGGAGGCAAAGATTCCTCTGAATTTGGAAACCTGGATTGCTGTCAGATTGATGATGCCCTCAACAAAAATAGAGATGTCAGGATGAGGGGTGAGTTTAGAGATAATAACAGTGATTTCTGTTTGGGAAGTATTGAATTAGATCTGCCTAAGAGCAATCCAGGTGATGTTCAGCAGCAGTTGATGATATGAGTCTAGAATTTAAGAGATAAAGACTAGAAATAGATATTTGAATATCATCTGCATTAAAATTATAATTGAACTTAGGGAAGCTGATATCACCAAGATAGAGAATATATAAGAGAAAGATAATGGGACCTATGTCAGAGTCCTGGGGTACATCCATAATTAGGGGATGAAACAAGAACAATGAAGAACAGTCATGCAGAGAAGAGAAAAATGGTGGGGGAGGGGGGGGGACGGGAACCAGTGAAACTCAAATAGGAGAAAGAATCTAGGAAAAGGGGATGCTCAACAGTGTGTCAAATACTACAGAGAGATCAAGGATAATGAAGACTGAAAAAAGACCATTTTGTTTAGCAACTATGAGGTCATTGGTAATCTTGGAGGGAGTAGTCTTAGCTGAGTGGTCGAGTCAGAGATCAGACTGCAAGGGTTTATGTAGTGAATAACTGGTATGTAAGCAGAAACAGAGAATATTTTTTTTGGTTGTAAAGGGGAAGAAAGATATGAGATAGCTAGATGGGATGGCAGAGTTGAATGAAGATTTTATAATTATGGGGAAGTACTACATAAGTTTATAGACACCAAGAAAGGAATCAGAGACTAAAGATTAGAAAAAGAGAAAATGTGATGATGAGATAAGCTCCTGAAAGAGACCAGAGGGGAAAAGTTCAAGGACCCAAGTAGCCAGGTTGACCAAAGCAAGGAGAAGGGTCAAGTCATACTCTAATATTGAAACAAAAGTGGAGAGAATGGTGGATGATGAGGGTATTGAGGTATAGAGTTAGAAGAAGAAGAAATTCATTATAGATAGCCCCTATTTTTCAGTAAAGTATGAGGCAGAACTTTCCTGGGAATGAGCAAGGGAGAGTCATTTAAATAGAGATTCACTAAGATAAGAGTAAAAATCTTGGTGATCAACAATAAGGGCCCAATTGAGCTTAGATAACATAAATTTGTAGTGGACCCAGTCAGCACAATTGTGTGACTTCTTCCAGCAATATTTAGCAGCACGAATGCAGGTGGGGATGTGCAAAGCAGATGATGGAATTAACTCAAGGTCAAGTTTTGGAAAGGCATAAGTGGTAAATAGGAGCAGCTTGGGATTAAATGGTAAAGAACAGTGTAGGTTTGATAGAATTCATTATGTGGTTGAGGTTGTGGAGATAGGAAAATTTGGCCAGAGTAAGAGAGATAGACTAGAAAATCATGGACAGGCAAAATGACAGAAGTTCACAATAAGGATGAATAGCACTTATGAAATGAATGAAGCAGAAGGAGAGATGGGAGGATAAGAGGTTATGATCTGAGAGAAGAACTTCAGAATTCTGGGTCATGAAGATGGAGCATCTATAAGTGATGATGACATTAATGAATGAGTAGCTGAGATACAATAAAGGTGCAGATCATAGAAGGTGAGGAGCTCAAGGAACAGGGCTGCCCATCTGTCTCAGGTGATAAGAATATGGTGTTGAAGTCTCCAAGTACAAGTAAAGAGAGTTGTTAACTCCTTGAATGATGATGGAAAATGCCTTAGTGACCATTAGATAACAGCAACCAGGATCTGGATAGGGTGAAATATCCAGATAGAATGAAGCTGAATGGAGAGATTGCTGAGTAATGAAAACAGAAAGAAGCTATGAAAATAGCTCTTAGAAGCAAGGAGCATGCAAACACCTCCTCTTCTCATTTTCTGTTCCCTTTTGAGAGGAGTACAAGCCATAAAGTAGTTCCAAGTTAAAAGAACCTTAGGACTCAGGTTAAAAAGTGGGACTTGCTGTGGAAAATTATACTGATTGTTTATGGGCTCCTGTGAGTCCTTTGTTCCTTCTGCATTTTCTGTGGGGTGAAATTAAATCTACTGGGACAACTAGGTGGTATAATGGATAGAACACTGGGCTTGGAGCTAGGAAGATCTGAGTTCAAATCCATCCTTAGACATTTACTAGCTGTGTGACACTGGGCAAGTCACTTAACCCCTATTTGTCCCAGTTTCTCATTTGTAAAATGGGGCACATATTAGAGAAGGAAATGGCAAACCACTCCACCATTTTTTCCCAAAAAACTCTGTCACATAAAGTTGGACATGACTAAACAAAGGAACAACAAATACCCAACACTATTTGTTATCTTCTGTACTCATGTGAATTGGAGACCCTGTTACCCACATTTATGGAAACATAATGTGAGCTATAGAGATAGGGTACATTAGATAGATACAAAGGAGTCCCAGGTAAGTAATCCTTCCTCTATCAATTCATGTTGGAACCTCCTCTGAAACTTAAGAGTCTTAGAGAATTACCTGGAACCCTAAAAAAACTAAGCGACTTGCACAGGTCACACAGTCAATCAATTTACCATTAAATATTTGTTAATCATGTACTATATGCTGAGCACAGTGTTAAGTACTAGAGACATAAAGAAAAAGGGAGGAAAAGAGTTTCTGACTGTAAGGAATTTCTATTCTAATTGGGAGGCAACGTATACAAATTATTACATGTTAGATAAAGGACTTAAACACAGGTCTTCATATCTTCAATGGTGGCTCTTTATTGACTACACCATGCCACTTCTCTGATATGAGAAATTATACAACTCTACTTAGCATTTATGTTTATGTCTTACATTACTATGCAAGCTATAGTTGAGATTCCTATGGATAAATTCTGAGTAGGAGCATAAATAGTATAAGAAAGATAATAATCCTTTTAGGATAGCACCAAGATCGAATTCCGCCTGTGTGAGTCCAGAGAACATGGCACTGCCATAGGTTACACTCTGAAATTATTGTTGTTTCCTCCAGTAGAATGTAGGTTCTTAGCAGACAGAATGTTTCAGCACTTTCTATCCCTAGCACCTGACACCGTGCCTGGCAAAAAGTTAACGGAGTAAGTACCTGATCAAGGGCTGCTGAATTGAATTGAATGGGAGACATCTTTAAAATGTCTTCTTTAATCCTCATAACAAGCCTGGAAGGTAGCTGCTGTCATTATCCACATTTTACAGCTGAGGAACCAGGCAAAGAGAGGTGAAGTAACTAATACTAATACGCAACTAGTGTGTATCTGAGGCTAAATTTGAACTCAGGTCTTCCTGACTTCCAAGCTCAGCACTCTATCCATTCTACCACCTAGACACCTCGATGAGGGAAGGAAAAAAAATGAAAGGAGTATAAGACAAAGAGGTCTAACAATAAGAGAATTTTATTAACAATAGAGATTCCAGGGGGCTTAACAAGAGACAAAGACAAAATCAAAGTAATAAAGAAATTGGGGGGCAGGAGGTAGGATATGGCTGAGGTGAATGGGGACAAGGAGTTAGAAATGGAAAAAGGACATTTTAGTCTATTCAACCTTTGACCCTGAAACATAGGTGTACAGAGAAAAGAAAGCTTAATATCCAGTATATTGTCACACCCTTCCTAGGAAGCAATGGCACAGGCTTAAATATGGCTTTGATTTTTTTTTCCCCACTTGGCAGGAGGTAAGCTAGGTCACAGTGGCCATACGGGGAGAATTTTGGTGATCAGTAAAACATGGAGACAGAATTTGAACCCAGATCTTAATGATTCCAAACACAACACTCTCTCCACTATTATATCATGCTACTTGTCGGGGGGGGGGGGGGGAGAGAGAAGACATTATAGATATAAAGAACAGTGGGAGGAAAAAAGCATGAAAGCACAAGGAAGAGGCAGAATAGTTGCCCGTTTGGCTGAGAGTAGAATATGTAGAGGGGAGGAATATGAGGTATATCTTTTTCTTTTCTTTTCTTTTGACTATTTGGAGGGAGGAAAGTAGGGCAATTGGGGTTAAGTGATTTGCCCAAGGTCACATGGCTAGTAAGTGTTAAGTGTCTGACATGGATTTGAACTCAGGTCCTCCTGACTCCAGGGTCAGTGCTCTATTCACCGCACCACCTAGCCACCCCTATGAGGTCTATCTTGCAAAGTGTAGAGGTGGGGCAGCTGGTAGAGGATCTTGAATGCCAGGTAAAGGAGTCTGAATTTTACTTAGTAGGTAATAGGGAGTTACTGAAGATTTTTGAACAAGGGAGTGCCACAATTAGCATTATGAATAAAGAGGAAGACTTTGTAATCTAGATTCCCAGGAGAGGAAAATCACAATCTCTATAACAGATTGCAGTCCCAATCTCCCTGGGGCAGCTCTTTCCTGGACCTTAGGGTGAGATGTAACCCTAGCAAAGAACCTGGATTCAAGTGAGCCCACTTACCCCCTGGGTCTGTCCAGTGAGAAGTCTAGTTTTGTCTTGTGTTTGTTTTGTTTGTTTTTATTAGTTATCATTATCATTATTATTCAGGAAGTTTCCCTGCCACTTGTTTCCTCTTCTCCTTTCAGGAAGGTCGTCTAATTCACTCTGGTTTATACTGGTGCCTCTCCTTTTATTAGTGACTGCAGCTGGGATATTTTTTTGGAGACAACACAAGAAAACAAAAGGTATGGGATTTGGGGGAGGTAGGAAGAAATGTATTCTCTTCTTCCTTGGTTTAGATTTTGGTCTCCTTGAGAGGGAGAGCACAGAGAGGTCCCTAGGGTCCTGGGGAATCATGCCCTTCCACATTTCTCTTTTCCTTCCATGGCCTTTCAAATAAGAATATCTTATATTCATCCACATATATTAACACTGAGCTGGAAAGAATTTACTAATGTCATGGGAAAAACCTACCACTCCCAACAGACTTTAAGGTAAAGGTCAGGAAGAAACTTCATTGATATTACTCACATCAGGGAAAAATGAGCTGACTGACATTTCCACTATCACCCAAATAAGTTCTCTTCACAAGCAATTTCCAAGTAACCTGTAGTATAAAATTAAGTGAAGAAAGTTGTGTCACAAATCGTTACTCAGTACAGGGTAACTGTTTCATGCTAGGAGAAAGATAGAGAGATGCAATTCACATATGGGTTTGCAACATCGAGCAACATTCTTATCTCTCTGAGGACACTGGAAATGATAAGATACTATCAAAGTGTTAGCTCATTGGTTTAGATTTAGGAAGCCAGTATACACATATTAGTATTACATCCTTAGAATGCTAACCTTCCGCTTCGATTATTTAAGTGTTGATGGGAAAGGAGTGGGGTCCTTTCTGGGTGTTTCATTGTTGTTATTCAGTCATGTCAAACTCTTTGTTTTTTTGGTTTTTCTTGGCAAAGGGTTTTTGGGTTTTCTTTTTGGGTTTTCTTGGCAAAGATACTGGAATAGCTTGACATTTTCTTCTCCAGTTCATTTTACAGATGAGGAAACTGGGGCAAACAGTGTTAAGTGACTTGCCCAGGGTTACACAGCTGGTAAGTGTCTTAGGCTGGATTTGAACTCAGGAAGATAAATTTTCCTGATTCCAAGCCTAGTGCTCTATCCACTGTGTCACCTACCTGTCCATAGGCACTGTGCTAAATGCTGGGGATACACATAAGAAAAAGAAAGTCAATCCCTGTCCTTAGGAAGCTTATAATCTAATGGGGAAAGATAATACATAAAAAGGAGCTGAAAAGGAGAGACGTTCCAGGAGTCTCGTAAAGTAACATGATGATGTACATGATGATTTTCATGGAGTCAAGACCAAGCAGAGCAGCTGATGTGATATGAAATTAGTTAGAAAATTCTCATTTCTAATTTCTAAAAAGGGAAGCTTTGGGAATCATTTATTGCTTACCCCCCAGTCTTCCAATCTACTTAGATCTATTCTGTGTTTAATGTTCATATTTAGCCTGGTACTGGCAGTGAGGCCAGAAGATTTTTGAGAGATGTGAGCCAAATTAGAATATTCCTAGCGGAAAAAAGGATGGGGCAAAGTAAGCCATGTATGTTATCAGGTAGAGAAATTACCCCAACCCCAAAAAAATATTGAACCTAATCCTTTATGTCAGAGGACAGATCCTGATGCCTATTAAGTCATATTTACTTCCCTGTGCAAAGACCTCTAGCCTCAGATTTCTTTTACATGAAATATGGATAATGATACTAGTACAACCTGACTAACAGGGACAAGGTGACAAAGTTTTCCCTAAATCTTAAAGTATTACAAAAATGTAAGTTATTTTGATGATTAAGATGTCACAATTGCATCTGTGATAGAACCTATAGTGCTATCAACTCTAATCAAAATCAACTCTAAAAATAACCCATATGAGCTGCCCTAAGTAAAGAGGGCAGCCAGGTGGCACAGCGGATAAAGCGCTAGTCTTGGAGTTATTTAGGAGGACCTGAGTTTAAATATGACCTCAGATAGTTACTAGCTGTGAGACCGTGAGCAAGTCATTTATCTGTTTGCCTCAGTTTCCTCACCTGTTAAGTGATTTGAGGATGGAAATGGCAAACCAGTCCATGATCTTTGCCAGGAAAACCCCAGATGGGATTATGGAGAGTCAGACACCAGTAATTGACAAAACAAGAAAAAAGATTCACAAAAATCCATGTAGTATAGTGTACTATAGTGGAAGGGATTTCTGGACTCGGAGTCAAGGATCCTGGGTTTGAACTCCAGTTCTGGCATTTCATAACTGATCATGGGCAAGTCACTTTACTTCTCTAGGACTCAGTTTTCTCATCTCTAAAATGTGGACATTAATATGGTGCCTAACTCACAAGATTCCTAGTAATAAAGTGCTTTCTGAGTATTGTTTTAATAAATAAATGGTTATTAATTCGACCACTGGGGGAACTGTTGGCTAAGTGTCTAACTTCATTGGTGATAAAAGTCAGGAAATGGTAGTCCCACACTCACCCCAGTAATTCTGGGGCCCCCCTAAAACAAGAGGTCACTCTGGGGTATCCATTAAGATCTTTCTAGTTCCCAGAACCCTCTATCCCCTAGCTTCATCTCTTTTGTGAGTATCAGGGTTCCCTCTGTTAACATAGGGGTGTGGGAAATGGCTTAATCCAATTACACTCATTGCTCAGTATGCCTCTGCTCACTGGGAAACTCAGTTCTCTTCCTTGAAGAAATCATCTTCCTTTACTGAGCATCCATTCCCTCACCTGTAAAAAGTGAGGGGACATTGGACTATCTCTAAGGTTCCACCATGCTCTAACATACCATGAATCAGGGCAGCTAGGTGGCACAGTGAATAGAGTACTGGCCCTGGAGTCAGGAGGATCTGAGTTCAAATTTGGCCTCAGACACTTAACCCTTACTAGCCTTGTGACCTTGGGCAAATCACTTAACCCCAATTGCCCTTCCTTTCCCCCTCTAAAAAGCCAAAAAAAAAATGCCATGAATCTGAATTTGGTATATTGTAGATGCCGAATCACCATCCTCTTCCCAGGTCATGACTCCAAAGAACTTTCCTCCACCTGAGAACCGAGTCTATGATGAAATCAGCATACCCAAGGTGAGCTTAGTTTGATCTTTCTTTGTTGGGCCAAGATAAAAAGGATGTGAGATGGAGGGTTTGACCATGTATTGTCTCTTTTATATGGTTAAAGAAAAATCCTGCCCTTCCCAGCTCCAATCCTTGCCCCCCACACTGAGGCCATGCATTGAATAGAACTGAGCCTTGATCTGAGGTCTGGAGGGTGTTTTTGACGACAGTGAGGCCTGGCAAGGGTCAGAGAAAGAGAGAAGGGGAAAGTATGGGCTGGTGTTTCAGGCTAGCTTGAGAACTGGTCCTCATGATCTCCTTTTACAGGTAATTGTCTCCAATCCTCCAAAGGAAGAAGCCTTGAATACAATTTATTACACAGTGCAGAGGCCCCAAAAGGTAACTGTCTTTCCAGTTTGATTTCATTTGGAGTTTCTTGCCTCCTCTCAGATTGGCCTAGAGGGTTCTAAGGTTGGTCTGTCTGAGGTCTTCCATCAAACAAGAGGAACGTAGGTGACACTTGAGTCTTCTCTCTGTGTCCCTAGGGGCAGCTCTGGTTTAGTCTCCATAGGCCAGATCTTAAATGCAACTGTGACTTCCTCTCTGCTCTAAAAGCTGCTTCAGTAGCCTTTGACAAGAAGCCCTCTAGACACATACAACCCCACAAACACACACCCACACCCAGCTGGCTACACACACACACACACTTGAGATTCTGTTCCCTATTGCCACATGTGGTGCAACCTTACGTCACTTCCCTATTCAATAACTACCAATGGATCAATATAAAAATCTTCTGGCTTTTAAAGACCTTCATAAGCTTGTCCTGTCCTACTTTTCTGGTCTTAGACCTTACTTTCTTCTATTACACTCTACAATCCAGTAACACTGACCTCTTTCACACAACACTCCATTTCCTGAATTCATGCATTCTCACAGGCTCTCCTCTTTGTGTGAAATGTTCTCCCACCTCATCTCCATCTCCTGGCTTCCCTGGCTTCCTTCAAGTTTCTGCTAAAACTCACCCTTACAAATAGTCTTTCCTAATCTTCCTTAACACTAGTGCTTTCCCTCTGAAATTACCTCCAGCTTATCTTGTCCATATCTTGTTTGTACATAGTTATTAATCTTCCACGTTTGATTGTGAGCTCCTTGAGAACAAGGATTATTTTTGCTTTTTTTTTTTGTATTCCTAGCATTTAGCACGTGCATGGCACACAGTTATCAATTATGCCTGTAGTTTTGTTACTCACTAAGCAATTGGTGTGAATGTATTGCTGCTGCTGCTAATCAGTTGAAGGTTTCCTAATGGCACCACACTTGAAATTTATAGGAGGAGGGCAAAGAGAATAACCTCCCCTCTCCCCTCATTGTCTCAAGATAGTGGCAAAAGGAGACACTAGGAATGCAGGAACCCTGAACCTGACACTTCCTCTTACTCACAAGATCGACTACTATACTCCACCTCCCCCATCTTATTCCTTCTGTTCTGTTTTAAGGGTTAATCCCTACAGGTCCCTTTAAGGGCCTTGAGTAGTCAAGAAGTCATATGGGATCCAGAAGGAGACTTACAAACCCTTATTATCTTAGGACTTGCAAATCCTAAGGTTAGGTGATATTAGGTCCCCTTTTTGGAGGGAGGAAGGCCCTAAGGCTAAAACTGATACCTGGCCAGCTCTGGCTTGCTTTCTATGATTTTGTAGTTTCCTGACTCCAACAAAATATTAACACACCTTTTGTCCTCTCCTCTTGTATAGATGGAAAATTCTTACTCATCTGCTACCAAACTTCTTGGGACCTCTACCAATGAGGCTGTGATCTAGATGACAGAGAAGCATACTCTCTCCAAGGAGTGGACATTTGATGGCAGGAAGACCTCAGTCTGTTAAAAGAAATATTGGTTCAGGCCTTGTCCTGGTCAATAAGGCAAACTCAGGAAAAGAAAGGAGAAAGTATTTTATTAGTACACCAAGGCAGCAAGCAGTTAGAGTACAGCTAGACCCATTGTCAACTGAGCTGATTTTTATACACTAAAGGAAATAACTTCTATATAAGAGCAAAAGTATGCTGATTAGTGATGCAGCACCATAATTGGCCCTGCATCATTCCTCTGTCTTTAACTGCATCATCTTAATCTGGGCTGCCTGTAATACAGGGTGAGCCTTGGGAGTAGTGCCTTACACTGGGGGGAGACTCTGTAAACATAAGCAACATACAATCCCCAAGACAAAACACCTGAGCAGGTCCACAGATATTCTAGCCATGAGAGATCAAGAAGCCAAGAAGTTAACCACTGCCATGGGGACCAGACATCATTCCCATCCTCCTGGAATGAGTTCCCCTTTTGTATTGAGTCAGATGGACATGAATGTTATGGGAATCATCAGGAACCTGTATGCAGCACTCGTGACTTGTGAGGGCACATATCCGTCCCTGCTCTGCCAGGAGGTAATCCAGAGCTAGTCTTTTCTGGAGCCACATATCCAAGGGTATAGACCTCTGTACTCAGGTCCTCCACAGCATCTGTGGATTCATTAACACAAATCTGTAAAAATTCATTCATTCTACTGAAGAGTGCTAAACTGTGTCTGACCCTATACATGGACAACAGGATGGAAAAGGCACTTTCAGATTCTCCCATTAAAGGAAGAAATGTGGGAGAAACTTGGATGGCTGTGTGTCTGTTCTGCAAGTAGGTGCTAAGAGGTAGGTTGGGTACTTAGAAACCACAGAGAACTCTTCCTATCCCTAGCTATTCCTGCCAATTTGGGGGAAGCTAATAATAAGTTTTGTTGTGACACAAAAAATAAAGTCCCTGTGGGTCTGTCCTAAAAAAAAAATCTACTTGTGTATGCCTGACCTCCTAACTTGACATTCTCAGAAGACCATTCCATTCCTGAATAGTTGCAATCTGTTTCAGAGGTAGGTATGATTACATTCAATTTGGCATCCCATTTCCTTCCCTTATATCTCGGTTTGCTCATAGCACAGTATCAATGGCCTAATAACATAGCTCAAACTCAAAGGGGCCCTAATTGTGAAAGGTTAGTAATCTTATTCCAACTAAAGGTAAATGAGTGAGAGAAATCATTTTTCTAGCCTATAGCAATGCAATTTGAAATTTTGTTGAAGTTTTCCTTAATGATTGCAAAAGCATAGTCACATAAGTCCTGGACATCTAACCCCATGCCTACCAGGGGTATACCTTCCCTCAAGGTCAAAGGGACATGTGTATGTATCCAGCAGTTGATCTAGTTAAAGGCATGGCTGACATTTTGGATCAGACACACATAAGTCTTGGGTCTCCTGTTCCCCCATCCCCAAGGGCACAAAGCCCAGGCATAAAATAAGGAAAACAAATACATGGTAGATTGCAGATGAAGTATTAGGTCCTAATTATCAGAGTCCAACAAACAGGTGACCAAGGACTACTGATCACTGTTAGGATTTCTTCCCAGTTTAAATGGGTCCAGGGGCTGATCAGAAGTTGCTTCTTCTGTTGGGCCGAGATCAATCACAGCAATCTTCACTTGGGAACGATGCATCCAGGTTATCTACTTGGCACCCTTGATGGCAGTATGTCTGGTCAGCAGGATCTGGAAAGGCCCATTCCAAGAGGGCTGGAGACTAGATGTCTTCCTGAAGTTGCAGATCCACACAGTTTCCTCATTCAAATAAATACATCTGCTTTTCCAAAGGCAGGATTTGTGTCAAGAATGCCTCCTTCTAGATCTGTGAAAAACTGAACAGAGATCACATATCTTATCAGGTTTTCACTGCCTGTGGCCAGATTCTGAGGGTTCAACCCCTAAGTAGTAGGTCTTCTACTGAACAGAATTTCAAAAGGTGACAATCCACAATCCTGCCTACTAGAACAATACAAGTGGAAGTACCTGAGGACATTTTAACTGTGTTTCCTGGCATAAATTTCCCAAAAGGGTCTTAACTTCCCTATTTAACCATTCAACTTCCCCTGATGATTGTGTGAATGATAAGAGATGTGCAGGTTCCCAAAATATTTGGAGAGATATTAGTTATTTCTACAGTAAAGTGTGGCTCCTGGTCAGAGTCAAGGTCAGATCTTAGTATTATGTCCTTGATCAGATACCCTGAAACTATGTTTGCCAGTGTGTTGTCACTGGAAAGGCCTCTTCTCAATGGCTCTATTGTTTTCTGCATCCCAACACATATCCATAACCCATAGACTTTGGCAATTTAATAAAGTCAATCTGCAGGTGTTTAAATGGTAGGGTCAACCACTTTTTCCCCCTTTCATCACATTTTTCTTCCTCAAGCAGTTGAATGGTTGACAAAAAAGGCACCCATATGATGGGTCTCTGCATAAACACCAGGGGCAAACCATGATTGCAAACTTGCAGTAAAAGGACCTCAGTTACCATATGTCCCGGGACATGGAGTTGTTGATGTTGCAGATATACTAATCATTTAGGTGCAATGGGACCCCCATCTGACATGACTCATATTCTGTCTTGTAGAATGATTTTATGTCTGGTCACCAAGATGTTGATTTCAGCTGTGGCTAAGAAAGAATAGTCATTTGGTGTGCTAGCAGACAGCATAAGCAGTGTTAAGGACACCAGCCCATTTGGCCATCATGTCTACAAACTGGTTGCCAACTTGAAAAGGTGACCAAACTCTGGTATGGGCAGAAATGCATCACAGAGATGGCCTCTGGGAACAAGATAGGCTTAAAGGAGTTGGTCCATAAGTGAGGCATGAGCTATTGGTTTGCAATTTGCAGTGATGGAACCCCGCTGCTTCCACAAGGCACCAGTGGTATAATAGAACCCAAAGTTATATTTTGAATTAGTGTAAATGTTCATTCAGAGTCCCATAGTCAGCTGGCATGCCCTGGTCAACACCACCAACTCAATTCCCTGTGCCTTAAATTCATTACACAATATAGCTTCCCACTCAACAACTGTGGGGGGGGGGGAAAAGGGGGGGAAACACAATCACTCCCCCCCTAGTCACTCACACCACATTTTCATAAAAGGAGGAGCCATCCATGAACAACGTGAGATCACATTCCCCCGAGGGAACATCTGAGGGGTCAGGCCATTCTCTCTCTGTAGCTTCAGTTACCTCAAAGTAGTCATGTAGCACTTCATGGTCTTTCAGGGGTTCAGGAAGAAGAGTGACTGGCTGTAAGATATCATGGTGTGTCAGGGAAAGATTAGGATCAGACAAAAGGCTTACCTCTAGTCCAGCCACTATCAGGTAGGAAAAAGCTTGAGTCTTAGATTGGAGTAAAATGGCAGCAATACTGTGAGACATATAGACAGTCAAAGACTCACCAGAACAAGGGCTTGGGTTCTTTTTGCAAGCTCAGCAGTAGTAGTAAGAGCCCAAGGCAATGCACCGCACCTTGCACCTCTGGGTCAAGTTGGCAAGAGTAGTAACTAAGGAGCCTATGATGGAGCCCCAACCTCTAGGTGAGGTCTTCTGGTACAATTCCTCTCTGTCTCTGTACAAAAAGGAAAAGAGGCTTTTCATAAGCAGCTAGTCCCAGAGATGGTAGGGAGGCCAATACCCACTTTACTTACTTAACCATTTCCTTCAAGGCCTCTGAGGGTATGAAGTTGTCTCTTTAAGCCACAGAGGCAACTAGTTTCTTGGTGAATTTCCTCAGTACTGGAATCCAACGGCAGTAGTATCCCATAGTCCCCAACAGAACATGTGTCTGTTGCTTTGTTTTTGGTATTGTCATTTGAAGGATACCTATGTGACATATAAAAAGTTCAAGAGATATAATTTCTGGGTAATTAATCATTTTATTAATTATGTTAGCAGATAATTAATAAAAGGGGTCAGTGATGTTCTCAAATGCCAAAGACCCTGCTTAGAATCCACTTAACACTTACATGTCCTCAAAGAGTGGGTGTTCCTGAGGGTGGCAATCAAATCTGATTGGTTTACAATTAGTGAGAAGAATGAATATTATAATGAGAGGTGGGCTTACTTTAATGAGGGGCTAGGAGAAATGATAGCTCTGATCACTCAGGCTCAGACAAAGAAATTTATCTCTAATCCGGACCAAGGGCAATTTAGACAAAAGGGGGTCAACCTCTACTCAGACCTGGCAGACTAAAATATAATGGGCAGGATTTCACAGTACTAGAATCTTTTTGTAAGGTTTTTCTAGTTGGGTGGGTCAACAACTCCATCTTGGTGACTCTCAGTGGGCTAAATTTTTGGACAAGGTCAGATATCTTCCCAATAATTTGCTATTTAATAATCCTTTCTCTCACCTGCATCCTATTGTTTGTCAAGGACTTAGTGTCTGAGTCTGATTCAGACCACAAGTACCGTGCTACGGGAAAGGCAAACTATAACTTTAAAGGGGAGGTTCAGGGACCTTTTTCATAAAGACAGTGTGAGGGATAATTTATAGTGAAGTTTCTCCATTCTGAAAAATCAAATCTAGAATGCCTTCAGTATTCACTAGGCCTAGGGTTAGGTCACCTGACCTTCAAGCAATCTGGGGCTTAGAGCAATGGAGACCCTGCCCCAGTGCCAACTCAGCACAAGATATGCCAAATAAGGTTAAGACTGCTTTTATTGGACACTCACATGTTTCCAGATCCTTTGTCTCAGAGAGATTCCCGCGTTTAGGTTGTGGGTCAGCCCCCCTACCAATAAGAGTGAAGGCCAGTTGAGGGGGTTGGGTTTCTGCATTAGATGATTATATAACTATGGGCTGGCTTCTACCTGTTGCTCTTTTCCTGCCACCATGTGGGCGACAGGGGCAGAGTCCTTTCTCATGAGAAAGAATAAAGACCTTTTCTGACCTTAGATTCAGACTCCGAACTCTTTCATCTCACACAACAGCATAGGAAGAAAATGCTGTCTTCCTATTGGCTCCTTGTGAGCATGAGGCAAGCAGTAAGTCATCAACATATTGAATTAGGGCAGACCTCTGATTGGACAAAGTGTGAATGGAGTGGGAGATTCACCATCACCCTGAGGCAGTCCAAGTGTATTGCTGACCCTTCCAAGTAAAGGCAATAAAGGTTCTGTGATTCTGGGTCTACCTAAAGTTTCACACACACACACACACACACACACACACACACACACACACACACACACACACACACACACACACACACACACACACACACACACACACACACACAGCTGCAGCACAGAAGACAATAACAGAATTTGCTTTCATATTGTGAGGAATATTGGTGATGATAGAAACAGGACTCGTTTGGAACTACTGGAGCTCTCAGGATGATAGGGGTTGGCCAAGTGTAAGTTAAGAGGCCTTTCTCAATTAAAACGGCCATTGCAGCCAATGGCTGGAGACAAGAAAGCTATCTGGCAATCACAGAGTCTAATTGTTTTGAGAAATAAACAAGAGGTCTGTGGTCAGGTCCTAGGGATTGGGTTATACTATACTCCCAAAGTCTAGCTTCTCCTTTCATCAACATACACACTGAAAGATTTGTCTAGATTTGGTAGAGCTAAGGCTGGAGTGGTGGTCAGTTTTGTTTTCAGGATCTCAAAAGCCTTAACCTTGTCAGGGTCCCACTTTATAGGAAGTAAGTTAGGGCCTTGAATAGAGTCATAAAGGGGTTTAGCAATAAAACCAAAATTAGGGTCTACAAAATCCAGCTGTGCCTAGAAAACTGTGGAGTTGTTTTTTAGTGACTGAAACAGGAATAGACAGGATTGCCCTTTTCCTCTATGATGTTGAGGAGCAAGAGGTGGGTGTTAGTTCATGGCCCAGATACTATACAATTTGACATGCTATTTGGACTTTGTCCAGAGAAACCCTGTAGTCTAGAGTGCCCAAGAAATGAAGAGCTCCTGTGGCAGCAGCCAGAGAAGCCTACCAAGCAGGGCTACAAACGAGAATGCTGTCCATATACTTAATTAAACAACTATTTGATAGTTCCAGGTTCCTTAAATCTTTTCCCAAGGCCTGGCTAAATAGATTCCTGTGGATACTAACAAACACAAGCTCCTAAACTCTAATACCCACAAGCTAGATGGTGCATCTAAGCCTTTATTTGTGTTTTGGTTCAATCAATCAAGGTCTCACAGTACTTATTATTGAGTCTTTTAAGGTTTACAGTGTATTTTCCTCATAAACATTCTATAAGGTAGACAGTTCAAGGAATTGTAGTTGTAGTAGTGGTAGTAGTATTCTCAGTTTACAGATAAAACCGAGGCTCACAGAGGTAATTGCCTTCGATCATATAACTGGTCAGTCAGTCAGCAAAAAAAAAATGTGTGAAGTTTCTTGTATGTTCCAGGCACAATGCTAGGCACTGGAGATACAAATGAAGGAAAAAACAAAAGACAAAGACTCAGTTCCCCCTCTCAAGAAGCTTACTGTCTAATGGGAGAGACAAAATGCAAACAACCATGTACAAACGTGACATGTGCAGAGTAAACTGGGGGTGGTCTCAGAGGAGAGGCACTAAGATTAAGGAGAATTTGGAAAGGTTTCTTATAGAAGGTGGGGTTTTGATGTTGTTGTTGTTGTCATTGTTTGTCCCTCATTTTTGAAGAGGAGCAATGATATCACAGAGTGATGTCTTAATTTGCTCATGAATTGGATTTAAGTGAGGCAGATTTCACCAATTCATCAGACTCATTCTCTCTTCTAGAGTCATCAAAGTCCAGTGGCTAGACAAAAATCAGGATGACTGGTGATGGCCAAGGTTGCAGTGGATGACCTTGGCATCTTCAACGTCAGACCAAGTTCTAAGTGCTCCATAGTACCTGCTTTGGGTGCCTTCATGGCCATGGAACAAATTGTTCTCATCCCCCCATTCTGCCAGGGGGAAGTCTTCACAAGCCTGGGGTAGACATTCCCCTAATTTAGCAACTCATTTGAGGCTTGTGGGTGACCCTCAACCTGGTTTGGCCATCTGCCAGATGGTTTTACCAGGGTGTGGCTGCTGTGCATGCTACTTGCTGGGACATGCTGTGGCTACAGATGCGACTTTAACTGGTTGTTGTCCTTCATTCTCAAAGAGGACCAAAATTACTTTACTATGATGGGATCAAATTTTAATGTGTCTGACTGTGACTGATTAGACCAATATGAGTTCAGAATGTTCTACCACAAGTTGGGCACAAATAGTCCATGTGAACATTTGAGATGGATACTCTAAATTTGTGCATCCTGTGTTTCCTTTGAGCTATTTCAATTCTGCTTTGCTCATAGAGCACAGCACTTTCTCTGATGTGGGCATGCCATGCTGAATGGTTCTGTGTCAGTGCTTCCCATGTCATGCAATAAATTCCAAAATTCTTAAGAGAGAACTTGAAAGTGTCCCTGTATTGCTTCTTCTGACTTCCATTGAGCACTTGCCCTGTGTGAGTTCTCCATAAAATATTCTTTTTTGGCACACCTATGTTTTACATTTGAACAACTTGACCAGCCCATCAGAGTTGCACTCTCTGAAGCAGAGTTTGAAAGCTTGGCAGTTTAGTTTGAGTAAAGAACTCAGTGTCTAGTACCTTAATATGGCAGATGATCTTCAGAATCTTCCTAAGACAATTCAAATGGAAGTGATTCAGTTTCCTCGTGTGTCCAGGTTTCACAAGCATACAACAATGAGGTCAGCACAACCGCTCTGTAGACCTTCAGTTTGGTAGTCAGTTTAATACCTCTTTTCTCCCACACTTTCCTTCAGAGCCTCCCAAACACTGAGCTAGCTCTGGCAATATGTACATCAACCTTATTATCAATGTGTACCTCCCTGGAAAGTACACTACCAAGGTAAGTGAACTTATCCACAGCATTCAAAAGTTTTCCGTTTGCTATGACTGAGGTTCCACATATGGGTAGTGTGGTGGTATAAGACTTGACAGAAACCAGGGAAGCCAAGAAGCAGAGTTGAGGAGAGCTAGTATCCCAAACATGAGTGACAACCAGGGAACATCCTCAGTCTGGAGATGGAGTCGCATGTGCAAGGAACAGCAAGGAGGCTAGCGTCCCTGGATTGCAAAGTACATAGGAACAGCAAGGAGGCTAGTGTCCCTGGATTGCAAAGTACATGGAGGCAAGTAAAGTATATTAGGAATGGATCAAATTATAAATGACTTTAAAAGCCAAACAGGATTTTATATTCGATCTTGGAGGCAATCAGGAGCAATTGGAGTTTATTGAATAAAGGGTGGGAGGTGAGGATTGATATAGTAAGACCTGCATTTTGGGAAAAATCAACTTGATAGCCAAGTAGAGGATAGATTGCAGTGGGGAGAGATGAGGTAGGGACAACCACCAGAAGGCTATTTGATGTGGATACAAAGGTGCCCTAAGGGTTAATATTAAGAGTTGCTTTTTCAGTACCTTGTGAGGTCCCACCTGAGTCTGAGCATCCTAAAGTCTCTTCCCCTTATCTTGAAATATCATGAAACTTCTCCATTGTCCTGGACCACAAAATTCCTTGTCTCCCTCATTCTGGGTCTTAAATTTTCCCCTGTCTCCCTTATCCTGTACTTATAAAAACAAACCCCTGTTCCTCTGTAAATTGCTAGTCCTTCCAGGGCTAGCCCACTGCTTTTGCAGTGCTTCCTATGTCACGCCTCCCCTTGGTTAGGAGGAAATCATCTCAGTGAATTCCTTCACATCTGAACCTGCTCTCCCAACTCTAACCTCAACATATTGACAGGTGTGAAATGATAAGGACCTACACCAGAATGGTGACAGCATCAGAACTGGTCAATCAGCATTTGTTAAGTGTTTACTAAATAAGGTGCAGGCACTATGCTAAGTACTTGGAATAATAATACAAACAAAAACAGTCTCTGTTCTCAATGCTCTTGCGTTCTAATGGGGAAGACAACACATAAAAGGAAGCTGAAAGGTGGGAGGGGAAGGTATCTGGGGTGAAGAATATTGTAGAAACCCAAAATGCAGCCTGGAGAATGATTGGTCTGGATACCTTCTTTAAATGGAATCCAGTCAAAGAGAGAGACCACAGGGACAAAGGTACTTCTGGGCTTTGAATTCCAGGGCTGAAGGGATCTTCTAGGATGGAGGGGTTTCTGGGACATAATAGAAAAGTCCGGAGTGCATTCCAGTGAGAAACGAGGAGAAAACAGAAAGAGGTACAAATGGAAGATATTGTGATGGTAGAAATGACAGGATTTGATCATTTATTGGATATAGGAGAGGGAGAGGTCCCTTCAAGCTCTCTACATATGATCCAGAGTTGCTAATAATGAATTTCATTCATCTTGTGATCTCAGAATCTTCTTTTATTCATCATTTAGTCCAAGTCTGAGATAGAAAACGGAAGGCCCTCTCTATCTTCCCCAAATCCCTTTTTTAGTCCCTGAGTTTGAGACAGAGAATGCATACCCCTACTACTCATTCTTTTTCACAAGTTTCAGGTGTAATTGGTCAGGATTCTTCTTCTCTTCACTGAAAGAGCTGGTAAGAAGCAAGGAGGAAGTGGTGAGTATCTCTATATGGAATGTTTGGTCTAGTTTCCCTTTCACTTCATTCTATGTACAATATACTGGGTGATCACAGCATGCTGTTCTTGAACCAGCGGATACAGCGGGAAAGTAAACTGAAGGAACAGAACAAACTACAGGATAAAAGCTCTGAACTAGACACAGAAATAGGTTTGTCAGTGGATAAGTATTTATTAAGCACCTATAATGTGCCAGGTACTGTGCTAAACTCTGGGGACACAAAGAAAGGCAAACGTATCTATTCTCAAGGAATTCATAATCTAATCTAATATTTAGTGTTTTGAGCAATATTTCATTTCACTGATTTGGGACCAAACTTTCAAGAGAAGAGTTCACCAAAGCCGCTTTAATGTTGTCATCCCCACATGAACTTGACAGGAGAGTGTAGCCTAGGTGTTTTGAGGCAGAGCCCCTTCTGATGGCCAACAGGGATATTCTACCCTCTTAGGAAAGGGCTGTTCATAGGTCCACAGGTTTCAAACTAACTTACAAATCTTGTCATGATGGCCTAATACTTCTAACAGAACACTACCTTGTACATTAACATTGATTCCTGGAAGATTTCTGAAATAGATGACTAAAGAGATGGTTGGCATGCTTTTAGAAGGGGAAGTGGTGATTACTCAGAACCAATGTGGCTTTATCAAGAAAAAGCCATGCTAATCTCATTTCCTTTTCTGAGTTACCAATTAGTAGATCTGAAGGGTGAGGCTGGTATAGATGTAGTCTACCTACATCTAAAGTTTACCTTCAAAAGCATTTGGCAAAATATTCCATATTCTTCATATGAAAAAGATTATTTTGGAGAAATTTGGACTAAATGGTATTACAACTAGAGGATTCAGAAATGCTTGAATGGCCAGACTTGATGCATGGTCATTAAAGCTTGTCAACATCAACTAAGCAAGAAGTCTCCAGTGAGTTACTCCAATGACATGATCTTGGGTCCTCTATTGTTTAATATTTTTGTCACTGATTTTGATAAAGATATAGATCAGTGGTTCTCAAGCGTCCTAATGCCATGACCCCTTAATACAGTTCCTCATGTTGTGGTGACCCCCAAACATAAAATTATTTTCATTGCTATTTCATAACTGTAATTTTGCTGTTGTTATGAATCATAATGTAAATATCTGACATGCAGTATATATTTAAATTGAACATAACCCACAGGTTGAGAACCGCTGATAGAGATAGTAGGCTCATCAAATTTGAAGATAGCACAAAGTTGAAGGGGTTGCTAAATACATCACTTCTTAAGGAGGCTTATTCACTGAATGGGTATTGCCTCACTCAAAGTGAGAACCTGAAAAGACCTTAGCTTAAAAGGGCCAAGGTTTCCCACTGCATCCTGGGTCATCCTGATCGATAGCTGGCTACTAGACCCAGATAACTCTGGAGGAGAAAGTGAAGCTGGTGCACAGCCCTCCCTCACTCAAATCAGTCAATTGAAAGTCATGTCATCATCTCCCTGATGTCATGATCCTCTTCAAGAATGAAGAACAAACCACAACCAACCTATGAGTAGATAGCAGAAAGATTCAAAAGGATCTTAACAGGGGAAGATCTTTGGGCTGAATGTTAATAAGATCAAATTCAATAGGGATAAACGTAAAATCTTTGACTTGAGTACAAAATATCAACTTTACAAATCCCAGATGGGTTAATCACGATGAGATAGCCATTTGTCTGAAAAAGATCTGTGGGGTTTTAAAGGACTGCAGGATCAATGTTAATTGGTAATGTAATGTGGCAGCCCAAAAAGTCGATACAATTAGAGTCTTCAGATAGGCTATCTAGAGTTATAGATAATTGAGAAAGGTGAGATGGGGCAGGTGGGTTGTGCAGTGGATGAAGCACTAGCCCTGGAATCAGGAGGATATGAGTTCAGATCCAACCTCAGACACTTACTTAGCAGTGTGATCCTGGGCAAGTAACCTAACCTCAATTCTCTCCAAAAGAAAGGTGAGATGAAACATCTGATCCTGAAAGTCTTTATTGAAATAACAGCACATTTAGTCAGTAATTACTACTATTCACATTCCCAGTTTGAGGTTGGACACAATGTGGTTCCAGCTTAGAATAAATTATTAGTCAATCAGTTCTTAACCAAACTAGATTTTTCTCACCTCTTTCTTTACTAATGCTGTCTCTCTATTCCTGTTTTACAGCATTGTTGTGAGAATCAAATAAGATATTATCTGTAAAGTGTTTAGCCCAGTTCCTGGCACATAGTAGGCATTTAATAAATGCTTGTTTCCTTCCTAATTGGTTTTCTTAGATGATTTACATAAAGGATTCATCAGAAAATTTCAAAGCTAAAACTAGAACTCAGGTCTACAAACTCCAAGATAGTTCTCTCTATGACACTAGAAAAATACTATTATTGTCATAAATGTGGAAAGAAAGACATGTTTGTCTTAGTTATTACTATAACATGTAAGAAATTAACATTTAATCTGGCTCATTGCTATGTAGTTAAAAGAGACCTTAGAAGACACTTAATTCAAATCTTTTATCTTAAATATGAGAAAACTGAGGCAGAGGAAGACTCTGATTTGTTCAGAGTCACATCAGTAATAAGCATTAGAGATACAATGTTAATATTCAATTTAATCAGTAAGCCTTTACTAAGCACTTACTATAGGGCAGATAACATACTGGCACTGGGATGAAAGCTTTTTCTGTCCTCAAGTAGCCAGAAGAGACCATATGCACATATATAAGTAGAACAGTAACTAACCCTTATATTTCAACTTTAAAACATCTCTTACATATACCCCCTTCTATCTTCTGACACTACCACCACTCTAGCTCAGGCTCTCATCACCTGATCACATGGATTATTGATTACTGCCATAGCCTAATTATAGGTATGCCTGCCTCAAGTATCTCCTCACTACAACCCATCTTGCATTCAGTCACTAAAGTGATTCTTCTTTAGTGCAAATCTGACCATATCAACCCCCCTACTCAACAAATTTAAGTGGCTCCTTATTGCCTCCAGGATCACACAAAATTTTTTTTTCTTGGCATTCAAAGTCCTTTATAATCTTGCCCCCTCCTACCTTTCTTAGCAGTCTTCTTACACCTTGCTCCTCAACACATTCTCTTCAATCCAGTGACATTGACCTTCATTACTCAAACATGACACTCTGTCTCTGATCCACCTATACTCTCTGACTGTCTCCCATTCCTTGAATGCTGTCTCCCCTCAGCTCTGACTACTGACCTCCCTGGCTTCCTTTAAGTCCCAGTTAAGCTCCCACTTTCTATTGGAAGCCTTCCCCAATCCCTCTTAATTCCAGTGCCTTTCTTTTGTTATTTATCTCGTATTATCCTGTATATAGCTTTATTTGTTTGCATGTTGTCTTGCCCATTGGATTGTAAGATTCTTAAGGACAGGCATAGTCTTTTGTCTCTTTTTGTATTGCCAACACTTAGCACAGTGCCTGGCACATAGTAGGTGCTTAATAAATATTCATTGTCTGATATATGTGTTTGTGTATTATAGATATATGTATATATAATTATATTATAATATATGATATATAATATATTCTATTATATACTCTCTATATAAAGTAATATATAATATACTATATCATATATCTTATATCTTATATAATTAGAATGTTTTAAATATATAATTATATTTTTATATAATATACAATTATTGTGTAATTATACTATGTATATAAATTATATATAAAAATAATATATATGTAATAGATGCAAGATGGTTTATAGGGGAAAGCATTAACAACTGGAATAATCAGGAAAGGCCTTGAGTAGGAGGTAGCATTTGAGCTGAGCAAAAAATAGAAATTCTGAAAGACAAAGGTAAGAATGAGGTACATTCCAGGCATGGGGGATAGTTAGTACAAAAACTCAGAGGAAAGTGATACAGAGTCATGTATAAAAAAAGTAAAAAGATTAATTTGGCTGGACAGCAATGTGTATGGAGTAGAATAATGTGCAATAAGGCTAGAAAGATAGGTTGTGGCCAGTTTGTAAAGGGTTTTAAATACCAAACTGTGAGGTTCACATTGCAAGCGGTTGTGTCATGCCACAGGGAAGCGTTTTGAGGCCCAGGAATTAGTTGGGTCACGTGGAGGTCATGGCATATTGCACTGTCCCCTGCCAGGGGATACTGCATTGCTCAGGACTCTCTCGCGTGGGGTTACTCTCTGTTCCTGATTGGCGTCTCCACACCTTGGGGCCTTCATACCCTTGTAATTGCACTACCCCCTCTCACAATTCTGTTCAGCTGGGTTCTATCACGTGTGGTAGATGGATCTGGGGTCTATTTAAGACCTAGGGCTGGGAGGCATCTTTGGAAGTCTGCCTTAGTATATGGCTTTAAGGCTTCCCCATGGAGAGACCTTAATAAACTTTTCTGTTTAGACCTCAGAGCTGTGACTCTTCTGTTCCTGAGTCGTTGAGTTGTGTGTGAAACCAGTTGCCTCTGCTGGTAAGTTAGGGTACTCTAAGAGAGAACTCTGACACCAAACAAATGTGTTTATATTTGATCGTGAAGGTAATAGGGAGTCACTAGAGTTTATAAAGTAGGGGACTGTCGGTGCAATGTATGCTTCTGACTCCAAAGTCAATGCTTTCCTCAAGACCACCAAGATATATATATATATTTTTTGAAAATAACATGTTACTTAACCCCAATTGCCTTACCTTTCCCTCTCTAAAAAGAAAAAATAAAATAAAGAAAATAACATGTTAAATTTATTGTATGCTTTTTTGATCATTTTAAAAAATTTTTAAACTTAAATACAAAATGAGAAAAGAAAAAACATTGCTATGTACACAACAGACAATGAGAATATAAAAGAATAAATATAAAAGAATAAATTTCCATTTCAAGAAAACCTATATAATAAATTCTACACACTGTTTTCAAAGCTACCTAGCTTTTCTTTGCTTCCTTGCTGATTTTCTTCTGTTCTCTGCTATTTACTTTTTACATTTTTTTCTTCTCCCTATCCCCATCACCCTAAAGAAGACTACAATTAAGCACAGATATAGATATATACATGCACATAGGTATCTATAAACATACACATATATGTAAGATTGTACTATTTCTTTCCCACATCATCTGTTTCTCTGAAGATGAATAGCATCTTCCTTCTTAAGTCCAAGTCTCTTTCCACGTTTTTCTAAATTGACCAGTTCATCATTTCCTTCCCCACAGCAATATTCTGGTCCAATCACATCCTATCTGAGAGATTGTCTATGAAAGTTTTTTTCCCCAATTTTCTGCCTTTCTTTTTATATATTTATATATGTTGTTCCTTCTTCAACCCATTCCCAATGAGAGTAGTACTCTAACACCACATACCCTCCTCCTACTGGCTGCTTCTCTATCAGTTTTCCTTTTATGTCTCATTTGTATGGGATAATTACTCCTTTTTATCTCTCCCTAAACAGTTTTATTTTTTTAGAATCACCCCACCATACTCAGCTCACTCTTTTCTTTCAAACTTCTCAAATAATGATGACAGTTGCAAGAGTATATGTGTGTATTTTTACATATACAAAGTAAACAATTTGACCTTATTGAGTCTCTTATAACTGGTCTTTAATGATTACCTTATATTTTTCTGGGATGTCATAGGACAAAATTTTCCTTAAGTTCTGGGGTTTTTGTCACAAAAACCTGAAAGCCTTTTAGTTCATTAAATATCCTTTTTTTCCATTCAGGATTATACTTAACTTTGCTGGGTAAATTACCATTGGTCATAACTCCAGCATTTTTGCTCTATGAAATATAGTATTCCAACACCTGCTGTCCTTCAATATAATAGCTGCTAGGTCTTGTGTAATCCTTATTGTAGCTCCACAACATTTAAATTGTTTTTTCTTGTTGCTTTCAATGTTCTCACCTTAACCTGGGAGCTTTGAAACTTGACTATGATATTCTTGTAAATTTTTTTCCCAAGATCTCTTTCAGGTGGTTATAGGTGGATTTTTTTTTTCTATTTATACTTTGCCTTCTTGTTCTAGAACTTCAGGTCAATTTTCTTTGATAATTTCTTGTAATGTTGTATGAAGATTAATTTTTAATCACAATTTTTAGGTAGTCTGATTATTCTTATATTTCCCCTCTATCTGTTCTCCAGATCAGTTGCTTTTCTGATAAGATGTTTCACTTTCTCTTCTATTTTTTCATCCTTTTGATTTTGTTTTAAGATTTCTTGGTGTCCTAGAGCTTCCTCAGGTTTCCCTTGCCCAATTCTAGTTTTCAAGTGTGTGAGATGAAAGAGTTCGGAGTTGTCATTTACAATGGTTCCAAGGTTCCTTTTGTAGGTAAATGAATGAAAGAAGGCAGAAGGAAGAGAAGCTGGGATGCAGGGCTGAAGATGGATGACCCTACATGACCAGAAGACTTCCTCCCATCTGGACAGCAGTGTGAAAAGAGACTTTTGGACTTTGAAAAGACAATTGTTACCGTTTTCTTTTGAATCTCTGTATCTGAACTCATAAAGGGGACTGCCCCCTTGTATGTTGTCCATGTGATGAAGGCTGCAAGGGTAATTCCCATTAAGAAAACTGGGGAAACTTCAAAAGGTATAAAAAGAAAAAGTGGGGATTTGTGAGGGATAATTTATAGTGAAGTTTCCCCATTCTGAAAAATCAAATCTAGAATGGCTTCACTAGGCCTAAGGTCAGGTCACCTGACCTTCAAGCAATCTAGGGCTTAGAGCAATGGAGACCCTCCCCCAGAGCCAACACAGCAGAAGATATGCCAAATAGGGTTAAGACTGCTTTCATTGGACACCCACATGTTTCCGGGTCCTTTGCCTCAGAGAGATTCCCGAGCTTAGGTTGTGGGTCAGCCCCCTACCAATAAGAGTGAAGGCCAGTTGGGGGGGTTGGGTTTCTGCATTGGAAGATTATATAACCATGGGCTGCCTTCTACCTGTGACTCTCTCCCTGCAGATGCTGTGTTGGGTGGCAGGAGCAGAGTCCTTTCTCATGAGAAAGAATAAAGACCTTTTCTGACCTTAGATTCAGACTCTGAACTCTTTCATCTCACACACAGGGAATTATTTTCTTCCTTAAATTTTTGATTCTCTATTTCCGGTTAACTGACTTTCTTTTCATAGTTTTCTTGATTTTCTTGGATTGTATTTTTCCTCGATCTCTCTTATTTAATTTTTTTAAGTCCCTTTTAAGTACTTCTAAGAACTCTTTCTGTGCTTGGGACCATTTGATATTTCTCACTGAAAAGGAAGTGGCTTTTTAAACTCCATTATCTTCCTCTGAATATGAACCCAGATCTTCTCTATTCCCATAGTAACTATCTGTGGTTGAGTTCTTTCTCCTTTGCTTACTCATTTTTATTTATTTATTGTTTTATTTTGTTCTTAGCAGCTATTAGTGTAAGTCCTGAGGTATGGGGAATGATGCCTCAAGCCTCAAGTCCTTCCTCCTGTTTGAGGTTACTGAATTTTCTGAGGTCTGTCTCAGAGCCCAACCTTGGGCTCTCCCCTCCACTTCTCAGCTACCACTAGTGCCCCCAGACACACTGTCTCACAAATGATCTTGCTCCCTGCAGTCCCTTGGTGGCTGTAAACTACAGCTGTCTTCTCTGACTCAGAACTGAAACCAGGGACTCTGCTGCAAGCAGGGTCCCCGCCCCTCTGCTACTGTACTCACCAAGTTTGTGCTAGCTCCTTTTCCATTCAACCACAGCCCAGAACTAGTGTGGCCATCACAGCTGTGTTCCTGTTTCTCAACAGTGGGAGGTCCTTCAGTCTTCTACTGAGCCATCAGACCCACACAGACACACACTATCTGTGAGATGAAAGTTGCTGAGGCTGAGGTTGCCTCTCCATCCAGCTGCCCTTAGGGCTTGTTGTTTGTTGATTCTGCAGAGTCTACCTAGAGATGTTTGCACGTCATTCAGATTAAACCTCCTCCCCTGGAGGTCAGGTCTTGCCTGGGGTCCTCTCAAATTGTCTTTACTGCCACGTTTGTTTCCGATGCTCTGAGGTGATATTCTGTCTTTTTGGTGGAGGAAATTTGGAGAGCCAAAAGTTTCCTTACCTACTCTGCCATCTACCCAGAATCCTCTGACCAAAATATTCTTGATGTTGTCAAACTTCTCTAAGCTTAACCCCACCCTAAAAATGAAAGCTACCTGTAATTACAGCAATTCAAGATAAACAAAATACCAACCAGAATTCAAATCAAATGAAAACATTCATATCAAACACAGCATAAGCCCACTTTGAAGCTAGACTCCACCTATCCTTAAAATAATTCTTTAATGTTTATTAAAAGTCTTTTGTAAAAGGGACATCATGGTGGTGCAGTGGATAGAGCACCAGCCCTGGAGTCAGGAGAACCTGAGTTCAAATGTGACCTCAGATACTTGATACTTACTAGCTCTGTGATCCTGGGCAAGTCACTTAACCCCAATTGCTTCATATAAATAAAATGCCTTTTGTGAAGCTGTCTCTGGGTTATACTAGAGGATGGGAAAATACTGGTGACTCCATTTGCCTCAATATTCTGTTCTTCGGGTCACCAAATTCAGGCACAAATGTGGTAACCTTCCTGAGTGTGCACACTGGATCAGAAAACTTTGTTGGATTGGACCACAGTGTAGTGCTTAACTCCCCGCCCCCAAGCCCTCCCCATTGGAGTTAGGAAATCTGAGTTTTGTAATAGCAACCGGACTTTCCCGGGTTTGCCTAGATCACCTAACACAAAAGCTTCCTTAGTTCCCTACCAAACCAAACCACAGGGGTGGGGGTAGCCTCCTTTGTTTGGCAGTGTAATGGTAATGGACTGAATATTTAAAACTGAGTGGACAGAAATAGTTCATCTCTTTCCTGCTGCATCCAGAGGATGAAGATCACAGTTTGCCTACAGCACAGGTACCATGAACTAAACTAGTCTAAAGGGAAGGACTTGCTTTTCTTTTTTTAACCCTGGCTCAGAAAAGTAGGCATGGGGCCTGGGAGAAGGGCCCCTGTTTTATTTGGGGAGGGAGGGAAGATTGGGTTTTTTTCTTTTTTGGTCTTCAGTTTTAGGTTCTGGAAGTGATCCCCACTACTTGAAAGTTAGAGCCGTGGTGACTTTGAAATCAAGATTCTAGGGAGAATGCTGCTGCTAGCCAGTCCAGCAGGGAACCCCTGAGAAGTACCTGGGACTGAAGTTTGAAGAAGTTGAACTTGGAATTGGGACTATATAGGAACCAAAATAAACTATGAACCTGATCCCCTTTCCTTCCTCAGAATGTGAGTTGGTGCAGGGATTATGCCTCCCAAGTGATGGGAGAATGGTCGCATATTTGTGATTATATGTTTTGAAGTAAATATTCCTTTTAAAAAGCTCATATGATTATTAGTGGCTAAATGGAACTGGATGTAGGAGACCACCCCCCTCCACTTGGAAGAACACCATCAGTGGGGGCTAAAGACAATGGCAGAAAGCCTTGCTAGACACAGCCTAAACTCTCTTAAAGTATACTAGGGAGTTCTGGGAGAAGAGTAAAATGTAATCTACCTGGACTTAAGGCAGTGAGGACCAGGGTAGTCAGAATTGCAATAGAATATAAGCTCCTTGAGAGTGGAAATCGTTTCATTTCTTTGTTTTGTTTCTGTGTTCAGCACCTAGCACAGTACTTGGTATGTAGCAGCCACTTAATAAATGCTTATTGAGTGAGTGATTGTATTTTTGCTTTTTACATTTACTACCTCTTAAGCTTGAGCAGCTCACTTTACCTTTAGGTAAGAGAGTGCAGGCAAATGTTTAACAACCAGCTGGGGGCAAATGATTAACAATCAGCAGAGAAGGACACGTGGCATGATTTTAAGTTTAATCAGTATTACTAACATTTTCTCCACTACTTTCTTAAGTATAAATAATCAACAAAATAATAAACCAAGCCTTGATTTGTAGCATTTGCTCATTTTCCAAGGTGGAAAGGTTCACAAAGAAAATGCAGCAGTCAGCTCTCTTGAACCAGTATTAGCTGTCCCCAGGTACTCTCTTGCCTTTAAGAATCTCAGTTTCTTTATCTGTGAAGGAGAAGAATGGTATTTGCCATTACTTGCCTCACAATGTTGTTCTAGGGGAAAACACTTCAAAAATGTTAAAGTGGAGTTTGACAAGATGACAGAATTAGTGGAAGAAGAATTAGCTCAACTCTCTCACAGCTATTTCAACAAGGAAGAAAAAGTGAGCATCAGACTAGGTAATAATCAAGAAATTCAAGGAGGAACTACAATAAGTGCATTTTCCAGTGCGAGTCCATATAAAGAGATATCCTGAAGTTTATGGATACTAGGTAAAAAGGGAAGCCAAAAAAGCATAGGCTGAAAAGATAGATCCCACAAACCTTCTGGATCAAGAACCAGGACCTACATAGAAATGACTGGAACTTGTACCTATGTCACTCTGACTCTAAAATGCAGCTCTAGAGCCTGGAAGGTTTGGACAGGGAATGGCAATGATTAGAGTATACCCTGGACTAAACCATCCCTGCCCAGAGTGCCTCATAAAGGCAGTCCACAGTGCATCTTGCCAGTCAGGGCCATTTCTGAGGTCTTTGAAGAACTCACTATTCATTACCCAGAGCCAAGATGATATAGATTAAGACAAAATGAGACCCCATGATTCCTTCTGAATGTGAACAAAGCCTGGTCCTGACAGAAAGTTCCAAAGCATGAAGTAAGGCTGGAAAAAAAAATGAGTGAACAGAAGAAAACACTGGTGATAATGAAATACTTTGAAGCCAAGAATGCTCAAGACACAAACTCATTGACATAATTCCACATCATCTACAAGCACAGCTTCAAAGAAAATCATAGATTTTTTTTTTTTTTACAAACTCTACTGGAATTCCGGGCAGATTAAAGTAAGAGTTATAAAATGAAAATGAAATAAAAGCTCTCTGTAGCAACAGTTCTCAGACTTTTTGGCCTTATGTCACCTATATGTTCTTTCTTTAACACATTTGTATTCTTAAAAATTATTGTAATCCAATTCAAACATTATCCACCTCCAGAGAGAGATCTAATGAACTCTGAGTGCAAACTGAAGCATTTCTTTTCACTTTTTTTCCTTTGTTTGTTGGGTTTTTTTGCAACATGGCTAATATGGAAATATACTTTGCATGACTTCACATACATAATATCCTGGATCTACAACTTCATCTAAGGGTTAATCTACACATCCATTGTTATTTTAGTCTTTTTACTTGTGCCAGAAGTCTCTGAGTGCATGAATGGCTTTTTGCCATTCTGGAGGAAGTGACATTATTGAACTGTTCCCCATAACTACTACTCGAAGGACTCTGAATGCTCTGTTTACAGAACTATCAGATATGAATATCACTGAGTAAAGCTGCTAAGACTTTTACAGGGGGAGCAGGAAGGTCCAAACGTACATCTTTTCTTTGTATACATGAGTCCATCTTAGATCCAGTCTCCATTTTAGGCACAAAATAAAGTAATAACATGCACTTCTCTGAATGTGAGGTTATACTACTCTATCCCTTGTTCATGATCAAGAAAAACTACAGGTAAAGAAGTTCTTTTTTACAAAGCCAACTATAGAAAGACAAGTTATCCTTTCTAGAATATAAAGGCCCATTATGTGTTTAACATGGGGAGATTCCTTCATCTGAATACACCTGTAACTTTATGTTTCTAATAAAACTTCCTTTGGGAGGCAGAGCCAAGATGGTGGAATATAGGCTGGGAACCAGGTGAACTCTCCCAATATTTCCCTCTAAACAACAATATAATAATGCCTCAAATTGAATTTTGTATTATTTCTTTTAAATAGTATTTTATTTTTCTAATTACATGCAAAGACAATTTTTAACATTCATCTTTTATATAAAATTTTGAGTTCCAAATTTTTCTCCTTCTCTCCCTCCTCAAGACAGTAAACAATTTGTTATAAGCTATATATGTGTAGCCATGTAAAACATATTTCCATATTAGTCATATTGTGAAAGAAGAAACGACCAAAAGAAAAAACAGGAAATAAAGAAAGAAAGTGAAAATAATATGCTTCAACCTACATTCAGACTCCATCAGTTCTTTCTCTGGATGTGGGTAGCATTTTCCATCATGAGTCTTTTGGACTTGTGTTGAATCATTGTGTTGTTGAGAAAATTAAGTCAAACATAATCAACCATTGAACAATGTTGCTGTTACTGTGTATAATGTTCTCCTGGTTCTTCTCACTTCACTCTGCATCAGTTTATATATGTCTTTCCAGATATTTCTAAAATCCACTAGCTCATCATTTCTTACAGCACAATAGTATTCTATTACCTTCATATACCAGATTTGTTCAGCCATTCCCCAATTGACAGGCATCCTCTCAATTTCTAATTCTTTGCCACCATAAAAAGAACTGTTATAAATATTTTTGTACATGGAGATCTTTTCCCCTTTTTTATACTCTCCTTGGGATACAGACCTAGTAGTACACTGTGTTACTGAATCAAAGGGTATGCACAGTTTTATAGCCCTTTGGGCATAGTTCCAAATTGCTCTTGGAATGGTTGGATCAGTTCGCAACTCCATCAACAATGCATTAGTGTCCCAAGTTTCCCATATCCTCTCCAATATTTATCATTTTCCCTTTCTATCATATTAGCCAATTTGATATGTGTGAGGTGATACCTCAGAGTTGTCAAATCAAATTTTGGAGTGGCAGAACCAACAAAACATCAGAGTGAGACATTTTTCTAGACTAAAAAAACTTAAGAGATCCATAGGAAAGATCTGTAATACCAGATTGGGTGCAGGCCCCAAGCAGGGCAGGTGTACCAGCAATGGGTCATGGAAGCAACGGGTCATAGAAGCAGCTGTGACAGCAGTAGCAACAGCAACAGCTTCTCAGCTATTCTCAGCCCAGAGATGGGAAAGGTAACAGTCAACTGGTCAGAAAGAGATTACAGGGGACCCTTTGCTGACTCTAGGTGTAGCTGGCATTAAATGACAATTCTATCTCTTATACACAGTTGTGGGTCACAATTCCAAGGCAGAGAGGGGTACTGGTAGTTGATCACAAGGGAGCAAGGACCCTGGTCAAAGTTACAGGGCCAAGAGGAGCACTGGCACTTGTTGCAGGGGAGCAAGGGCCCTCCCTGGGTAATGACCAGAATACAGACCAGGAGAACAATAACCACGCCTCTCCCAGGATAACAGCACCTCAGAAGTGCCAAAAACTTGCAGACCCCCAAAACTGTCTCTGAAAATAGCAGCACAAAAAAACTTAAAGCCTCTCCATCCCCAGGTGAGTGCAAATTGCAGTATAATTTTTCCCACTTTATTTTATTTATTTGTTTGTTTGTTTATTGTGATGTAGCTAATTTGGAAATCTACTTGGCATGATTTCACGTATAAAATTGATATCATATTGTTTGCCTTCTCAATGAGTGGGGGAGGGGTGGGAGGGAAGGAGAGAATCAGTAATTTAAAATTTAAAAAGAAAAGAATGTTAAAAATATTTTTATAATATATTTTAAATCAAGCTTCCTGTGTCCTAGACCCTGAATTTCAGGGCCATTGTTCTTTCCATGACTAGGTATAGACTTCCGGAGTTATTTATAAATCTGGAACAAGAAAGGATGTCTCCAAGTACAGATCCTGAAGGCAGTATCATGGTGTCCTACTATGTGGACAAGTGGGTGCTACACCTGGGTTCAAGGTTTCAGCAAAGTATGGGATATGAAGAAGCCCTAGACTAAATACAGTTATTTGAAATGGTGAGTTCTGAACCACAAACAGTTCTCATGGAGAATGAGAGAGTACTCAGGGAGACAGCAAGGGAACCAGCATTTGAAATTAAGCTGAATATCTAGTTCTCTAATACTATGGTCTCTTTGAAATTCACTGTCTTAAAATCTAGGATGTAACTATGCCCTACTTTCCCTTCTTTATCTGTCATAAACTCAAAATGGAATGATTACTTCCTCTCAAAATTCCCATCATTTCTGCTTTAGCTACATTCTTTATTAGAATCAGGGGTAGATTAGCAAGTTATTTCCTCCATACTTTGAGGAATAATATTATTTTTTAGGCTGGCAATGATCTTTTCAACTGCCCTGGTTTTTATAATTAATGAACTCCTACAAAATGTATTGATAACTAAAGTATTCTATCACAAGTATGTTATGCTCCAGGGCCAGGTTTGTGATTTGTTTCTTAAACTCACTATCTATTTCCTCATTCTTTCCAGGGTAAAATTGCATAGTCTCACCACAACATCTGTTTTATTTTTTCTTTCTGGCTTTTATAACTAAAGAGTTCTTACAGATATCCAGATAATTATAGTTACCTATCACAACTACATTAGGTTCCCATGTCAAGTGTGCTCTGGTTCCTAAATTCATTTTCTATTCCCTCCTTCTGGCCAAGTGGAGAATTGCATCCTCCCACCACAATGCCTTTCATTTCTCCCTCCATTAATCCTTACCCCAAAATTTTGCATAATGTTTCTCTAGTTCAGTTCATGAATTTTTTCACTGAAAACATGCTACTCCAATGCCTCCTTTATCTAAACTATTACCTTTTTAACAGAGAGTAATAATATTACCAGTTATTGGTATAATTAACTATCACAATACTGTCACACATGGCTAATATATTAATTGTGTTCAACTTTTTTTTACTCTTTCTTTTAAAAATCTCTGTCAATGGGTAGGGAGAGGAGGCAATATATTCAGAAATGAAGGTCAGGTTAAAAAGGACATCAATAATATCAAGAAAAATGTTTCTGAATTCACAACATTTCAACAAGTATTAGTATCACAATGTTGCCAAAAAATGATATCACATTGTGGTTAATGTAATTAGGCATTATTAAAACTAATATTACTACTATTAATAGTAATATTAATCTATTATCTATTATTAATGTTACTAATTAAAATTAATAGTACTATCTAAATGTAGAGGTATAAGAATGATTGTATAGTACTATAAATATTATATACTAGAAATTATTGAAAATTCACAACCACAGTTGGCATCCTTCTTGAATTTATAACCATTTGTGAGAAATTTTGCAAAAACTGTGATCTGAGCCACCTTGCCACTGGTCTCTGAATGTGGCACAACTCCAGGATACTTCTTTTCAAATGAATGAACTAGATCACCTGATTTCAGGCCATGTTAACTTTCATGGTGGTTCCAGAATTTTCTTCTGACAGATTTTGAATCCCTTCAATTTGACTCCTTTTGTAAAATTTACACAATAAAACAGGTCGCTGGAAAGGAGAACACTGGTGTAACCTGTGTAAATGGAACTGGATTTAATAGGATATTGATTCAATTTTTAAAAATTTATATCTTTGTTGTTTTTGTCCCAAAGCAAAAGAATTCCAAATACCAGGAGACAAGTTGTAACACATTTAAGAGTCCTTCTGTGTCTCTGAAATCACATCATTGCTAGCAGCCTGCTCTCTTAACAGGTGTGGATGACCCTGCAGAGACCATCCCACTTGCTTTTTTCTATCATTCCAAGCAAGCCCTTCAGTTCCTAGGTAAAGGCTTATATCCAAAGCAGTGGGCCACAGGAAACATATGTAGTAGAAGGAGAATTGAGCTTACATTCAGAAGAGAACTAGATTTGCATCCTGCCTCTGACATTTACTACATGATGATCATGGACAAGTCAGTTAAGCTCATTGAGCCTTCTTCTGCTCGTCTGTAAAATGGAAATAGTATTATCTACCTCATAGAGTTGTTATAAGGATCAACTAAGATAAATATGTTACGTTCTTTGTAAGCTTTAAAATACTATCCAATATGTCAGTTAACTTTAGCAGCCCTTGACTAATGTTTAATGTGAAGGTATTTGTAGATCCTAAATTTGATTGCATGCTGCCATGGGTATGGGGGTAAGGGGGGAGGAGAGGGAGAGGGAGAAAATTTGAAACTGAAGGAACTGAGGAATTGAATGTTGTAAACTAAGTAAATAAATAAATTTTTAAAAATTTTAAAAAAACTTTAGCACCCTACCCTGCCTAGAGGTAGCTTCTCAATTAGAGATTCTTCTTTATGTATACCTAGATATGTTGTACCAGTGTTACCCTTCTGGGCTAAACTTTTTTCTTTTTAGGCAATCAGAGTTAAGTGACTTAGCCAGGGTTACACAGCTAGTAAGTATCTGAGGTTAGATTTGAACTCAGGTCTTCCTGACTCCAAGGCCTGTGCTCTATCTTCCACTGACACCTAGTTTCCCATGGGCTAAATTTCTTGAAAAAGATGCCTACACTGACTGCTTCTACTTCCCCTCTCACTAAATTTTAAACCCTCTGGAATCTAGTTTCTGTCCTCATCATTTAACTGACATTGCTCTCTTCAATGTTATCAATCTCTTACTTGACAAATTTTATAGTATTTTCTCAATACTTATCCTTCTTGACCTTTCTGTAGTACTTGGTACTATTGATCACCTTATTCTCCTGGATATTCTCCACTTTATAGGTTTTTATGACATTGTTCTCTCTTGTCTTTTCTCCTTCCTCTCTGACCACCCATTCTTGGTCTCCTTTCCTTCATTAAGGTCAAGACCACAATTCATAAGTGCTGTCCAAGGTTCTGTGCTGGGCCCTCTTTCCTTCTTTATTAATCTTACTTGGTAATCTCATCAGCTTCAATGGCTTCAATAATCATCTGCATGGAATTGATTCCCAGATCTATAGATCTAGCTTTAATCTCTCTTGACCTCCAGTCTTGCTTCACGAACTCTGTCTTTTGGCTTTCTTCTATACTATATTACTTAGTGATCTCATGGAGAATTCTAGGTTCAATTATCATCTGTAGGCATATGATTCTCAGAATCTTTGTATGCATATGATTCTCAAGATAGCATATGATTCTCAGATTCTCAGGCCTTATGTAGGCCCAACCTCTCTGCTGACCTCAAGTTTCACATCACCAACTGCCATTAAAATGTTAGACAGGATGATGTCTACAGAGCCATTGTACTGACCTCATTGTTGTATGCCTATGAAACCTGGACAGTATACTGGTGCCATGCCAGGAAACTGAATCACTTCCATTTGAATTGTCTTAGGAAGATTCTGAAGATCACCTGGGAGGATAAGGTACCAGACACTGAGGTCCTTACTTGAACTGAACTGTCAAGCATTCAAACTCTGCTTCAGACAGCACAACTGCAATGGGCTGGCCACATTGTTCAAAGGCAAAATGTATGCTAGACAAAAAGATTTTTATGGAGGACTCACATAGGGCAAGTGTTCACACAGTCGTCAGAAGCAGCAATACAATGACATCCTCAAGGTCTCTCTTAAGAACTTTGGAATTGATTTGTGACATGGGAGACACTGGTACAGGACCACTCAGCATGGTGTGCCCACATCAGAGGAGGTGCCATGCTCTATGAGCAAAGCAGAATTGAAAGAGCTCAAAGGAAACTCAGGATGCACAAATTTAGAGTATCCATCTCAAATGTTCACATGGACTATTTGTGCCTGACCTGTGGTAGAGCATTCCAAGCTTGTATTGGTCTAATCAGCCACAGTAAGACACATTGAAACTTGACTCTAGCATAGAGATGTCATTTTGATCCTCTTTGAGAACAAAGGACAACTACCAACTAGACAGGATGTCCCATAGACACCTTAAAATCAACATATCCAAAGCTAAACTCATCTTTCTTTCCAAATTCTTCCCTCTTCCTAACTTTCCTATTACTATTGAGGATACGACCATCTTCTAAGTTAACAAAGCTCATGATCTAAGTGTCATATTCAACTCTTCACTCTTATCTCCATATCCAATATGTTACCAGGTCTGTTGATTTAACCTTCATAACATTTCTTGAATATGCCCCCTTCTCTCCTCTGACACTGCCACCACCCTGGCATAAGCCCTCATCACCTCCTGCATGGACTATTTTTTATATAAACAGCATTTTATTTTTTCCAATTACATATAAAGATAGTATTCAGCATTCATTTTTATAAGATTTTGAGTTCCAAATTTTTCTTCCTCTCACCCCTACCCCTCTCCAAGATGGCAAGTCATGTGATATAGGTTATAAATATGCAATCATGTTAAACATATTTCCACATTAGTCATGTTGTAAAAGAAGAAAAAGAACAAAAAGAAAAAAACATAAAAAAAAAAACAAAGATACTGAAAATGGTATGCTTCCATCTGCATTCAACCTCCATGGGTACTTTCTCTGGATGTGGATAGTATTTTCCATCATGAGTATTTTAGAATTATCTTGGATTCATGCTTGGACTATTGCAATAGCATACTGGTTGCTCTGCATGCTACAAGTTTCTCCACAATCCAGTCCGTCCTCTGCTCAGCTGTCTCTCCTTTCTCTCCTCCTTCTCCCTCTCTTTCTCGCTCTCTCTCCTCTCTCTCTCCTCCCTCTCCCTCACCCCCTCCACCTCTTTCTCTTCCTTTCCCTTTCTTTCTCTTCCTCTCTCCCTCCTTCCCCTTCCCTCCTTCCTTCCCCCCCTCTCTCTTCCTCACCCTCTCCTTTCCCCCCTCTTCCATCCCCTCTCTCCAGTGGTTCCCTATCACCTCCAGGATCAAATAAAAAGTCCTCTGTTTGGCATTCAAAACCCTTCATCACCTGCCTCCCTACATCCCTACCTTCCCTGCATTCTTATACTTTACACTCCCCCCGATGGGGTGCTTGGGTGCCTGTGCTTGAACCCCAGTTTGTAAAATCATATTTCTCCCTAGCCTCAAATCTCCCAAGCTCCGAAACAATGTCTCAGGCAGTTTCTCCCTAGCTCAAGGGCAACACGCCCTAACAAAATACTTCTCTCTCTTCCTGTTACAGTGGTCAGCTGCATCTATAAAATTTAGTGGTTTGATCCAACTGTGTACTGGCTGAAGCAGCTGGGTATGGGTGTCTATTTATCACATATATCGTAGATTCAGTCATGTGTATACTCCTTAGCTCATTATATACACCCTGGATCCCTTGTTAGCTTGGGACATATGTATATTCCCAACATCCATCTTGTCAAACAGGACATTGATAGGTAACAGACTGGGCACTTCTCAGTCAGCCCTGACTGCTAGAAGTGACGATTCAAGCCTAAAACCACACCTTCATGTAGCCCCCGCCTTGGGCTATTTCCCAGTGAATTATGGGCAATAAGCCTGCACAGTTAATGTTAAAAATGCATGTCCCTTTAAGCACTGACCACTCCTTAACCTCTCCTTAATCCCACCCTTACTCACCTAGTTAGCAGAATTGGCACAAGTTACACTATGGATTACTCTATAAAAATATACCTATGACTCCTTTAAGTTTGCAGGTTTCCTAAGACCTCCTGCCCGCCGTGATGCGTAACAATAAACTTTTACCAACTTGACTCAGAATGCTTGAGCCTAAGAATTCATTCCAGACTGCCTACCCAGGGGCTCTGGTCACTGGGGTCCCTGAAACACTTATACTTATCCCTCATCACTCCCACTCCAATCCGGTGGTTCCTCAAACAAGATATGCCATGTTTTGTCTCCAGGCATTTTACCTGGCAGTCTCCTCTACCTGGAATGCTCTCCGCCTTCATCTATGCCTTATGGCTTTCCTAGATTTCTTTGAGTCCCAGCTAAAATCTCACCTTCTACAAGAAGCCTTTCATCATCCCTGTCAATTCTAGTATCTTCCCTCTGTTGATTATCTCTAATTAATCCTGTCTATAATTTGTTTAAAATTTAGTTTGCCTTCATAATATCGTCTACACATCATCTCCCCCATTAGACTGAGAAATCCTTGGGAACAAAAGTTGTCTTTTACCTTTCTTTGTATCCTTGGTGCTTAGCATAGTTCCTAGCACATAATAGGCACATAATAAATGTTTTTAGACTGCCTTATTGACTCATTCTCCATATCCAATCTGTTGCCAAGTCTTGTCATTTCTACCTTCATGACATCACTCATGTATATCCCCTTGTATTCACGAATACAAGCACCACCCTGATGGAGGTTCTTATCACCTTATGCCTAGACTATTGAAAAAGGTTTCTGATCAGTCTTCCTGCTTCAAGTCTCTCCCCGCTTCAGCCTATCATCGACTTCCTGTGAAAGTGATCTTCCTAATGCTAATCTAATCATGTCATGGTCTTATTCAATAAACTCCAATGGCTTCCTATTACCTCCATGATAAAATATTCAGTTTAGCATTTAAAGCTGCTCATAACTTTGCCCCTTCCTGCCTTTCCAATCTTCTTTCATTTCAGTCATGTCTGATGCTTCATGATCCCATTTAGGTTTTTCTTGGCAAAGATAAGAGTGGTTTGTCATTTCCTTTTACAGCTCCTTTTAGAGGTGAGAAAACTGAGGTAAATAGACTCATTTTCATCTCTTTTCTTACACTTTACTTTCTTAACTGATGTTCCTCACACATGACTCTCAAGTAGGATTCCTCAGACTCTGGTCATTTTCACTGGCTGTCGCTCCTGCCTCAAATACTCTCCTTCCTCTTCTCCAGCTCTTATTTTCCAGGACTTCCTTCAAGATAGCTTAAATCCTACCTTCTGTAAAAGACCTTTCCAGGTTTCCCCCAATTACTAACACTTTCCCTCTGAGATTCTCTCTCTATATTTGGTACGTATGAAGTTGTTTGTATGTTTTCTCACACACACACACACACACACACACACACACACACACACCATTAGACTTTGAACTCTTCAAGAATAAGGACTACATTTTGCCTTTCTTTGTATCCCAGACCTTAGCACAGTCCCTGTTACTAGTAAGTGTCTAATAAATTCTTGTTGACCAATTGGGATAGGGTGTAATGCCTCTTCCTCCTTGTTAAGTTAAAGTCTCTGCCTTTACAGGGGCAGATGTCACAGGAAATGCAAACGAGATGCTACTTTCTATTCGTGGCACAATTTCAGAAAAGGAGCTTGGCTGAGGGTTCAGGCCGGGACTCGGGTTAAGGCCCAGGATCATGACACATCTACTACAATGGCTCCTACTCATCCTCTATTTACGAATAGGTAAGTGTCAATTGGGATATTTTTGGAGGCTGATCTCTCCACCTGGAATGAGTAAGCTCCCCACTAATGGCTTTGCAGAGGCAGTTTGCTATGTCCTGATCACTGGAGTGGTTCCATTTCAAAGAGCTATGATCCTTATCTGGTTCTGTCTCCTCTCCCCCTTGGCTATAAGAGAAGATCACTGAGATGGAATCAAGTTAGTTATTTTAACTGTGCCTGTGTTACTAAGAAGAAAGTGAAGCTGGACAATGGGACCCAAAGTCCCATGAGGAGTAGCTGCTTAGGGTGAATGAGTCTGGTTGTCTTTGAACATGCTACGCTAGTAATATAGAAATGCTAGTTAAGCACTGAGACTTAGAAATTCTATCTCTGGGAGCAAAGTTGGCAGAAAAGGCCTCTATCAAGTCCATTAATTGCAGATACACCAGATTTCTTACCTAAGCAACTTGTGATTTCCTTCGACCTCTCCCAATATAGAACAAAACTCTGTTGTTTTAGTTTTGTCTTCATATTCCCCATTCCTGACACACAGAAGGTACTTCATAGAAGCTTATTAACTGACATAACTTAATAGCTTCTTCAGAAGTTAAGGCCCCAAAATTAATGATCCTGTATCCAACCTAATGTCAGGCTCCTCTAATCTTATCTAGACTGGTCCTTGAATGACAAAAACTAACTCTGTCACCAAGCTGTTTCAGATCTCCAGCTCCCCCATTAAGGCAATGCCAGGAGTTTGGGGACAGGAACTAAGTGGCATAGTGGGTACTGGTCACTGGGCCTTGAGTGAAAAAGCCCTAGGTCCAAATTCAGCCTTGGCCACTTACTAGTTGTGTAGTACTGGACAAGTTGCTTAACCTCTGTCCGACTCAGTTTCCTCAACTGTGAAATGAGGACAATAATAACCCCTACCTCCCAGCATTGTTGTGAGAATCAACTGAGACAATATTTGTAAAGTACTTTGGAGCATGAAAGTGCTATCTATCTATATCTATATACGTATACATATATTTACTAGCTGAAAAAAAAAGTATGAAGGAACCAGGTAATCTGTGATAGCTCCCTCCCTTTAGCTTTTAACTAATTCTCTCCTACCTTTTTTCATTTTGTCTGGTAGACCAAAACTACATAAGTGATTGATGTTCACCCACTACTATTCCTTTCATAAATACTTCGGTCTCCTGGGACCTCTTCAGCTTATAAAGTTTGTAAGGCTGATTTTTGTTGTTCAGTTGTTCAGTCATGCCTGACTCTTTGTAACTCTGTGGACCATAGAGTTTTCTTGGCAAAGATACTGGAGTAGTTTTCCATTTTATTCCCCAGGGGATTAAAGCAAAAAGAATTTAAATCATTTGCCTGGGTCATACCACAGCTACTGTCTGAGGCTGGGTTTGCACTCAGGTCTCCCTGAATCCAGGTACAGCCCTCTATCCACTGAACCCTTTAGCTGCTTGGATAGTTGCTATCAACCAATATATAAATATTTATTTTGCTCCTATTATCTTCCAGTACCTCTGAGAGGCACTGGGAATACAAACACAAAAGTAAGACAATACTTGCCCTTGGAGAACTTATTAGAGGAAAACAAGATAGTCACCAATACATAAGTACATGGCAGCTGGGTCACCAAGTGGATAGAGGGCTTCACCTCGAGTCCGTACAAATGATAGCTATTATATCCTCTGAAATATAGGGATTGAATGTGGGAGGGAATAATAACAACCAGGGGAACCAGGAGAGATCTCATGTAAGAAAGAGGGGATACTGAAGCTGAGCTTTGAAGAGTTAGAGGTTTCAAGAATCAGGCATAAAAGGCCTGAAATGTCCCAGGAACAGACCATGTAATATCACAGAAACGGGAGATGAATGTCATTTGGGGGGAACAGTAAGTAGTCCAGTTTGGCTAGAATATAGAATATATCAGTGTTTGAGAAATATCAGTTTGGAAGATAGATTGGAGAAGGAACAAGACTGGCTATAGGCACACAAAATGTGGCCCTCTAAGTCCTCAAGTGAAGTCCTTTGACTGAATCCAAACATCACAGAACAAATCCCCTTAATAAAAGGATTTGTTCTGTAAAACTTGGACTCAGTCAGAAGACTGCACCCAAGGACCTAGAAAGCCACCTGTAGCTGAGACCACAGGTTCCCCGTCCATAGGACTCGAGACAACAGGCAATGACTAGGGTGGCAGTGGTGTGAGTAGAAAGAAGGGGAAAAATACAAGATGTATCAAGGTGGTAGAACTGACTTGGCACCTGGTTAGATATAGAGTGAGGGCATGTGGTGGCGAGGGTCAGTAAAGAAGCCAGGATCAAACAACCAAGAAGTAGTTATTAAGTGATGAATACTTAAAACTTATATACTTAATTCTTAAATTAAGCTTAAGACTTAACATTCAGCATAGGTACTAAGTAAAGAAAGGATGACTTGTAGGTTACAACTTAGGCAACTGGAAGAGCGGTGGTGCTTTCAACAGAAATTGGGAAGTTGTAAGGTGGGACAAGTGTTGAGAAAAACAATAATGAGTTCTGTTTGGATATAGTGAAGTCTAGATGCACATGAGACATCAAGCAGGCAGTTGGTGGTCCTTTGCTGGAACCCAGGAGAGATGAGGGCTGTCTGTATACATAGCCGCGAGAATCATTTTGAACAAAGAAAGTAACTGAGTGTGTTAGAGTTAAAGATATTATGAAGAGAAAGAATGGTATAGAGAGAAAGAGAAAAAGGTAAGTTCTTGGTACAGAACCCTAAGGTTTACTTACTCATAGAGATCAGACACTAACAATGGGACTGATGCTACGAAGTATCATCATAAAAACCCAGGGAGGAATAAATGTCTAGAAGAAGGTGGTCATCCACACTAACAAATGCCAAAAAGAAATAAAAAAGGCATGGATTGAGAAAAGTTCACTGGTTTTAGCAAAAAGGCGTCACTGATGACCTTTCAGAAAGGACTTCCATTGAGAAATGGGGACAAAAGATAGAATACAGGGGTTGAGAAGTTACTGGAAAGTGAGGAAATAGAAGCAACAGAATATATTAGGGGTTCTTAGTCTGTGAACTAATTTTTATATTTTAATAATTGTATTTCTACATAATTGGTTCTACATATTTTGTTTTATATAAACTTTTTTTCTAGGAAGGAATATACAGGCTCCAGCAGACTGCCTTAGGAGTCCATCACATACACACACACACACACACACCATTAAGAATCCTTGGTATAGACAGTTTTCTCCTAAGAGCTTGCATGTGAAAGGGAGAACGATAGCTTCAGAAGATATTTGGATAGAGTTTAAGGATATGGAATTCTGAACATTTTTGAAGGCATTAGGGAAGGAATCAGTGAACAAAGAGACTAAATATTAGGGAACAAGAGGGGACGATCAAAGGTACAAGCTGCTAAAGGAGATAGTAGATGATGAAATCAAGAGCATAAGTAAAGAAGTTGATGTCAACAAGGACATTTTTTTGGTTGTTTGGTTTTCTTTGCTTTTTGGAGGGGGGAAGGCAGGACAATTGGGTTAAGTGACTTGACCAAGGTCACACGGCTAGTAAGTGTTAAGTGTCTGAGGCTAGATTTGAACACAGGTCCTCCTGACTGCAGGGCCAGTGCTTTATTCAATGTGCCACCTAGCCGCCCCTCAATAAGAACTTCTTGTGGTTGTGGTTTGTCATTTGTTCTCTAAACGGACCATGACATCAGGAAGATGATGCCATGACTTGCAATTGAATTGGAGTTGAGGGAGGGAGGGCTGTGCAAAGTCACCAACTTCACTTTCTCCTCCCACAAGAACTTCTAAGACTGGAACAAAGAAGGAGATAATGGTGGGGGGAAAAAGGGGAAGGGGAAATGGGTGAGATGTTGAAGTGATTTGAAATACATAATTTAAAAGAAATATAATCCTCCATTTTTTTTTGCAGTGAAATTTAAGGTGGGGTCTTCTGCTGAGAGGGATTAGGGAAGATGGTGATTTAGATGGTTTGAAAAGGGAAGATTTGGAATAGCTGCTGTGAGGAAAGTCAATCAGGAAAGAGTAACTAGTAATTAGTAAGAGAAGAACAAGCTGTCTCAGAGGAGATAGAATCAAGAAATGGTAGTATGATTTCCTCGAGCAGAGTAACATCCAGCAGCATGTAAACAACAGTGGTTGAGGTCAATGGTAAGAGTAATCTGAGACTGGGGGAATGAAAAAGACAAGTAGCAATAGGACAAATGTGCAAGGGATTCATGAATTTAAAACAAGATAAATTTGAATTGCTACACTTCTGCTACAACCTCAGAACAGGAGGAGTCTACCTATCTCCCATCCAATCAAAGAATATACCAGCTATGGGTGTCTAGGGATCAGAATAAGTGTCCCCACCAATTTCATTATGGAATGAAGGTTCTTAAAAGCTGTGCTAGCTAAGCATAAGCTCTGGATGTTCCTATAAATCTAGAACAACTTCAAGAAGAGACTTGATAGACTGTCTACATGTTGCCCATTCATATATGTATAAACATGTATATACATGTATGTATATATTTATATGTGTGTAAACATGGATATGCATGTGTATGTATATGTTCATATATGTATAAACCTGTATATATATATATGTGTATATATGTGTGTGTTATTTGTGTATGCTCATTTTTCCACCCTATTTCTTGATTTGGTGTTCTGTTAATGTTGAGCTCTGTTCCTAGCATGGGGGATAGGAGTAGGGGCTCAGTCTCAAGCTTCAGGCTTTTTTTCACTCTCCTGGTCCTTACCCTGGAAGGGCCCCTGATCCTTTGGGATGGCAATCAATGCTGCCCCTCATGGTTTCCAATCCCTCTTGACTGAAAGTTCTTCTTCAACAGAGTTGCCAAACAGCCTTTGGTACTGAGTCTAGTACTAACACTGGTACCTCATAATTTCTTTCTGACCAGCTGCCAGGTTGCTTTAACATTCCTAGCTTGAGAGCTCCTGAAGCTGCTGCCATTTCTGTCACTACCACTCATATTTCATCCATGTGGGCCCTGGGCCAGTGTTTTCCCCCATGGCACAGATCTCTTTTTCCAGCTTCCTATGTTGTCTTAGGCTGGAACAATGTCTCACTGATCTTTTGTTGGCTCTGCCACTTCAGAATTTGATTTGAAATGTTATTTTAAAGTTGTTTGGAAGGGGATGTTAGGAGAGTTTGACCAGGTACTTCTCTACTCCACCATCTTCTTGTATATTCATTAAACATTAATCTTTTTGCATACGTTTACTTGGCTATACAGTTCCTGGCACAGAATTGGTATGTAATAAATACTTATTCCCTTCCCTTTCTCATCATCTATTTCATTGAACTATTTCTCTATTTTTTGTATAGTACCAGGTAGGTTTTTTCCCCTTGTACCAGCATAATAAATGTTTTGTGATACATTTTCAAGTCAGAAAATGCAAGACCATTTTCATCAGCTTTTCTCATTAGAGTGTCCCTGATATTCTGCCTTCTTATTTTTCCATATATTTTTAGTTTTGATTGTGTCTAGTTATCCAGTGCTTTTTCCACCACATTATACAGTTTCTCATTTTTAAAATGGGGTGGATATTCCATGGACATGCTAAATTTGAGATGTCTATGGAGTATATAGTTTGAGATACGCAAAGAGTAGGTGGTGATGCAAAACTGGAGACCAGGAAAGACGTTAGGGGTGGATATCTAAAAATGAGAATCATTTGCATAAAAATGGCAATCAAACCAATAATAGTTGATAAGATTACCAAGCAAGATAGCATAGAAAGGGAATAGGACTCAGGACAGAGCCTTAGAGGAGCACCCATGATTAGTGAGCCTGACCTCAATGAAAATACAGGAAAAGAGATAGAATTAGTGGTCAGACAGGTAGGAGAAGAACCTGAAGAGACCATCGACACAAAAACCTAGAAAGGAAAGCTCATCTAGGAGAAGAGGGTGATCAACAGTGCCAAAGGCTGCAGGAAGGTCAAGAAGGAAGAAGATTGGGAAAAGGCCATTAGATATAGCAGAGGTCACTAAGAACTTTGGAGAGAGGTTAGTGATGAGATCAGAAGCCAGACTACAAAGACTTTAGAAGTGAGTTAGGAAAAAATAAGGAGAGGAGCAGCTTGAAGAAATTAAGAATTTAAGAGAGGCTATGTCTCTTGAGTAAGACTGTCTAGGAAGCAAAGTTTCCCCATTACTCACTGATGAGGTGTGCATCATCACTCCAGGTCCTGCCGAAAGAATTCAACTCAAGTCTTCTCAGCCAAAGAAAAGTAAAGTTTATTGAAAGTTCACCACATTGGGTAAACTCTTAAGGAGCCTAGGTATCTGTGATGCTTGCATTGGGCAAGCAGGACAGAGTAAGTCTGTCACAGAATAAGTCTGTGCTAGGTCATTCTATGGCACTTTCACAGAGCAAGTCTGTGGTAAGCCATTCTATGGTGCTCTCACACCACATGGAGGG
>CM053584.1:125355683-125431155 GCA_028627135.1 Pseudochirops cupreus
AATGGAGGGCCAGGCTAGTAACAGAGGTTTGGGCCCAGCCACAATGAAATACTTTTGGCTTCTGCAAATGCCTCATCAAGTGAGAAGATTTAATCAGACTTCAAGGGGTTTCCCAGAGCCTGTGCCTCAAAGATTCAAGGAGAGCTCAAGGGGGGTCCCAGAGCCTACACCTTATCACCACCACCTCCCTGTAGAACTGCCCATTCCCCTCCCTCCAAATACTTTTACTGATCAGCCCCCAGAATAGTTGAAAGAATTAAGGATACTCATAAAGGTCAGATGTCTAGGCACCTCCCTAATTTAAGTCACTTTCTTGGACCTTCTGGAGCAACTTTCCTTTCACATGGAGTTTTAAGGCCTGCTGAAACCCTGTTAAGCAACAGGCTGGACTATTTTCACCAGGTCACATCCTGCAAGCTCTAGAAAGCAATTTTTCTAGCATCTCACCCTAGATTGATTTAAAGAGTTGTCCCCTAGAAGAGTGACCGGACTTATTTGGCCTGGCCTCAGGGGGCAGGACTAGGAGGGATGTATAGAAGTTGCAATGAGGAAAACGGAGACTTGATATAAGGGAAAATTTCCTAACAATTAGAGCTATCTACAAGTGGAATGGGCTGCCTCTGAAGGTGTGGGTTCCTGCTCTCTAAAGGTCTTTAAACAAAGGCTGAAAGACAACTCATCAGGTATGCTGTGGTAGAATTCTCTTTAGGTTTGGACTGGATTATGTGGCTCCTGGTTCTCTGCCAACCTTGAGATTCAGGGATTCTGGGATGTCCCATCAGTTCTCCAGAGACAATTGCTTGACTGACAGGCAGCTCAGCTTCTCACTTCTCAACTGACTTTTAAGTGTAGTCCTGTGGCTTTGTGATTTCAAACTGGCATCTTAAGGTTTTCCCCTCACTCAACTCTGGCTGAGCCAACCTAGGCCATCAGGGGCTTCCTGCTTGCCATTTTCATTCAATTGACTCTGTTTTGTTTATCAGCTTGGGGTTTTTGTTTTGTTTTGTTTTGAAACAAGACAAACTCATCAGAGGGATCAGGAGGGGAGACAGAGCTTAAGAGGAAATTCAGAGCAGATATGATGGGTGTTAGGGTGGGTTTTACTTGATTAATTAGGTAATTAGAATACTGCTACCCCTGATTCTGCCCATTCAAATGGGGTCCCTCCCTCCTCCAACATTCTTAAAGCATTTTTTTGGATCTTTCCTCTACATGGTACCAAGTTTATCTGTTTATACCTGTACTCCCCTATTAGACTGTAAGGTCTTTGAGCTAAGTGCTATCATTTTTCATCTCTGCATTCTTAGCACCCTGCACATAGAAGGCATTTAATAACTGTGTTGTATAGAATAGAATAGAATAAAATACAGTAGGCATCTCTTAGGGTAATAGGCTAAACAGCCCTCGTCTACCACAGTAGATGTGCTTTAACTTCTTTCAGCCCCTGCCTGTGCCTGAGTCACATGTGGGGTACAGTGATCCAAAAGGCACATAATTGGTCTACCAGTTCTAGCTCTGGGCAGTAGTGAGATTGGTTGACCTATTACTAAGTTTGGATAAAGGAGACAAAAAAATAATAATGTACAGTTACAGCATTTATTCCCTTAAAAATTAGCAGACTTGTACAAGGAGCCAGAGTAAGTGAATCTGACTGATGAACAAAACATGAGAAACCTTAAATACATTTTAGGACCATCCCAATTCAGGGTGGCTGTGTCACACAAGTTTATGATCCCCATAAATGTTTAATCATTGTATGAGAAAGGAATTTTCTTAATTGAATAGATGGCAAATACAATAAAACAAGTGAGTTGACAAAGTGTCAATTGAAATTATGATCCAGGATATCTGTGTTTTCTTTACCATTAACATTCCATAACATAGTATATATCCAGAAAATATTAAGATAAGAAAAAGTCCCATTACTTAAGTTAGTGCCTCGAGTTAAGGGTCTCATCCTTAATGGCCATAAATTAAGCCTCATCTGCTTTGTTGACATAAGGAGACGTATTCTCCAGGCTCGCTCAAAGAGCAAAGACAAAGCAGTGTCCATTTGGAATTTATGATCTCAGGATGCTCTGGAGTTGCTGACACAGAAAAAGGCCTTTTTAAGTCGAGGCAAAGCATCTGTTTGATTAATTCAGACTTTGGCCAAAATATGATATTTAATGATTATCAGATTATACCAAAAGATTTCAAGGAGCCTATCAATGGATCTCTGGTTTGGGGACAGTGGTGTTTGCCCTGCCCACAGCATTGCTGTGATGAGCATATATAAATCGTAATACAAATCTCATTGCATCATTCTCTTGTCCTGGTCCCCTCCCAGTCCTTCTGACTTGCTCTTCATTTTTTAAAATTCATTTATTTATTTTTAGTTTTCCACATTCACTTCCACAAGATGTTGAGTTCCAAATTTTCTCCCCATCTCTCCCCTCCCCCACTCTAGAACAGTATGCCTTCTGATTACCCCTTCCCCCAATCTGCCCTCCTTCTATCACCACCCCCTTCTCTTATTCCCTTCCCTTCTATTTTCCTGTAGACTTGCTCTTCATTTTAATTGGAGCCTGCCATCCTTACTCTTTCCACCTGTAACCTCTAGTTCTGGTTTCTCTGACCTCCCTATACAACCTGTAGCCCATGGTTAACTATTTCAAAGACAACATTACTGCCACCTCCTCTGGTATTATGTTTTTTCAACTGCTGAGATTCAGTCTTGGACCACAAACCACTATCTACTTTGTTTACTTATGGTCCCAGAGCATTGCTAAAGAAAATTGCAGTGCTGATCTTTGAGCACTACCACTGTATGAGGAGACAAAGAACAACCCAAAAAAATTGAAATTCTAAAAGAAAGAGAGAAGGATCTGGTTTGACCCATATCTATTCCTGACATTTTACCTTATGATCAGTCTATTCAGTTGCCATCCTCCTAGGCCAATCTGCTGTATTCAATGAGGTTGATCACACTCTTCTTCCTAGATATTCTCTATTCTCTTGACTTCCCAGTTTTACTACTACCTCTCTATCCTACACCTTCTCCCTTGGTGATCTCATCCACTCCCGTATTTTAATATCACCTCTATGGAGATGTTTTTTAGTCTACCTCCCTAACCCTGATCCTTCACCTGAATTACCCTAAATTTCAAATTGCCTCCTGAATATATCCACATGTGTATGTCACATTGGTTCATCAAGGCCAACAAGTCTGAAAAAGAACCCATGATCTATCCCTCTAAACCTGTTGTTTATTGGGTTCCTCATCTCTTTCAATGGCTTCATTATTCTCCCAGTCACCTATGTTTGCAGTCTCAAAATACCCCTGATTCCCCTCTGTCCTGGGAGCAATTACTTGCTAAGCCCTTGTGTATTCTATTATTGATTTTTCACACAGCTATCAAAATAATATTCCTAAGACTGGTATCACTACATCATAGTCTTGACCAAAGATCTTCACCAACTTCCTATTTGCTCTAAAATAAAATGTAAATTTCTTAGCCAGGTATTCAAGGTTTTGCCCAATCTGGTTTCAATCTACCAGTCCAAACTTATTTCACATCACTCCCTTTCACAAAATTTATATTCTAACCAAACTGAACTTTTGGATTTTCCCTAAACTTTCCTTTTCCAGCTTCTATGCACTGTCATAGAGTGTATCCTGTGTCTGGAATGTACTTCTCCCTCATTTTGATCTCTTTATCTTCCTTCAAAGATTAGCTCAGTTACCACCACCTGTATGAAACCTCCCTCAATTCCCTCAGCTATAAGGCTATCTTCTCTAATTATCCTCCAATTATACATCATATGCAATCTTTCCTCTTTCCTCTTGCTCACACTGGAAGGCCCAATTCTGCTTGTCCTTCCAAACCCAACTCAAATGTCATCTCTTCTGCAAAGCCTTCTCTGATTCCCCAGCTTAATGTGACCATTCCCTCAGTTACTCTTAAAGCCCTTTGTCCTCCTATTGCAGACTTGTAAGCTATTTGTACTATATTTATCTGCGTCTGTATGTTATCACCTTGATTATAAGCTCCTCAATGACAGAGGCGTTATCTTTTATGTTTGTATCTTTCTCAGTGCCTTATATATAGTAGAAAATGAATGAATGGAATCAGGATAGGGACCAGATTTTTTTATTTCTATGATATAGAGAACTACTAGACAAGGAAACTCTCTGTACCAAGGCAGATAGGTACCTTCTCTTCAATTTATGGTTCTATAGAGTTGCCTAGAGCACTAAAAGGTTAAATGACTTGCCCAGAGTACTCCAGCCAGTGTGTGTCTGAAGAATGGCTAACTCAGTTCTTCCTAGTTCCAAGACTGGCTCCCCATAGAAATTCAGGGATTCTGGGATGTCCCATCAGCTCTCCAGAGACAATATGCCATGCTGCTTCTCAGTGTGTGAATAAAAGAATGGATGGATGGATGGATGGATGGATGGATGGATGGATAGATGGATATGGAGGTTCTTTTCATCAAAAACACTGTGTAAATTGGAGCTGTTTGGTTATTAGAGTCTTCTATTCATTTTTACCCTCTACTCTCCCAAAATCCAGCTTTCCCAATATGAAAAAACCAATACCCTTTTGTCTTGGAGAAGCTTTCTTCCTTTGGAGGTTCTATGAGTTTCAGATTGCTGGGGCAGGCAAGGAGGTAGGTTTCTACATTGAAAGTCTAGGGCACAAACTTGGAAGATACAGGGGACTCACAGACTCCCCACCTGCTTTTCTATGCATACCAACCTAAGGATGAAAAGTAATGCCCCCAAAAGGCTGAGTTGAGAACAGGCCACTCTTGAGAAATTCCTGGTGCCAAATAAATCTCTCCAGAAGGAATCCTCAAAGTGTGTATTTGGTTGAATCAAGCCTAGTGACCTTATCAGTGCAACATAGATGGCTGTATATGGTATCAGAAGACCTGTGATTTAATTCTGATCCTGTTTCTTATTGTGCTTTTTACTACTTGTATGATTCTGAGCAAATCACTTGACTCTGGCCTCCCTGCTACTCAGACAAGATTCTCTTTCTCCTAACTGCAGGGATCTTCACTGGCTGACTCCCTACTCATCTCTACCTCCTGGCTTCCCTGGCTTCTTTCAAGTCCTCAGCTAACATCCCACCTTCTGGAAGCCTTTGTAAAGCCCCCTTAATCTAGTATCATCCTGCTGCTGATTATTTCTACTGTATTTTGTGCATAGCTTATTTGTACATAGTTGTTTCTATGTTGTCTCCTTCGTTAGACTGGGAACTCCTTGAGAGCAGAGACTCTCTTGTACCTTGCTTTGTAAACCCCAATGCTTAACATAGTTCCTGGAACATGGCAGGTGCTTAGTAGTTATTGGCTGACTTTCTAACCTATCTTGGTAGTCATTTCTTCTTTTATGAAAATGAAGAGGGTTCAGTCTCTAAGGACCCTTCTAATTTTTCATCTATGACCCTCTGATTCAATTATCTTGACCTCTACCCAAATTCCTCTGGTAACAAGTCCCTCTAGCTTCTACTAGCCAGAGAATATGAGTAAGTAGATTGAAAGGATAAGGATAAAGGAAAAGCATCTAACTACTGGGAATTCCAGAATCCTGGGGAATGAATCAATGAATGAAATAATGGCTATAGAGAATTTTGTGAAAGAAAAAAACACTTCTTCAAAACTATCCTCTACAATCTTATCATAGCTTAACCCTCAGGTTTCACTCTGGGCTTTCCATGCCCTCAAGTAACATCCAGTCCAGACTGCCCATCTTAAAGTGCTTCAATGAAAAAGCCCTGCTTATTCTAATAAAATACCTAGTGGTTAGAGAAGTAGAGGAACATGGTGAATTTCCAACTCTTTCCTCTTGCCCAGCACCAATCCTTCATTTTCCTTTAGGTCAGTGCAAGATGACTCTCCTCCATGAAATCTTCTGTGACTAATCACAGTCCACAATAAACTTTGCTTTACTTTAAATTCCATCAATAATTATGTTTCTATCATATTATAACACATCGACTGAGATATTGTCTTGGGATTGTTTTCTATTTGTTTCATGTTTGTTATTCTTGGGCCTCACCTTGAGGCCCAAGGACTTTGCCTTCTCTACTCCCCACAGCCTCTAGCATAACACTGCGTACACACATAAACTGCTGAATAAATCATTATGGAATTGAATTGAAGCAGCAGTTATCTGTTTGCCATGAGGCTGCTGCCAAGTAATTGATGTGGATCTTGCCCCAATATCACCTCATTCCTAAGGAATCAAAAAGGCGATGGACAAGATGCAATAAGCCTGTGGTATCTAGGTGGCCTGGTATAAAGAACATTGGACTTGGCCAGGAAGAATGGGGTTCAAATCCTGCCTCAGACACTCAATTACTGGATCATTTTGGGCAAGTCACTTGCCTTCTCTCTTCTTCAGAATAGCATCCACCTCCCTAGCTTAGGAGAATCAAATGATACACCATATGTAATATACTTTGCAAACCTTAAAGTATTACATAAAGTCTAGTTATTCTTTTTAAAAATTAAATGAATGGGGGGTGTTGATGAAGGGAGGAAAGGAAATTGAGACAAAAACAAATGAGTCAAGTAAGGATCTGGGCCAAGGGTCTCTATTTAAAGTGGAGATGGGGGTTTCTACAATTGTTGGCATCAAAACAAAAACAAAACTCTGTACCCCAAATTTATTTCTGACTGCCACTTCCATAAGCTATAGTGTTTAGAGGGAAACGGAAAAGGGGTTGGGAAAGGGGAAAGTAGACCTCCATTGCAGTTTCTCTACTGTGTCTGTCTACAGAAGAAGCCAACTCCACGGACAACAAAGTCCCATTGACGGTGATAGGGACTGTGGGGAGGTCAGTCATTCTCCCCTTGAAGATCCCATCAGACAAGATTCAAACCATTGCCTGGCTTTCTCACAATGCTCTTGCCACTGTTGTAATAAACGAACAAAATCCCCATATGATAATTACTGATTCCAACTACTATAATCGACTGAAAATCTTCAGAGAGTCAAACTACTCCTTGCAAATCAATAATTTGACAACAGAAGATGAAAATTTCTACAAAGGGCAAATAACCATAAAGAGTACAGGCCTATCTCAAACCTTAATTCAAGAGTACTTCCTACATGTTTTTGGTAAGTTTGGTAAGTTTAACTGTGTATAACCTTTTTTTTTTTTAGCTAGATTTGTAATTTCATTGGTATAAGGAAATCCTTGTGAGGAAACTCTACCAGTGCAGATTGTCACCTGTTATACAATGTATACTTTTGTTTTGTAAAATTTGGATTCAGTCAAAAGGCCACACTTAAGGATTTAGAAGACCACAGGTTCCCCATCCCTGATCTAGGTAGTACAGTGGATAGATCACTGGACCTGGAATCAAACAGACTTGAGTTCAAATATGGCCTTAGATATTTACTGATTGTGTGACCCTTGGCAAGTCATTTAACTTTTATCTACCTCCATTTCCCTCATTTTTAAAATGAGAAGAAGAATAGTACCTACATCCCCGGGTTATTATTAGGATAAAATGAGATAATTTCTGTAAAGTATTTTGCAAACCTTAAAGCACTGTAGAAATGTTAGCTATTATGAAGATGATGGTGATGATGATGATGATGATGAACAAAAATCCCTTCTAAAAAATACACAAGTGGTCATACCATCCACACTAGAAGACTTCCAGTGAGGGAAGATCCACTACCATCTGAGGCAATTCATTGAACTTTCAAAAGTCTCTAGTTGTTAAGAAGTCTTTCAGAACCTTAAATCTGTCTCTCTTCAACTCCCACCCACTTTTTCTAGTTCTGCCCTTTGTAGTCAAGCAAAATAAGCATAATCCCTCTTCAAGTAATAGTTTATCAAATACTTGAAGACAGTTATCATGATGCCCCTGAGTCTTCTCTTTCTCAACCTAAATATCCCCAATCTCTTCAGTTAATCCTTATATGACATGACTTTGAGATCTTCAACATCATCTCTGGTTTTCCTTTTCTGGATACACTGTCCTTCAAGACCAATATCCTTTCAGAGGATTGTATTATAGTACAGTGTTGGACTTAGACTCAGTATGTGTTATATATCCTAACAGTGTCATTTGCAGATGTATTAATATGGTTATTCCCTTATCCAAATAATTGATAAAAATATTAAACAGTCCAAGTTAAACAGCTAGGACATTCCACTAGTGATCTCTTGCCAAGCTCATGACAAAACATTAATAATTACTATTTGTTTCCAGCCATCCAACAAGTCCCAAATCCACCTAAATGTTCCCCATATCAATCTATCTTTTTCCATAAGATAATGTAAAAGACTTGGTAGAAATTTTGCTGAAATCTAAACACCTAGCAAGATGTCCTTGCTAATGCAAATGATGTAAAGGTTAATGAATTTGGTTAGGATTAGCTACTAGGATTAGTTACAGCATTCTCATAATCAACTCTGTTGAAAAAAAAAAAGAAATTAAGTAATATGTTCTTGATGAAGCTATGCTGTCTCCTTGTGCTCACTACTTTCCTTTTCTACATGTTCATTAACCACCTATTTTATTAACACATTCTAGAATATTTTTAGAAATGAAAGTCAAGTTTTCTGGTCTGTAGCTTGCTGCCAGCATTCTGGTCCCTCTTTTTTGAAGATCAAGACAACATTTTCCCATCTATAATACTATGACACTTCTTCCACCTTCGACCATCAAAGGTGGTTAACACTGGCTTTGACAACATAACTCTTATTTCAGGATGCTGAGATGTAGTTCTCCTGGGCCTAATGACTTGAGCATATGTTTTAAGAGAAGCTAGGTACTCTCTTAATATTTATCTACTGATCTTGACTTTCAAGTCTATGATAGTGATCATTTCTGTTCTTTCCAAAGTGAAGAGTAGCTCTCAAATAACTCTGTCTTCTCTTTTTTGCATCCATTATCATCATCTCATATGCCCTGATAAAAAATTCTTTCCATTCTTTGACTCTTTTATTTTTTAATTAATATAGCTTTCAAAAATCCCTTTTTTGTTAGCCTTGACAGATTCATCAAAGAGAAGTCAGACTTAGACATTTCCTAAGTTCATAATAGCTCAGTTAAGACTCTTTTCTATTTAAAGTGTTCATTTCAAAGCATGTTCTCGCTAATACCTAATGAGAATCATATAGAGTAAGTGTTGTATTTCATGTGTATCTTTGTATACCTAAAGCCTAGAAAGTCAAGTTAGCCAATAAGTATTTATATATCAGGCAATGTGGTAAACGCTGGAATACAAAGAAAAGCAAAAAATAGCTCTTGCTCTCAATGAGTTCACAGTCTAATATGGGGGAGGCAACATACAACCAACTACATACAAACAAGATATGTACAGGATAAAATGAATATAAGAGACTTCCAGAAGGTGAGATTTTAGCTAAGAAGGTCTTAAAGGAAGCCAAGAGGTAGAGATGAGGAGAGAGAGAATTCCAGGCATGAGGGACAATCAATGAAAATGCCCAGTGAGAAGATGCATTGTATTCGAGGAATACAATACAGTGCAAGAATACAATGCAAGAAGGCAAGGGTCACTAGATCATAGAGTACATAGAAAGGGCTAAGGGAAAGAAGACCAGAAAGGTAGGAAGGGTTCAGGTTATAATGGACTTTGAAAGCCAGAGAATTATATATTTGATCTTGAATGTAATAGGGAGCCAATGGAGTTTATTGGCAAGGGAAATGGCATGGTCGGACCTGTGGTTTAGGAAGTACACAGTAGACATTTAATAGATGTTCGTTGCATGACTAATTGTGCTTAATAATAAGCTAGATCTAATAGTTATTATATGTAATTCAATCCAACAAGCATTTATTAAGTTATTGGAAGGCACTGAAAGTGCAAATATGAAAATGAAAAATAACCCTGGCCCTCAAAGAGCTTATATTCTGCTCAGTGAATATAACACATTAATAGAATAGTATAAATATAACATAATTTGATGATTAAAAGAGTCCTAATAATTAGGAGAATGAGGAAAGACTTCCTCTAGGAAGTGGTAGATTAAGTTTAGCTTTCAAGGAAGCTAAGGATTCAAAGAGGAAGAGATGAGGGAGAATATTCAAAATATGAGGGCTAGTCTGTGAAAAGGCACAGAAATAAAAGATAGAATGTTGAGTTTAAGGTAGAGGAACTAGGACAGTTTGGCTAAAAGGTGGCATATGTGAAGAGGAGTAAGGTAAAATAAGGTTGGAAAGAATGATTAGAGCCAGACCAGAAAGGATTTTAAGTTCAAAGGTGAGTAGAGTATATTTCATCCTCAAAGCAATAGAAAATTACTGTGTGAGATGAAAGAATTCGGAGTCTGAATCTAAGGTCAGAAAAGATCTTTATTCTCTCTCACGAGAAAGGACTCTACCCCCTGTCGCCCAACATGGCGTCTGCAGGGAGAGAGCACCAAGTAGAAGGCAGCCCATGATTATATATTCTTCCAATGCAGAAACCCAACCCCCCCAACTGGCCTTCACTGTTATTGGTAGGGGGGCTGTCCCATAACCTAAGCACCGGAATCTCTCTGAGACAAAGGACCCGGAAACATGTGGGTGTCCAATAAAAACAGTCTTAACCTTATTTGGCATATCTTCTGCTGTGTTGGCTCTGGGGGAGAATCTCCATTGCTCTAATGCTTGAAGGTCAGGTGACTTGACCTTAGGCCTAGTGAATACTGAAGCCATTCTAGATTTGATTTTTCAGAATGGGGAAACTTCACTATAAATTATCCCTCACATTACTAAAGATACTTGAGCAGAGAAGTTTCATGGTTAGATTTATGCTTTAAGATTATCTTGACAGATGTGTAGAAAAAATGAATTGTAAAAAGGAGAGACTAGGGGCAGTTAGGAGGTTATTCTAACAGTCCAGGAAAGAGATGAAAAGGGCCTGAAATATGTTAGTAGCAGAGTAGAAGGTAGGAGACTAATGGCAAAAATGTATTTTGAAGGGAAGAGAGGGGGAAGCATTAAAAGTGAGCACAAATGTTAAAGCCTGGATGAATTGAAGGAGAGTGTTGCATAGAAATAAGGCAGTTTGAAAGAAGGGCCATTTAAGGGGAATAATAACATACAAAAAATAATATATACAACTGCAGTAATGTCAACAAAAGAGAACATTGAAGAGACAGAATGAGAGCAAACTGTTTAATTGTAAAGACCAATACCCAGAGAACATATAATAAACTATAATTCCTTTCTCTTGGCCTATAATAAGGGGACCATGAGAATGAAATATTGCAGAATTATTGGAGGTGGTCACTTTATCAGTCACTTTTGTTTAACCATTTTTCTGCTATGAGTTGAGTTGTGGGGAGGGGTTTAGCTATGGGCACTAATCAGTACAACATACCTAAAAATGACAGGTATTTTTTTGAAAAATGAGGTTTGGGAGTTTGTTTGTTTGTTTGGGGGGGGGGGGTGGGATTAGTTGACCTTAGCAGCTATCAAGCATAATTGATTAAAATAGGTTACCAAGTGGTCTGCTTCCTTGGTGGAGGGCAAAAGAAACCTCCCCTTGTAGTATCTCAAGATTTCTTTCCTTCCCACTCTCCCACTCCATTTCTTCCTTTGTAGTGGCAACCACACTGGCATACCCAGGATGGCTGCTAACACAAGTTCTTAGATCTGCTTTACTAGGAAAGATAGCTGTTTAAGGGGTCAACAATCTTTTTAAATTACATTCACTAGTTCAGGGAAAATGTCAGCACCCTGAACTTCAGAGAAAATACAAACAGAGAAGTAAAGACCAACAGACAGGGTTCTGATTGCCTGAGTCAACTATACACTTTACATACATACCCGGATGAAGAGAGCCTTTACATCTGAGCAGTTAAGGAGTTCTGAACATACAGCCACTCAGAATTTTGACCAAGGAATCACAAAATCCTTCTCATAAGTAAGCTCCCAAAACAAAATATCAACTCAGAGTATATATACACTTCTCAAAGCCAGAGGGCATCACAACCCTTGTGACTCAGTGCCTAATTAGAAATTAGCAAAAGGTGTGAAAGCCTTCCTACAAGCAACTCTCCCCTAAACAAGCTTCCCTTAATGGGCTCCATGTGAGGCCTATTAATGGGTGGGAAAGATCCCATCTTAAGATCTTCTTAATAGTTTTTGACTCCTCCCCACCCCCACCCTTTACAGCTAAGGTTACCTGCCCCTGGAACCATCTTCCTTTCTTTCACTTGGACAGACTCTTCAATACACATGGGAATTTATTTTCTAGCACAATCTGTCCCACCTTTCCACCCCTGCCTTATTCCCTGCCCTCTTCAGGAGATATTGGAATGCGAAGAGGAGGGGTAATGGCTTCTCTCTCAATTATTATCATCTTTTTCAATCACTGAGTTTATCTTTTCAGGTTTCATCCAATACTCTCTTACATGAGGCTAGTTCTGACCATGGTTGGTGATGCCACCCCAAATGCAAAATTTCCTAGCAATGGCCCTTCCTAATCTCCAAACCTAGTTAAAGTATCCACTCCCACTTCAAACTATCCTAGCCCAACTTTCCTCTTCATCCTCCTTCTACCTTTTTCCTCTAGTTACTCTAGTCATACTTCTAGGTCCCTCTACCAATACCACTCCTTGGTATCATTGATAGGAGCAAAGTCTCAGGTCCCATGATCACGAATTCCTAAACTTACCTTATCATATATAGTCATTTATACAACCTCCACAAGTAGCAGCTTACACCAAAGGAATCAGTAAATATATTTATGCAATGCAATCGAATTATTGATTACAGAGAGCTAAACTATTTTTCCCCAATTTCATTTCTTTTCTCTCCACACAGAGGAACTGAGCAAACCCCAAGTTATAGCAAACTTTACAGAGTCTGAGAATGGTACCTGTACTGTCATTCTGCTGTGCTCCATGGAAAAGGAAGGGAAAAATGTGACTTACAACTGGATATCCCTGAAAGGTAGAGAGGAAGTCACCGCCTATGAGGGACCCAACCTCACAGTCTCCTGGAGACCTGGGGAAAGTGAAGGGGACTATCTCTGCAGAGTCACAAATCCTGTCAGCAGTCAGAGATCCCAGCCAATCCATTCTTCAGGACTCTGTAAAGGTAACCCTTCCTGTCTCTCCAGGAATCTCAGAAGAAGCCCTGAACCACTCCAGGAAACAAATTGACCTCCTTCCCAATTCTGTCCTTCAAAAAAGTGCCTTTCATAGCATCATAGGATTTAGTAACAGAAAGGACCTTAGAGATCATTCAGTTCAACTTCAAACCTCACCCCCATCCCTCTTTCTCTTTTCCCCCTTTCTCTCTCTCTCTGTCTCTCTCTCTCTGTCTCTCTCTCTCTGTCTCTCTGTCTCTCTGTCTCTCTGTCTCTCTCTCTCTCTCTCACACACACACTCACACACACACACACACACACACACACACACACACACACACACACACACACACACACCTCTTTCTACAGTTAAGCAAACCTAAACCTAGAAAGGTTAAATTATTTGCCTAGGGTCATACACATAGGAAGTGCAAGGTTAGGCTTTGAATTCAAGTCTCCTGACTCTAAACCTGATTTTCTTTCTACTGCCTCATACTGCTTATCAGAGCTTCCTGGGCACAGAACCCAATAGAACTTCTCTTAAGATCAAGGACATCCCAGAGTTCTGAGCTTCTGCCTCCAAAATTTTCAAACCCTACCCCCAAAATCTCTCCCTCCACTTCCACAATCCCATATCTTTTCAACACACAGAACTCAAAGACAATGATCTCAGGAGAGCCAACTCTTCTCCAAGCTCTGCCCAGGGACCATCAGGTTACCCTTCCTGAGACGTAGTTGCTCCTCATCCCATTGTATCCTACCCAGGTCATCAGGATGGCCAGATTAAGAGGGAGGAAATTCCAGAGGTAGGGATGCTGAGTCAGTGTCCCCAGCACTACTTATGTTATCTTTTCCTTTCCAAATCCTCAAGGACCATCATCTAAGAATGATGTTAAGCTGGTCATAGGAATTGTAATTGCAGTTTTGCTGTGTGTAGCCATCATGATTGGGAGTATTTTTTGGAAGAAAAAAAGACAAGGTGAGATTTCCTTGAAAGAGAAGTTTCTGTAACCTGTATTACTAATTGACTTCACTATTACTCCAGGATTGCAGTGATATGTATGCTGGCTGAACATTCCTGTTCTCATTATTCCCAAACCTTTTTGCTCTGATGAAGCCCATCATTCTGATTTAATGGCCAGTTTTGGGACCTCTGTTCCCAGACATCACCCTGAATGAGTCACAGTAAATCTATAAGTTGACTACTCTATTCAGATGGTTTCTGGGACACATAATAACCTTGTGTGGTGATAGCCTATTGAAAATTGGAACCCTGCCCCTGGAACCATCCTCCTTTCTTTCAGTTGGACAGATTCTTCATTACACATGGGAATTTATTGTCCAGCACAATCTGTCCCACCTTTCCACCCCTGCTTTCCTTTCCACCCTCTTCAGGAGATATTGGAATGGGAAGAGGAGGTGTAATTGCTTCTCTCTCAATTACTATCATCTTTTTCAATCACTGAGTTTATCTTTTCAGGTTCCATCCAATACTCTCCGAATCATGTTCAGCAACAGGGTAAGTTTCCAGATCTGAGTTACCTGGATTGACACTGTTAGTTGGAATTCCTGGGTTACTGTACAATGAAGAAAAGGGAATGAAAGAGGCACTTTGTAAGCAGGGGGACATGATATCATGGTACCAAGGGCCCTATTAGACATTGTTACTCATGGAAAGGGATAGAGTTTTGCTGTCAAGAAGACCTAGTTTTAAGTCTTTCCTTTAAAACTTACTAGTTGTGTGACCACGGGCAAGTAATTTAACTTCTCAGTGTCTTCAGACAACCAAGGGTATATAATACAGTCTGGTTGCTGATCTGTACTGGTAGAGAGAGAGTCCACACTTGGAATTCCATCTAAGTCTCAATTCCCTACCCCTACCCCCAAAATGGTATGATCTCTCTTTAGTTACATACTCCCAAATGTCTCTCTTTAGTCACATACTCTCTACTCTGCTGATGACAAAACTTAAGGTTTTAAGAAAAGTTCCTTCCAACTCTGTTATTCTCTGACATTGCAATAATTTTAATTTGTCATTAAAATGTCATTGGCTGGCTATAGCCAGCCCATAAAAGTAATGTCAGGAGGTGCTTCGTCCTCTTCTTCCCTCAATCCTTTCAATGATTCAACACAGGAAGAAGGTCCAGGATATCAGCACTCTGAGAACATATTATCCTTGCATTTCTGGAACAGCATGAGTTTGGAAAATGGTAGTGACAGCTCATGGGCTGATACTGAGTCAGTTAAGTAATAGTGTGGAAATTATTCTGGGTTATGTCAGGAGAAATACATCACATGAGAACTACAGGGCCCTATTCCACTGTACTCAGAACTAGTCATTCTTGGCTCAGGGTCCCCTGTGTCTATGTCTAGCCTTCACAACTAAAAAGGAATGAAAACTTAGGGGAAAATGTATCTGTATTTCTGCAAGCCTTTTGACAGTCTCTCACAAAATCCGTTAATATAAAATAGAGAAATATAGACTGGATGACAGAACATTCATGTAGGTTTGTAGCTAATTGAATGATGGTTCCCTAAGAGATCAACAAAAATTAAATGAGACGTGTGCCAAGATTCTGTCCTTGACTACATTTCTCTTTAACATTTTTATCAATAATTTGGGTGAAGTCATAGATGACGTATTTATCAAACTTTTGATCTTATTGTTCAATCATTTTAGTTATGTCTGATACTTCTTGACTTCATTTGGGGTTTTCTTGGCAAAGATACTAGAGTGATTTGCCATTTCCTTCTCCAGTTCATTTTACAAATGAGGAAACTGAGGCAAACAAGGTTAAATGAGTTGCCCAGGGTCACACAGCTACTAGGTGTCTGAGGCCAGATTTCAACTTAGGAAAAGTCCTCCTGACTCCAGGGTTGGCACTCTATCCACTGTGCCACCTATCTGCCCCTTATCAAACTTACAGATGGTATAATGCATGTATATAGCACCTAAAGGTTTACAAAGTACTTTCCTCACAATTGATATATGAGGTAAATAGTACAAGTATCATTATCACTTGTTTTATTTATGGGGAAACTGAGGCATAAGGAAGTTAAGTGACTTGCCCAGCATCGTGTCAGAGCCAGGCCTTGAATCCAAGTTTCGCTTGACTCTAGACCCAATATTCTTTGGGCAGGAAGTCTTCAAGGCTGTACAGGGCATTTGGTTGGTGGGGTCAGGAAGTCTCTATGCTGCTGATCCTACCCTTTGTGTCAACAGAGGCTGCCACTGAGGGGACCACAGTGTATGCACAAGTCAATCATCCATACAGGGTAAGTCCTTTCTGCCATCCAACTGACACCTCTTATTGTTCAGTAATTTCAATTGTGTCCAACTCTCTATGACCCCATTTGGGGTTTTCTTAGAAAAGATAGAGGGGTGGTTTGCCATTTCCTTCTCTTGCTCATTTTACAGTTGAGGAAACTGTGGCAAACAGGGCTAAGCGACTCGTCCAGGGTCATATAGCTAGTAAGTATCTGAGGCGAGATTTGAACTCAGGTCCTTCCAACGCTAGGGCTGTTGCTCTATCCACTGAACCACCTTATTACTAATCCAGCCAACTCACAAAAGAAAAGAAGCAGGGACAAATGCCAAAACAACCCAAGGGCTCCTAGACCATGTGCATCAAACTGCAAAGTCATGTGAGACCATTGCAGCCTACCCTGACCCCATCTCAGACTTCCCATTGAGTTTCTAATTTGCACCACATAGTCTTACACATAATCATATGCTTCCTTCTGGGATTTCCCTGCCTGCTGCATAAGCATTAGTCTCTTCTCCCAGCTGCAATGAGGGTAGAGATACCATTTTCTCCTTCAAGTCCATACCCTGCCCCTTACTAGCTATGTGACTAGAGCAAGTCATTTCATCTCTTAAGGTCTCCATACAGAATGAAGAGCCTGTAGAAGTTGGCCTCTAAGGTCCCTCCAGGGCCTCTGGATTGATGATCCTAAGATTCTATGCTCTCTGAGGTTCTTTCCAGCTTTGACTTTCCATGAATCTGTGGTGCTTTTGTCTCCCAGGAGAGGGGGCACAGTGCTAAGTACACATAATGAATTCTATTCAAATAAACATTGTTGTCGTTGTGTCTAACTCTCTGTGATACCATTTGGGGTTTTCTCGGCAAACATACTGGAGTGGTTTGTCATTTCCTGCTCCAGCTCATTTTACAGATGATGAAACTGAGGTAATCAGGGTTAAGTGACTTGCCCAGGCTCACACAAGTACTAAGTGCCTGAGGCTGGATTTGAACTCAGGTCCTCCTGATTCTAGGGCCAATACTCTATTCACTGTGACACCTAGCTAGTCCAAAATACGTTGGATTTTTAAAACCCTCAAAAACGTCCCCAGCAAACGTTCATCTAGCTTATTCTTGAAGAATCCACTAACAGTGAACTCACCTCTTGAGGCAAGTTGGTCCTAGGCACTGAACCTAAACAAGAAAAGTTCCAAGGAGTTAATCTACTCCAAATCAAATTGAATGACTTTTGAAAGAAAACAAAAGAGCCAGGATTTATGATGAGTTCAAAGGTAGGGGGCTATTCTGCAAATGATTTCAAAGTTTCACATAGGTAGGATAGGGGAGCTCAGAGCCAGCATGAGGAAGGTAAGGAGAAAAAAACACTCAACACTGACAACCCCAATGCAAGCAGATGGCCTTGATCTTGCACCATGTATGTCCTACCCCCATTTATTAAGTACCTGCAGGTGACCCTTAATCCCTAAATATCTTTGTAACCCTTCAAAGCCAACTTCCAATCATTTCCTGGAAGACATAGGAACTGTCCAAGTTTCTCCTCCTCTATTTCCTTTGAAAAAAGTCTGTCATTTTTCTTTCTGCAGTTCTAGTGTCTTAACTAGAAATTCTGGATCTCCAAGTCCCTTTTTATAACTGTGAAATAAACAGCTTGCTCCTGCTTGTGAAGAGAAAGAAAGGAAACCACCAATACAGATTATTTCATATTTTTCTCCTCTCCCCAAGAAAACAGAAATGCTTAAAGATCACAGAATCATAGGTTTGGGCCTGGAAGGGGCCTTAGAGACCATCTAACCCTACCCCCTCAATTTATAGATGAGGAAATTAAGGAATTGATACCCAGCAACCTAAAGAGTAAGTGCCAACCAGAAAGTTTAGAGGGTTTAGTTAAGTAGGAATTATATGAAAATGGCACATTCTGGGGCCTCAGGACTTTGATTTTATTTTTGTTGCCAGTAATACATACATACATACATACATATACACATATACATATGTGCATACATACATATGTACATATACACACATGTGCACACATATATGTACATTCATGCATGCATGCATATACATACATAGATGTGTGCCTACATGCGTATATGCACATGCCCATACATGCATGCACACATATGCACGCATACATGCATATACACGTGCATGCATACATATCTTCATAGTGCCTACATTCGTGCATGCATACTTACACATACATGCATGCATGCATGCATACATACATACATAGTATATGTACATATAAATGTACTATCTTAGACAGAATTTGGAACTAAGTAACTGTGACCTGCAGACAGCTATCTTTAGGGTATGATCACCCTGGATCAGAAGTTCCTTCCAGAACCTATCAGAGACCAGGTATCTGGAATTCCAGGGACTTTTCTGGAAAGCAAAAAGCAGATACTGCCTCTAGCTAAACAGACCTGCGGTACCTGTGAAATGCTTGTAGCATACATTTAATGAGTGTCTGGTGAATGGATGGATGAATGAATACAATATGCCTAAGTAAAACCGGCTCCTAGAATCATTTAAAAATAGATTTGTAGTGATATATTTTTATTTTACATTGCCTAGATTGTCCCCTGCATACTTTTCTCCCCTCTAAGAGACATCCCCTATAACAAAGAATTTAAGTACAAATAAAAGAAAAAATCTTCAACAAGATCACTCAATATACCAAAAAAAATTTGACATATACTATATTCTATAACAATAGCCTGCCCTCACACCCACACACACACACACACACACACACACCCACACACTTACCCTTCTTTATATGAATTGAAGGATGGGGGGGGGAACAGTATGACCTCTCAAGTCTCTTCTTTGGAGCCCAGTTTGTTCTTTATAATTTGGCCACATTCATTTAAGACTGTTCTGTGGTTCAACAAGCATTTACTAAGTAATTACTAATCACGCAGCTGGGTGTCAGTGGGTAGAGCACTAGGCTTAGAATCAGGAAGCATGCATTGAAATCTGGCTTCACACACTAGCTGTGTGACCCTGGGCAAGTCACTTAACCCTGTTTGCTTCAGTTCCTCATCTATAAAAATGACTAGAGAAGGAAATAGCAAAAGATACTGGAGTATCTTTGCCAAGAAAACTCCTAATGGGGTTGTAAAGAGTCAGTTGTTCAGGCACAACTGAACAACAACATATGCCAGGGATTGTACTAAGTGCTGGGGATAAAAAGAAAAGCAAAAACACCCTGCAGGGAGCTTATATTCTAATGGAGGGAACAGCATATAAATAAACAGGCTCATACAAACCACATACAGACTAGGTGAAAGGTATCCTTAGAGGGGAGAATATGGAGACTTAGAAAGAGTGTGTCCTTGCATACAGACTCCTTAGGTATTACATTACTCAATAGAGATATTTCTTCCCAAATAAGGAGCTTAAATAATGTTCATCAAGGAGCTATTATTTCTTCAGGGTGTAAATTCCTTCCACCTAGCCTTCTATAATTTGATATATAAGTCTTAAAGAGATGCCCAAGGCCCAGAAAGGTACAACTTTCACAAGATCAACTGGGGGAGGCAGGATTTAAACTCAGTTGTATCAAACACCATGGCCACCACAGCTGTCTAAAATGATATTCATTTTAAATAGATTTCACCTGGATGGAAATGTTGAAGAATCAAATGATAGGGAATTCACCACCTCTTGAAGCAATTTGATCCTAGGCACTGAACTAGCCTAAGGAAAAGGAAGGAATACCTAGTACTTGGGAAGGGAAAGCCCAAGAATAGATCTGTTTACAAGGGCCCATTCAGCTTCTTGTCTTTCCCCATGTTCTACATGCTGATTTCAAGTAGTACGGATTCATTCATTCATTCACTCATCCACAATATACCAGTTATGCATTAAGGGTCTACTGCATACAGAAAGTAGAGAAGGTAAAATCCAATTCAAACAAACAATATTAAGTACTTACTATGTATAAGGTAACAGCATAACAAAGACAAAATGGAAAAATAGTCCTTGCCATCAAGGAGTTACATCTTGCAGGGAGAATGTACCAAGTAAACAAAGGATTATTATATACACACCTTCATTTGAAGAGTTGGATGAAAACCATAACAAGTAGGATCCTGGATCATAGGGGATAAGGGACTAAGAGAATTTCCTGGCATAAACTCCTTGTTCTCTGTTGTTCATCCTTTTACTGACCCATCATGGCCTGTTTATTGGAGGCATTTAATTTCCTTCCCCATTCCTGATCCTCCAAGGGCTTACAATATTTAAAACCCAAGAAATTTCGGGCCCCATTAGGTCATACAGACTAAGGTCTGGAACATGATAACTCCCACTGACTCAAACTATTCCCTACTTTCATCATACCACCCACCCTATGGTCTTGAATCTATATGTAAATGCCAGGGTCATCTTATTCCTTATGATCTAAAAAGGCATTTTTTTTTTTACAGAAAAAGACTGAAAGTTCTAATATTCCAGACAAAAAGGATACCACCACAATCTACTCTACCATCCAATCACCTAAAGAGGTATACGCTAGACCGTTTCATTCTCTGAATTCTGTTATTGTCATATAATTTGAAGGAAGGTCAGGTAAAGAAACTTTACAAGCCATGACAGGGAGATAATTGTTGGTTAACAGCATTCCTCTATCAGCCAAATGAGCTCTGAACACAAATAACGGAAAAAAGTGGAAGAGAGTCGATCCTCATTGCAGCTGACCTAGAAGATAGAGCAGGGGTTTCTAATCTGTCATAAAGCTTAAGGGAGAAGAGCTTCTCATTTTATGTTTTGGGAAACCAAGGAACAGTAATGGAGGAGGGATGGATAGGATTGCTCATTTTGCACTGAAATGGAAGCTGTTTTAAAAATGAAATCACTCATGTCAATAGAGGGAAGATACAGGGCTCCTCTAAGATTGTACCCATAGTTCCTTGCAGCTATTCCTCCTTGATTTTTGAAAGCAAAGATCTTTGAGGGAAAGCTCTGGGTACAAGTGGGAAGCAAGTTGAATTGAGCCCCAGGATTATGTACTCCCACTTCCAGGTGTCTTCTTACAATTTCATAGATCTATGATTGACGTAGGGTCTCTTGCACAAACCGTAAAACCACAAGCAAATTACTTAATCTCTCTCAGCCTTAATTTCCTCATCTGAAAATTAAGTACAATAATAGCTACTTCACAAGATAAAGATCAAGCATTATGTATAGGTCAGTTGTTCCTGTAGAGTTATTATTATCATCATTGCTAATTATTATTATTACTATTATCATGTTTCTCATTCCCAGAAGGCCTTTCTCTATCATAATCCCCAAAAGGCTTCACGCTTCTTAGTAGCCTATGCATTTTAGTAAAGAACATTCAGAATACAAATGCATGTAATAATGGAATGTCAGGCCCACAGGAGATATTAAAAGAAATGCTTTGGAGGCATTCCTCAAATCAGACCGCCAAAGGTGATCTAATTATATTCAGTCCCATCACTTCTTACAATAATAATTTACATTTATATAGCATTTTCCCATTTTAGAATTACTACCACAATGCTTCATCATGGCATGAAGGTAGCCCTTGGTTCTTCATGGCTATGCCACTGGAGCAGGTTCTACCCAAAGGATTATAGACTACTCAGAAAACTCACACTTATGTACCATGAATATCTTCTTCAAGAGAGGAGGTGGAAGAAGTCAGACATGGAAAACACAATACATTACAAAAGAAATGAAATCAACCATATCTTGAAAAACAAGAAATGCCTGATTACCAATGTGGAAGTGATTTCTGGATCAACTATCTGCCTATGGTCTGACCATCAACGTGTTCATACAAGTGTCAGAATTACCACTAAATCAGAAGAAAGGATAGAAATATGAAAAGATCAAATGAAGAACAATTAGAACAGGTCCAAGCTATCATGCCACAAAATGGGAAATGGATAAAGAAACAAACGTAAACAGTTTAATTGACCTTTTTAGTTAGTCTACAATTGTGTGTATATATATATATATATATATATATATATATATATACACATATATTTAGAGCTACAAGAGACCAGAGAGGCCATAGATACTTCCAACCCTTCATTATACAAATGTGGAAACTGAGATGCAGATAGATTAAGTGACTTGTCCAAGAGCACCCAAGTGATAAGTGACAGGCAGGATTTGGACCTAGGTCTTCTGATTCCAAAACAAGTGTTTCTTCCACTGTGTTTTCCTGCCTCTTGAAGCCTTATTGAGTCAGGTATGTACCAGGTGTGACTTCTTCCACTTACTAAAAAGAAAAAAATAATCTTAAGTGCTATGGTTTTCTTTAATGACAGAGTTATCCTGAAATATATATTGCCTTATGTGTGCCCTTCAGTAATTAAGTCTTTGTACTACTAGCACACACACACAAACACACACACACACACACACACACACACACAGAGGCATGTGTGTATATAGTGAATTCTATATGGCCTCTATGACTATATGAACCTCCCCTATGGTTCTAGGGGTATCCTTGAGAGGTTGGGAGATCTTTTTCCTGTACCTTTGGCTTGAGTCCCCATTCCTATTGTACTCCCCACACACGATTCAGTGACTAATGCCCCAATTCCATTTAACCAAATGGCATTAATTAGCTTTTATAAAGAACCTTTTTCTTCAAGATAGAGGCAAGGATAGGAGTACAAAAATTCTTCACAAACACCACTGGAAGGACACACTCCCTATACCACATTGGTCTCTGGGGAGAGTAGGCTCAGGCAATGAAGTTTTGCATCGTTTTGGTCCTATCAAGTTCACATTCCTATCACTGCTGGCCTATTATAGAAAGGATTGTCATTAGACAAGATGGTCTCTGAGATCTCGTCCAACACTGAGAGTTTGTGATTCTGTCATGCTGAAAACTAGATGATTAGGGGTGGCTAGGTGGTGCAATGAATAGGGCACTGGCCCTAGAGTCAGGAGGACCTGAGTTCAAATCCAGCCTCAGACACTTAACACTTACCAGCCGTGTGACCTTGGGCAAGTCATTTAACCCCGATTGCCCTGCACTCTCCCCTGCAAAAAGCAAATAAATAAATAAATAAAAATAAATGAAAACTAGATGATTTGGAATACCTCTTATATAAATTCATTTGCAGAAAAAGTATAAAAAGAATGATGGAAGCCTTTAAAATAGCATCATTTCACAAAATAGCAAAGAGCAGTGATGGAAAAATCAAATCCATAGACATCTTGGCACTGGATCCATTTAGTCGGATCATCCCAAGATGACTTAAAGATAAAACTTCAACTAAAGACAGCAAAAATCAAAAAATGAAATGTATATGTTAGGATTTCTATAACAAACTATTTTCATCATCAATAATGACATATGAATAATTTTAGGTCACAGAAAACCACAAAGCCTCCTTAATGAGATCCACAAGTTTAATCAAAGAGTTTGATCTTTTAAACTACATGGCTAAAAGCAAGTGAATGAAGAATGCCTATTGTCCAGGCTACACTATGCAGCTTAATTGACCTTTTTAGTTAGTCTACAATTGTGTAGATAGATAGATAGATAGATAGATACATTTATAGAATAACTAAATCAGTCAACCAACTACATATGAAACTGCATATTCAATTCTGGGTATTGCTTTATGTGTATATGTGTACACACACACACGTATACACATGCACACACATAAAGTAATACCTAGAATTAGAGGAAGAAAACAAGAGGAACTGAATTTGGGAAACTGTGCAAAGCTTTCAATAATCTGTTTCCTGGTTGCAAAAACCTATCTTTGTAAGATCAGTATTCTTATGGCAATGTTAGATGATTGTTGATCAAGCGTAAGGAAATTTCTCTTTGAAACCCCAGGACGTAATCATAGAAAAGGGGTCAACTACAAGGTTTAAATTAACTGTAAAAGCCAGGTACCAAGTAATCTCTTTATGAGATATGAATTGGTCTTTTAATGAATCAAAAAGGAAGCAATACAACAGAATGAAGAAAAACGGGCCCTCTGAAGACCAAGGGAACATCCACAAACTGGAGAATGGCTGAACAAACCATGGCATATAAATGTAATGCAATATTATCCAGCAGGAAGAAGTTATGAAAGTGGTGGTTTCAGGAAAAATTTTAGAAGACTTGTATGAAATGACAGAGTGAAGTAAGCAGAACCAGGAGAACAATTTATATAATAACAATATTGTAAAGAAAAAGACTCATGAATTCTGATAAATGGAATAACTAACTATGATTTTAAAAAACTGAAGATTAAAAAGTCTACCCACCTCCTGAGAGAGAGCTGATGTCCCCACAGTATAGAATCAGACAAATAATTTTTGTTGTGGCAAAGTATGCATTTGTTTTGTGTAACTACATGCTACTTTGTCACAAGGATTGTGTTTTGCCCTCTATATTTGGTGGGTGGTAGAGACTTAGGGGAGAGGGGAGCTAGTCATAGTGTTGACATACAACAAAAGAAAAGAGAAAAGAAATAAAAGTGTCGTTGAAACATTTTTAAAAACACAGAAGAGAATAGAAGTTTAGAGGGAAACAAAAACAAGCAGGACATCTTTAAAGGTAACATATTGAATTTATTATAAATATTTTTAACCAAGCCAGATGTAAAGAAGATTCACTGTTTCACATACAATTCTCTTTTCTCTTCTATTTAGTATATGGAAATGTATACTCTCTTAGTGTATATCTGCCTGTGCACCCGTTAAATTCAGAATAAACAATTTAAGATAAAATTAAAGATCACACTTAAGGAGGACTTTTAAAAGTCAGTTCACTGAGTCCAGAAAAATTGCTGAAGAGGAAGCTAGCTCCTAATAGGTGAAGTAGATTGATTGGCCTGTGTGGTAAGAAACCATGTGGGGCTGGGAATGCAGAAGCACAGGTGGAGCTAACCAGCACAGGAAGGGAACCTGGAATGCGGGAGCAAGGCTGACTAAGCACAAGTATTGTGAGTTGTAAAGTGTGTTGAATTTCTCCTCATCTCCAATTACAGACCCCAAAGTGGTAATCCTGTTATCTTTTTTCCCTCCCAGAGTTCTGTTACAGAAACCTAAAGGCTTTTTTTCTGGGCTAGGAAAGCTTGTTTATTTCTGCTGGTTTTGAATGTTTATTTTGTCTTTATAAACATTACAGTTATCTACCATGCCTACCTGGTAAGTATACCTAGTGAAGGTACACCTATTGGAAATACGGTTATGGGAGGAGGGAACTAAGCACAGAAACATCCTCACAAAAGATGAAGAGGTTAAACAAACAAACGAATGAATGAATGAATGAGCAAATGAATAGATAAATGAACATGCAGGTAGATGATAGATAGATAGACAGACAGACATAAAGAACAAAAAAAAAACAGAAAAAGATGAAGAGGTGTTCTACCAGAAATGGCTTTCTAGTTGGGGGCATAGAAAAGCCAGACAGATAAGCAGAGACAGAGAAATTCAGAGTGGTGGGTGAGGGGGTGGGGAGGGAGAGAGAGAGAAAGAGAGAGAGAGAGAGAGAGAGAGAGAGAGAGAGAGAGAGAGAGAGAGAGAAATAGAGACAGAGACAGAGAAAGAGAGAGAGAGCATTTATTGAGCATTTCCTATTACTAACAATCATAAAAAAACAAAACAAAACAAGACTATCCCTACTCTCAAGAAATTTGTGTTCTTTTTTAAAAATTAAACTAGTTTATTTACTTTTAGTTTACAATGTTCAGTTCCACAGTCCCTTGAGTTTCAGATTCTTCTCCCCCTCCCTCTCTTCCCCCCCTCCCCTGCATCATGGTGGCATGCACTCAATTGTAGGATTTATAAATATCTTCACATTAATCATTAGGTTGTAAAGAAGCATTCTATCTGATGGCATGATCAGTGGGAAAGAGGAAACAAAACAAAATAAGAAAAAGAAACACAGCAAGTAGTTTGTTTCAATCTGCATTCAGATTCCGCATCTCTTTCTCTGGATGTGGATATTTCTTTCGATCATGAGTCTTTTGGAGTTGTCTTATAACCTTACACTGCTGAGAGGAGCCCAGTCTATTGAAGTTAGTCATCACACATGATGTGTCTGTGATTATGTACAAATTTCTCCTGATTCTGCTCTTCTCTCGCTCAGCATCAGTTTATATAAGTCTCTCCAGGTTGTTATGAAGTCTGTCTGCTCCTCATATCTAGTATTCCAGTACTATTCCATCACATTCATATACCACAACTTGTTCAGCCATTCCCCAATTGATGGGCATCCCCTTGTTTTCCAATTCTTTGCCAGGAATTTGTGTTCTAATAGAGGAAGACATAATATAAAGAGTCTCTGGAAAAATGAAGGTATAGGGAACAGGAGAGGGGAGGGAAAGAGAGTACTCACACAGAGGTAAGGTGGGGAGGTAAAACAGGAGGGTGAACTAGAAATAGAGTGAGCAGGATGGCTGGGAAATCTTCAAGATATGATGTTCTACATTTATAGAGAATACAGAGAATTATAGATCCTTTGATATTACTTCCCAAAGTTGAGAAGGAATATTTATACAGGGAAATGAACCTAGTCAATGAGTCAGTAGAAATATGGTCAGGGACAAGTAAGAGTAGTTATATAACCTTGCTCACTCATCCACAAGGAACACCACAATCTCTAAAGAACCAAAATGGCAGGGGAAGAAGTCAATAGAAAATGTACGATGGGAATAAATAATAATAACTAGCAGAAAATTTGTTGTTGTTCAGTTGTTTCAGTCATGTCTGACTCTTTGTGACCCCATTTAGGATTTTCTTAGGATTTCTGACGTCATTTGCCACTTCCTTCTCAAGTTCATTTTATAGACAAGGAAACAGGTGAACAGGGTTAAATGACTCATCCAGGATCACACAGCCCTTAAATGTCTGAGGCCTGGTTTGAACTTAGGTCTTCCTGATTCCAGGTCCAGTACTCTATCAACTGCTCACCTAGCTGCCCCTAGCCAATAATAGCTAACATTTATATAGAACTTAAAGGTTTGCAAATCACTTTACTAATATTATCTTAATTTATCTTCACAGCCACTGAAAGATAGTTGCTATTATTATCCCCATTTTGTATATGAGGAAACTGAGGGTAAAGGAACCTAAGTAATTTGCCCAGGGTCATGCAGCTAGTATATGAGGTTGGATTTGAACTCAAGTCTTTCTAATTCCTAGTCCAGTGTCCTATCCACTATACCACCTAACAGCTAAAGAATAGTACCAACAATGATGAATGCAAGAAGTTGAGTAACAGGTGTCACCCAGGAAACATATGATCAGAAAATGAAGTCTACTGGTCATATAGCAAGAGCAGGAACTATCATAAAGATACTCTGTCTACTGCCATGGAGTGTTGTAGGACCCAAGGGAAGATCTCCAGAACATTGAGTGTATCTTATAGAGGAGATTTATGGGAGGATATGAAACAGAATGTGATATGGATGACTTATGTTTTCCCCCTTTGAAGGAAGGACCCATAATAATAAGATCATGGTGACATTGAAGTATTATCTATTTTTTTATTTAATTTATTTCTAATCCATGAAACAAAACAAGTGTTTCCATAACACAGTACAATAAAAGACGACTGCACATGAAACTGCAAATCTACATTATGCAACTTGCTATTCCCTCCAAATATACAACAAAGTTATTGTGTAAATTTCTTCTTTTTCTTTTTTTCTTCCCTCCCCACCCCCTGCCCTAGTGATGGCTACCATTAGACACAAATAAGCATGTGTGCGTATGTGTGTATATATACACACATATATATACACACATGCATATATGTGTGTATGTATATATACACATATATGTGCAAAATTATTCAATATATACTTCTACTTATCAATTTGCTCTCTGGATGCAGATAGTATCTTTACATCCTTTCTTTTTAATCTATGTATTTATAATAGTCAAAATGACTCAGTTGCTCAAAGTCATTCTTAAAGCAATATTTCTGTTACTGTATATAATGTTCCCTTGGTTCTGCTCACTTCATTCTTCATTATTTCCTACAAGTCTTTCCATGCCTTTCTAAGATCATTGATTCATCATTTTTCATAGCACAGTAGTATTTCATCACAACCATGCACCCCAATCATTGGGGATCTCTGCAATTTCCAATTCCTTGCTACCACAAAGAGAGCTGCTATAAAAATCCCATTCACATTCAAAGTTATAATTACTATCTGTGAATTTCCCTCCATCTTATTTTTACTATTTTCTTTCTCAGTCTCTCATTTTTACCCTATCTGTGTTACCTTATCTTCCCCCACTCTCTCACTCCCCTACTTCACCAACTCCTCCAAGAGTCCACCCATCTCCTTTCCCTGCCCACAATTCAATCTATGTATCTCTACAAAAGTCCCCCCATTTCCTCCCCCCACTCTCCCAAATCCCAATCCACACACCTCTAAAAGTCCCTCCTCCACCCTGTCCCCCCATTTTCTCACCTCTCTGTATGTTCAGAAGACTTCTGCATCCTTCTGGAAGTATACATTGTTTCCTCTTCAAGGCAGGTGAGAGTAAGGTTTCAACATTACCAGTAACATTCTACCCCCCACCTGCTTCCTCTATATTAGTTCTTCCTTTCATGGCCCATTTTTATAACGTAATTGCTCACTTTTACCTTTTCCTATGCAATTTTGATCATACACAACTCAGCCTCAACCTTTCTTTCAAACTATTTTGGTAATGATGCCTGTTTTAAGAATATTGATAACGTCTTCATATATGTAATAAGTAAACATGTTGACCTTAACGAGTATATTAGTCTTTAATGTTTTCTTTACATTTCTTCTGGATCTCTTATATCAAAATTTCTATTGAGTTCTGATCTTTTTGTTACAAATACCTGAAAAGTCTTTCAGTTTGTTGAATGCCCATTTTTTTCATTCAGGATTATATTCTGCTTGCTGGATAAGTAGTTCTTGGACACAAACTCAGCTCTTTTGCTCTTTGAAATACAGTGTTACAAGACCTACAGTCTTTTACAGAGTAAAAGCATTTGGTCTTGTGAAACCCTGACTCTATTCCTGTAGTATTAAAATTGGTTTTATTTTCTTGTTACTTGCAATATTTTCTCCTTAACCTGGGAGTTTTGAAACTTGTCTATGACTTTCCTGTAAGTTTTCGTTCTGGGATCTCTGTTAGGTAGTGAATGGCAGATTTTATATATTTCTTTTTTACCTTCTTGTTCTAGAACTTCAGGTCAATTTTCTTTAAAAATTTCTTACAATATTGTATCCAGATTCTTTTTCTGATCATAACTTTCAGCTAGTCTGACAATTTTCATATTGTCTCTCCTCAGTCTGTTCTCCAGATCAGTTGTTTTTCTAATGAAATGTTTCAGATTCTCTTCTATTTTTTCTAGTTTTATTATTTCTTGGTGTCTTAGAACATCATTCGATACCTCTTACCCAGCAACCTGTGGGTCGTGACCCTTTCACAGGGGTCACAGGGGTCTCCTAAGACCATCGGAAAACACATATTTCTGATGGTCTTAGGACAACACATGCTCCTCTATCTGTCTCCAGGCAGGTCCGCCCACATACGAGTATTAAAGGATCGCAGCATTAGGAAGGTTGAGAACCACTGCTCTTACCCAATTCTAATTTTCAAGAAGTTATTTTCTTCCTTAAGATTTTGAAGCTCTTTTGTCAACTGGTTAACTTTCTCTTCATATTTTCTTGGATTGTTTTTATTTTTTTTCCTAATTTTTTGCTCAGTCTCCCTTTTTTATCTTTAATTCCTTTTTAAATTCTTCCAAGAACTCTTTTTGAGTTTGTGAACATTTGATGTCACTCTTTGGTGTTGGAGTGGCTTTCTTTAACCTCATAATCTTCCTCTGACTATGAACCCAGATCTTCTTTTACACCAGAGTAGCTATCTATGGTTGTGTTCTTTTTCCTTTAACTACTCACTTTTGTTTTGTTTTATTTTACTTTACTCTTAGCAGCTTATTATTATAATCAATTTTAATTCTGAGTTGAGGGTCATGTAGTCCCCGGCCTCAGGGACCGCCTTACTAGTATTTTCTGAGGTCTATCCCTGGTACTCAGCTGCACTCACTGGACGTGTTCTCGCTCTTCCCTGCTGACAGCCACAGCTACGGATCACTTCTGGTCAGCACCAATAGGGTTGGCTTCCAGAAATAGCAGGGGGTCCTTCAATCCTCTTCTGATTTGCTGTCTGCTGTTCCTTAGATGAAAGTTTGTGAGTTGAAAGTTCCTGAGGCCTTGAAGTAATTTTTTGAAATTTCTTGAGGTCTAGTCTGTTTCCTGACAGAGCTGCCCCAGGGCCTATTCTTTGTTGATTCAGTGTGAACCTGTAGGTGTCTACACTTCACTCAAGTCAAACCTCAGTCCCTGGAGGTCCTGTCTTTTCTGAGGTCCTCTTGAATTGTCTTAGGAGGATAACTGCTTTATCCCTTTATTTTTGTTGTTCCACATTCATTTCATGGAGATTTCTGTTTGTGGAGGAAATCTGGAGAGCCTGGAAATTTCTGACCTACTCTACTATCTTCCCAAAATGCCATTATCAAAGTATTATCTATTAATGCTATGAAATATTTCAAATTCATTATCCCATGTAACCTTCACAACATGCCTTATGAAGCCAGCAGTACAAAAATTATTATCCTCAGTTTACGGATGAGAAAACTGACACCTAGGGCAAATGATTTGTCTAAAGTTAAACAGATAATAAGTGACTGGGTCAAAATTAGATCCAAGTCTTCTGACTCAAAGTTTGGTGCTTTTCCATTATACTGGCTGCCTTGTCTCTATAAAGCTTATTGTGAAGTATAACATTTGCCTATAGATTTCCACCTCCTAGGTTAAATGCAGTATAGACTGAATATAGGTCCTGTTACACAGGACCCATGTTTGTATCATCTTGTGGGAAGGGCTTCTGATTACAACTAGAGAATGTTATGAATTTTTTTTCTATATGAGTTTAGGGAAACTGCCCCCAGGGTCATCACAGTGATCAATGTTGGGAAAGGAGGTTAAGAAACTGTATGTGCTGCAACTTCACCAATTATATTGTTGAGAAAGATGGAAAGTTTTATAAAAATCCCCCAATCAAAAGCAAAACAAAAAGAAATCTTTTCTTCCCCACCCTCAGTGTTATTGGGAGAATTTGATAGAGAGAATAGACCAACCACCATTTTATTATATGGCCTTGGATAAATCATCTCCCCTCTCTAGTCTTAATTTCTCCATCAATAAAATGGGATTGATGACAGTCTGTGACATTGACGGAAAGTGCATGTGTCATTGTACTGTATCTTAAGAAGCCCACAGTTCCCCAGCTTCAGGTTCATCTTCTTAGAATCTACTCATAGAAGAACTGAAATAGCAAGTTAGTCAGTAACTGAAATGGTCTTCAACAATTGAAATGAATGTTCAGAAGTGAAGAGATTAATAAACTTCACCAGAACACACTTGGGGATCTCAGTAAAATAACTAAAATCAACAGAGGGCCCTGAGTTTCCAGTCTACTGTCCACCCAATTTCTATCTGTCCTCTCCTGTTTTGGCTCCATGACTAGCTAATCTCATTTTCCAATCATTCATTTCCTGGTTGATATCTTTTACTTCTTTAGCTACACATTCCACTTGTCTATGCCATCTATCCTGGTTCTATATTTCTATTGCTTATGAAGGGCCAAGTAGGATCAGGATTACATTGTATCTGCTCTGTTAATATTATATGTGTCTTCCTCTTCCTTCCAGCAAAAAAAGTAGCCATGCTTCCTGAAACATCCGCTTACAACAAACTCATTTAAGGAACTAGGTAAGAGTGGCACTTCATTTCTCCAGGCCATAGTTTTCTCATCTATAGAACAAGGAGGTGAACTGGATGATCTGAGGTTCCTTCTAGCCCTTAATCCTATTATCCTATGATATCTGCTTCTCTCTGCCTTTCCACTCCATCAATGAAGAAATGGCAGACTTTCCCATGGGAAAGGTCACCCTCCGTATGACAGGAAGTCCAGCAACTCTTCTTGCCAGGTAAAAGCAAACTCTGGACATTGGATATTATCCTCACCAGCTCTTCAGAAATAAACCATGATATCTAGATTCTACTGCCAAAGGAATATCTCCACACACAGAAACTAAGTCAAGTAGCATCTCCTCAATGCCAGGCCAAGAAATATTTCAGAAACATGACTTGTAGAATGACTTTTTCTTTGTAAAATTAACTGATGGGGAGCAAGAGATATAGGATTCAGAAGAATTGGAAGCTGCTCCCCCTTTGAGAAGTCCATGGAAGCAGCAGCCCCAGAAATCATGGAGACTTCTTCCATGGAGACTTCAGACTACTGGAGAATTTCAGCATCACACTGCCCCTATCCTCACCATGCACTCTCACTTAGGGGCTTTGCCATCTCTCACTCCTACCCATCCAATAGGAGGACCAGTCTTTTCCTCCCTGAGCAGTGCCCATCCTGGGTCATCAAAAGGCTGCCATCCTTCTTCTCATTCTTTGAAATCCACTATCCTTTTCCAATTGTGTCTGTTGACTAGGGTTCCTAGGACCCATGCCTACATTGCTTAGTGACTACAGAACCTGACATGGATTCTTCTTCTTCCCTTTGTACCAAGGCATCCCCTTCAGATACTTTACATTCCATCAGTGAGTCTTTGCATACTCTGGCCTCATGTTCCCTTGGTCTTCATAACTGTAAAGCCCTCCTCCTCTTCTCATCAGTAATGCGTTTCTCCTTACCTTTGTGTTGTTAGACTTCATCAAGGTAGCACTAAAAGGTAAATGGACCTGGAAGTCAGAAAAGACTTGAATTTAGCACCCACCTCTGACACTTAATACCTCTGCAGTCATAGGCAAATGTCTTCACACCTCTGTTTTCTTGTCTGTAAAATGGGGGATAAAAATAAATGTGGTCCCTACTTTACAGGGTTGTGGGAGGATAAAATGAGGTAATTTACATATAATGTAATAATCACTGGGAAGCCCTTGATCTGCTAGACTGGAGCAACTCCCTCAGAGCTGGGTATGTATGCTCTCAAGCCTGACTAAAGGCCATGCATGAGGGTCATGGTTAGTTGTGTCCCTTTGACTACAGGCTGCTCCTAGAGGATTGTCTGTTGAGCCAAGAAGAGCCATTCTGTCTGTAGACTATAATTTTGGTAAAGTTGTTGTGAGGCTCAAATATGATAATATTTGTAAAAGCATGTAGCACATAAGAGTGCTCTAGAAATGCTTATTCCCTTTCTCTTCCTTTCTGGCCTCTTTTGAGGTAACCTCTTTGTCAGGACATAGCCAACACTAGCTCTCCTTTGGACTTCCAGAAAGGGGAGAGGATTTCTTTCCCTCTCTCCACCCCCAATTCTCTCCTAACAGCAACTGGATCTATAAAGCAGCAAGAGCCTACATGCAGGCCATCAACTCCATGATGGGAGTTCATCAGATCAAGGAATTCTCCTGATTGCTGAATTCCCTGCTGAAATGGAAAACACTTTGCAAATGATAAAGTGCTATATAAATCGGATATTTTATCTCAAGCTTGAGGTTCCCCCTTTTTTATCTCCATCCACTGAAACAGCTTTGTACCCTAATCAGAACTTCATGATTCATGCAAGCTGTTAGCCTCATTCTGGGTACAATTATCACCCCTGCCCAACTTCATTTATTCAAGAAGTATTTATTAAGCACATATTATTTCTCAGGCTGTTAGATGTGGGAATCACAAAGACAAAAATGACAGCCTTTTTTATATTTTCTCAGATTTGGACTCTATAGTCAATAACCTTGATAAAGCCCTTACTGTCACCATGGACTACCTCTCCCCCTTTAGCTTTTGCCATGTTTTTTGTAGCAACCCTGATTCTAGAACACCACCTCCCATCCTCTGCTTTCTTAATTCTGTGGGAAGTATAGATTGTATAAAGTATAGTGCAAACTGATCAAAATCAATCAGTCAGATAAGAAACATTCAGTCAACAGTCTATGAGAGATTCTGAGAAGACACAGACCCTGTTCAAAGCACTTTCAGGTCTAATGGAGGAGGACAGAGTACACCATAAAAAGTTAACTCATTCTCAGGTAGTAGAGACAATCAGTCCATTGGGACTTTGGAGAAGAGGAAGGTCAGTGCGGGTTGAAAAGGTTAAGGGAAACCACAGAGGAAGTAGAGCTTTCAATTGGACCTTGAAATGGGGGTGGACTTGGGATAAACCAAAAGGAGGTGACAGGCATGGAAAACTGGAGCAAGGGTGAGCATGCTGTGTTAGGGACAATAACATGATAGTCTGACTGAAGCAGGAGGTTCAAAAAGGGAAACAGTGAGAAATGGAACAGAAAAAGAAGGTTGAAACCAATTTATAAAAGGCCTTCAGGGATAAGCTAAGGAGTTTGGACTTTATTTTTTTATTTTTTAGGCAAGCCAGCCTAGCTGAAATATCAGGGTACTACAATGGAGAAAGAGGACTCAGTACGTGCCAGGAAAATCAAACTACCACAATCACTACCTTCACTACCATCTCAGACTCAATGGAGATGACTCAGGACCCTGAACCCAAGAACCTTGAAAATAGTAGTGCCCCCAAACCAATGGACCAGCTTCCAGACCAGCCCCTATGACCAACTGCTGCCAAAGGGAAGATAGACACAAGAGTCCTGGGAGTGGAGATGCCCCCCAGGCCACCAGTCCTGCTTCCAGCCTTAAAGTCACCCTCTGGAGAAACAACTCCCATGGAGAAGAGGCCAGGCCACCCCCTGAACTGCCACACATAAAGCAAGGTGGGCTAGCCAACTGAGGTAGGGGGTACCCTGGGAGAGACATAGGAGGCAGCATGTGCCAGGCAAGTCAAACCACTGCCACTACCTTGACCATCATCTCACTTCAGACCCCAGTGGAAACAACCGAGAATCCCATTGGAAACAGCAATGCTTCTAGTCCAGTGCCCTCAGCCGTCATCCTGGAAAGCAGAACTTGTGGAGATGCAGCCTGGTTCTGCTGGGTGCTACAGCCACAGCTACTGAGGACCCAGACAAAAAAATTGTCAAATGGTTCAACATTAGAAACAGATATTTTATTACTTGCTTTTCCACTGCCTCCTAAGGACCATAGGACCTTTCCATTTGACAAAAGTAAAACCTTCCATAGGTATTCTCTCTCCCATGACAATGTGAGCTTCTGGGATTGATGAACATTCAGTGCAGACTGAAGTATACTTTTTAAGTTTTATTTTCTTTGTGTTTATTATTTTATTTTGATGGTATATTCTTTCACAACATGGCAAATATGGACATATGTTTTATGTGACTTCACACGTACAATCAATGTCAAATTGCTGGCCTTCTCAAGAAAGGGGATGGGGAGAGAGAATTTAGAACTCAAAAAATTTTTTAAATAATTGTTAAAAAAATTTTACATGTAATTGGTAAATATTTAATGAAATAAATAAAATAATTTTAAATAACTTTGAGTTCCTTGAAAGCAGTGCTTTGCACATCACAAAGGCTTAATAAATGCTTTTTTTTTTCATTCATTCCTCATCCAGTAGACACTCAGCATTATATAAATGACTACCAAATCTTCTGTCTGACCCTCTTCTGAGCTCTAACTGTACCTCCAGCTGACAACAGAACATATTTACCTGGATGTTCCACCAGCACCTCAAATTCTGTCCAAAATAAAGCATAGTATCTTCCCCAAAAAACCTATTTCTCTCCCTAATTTCTCTATTACTGTCAATGATGCCACCATTCACCTTATCTCCCATGTTTGAAACTTTGCTGTCTTTAACCCTTAACTCTCCTGTCTGTTTCATGTTCAAATTATCAGTAGTTTATGTTGATTCCATCTCTATAACAACTCTCACAATCATCTCTTTCTCTCTGTTCCTATCACCATCACCATTATGCAGACTCCTATTACTTATTACTTTCCTAGATTTTTGTAATGGCTTACTAAAAGGTCTTCCTATAGCCATTCTCTCTTCCTTCTTAACCTTTTTTTTTGTGTGTGTAATGGACCCCTTTAGAGATGTAGTTAAGCCTACAGCTAAGCTTAAACCTTCTCAGAATAATAGTCTTTAATGCATAAAATAAAATATATATGATTATAATGAAAGCCAATTTTATTGAAATAGAGTTTTCATAACATTTTGAAAATAAGTTCACAGACCCCAAAATAAGAAACCCTGCTCTAAGTAATCCTTCAGGTAGCTGCTAAAGTAATCTTCCTTATACATAGCCACATTGTCCCTCTGCTCAGAAATTGTCCCTGGCTCCCTATTACCTACTCAATAGAGTTCAAAATCCTTTGCCTAACATTCCAGGCCCTCTACAGTCTGGGACCACCCTACCTTTCCAACCTTATTCCATATTACTCTGCTCTAAGTGCTCTATACTTCAGCCAAATTGGACTATTCTCTATCCCTTGCCTTCTCTCTCTGCCCTCCCTCTGCCATGCACTATGCTTTTCCACTTTTACACCTTCGGTCATTCAGTTCTCTATATCTGAAATGCCCTCCCTCCTCTCTACCCTTTGACCACTGAATTCTCATCTATCTCTCATGGTCTAACTCAAATACCACTCCTTCCAGTATGCTTTCACTAGTCCTGCTGATCTACAATGATCTTCCCTTTCATACTTCATATAGAACTTTGTTCTGCACCTTTCTAATGCACCTGTCATGTAATATATTATAATTGTTAGCATTTTTTTCCTTACCACCTGTCCCCATGAGACTGTGTTGTTGTTTGTCTTTCGTTTTCAAAGAGGACCAATGACATCACAGGATGATGCATTGACTTGTGTGTTAATTGGATTTAAGTGAGGCAGAGTTGCACAAAGTCAACAGCCTCACTTTCTTCCATAGTCATCAAAATCCAATGGCAATATATCAAATTATGCTCCATCTTGGGGTGGGGGGGAGAGGAGAGATGGGGAGAAAATTTGGAACTCAAAATTTTATGGTAGTGAATGTTGAAAACTAAAAATAAATAAATTAATTAAAAAGAAAAAAAATCCAATGGCAAGACTGGATAGTCAAGAAAACTAATGATGGCCTGGGATTCAGTAGATGACCCTGGCATCTTCAATTTTCAAACAAGCTCTAAGCTCTCCACAGCACCTGCTTCAGCCAACTTAGTGACTATTGGAACAAATTGTTCTTATCTGCCCGCTATGCTGGAGAGGAAATCTTCACAAGCTTGGGTTAAACATTCCCCTAACTCACTGATGGGTCAATGAAACTGTCAATGAAACTACAAACTCTATGAAAATAAAGACTATGTCTTATCCAAATTTTGTATCTTTATAGCCTAGCTCAGAATTCCATTCTATATACAAGGTGTTTTGATGTATTTGTTGAATTCAATTGAATTATCAAAATAATGTTTTAGGAAAATTAATTTGAGAAGACAGAAGTACATAATAGATTGGAAATATAGACATTTCAGAGTCTGGTGTCCTAGGAAACCACTTAGAATTATTAATCCAAGCAAGAAATGATGAAGATGGTCCATATTTAAATGGAAAAGGAGACTTTAAGAAAATCAGGGTGCTTGGTGACTGGGGACCAAGGACTAGGGGAATCATCAGTGACTTAAAAGTTTCAAGCTAAGGTGATTAAGAAAATGATGATGCTATTGGTAGAAATAGGGAAATGGTCGGGAGGAGGTAACAAAGATGTTCTTTTTCAGACATATTGAGCCTGAAGTCACATCAGAAGTCAGATGGAAATGTCCATCAATGCAAGGGACCAAATTTAGAATGAAGGCTACTGCTTCTTTATCCAAAGTGCAAAATAATCAGGGTGGCTAGGTGGCACAGTGAATAGGGCACCAGCCCTGGAGTCAGGAGAATCTGAGTTCAAATCTGGCCTGAGACACTTAACACTTTACTAGCCATGTGACCTTGGGCAAGTCACTTAACCCCAACTGCCCTGCAGGTTTTTTTCCTAAAAAAAAAAAGGCAAAGTGCAAAATAATCCCACTAACTCCTCATTTAGGGGAGAAGGGGAAAGTAGAGGGAATTGTGCCTCTTAAGAATTTACAAGATAACTGGAACTTACCCTTTCAGAGGGCTAACTGTTTCCAAACTTTTTTTCATTAAAATCTTGTATTAGATTGTAGAACTACAGTCAGAAGAGACCTTGGAGGTCATTTATATATGCCCATTCCTTCTTCCCAGGGACTTTTTAATCACACTCCTCCCTACCTGTCAAGCAATTATCACTGGTCACAATTCCAGTTTGGGGACCCACATCTTTCTGCCTTTCTTCTGATTGGCTTCTAATAATCTGCTATGATTTGATAAATCAGAAAACTGGGGTTGTCAGAATTATGTATTAATTAGAATTGTAAATGCTGAAAGTCAGCCTGAGGCATAAAAGTAAGAATTTTAGTAGAAGGGTTTTGTGACTACACTTTTTTTGGTTCAACCATTTTTTACTTGCTTCCTGATTCTTTTTTCACTAAGGTTAATAGTATATTTGACTTTAGGATGTCTGGGGGTATACCAAGTTCCCCTCAACTACTGGAAATTCCCTCATATTTGGGATGAAAAATAACCCTCATCCTTAATTTAGTGAAAACATAAACTCAGAGATCTCTTAGGATAAGAACAGGAGTTTATTGTCTTCCCTGGGAGAAGAGGGTGGTCTTCCCCATGACTCATCATGGAGAAGAGGCAAGTTACAAAAGACAATGCAGGAACTTATACTCTAATGCAGTCAAGCCCCTTTCCTGACTGTCTCCTCTCTCATTGGTTGAGAGGCAGACTTCACCAAATTCTTCCCCAAATGGGACAGCAAGAAAGGGGGGGGGTCCTCAAAGCAAGGGAGGAAGAGTGAGCCTGGGCTGTCCTGGACTCCCACTGGCCAGGAGGAGGGGCCCACCAAGGCAGGAAAGCAGACAAAGAAATGAAAGTGATTGACAGCAGCAATGGAGGAGGAAAAGGGTAGTTAACAATCCCAAACTGAGAAGTTTTCACTCGTCCCATACACTCAGAATGGACAGCTGGGAAGAGAAAGAGAATTGGTCAAAGTAAAGGATAAGGCAAGGATAGAAAAGACCCCCCCACACCCTCCACCCTAGTGTAAGGGAAAAAATAAGCTCTTGTCACAAAACGAAGACTGTCAGTTGTTGGAGAGGAGACCTTGAAATGTCAAGGATGAGCAGGGTGGAAAGTAGCCTCTTAGAAAGAGGAGGGAAGGGGAGAGCTCCCCACTGCCTTTTGTGAGTCACTATTGTCTCCCTCCCTCTGTTTTCCCCTCCTTTCTCATAGTCATGCATTCCAGTTTTTAGTCTATGAGAAAGGAACATCTTGGCTCACCACCACCACCACCACCTAGTCACAATCTCCACTGCACAGAAGGTTCAGTGGTTTCACTGGGAACTCTCAAACGCTTTGAGAAGAAAGGTAGTGGTGGGGGAGGAGTGGAAGTACCTCCATATATGGTGTACATTATCACTTACCAGCAATGACCCATTTGCTCAAGCATCATTTATCTCCAAATTGTGCTCAACACACAAGCCACACATGATCCCAATGCCAGCCCTGACCCAGGGTGCCCAACTCTAGCCCTGGCTGAAATTTATTTTTTTCATTTGTTTACCCTCCTGCAGAGTTCAGATATAGCCAGTTTAAACTATCATTGGGGAGGGAACGGCAGGAAGGGAGGGAGGAAGAAAGTTCTGGTTTTGAGCGACAGCCTGAAAGACAGTTATATCAGAGTTATGAGCATCAGCAAGTCCCCAGATCAGAAGGCAGAGTCCTGTGAGCTTGTATTTTCAGAGATCAACAAAACATACCATTCTATTGAAAGGGAATTTAAAATAAAACAGTCGCAATAATAAACATTTACTAAGTGCTGTACAAGGTGCCAGGAGTTCAAAGAATAAATTGGATTTGTTTGTTTTTAATGTCACAATTACAGGGTTTACAATCTATGGGACCAAAAAAAAAAAACCCAACCAGAAAACTGTTTAGCCTTATTTACCCCATTCCAGAAAGTGAAACCAAATAACACTATAAGACCTGTTACTGATAATAACACCTCACTCTTATGTGGTCTCTTTCTTTTGAAGAGCTCAAACTGCCTTCTTCCTCCCTCTATTATCTCATCATCTTCACAACTCAGTGGAAATGGTAGAAGAGAGGAAAAAGGACGTTCTTATCAGCCCCCAGTTTATAAGAGGGGAAACCGAGGCATAGAGAAGTTTTAAAAAATCAGCCAGAATAACAACTATGAGTCAGTCTTATCTCCCAAACTGAAACAGGGCTCTCCTAATTCCCCATCATACATAATAAGCCGTATCTATAATTCATAGAGCATTTCCATCACAACAAGTCTGTGAGGTAGGTACTAGTACAAGTATTTTTCTCTCCATCTTGCAAACTCAAGATGGCCCAAAGAGGGTCACAGAATCATGGAATTTGAGAGCTAGCAGGCATCTAATTCAAATCCACATACAAGAGATATCCCCACTGTACCATAACCTACAAGTGGTCATGCAGCCTCTGATGAGACAAACCATCAGCTCTGAAGGCAACCCATTTCATTGTTGGGCAGCCCTAAATATTAGGAAGTTTTTCCCTAATAGCAAGATTTAATTGGTCCTATTTGAAACTTCCACCCATCATTCCTCCTTCTACCCCAGTAGCAAAATATCTAATCAGTCTTCAACATGATACCCCTGCAAATACTTGAAAATAGGTATCACCTCCCCTCTCTGCAGTCTTTTCTTATCCTAGCTAAACCCTCCTTTTTCCTTCAGCTGATCCTCAAATAGGAAAGACTCAAGACCATTTTCATTTACCCTCCTACTTGTGCTCCCCTCTATATTCTCCAAATTATCAGTGTCCTTAAATTGTAACTGCCAAAATAGAACAAAATATTCCCGATGAGGTCTGACGAGGACGGAGTACAATAGAACCATCGCCTCCTACGTCCTAGAAGCTATATCTCTTTTAATGTCATGTAATATATTATATCCATTACAATTCAAGATTGAGAGTTAGGAGGGACCTTGGAGTTCTTAAACACCTTCATTTTACAGATGAAGGAATTGAGGCCCAGAGAGATTAAGTGGTTTAGAATCACAGTCAATCAGTCAATAAAAAAACTGCCTACTGTGTGCCAGACACTGTACTAAGCACTGAGGGTACAATGAAATCTATGATTGCTGGATCATAGATTTAGTGCTGGAAATGGCCCTAGACTCCTTTGTCCAGATCCCTCACTTTTTGTAAATAAGGAAACTAGCCTAGTGGCTTGCCTGAGGTCACATAATTAGTAAGCAACTGAGCTGGTATTTAATTCAGGTCTTTAAAAAAAGAAGGAAATTCTTCTTTACTTTACTAGTACTATTCCAACCTTCATTGATCTGCAATGTCTTTTCTAAACAATTATCCTGTATGACTTCCAAGAAATGCAATAGTTAGAATCTCTTCTTCACAGTTTTGGAGAAGCCAAATAATCCCTAAATTTTTTCTGTCTTCCAGGTTCATTATTTCTCTATATACATGTTCCAAATTTTTTTTCTAGTTGTTTAATTTCCAGGCCTTATTTTTCTCCTTTTTCTGTTGTCCTTCTTCCATGTTGTCCTCCAATGAAATTATTCATTGTATATCTATTTTAATAGTTTCTATAGATATTTCCAAACTAATGAGTTTCATCATCATGGTGTCCTGAAATGTTTTACTTGCACTCAACTCCCTCTTTACTTTATTTTGGGATGTTTTTGCTAGCTTCAACTCTGCTTTCAATTCTTTTGGTGCACTTATTATCCATGATATTGTGTCCTGAGGGATTTTGTACTAGGTGCTGCTTGGATAAATTTTTCTTATAGAGTTTCTAGCTTCCTTAATGCCCTGGGACTTTTTATTGCATATGCCTGCCTCCTTTGTTCACACATTTTTTCAATGTTTCTAAAATATGATTTTCTTTGAAGGTTCTAGCAGTTTTGCTTTTTCAAGGACATTTCAGTTGCTATTATGAGGAGGTCATTGAGGATATTTCTCCTAAGATCTCTCACTTCTCCATCTTCTTAGAAGTCATCCTTAGCATCCAGGCTTTCACACTCCAAAGTCAATGCTGTTTCCAGTACTCATGTTAACTCTCAGGAAGAAAAAGAAAGAGCCCCATATAAGTGAACTTTGGAGTAAAGCTAAAGCAATAACCTTAGATCTCTATGATTTCCCTCTAATTAGCAGGTAGCAGTTTACTCAAAATTGTTCCTAACTATTCATTATTAACAAGAATAAACTTCAATTGGTCTAATGAAAATGCAGATGACTAGAAAATGGGAAACGCAGGTCCTAATCCTTGTTCTGATGCTAAAGAGTTATGTGACATCAGTCCTGGACCTTACCTCTCTCATCTCTATTTAATAAATAGTTAAGTACCTAATATGTGCAAAGGACTACAATAGGAGCAGTGATACAAGAATGAAAAAGGACACCAAATTAAAGGATAATATGTCCCTACCCCCAAAGGAATTCAAAACTATTTAACAAATAGGGTATATACAAATATACATCTACAGCCAGTTAATGCAATGGATAGACTGCACAACTTGAAATCAGGAAGACCTGAGTTCAAATTTTGCTTTAGACACTTACTAACTGTGCCAGCCTAGGCAAATCACTGAACCTCTGTCTGTCTTAGTCTCCTCAACTGTAAAATGGGAATAATGATGGCACTTACCTCCCAGAGTTGTTGGGAGAATACAATAAATATTACAATTCAAAAACCATGCTTTGTAAAACACTTTGTTCTTTTTTTCATTTAGTATTGTATTTTTTAAATTACATTTTCAACATTCATTTTTAAAATTGAATTCCAAATTCTCTCCCTCCTTTCTAACCCCCCTCATTGAGAAGGCAAGCAATTTGATATAGGTTATGCATGTGCAGTCATACAAAACATTTCCATTTTAGTCATGTTGTAAAAGAAAATGTAAACCAATATAAAAATCCAAGAAAAATAAAGTAAAAAAAGTATGCTTTGATTTGTATTCAGACTCCATCAGTTCTTTCCCTGGGGATGGATAGTATTTTTCATTTTAAGTCCTTCAGAGTTGTCTTGGATCATTGTATTGCTGAGAACAGCTAAGTCATTCACAGATGATCACCTGTAAAGCACTTTACAAACCTTAAAGCATTATAGAAATGCTTCTTCTTGTTGTTGTTACTATTATTCTACTGTGCTTTAAGCTAGAAAATTCATAAGTACATTAAAAAGATCAAATAGAGAGTCTTGAAAGAGCTGAGTATTAGAAATCAGGCAGGGTCTCGTGGAAGAAATGGTTCTTGGAAAAGGGAGAGGATGTCAATGGATGGACTTGGTAAGATCTATTCCAGGAATGTAAACTGTCATGTGGTAGTGACAGAATAAGACTGAGAAACAATGAGTAATTTGGCTGAAGTGGAGAAAATTGGAAGGAAGTAGTTTGGCTGACTGTGTGAATGAAAGAACCTTGAAATTCGGTTGGAGAAATAGGCTAGAGCCAAATTTTGAATTGCTTGGAATGCCAGGGCATGGAATTTGTGTTTATTCCATAGACAATGGGAAACTATTGAAGAGTATTGAGCAGAAGGAATAAAGTGATCAAACTTGTGATTCAAGAAGATTACTTTGGCAGTAGAATGGCAAAGGGAGAGAGTGGAGACAGGGAAACCCATTAGAAGGATGCTATAGTAGGCCAGGTGAAAGATAAGGGGGGATTCAACAAGGGTGGTGGGAGAGGAAATGGAAGGAAGGGATTGGAGGAAAGAGATACTATTGTGGCAGAAGTGACAGGAGAAGATGCTAGGGAATAAGGAAGAGGAATAACCACAAGGTTCCTAGCCTAATTGACTTAGTGAATGCTGGTGACATCAGTAGAAATAGAAAAGTTAGAAGAAGGGGCAAAGTCTAAAGGGAAAATAATGGGGGGAGGCAGTTCGGTGGTGCAGTGAATAGAGCACCAGCCCTGGAGTCAGGAGGACCTGAGTTCAAATCTGGCCTCAGACGCTTATCACTTACTAGCTGTGTGACCTTGGGCAAGTAACTTAACCCCAATTGTCCTGACTTCCCCCCTCAAAAAAAAAAAAGAAAGAAAAGAATGGTTTAACTTTGAACATATTGAATTTGAGGTTCTGGCATATCATCCAAGTGGAGATACCTAGGAGGCAACTGGAAATGCAGATAAAGGTTGGGACTACATGGATAAATCTAGACATCAGTGGATTCCAAACCTGGCTCTACCACTTGCTTATTGGGTGATTTTAGACAAATCATTAAATACCTCTGTCTCAATTTTCTCATTTGTAAAATGGGCAGAATGATACTTGACTTACCTACCTCACAAGGTTGTGAGGCTCAAATAAAGCACTGAGTGACTTTTCTTTGTAATTCAACTCAATTAAACAAACATTTGTTGTGTTTCCTATGAGCCAGGAAATGCACAAACCATAGAACTGATGTTGCTTGCGTGTTTCTCTGGTAACCATGAGAGTACTACACCAAGCTTCATCATAATCATCAGTAAGGGGATAGAGGGTAAGGGAAACTAAGATCCAAAAAGACAGTGACAGAATGAATATTTTAAATCAGAAACCCAGTCAGAAAAGGTAAGTCAGGACAGACAACAAATCTAGCCTCCAGGGGAAAAAAACCTATCTAACTCTGGACAGGAGATGTCTATACTTGAAGGACCCTTTGTCTATGTGGAAGAAATGGGGAGGTAGCAATAACAGGTGAATTAAAATTGTATTGCTACCTGGAATACCATGTCGGGTCTTAAGGGAGTTTTAGAATACTAAACCAGTTGTTTTGGCTTCCCCAACTTAGCCATCAATCATTGTAGCTCAGCAAATCTTAAAAGGTGGACTTCCCCATAGGGTGCCACCTACACACCATTTTCTCTAAGGTTCACAGGGATTCCCCCAGCTCACTGCCATCCCCAGTAACTTCCTGATCATTTCCCACCCTTAGTGAACATAAGACTTTGGGGGAAATCAAAGACATTATTAATCCTTAGAAAGAGGATGGGGAACTATGAACCAGTGGGTATACAAGTTGATGAAAAGAAGCCAGGAACTAGCAGTGGCAAGTGAAGCAAGGCTCTGGAGAGAACAAAGAAACGGACATTTTAAACCCTAAAGCCAAGGAGAGGGAGAAGGAGAAGGGACTGTTCAAATATAGAAAGGTAATAGACCCATTCTACTCAATTGATTAATAAATATTTATTAAGTATTTACTATATGCCAAGCCCTATTAAGTGCTAAAATACATATCCCCCCAAAAATGGGGTAGTCTCTTTTCTCAAGTATCTTACATTCTATTGGGGAAAACAACACACACATATACACATACATTCAGAATAAATGCAAAATACAGACAAAGTAATTTAGGGAGGGAAAGCACTAGCACGAGGGTGGGGATCAGGAAAAGTTTCAAGTAAAAGATAGTCCTTGAGTTGAGTCTTGTAAGAAACAAGGGATTCTGCAAGGAAAAGATAAGAAAGGAGTGCATTCCAGACATGAGGAATATTCAGTACAAAGACATTGAGATAGGAGATGTAACATTCTGTGGAAGGAACAACAGCAAGAAGGTTACCTTGGCTAAACCATAGAACTCCGCAGAATTTGAGAAGAAAAATAATATATGAGACTGAAAAGGTAAGTTGAGGACAAGTTGAGAAGAACTTTAAAAGTCAATGAGAGTAGTTTATAATTCATCCTAGAAGCAATAGGGACCCACTAGAGTTTACTGAGTAAGGGAGTGAAATGGTCAGACCCATGCCTAAAGAAAATAACATTGGTGACTGTGTAGAAGAATTAGAATGAGGAGAAATAAGAAACAGGGAGACTGATTAGGAACACATTGCAATAATCCAAGTGAGAGGTGATGGAGGCCTGAACTAAATCAGTGGCATGTGAATAGAGAGAAAGGAATAAATGTGAGAGATGTTGTAGAGACAGGATTTGGCAACTGATTAAATATTCAGGGTAAGAGAGAATGAGGAGTCAAGGATAATACCAAGTTTGTGGATGTTCAATATTGGAAAGACAGTGGTACCCCTGACAGAAATAGTCAGATAGATTTAAGTGGAAAGAACATAAGTTCTGTTTTGGACCAGTTGTGTTTGAACATACAGTTTGAAATGTACAGTAGGCAGCAACATGGAACTGGCACTGGGGAGAAAGACTGGGACTGGATATGTAGGTCTGGGAGTCGTCTTCATAGAGATGATCATTAAACCTAAGGAAGTTGATAAGAAAGATTTTCAAAAGAAAGAATAGAGAGAAAAGACAAGACAAAGTTTTGGGGTACAACCACAATTAAAGAATGTGATATGGTTGAAGAGTCAATAAGAAGAAGCAATCAGAGACAAGGAAGGAGAAACAATAGAGGACACATTGCAATTGAAAACCCGGAGAAGAGAGAGTATCCAAGAAAAGTAAATGACCAATGGTGTCAGATGATTCAGAAAGGTCAGAAAGGGTGAGGGGTAAAAAAAAGACCATACATTTTGGATTTGTTTGTACTTTCCTTTCCTGAAGGAAGGAAAATACATATTAAATGATTTACAAACTCCTATTTAGTCCAGTGAGGTTATGGGATCTTCTCTGGTCAGTGGGCATCAAATATGTAGCCTTTCTGTTTTCAAATGAATGGGGAAGCCTTGATTGGTTGGAGCAATTGTTTTATTAGAGTCCTCTAGAGGCAAAAATCTGAAGTTATATGAGATGGACTCAAAGCCCCATAAGATGGTGTCATGACTAACCATCATGAAAGAAAAAGAAAAGCAGCAGCCTAAATAGTAAGTAATGATGTGAACATTGTGATAAAAATTATACAAAGCTTTATGGTACCATTCAATCAATAAATTAAATCAAAAGTATACAGATTTTCAATTTCCATCAGAAATATTTGTATTATGTCTATTATTTAAAAAAAACTCTTCAAGTACTGCACTTTCATCAGGTCATGTAAAAATGTTCTGCTCAGAGCAGTAGCAGGTCCATGCAGCTGTAAAAAAAGAAAAAGTAGAGGGAGCATTGCTGAGGAGAGGTTTGTAATAGCTGCTTCAGAAAGTGGGAGAAAGAATCACTTATAAAGGATTGAAAGAATTAATTGTCTCAAAGTTGAGGAGTGACTGGTTCAAATTAAATTACACTGATGTATAGTGGACTCAACTGACTCAGAAGGATAATTTTCCAACTCTTTTAATTCGCAAGAGAAAACTGTGTGATGCCAGGCAAGTCACTTAACCCTGTTTGCCTCGGTTTCCTCATCTGTAAAATGAGCTGGAAAAGAAAATGGCAAACAACTGAAGTATCTTTACCAAGAAAACCTCAAAGGGGATCATGGAGAATCAGACATGACTAAAATGACTGAGCAACTACCACAAAGGAATAATTGAAGCAGATGTTGGGGGTAATGTAGAGTTACCTAGTTGAGTTACTTAGTAACTCACATTCACCAAATTTGAGTGTGATTGGTGTGAGGGTGAGAGGATGAAGGTATTCAAAAGTAAAGAACAGCATGTTCTTTCCCCCTTCTCAACCTGCATCTTTTCCCCTCCAAAATCCTCTTTTCTTAAGAGGGTGACAATTAAGGAGCAGTCCCCACAGGCTAGCAGAAAAACAAAGATAGATGGTCCAGTCCATGCAGGCTAAGAGGGCCCTGCACTGGGCAGGAAGGGGGGGGGGGGCCCTAGAGAGCAGGAACGTAGGCTGTGTGGCATCTTCATTCATTACCTGAAACATGAAGGAGCACAAGATCATGGAGGATGCTTACATCCACAAGTACGAGATGAAGAAATTTAGAAATAAGCAACTACCTAGAAGGGGGAAGAGGAAGATGACACAGAAGCTTCATTGAACAAAGAAGTCAGTGAGAGTCAGGCATGCACAGAACTGAGATGAAGACAATTCCACTCAGGAGAAAGTGGAATAGAACCTGAGAAACTGGTATGTCTTTTCCTAAAGGATACAAGCACAACTAAGAAGAAAACTCAGGTTATTCTGCTCATGTTGCCATTATTTGGCATGTGCAAAGCTTCCTCAGAGGATATGAAAACATATACTGAAACCTTCTAGAAACCTTGGTTCAAAGAATCAAACAAAGGGGCATTCCAGATTATTTGCAAAGCATGAAAAAAACAGTCATATAAGTAGAGAAGATATCATTAAAGAACTAGCAGGAATAGTGCACCGCCTCAATCCTGAAAATGCCATAATAATCCCCAGTACATTATTATGACAGAAATCATCAAGCTATCTGCTGCATGAGAGTTTGGAGTAAATATATGTTGTTCAGAAAATACAATCTTCAGGAAAGTGGTAAGGATTAGTAAAAGCTGTCTCAGGAAAACCCCACCCAGACTTCACAAGTAAGAAATGGGAAAGGGGCAAAATCAGAACTTGGAATTAGAGATAAGGAGAACCTTACATCAACGTGACACAGAAGAAGAAAAAATAATAATCATCCATGGGAGAGAGTAGGGTGTAGTCAAGAGAAGAGTCCACTTTCTGAGATGCAGATGGAACATGAAAAAGAAAGAAAAATTTCCATCTGAAATCGAAAACCAAGTTATGGAAGGATCTAAATGAAGTGAAGAAGGTGACTCGGTCTTAGAGAAAAATTATTCAGCTGAGGCAGAAAGGAATTAAAGGAAATGAATAAGTCAAAGATGGATACAAACTAACCTGTCTGATTTGAGAATGCTGTTGGGTAATGAAACCGGGTTTGAAGATGAATTTAATCTGAACTTTTGCAAAGTTATAGAGGTATTGGAAACATCATGCTGTATTTTGCCGGGACTCGGCTTAATCAATAGTAGACAGAATATTGAGTTTATATCCCACAGGAAGTGATCAATTGGTTATATCAGATTCTCTCAATGTATTTTTTTTTATCATCTAATCCGGAAATAGTTTGGTGGCAGTGTTCTAAAATTTCTAGAAGTGAATAGGATTAGACCTCTGTTTGGAGACAAGTTAAACACGTTAGAACTTTTCTTAGAGGAGCAAGGTGTAACTTACAGTTGTTAGATTCTGAAAATGTCCAGTTTTCAAGGATTTATCTGAAATAACTTGGAAAAAGTTATTAGCAGAATCATTTTGGGAAATGAGAAAGAAATTCCAGAAAATGCCCTGCTTCAAGAAAGAATGTTCTTTTATGGTGTAGAAGCAAGGAATTTTTATGGTGTAGGAGCAAAGAAAATTCAAAAATCCCTCTTTGTGCCCTGAGGGCCACATTCATCTTTGTAACTTGTCTGTTAAATAATGCTATAAAGTTAGGCCCCCTTTACACATTAATTTTGAAAGTTCAAAAAAGAGAGACTTCTTTATTTAAAAAGTTTTTAGACCTCCTTTCAGATTTATTTCCATATTTTGCTAGTGTCTGAACATCACACATTTCACACAAGTTAGTCATTGATCTCGCAGCAGTTTTTATGCTGGGATCTGTATTAGTTCACTGAAAGGTTTGTTTTCAATTTTATAAACTATTTCTTATAGTGAAATTGCAGTTTTAAAAGTCAAAATTCCAAGATGGGAACTTAATGGTTCATTAAGTAGCATTTAATTAGCAGCTCCAGGCAGCTAGGTAGCACAGTGTAAAATAGCACTGGGCTTGGAATCAGAAAGACTCATCTTCATGAGTTCAAATCTGGCCTCAGACCCTGACCTGCTGTGGGACCCTGGGCAAGTCACTTTACCCCCATTTGCCTTTCAGTATATTAGTAAGCGCAACTTGTCTTACCAAGTAGAGAAGAGTGTAAACTCTTCACATCTTATAAAGTATAGCACTCCATTCATATTAATGTTGCAGATAACGTCCTCTAGGCACAATTCTTTTCATTTTGACTAAATACCTGACTATAATCTACAGTAAGATACGGTTTTTTTTTGTTAGTTATACTTTTTCAGAAATACAGAAGTAAATTACTCTTACCAAAGAAAAGATAAAGTGGGCAGTGTTGAATTGATTAACTATAGAGCCAAGATTGGGAAGGCAGGAAAATGGAGTTAGAGCAGGAATGATGGCCTGAGAGATTCCTGAAGGCCAGACTGATTAGCAGTTACGGTGAGGGTAAAGAGTAAGTTTAGGAGAGTTAAGCCATAGGGAGAGATTCAATCAAAGGATGTTATGATCTACCCCAGTAAGACTGCATTTGGGGCATCCTTTTCATTTCTGGTTACCACATCTGAGGAAGGACATTGATAAGCTAGAATGTATTCAGAGGAAGGCAACTAGCATGGTTCAAGATCATGCCATTTGGGAATCCAGATGAAGGAACTAGGGATGTTTAGCCTGGAGAAAAGACAAATTCAAAAAAGCACAATAGCTGTGTTCCTGCTTGACATTGACAAGTCACTTGATATCTCTCAGCCTCAGTAGCCTCTTCTATAGAATGAGGAGGTTGGACCAGATGACCTCTAAGACCCCTTCCAGCTCCAAATCTTGCAATCAAAGTATCTACATTCTGTAACATGGAAAGGGGATTAGACTTCTCTCTTAATGGTAGGCATTTGGAAGGAGTGGTGTTTTCCAAACCATGGCCATAAATGGGGAAGCAAGCATACCCATGTTATGTAGTCTTCCATTCTCTTGATGAGCATGTTTTCCCTTCTTTATCCCAACCCATCCCTTCAAAACATAAGACCAGACTTTTTAGCATTTGGGTCACTTGGCTCCACAGGAGTCAGGCAAAAAAAAAAACTCTTTATAATCATTAAAATGTTATAAAACTGTATATTGTTTATTTTATTGTGAATGCTGGTGAACAGTGGTCAATAAATAGTTTCATATTCTTCCTTTTCTAAAAAAGACTTTTTTCTCTTTAACCCCAGAGACTTAAACTAGGAATGATGGTTAGAAGTCACAAAGAGAAAAATTAAAATGTAATATAAGAAAAATCTGCCTGATAAAATAATACAGAAATGGAATGAGATGCCTTTTGAGGGAGTGAGTTCCTGCTCCCTAGAGGTCTGGAAGCAAAGGTTGAACAATCATTCATCCAATACATAAAGACTTTTGTTCAAGTGTGGATTGGACAAGATTGTCTCTAAGGAGTTTTTCAACCCTGAGATTCTGGGATTCAGGGTGGGATGGTTTAGAAGACGATGGGTACAAAAATCTGAGGATCCCATAGGATGATTTGTGTGAAAGCAAAGAGAGAGGACTTTAAGTTCAAAGAAGAGCTAGTAATCCAGTTACAGGGGTGGGGAACCTGCAGCCTCAAGGCCACATGTGGCCTTCTAGGTCCTCAGGTGTGGCCTTTTCACTGAGTCCAAGTTTTACAAAACAAATCCTTATATTAAGGGCATTTGTTCTGTAAAGTTTGGATTCAGTCAAAGGGCTGCACTTGAGACCTAGAGGGTAATACTTTGCCTTAAGGCTGCAGAATGTAGAATGAAAAAAAGTCTAAAAATAGATTGGAATCAGACTAAGGAAGTAAACTCAGAATATGGAAGCCTTATTGTCAGACATGAGCCTTATTAAGATTGTTTGACTGAAACATTAGTGTGAAAGAAGGATTGGAGAGGGGAGATACTGGAAGAAGAGAAACCAATCAGGAGGCTATTATGATAGAGTGGTGATAAGGTCCTCGAACTAGGGTGACGGCCATATGAATGGAGAAAAAGGGGACAGATTCAAAAGATTCAATGAGAAGTAGAATTGGCAAGATCTGATGGATCATTGGATGTTTTGAGAGAGCAGGATGGAAGAATCAAGAATACTTTCAAGGTTGGCCTTAGCTAGTAGTGTCTCCTCTTCCTCCAAGCATGGATCAAAGGAAAGGGGGAAAAGGGATAACAAAAAAGATTGGGGTCAAGGAAAAGGGAAGAGAAAGCACATGACAGTTGAACTCAATTTCTCTGCAAAAGAGAAGGCAAGTTTTCTGCTGACAAGGAGAAAAGGTGGTAGGGGGGTGTACAAAGACAAAAAGAAAAAGAAAACAGTTCTTGATCTCAAAGATAACTGCAAAAAGAATCTAGATAAGATGATATAAATGGATGGAGTGAATCTCAAAAGAGAAGAGGCTGCTGAGAGAAAGCAGTAAAGAGAGGGTCTGGAAATGGCAGAGAGGAGTAAGAAATAAAGATAAAGTGAAGTTGTTGTTGTTGTTATTGTTTAACAAAGGAAAGAGAGCTCTAGAAAGTACATTGGAAAAGGAGAGAGGAGGACAGAGATTGGGTAGGGATGGGGCTGAGATGAATGGGGATAAAAGACTGAGGAATTAGCATTATAAGAAAAGGTTTTCCACATAGCAGATGGTGACTCTGAATCACAGGGATTAGGAGAACAGGAGGAGGAGCTTGCTAGCTGTAGAAAAAAAGGAAGAATCTGGGGTACACACATATACGATATTTATTTGGAATCGCTAGTGTGTGCACAAAGCACACAAGTGGACTGTGATGATGAAGATGTTGGAATAGTAGCATCATCCTGTTTTCTCTGAAAACACTGGGTCACCAGGTAAAGGTGAAAGGAGATTAGATCTGGTGCCTGGGTACATAAGTACCTGAGATCTGGTCCCTAAGAGCCTCATCAAACTTGAACTTGTGGTCATTTCCTTTGCCTCATCCCAAGATGGCAGGGAATGAAGCATACTCAAGATAAAGAACCCATGGAGAATATGTACTTGACTCCCAGCCGGTTGGTTGGTTGTTGTCCTTCATTCTCAAAGAAGACCAAAATGACATCACTCTGTTAGAACCAAGTTACAGTGTGTCCAACTATGGCAGATCAGACCAATATGAGCTCATAATGCTCTATCATGGGTCAGGCACAAATAGTCCATGTAAATATCTGGAGTGGATTCTCTAAATTTGTGCATCTTGAGTTTCTTTTGAGTTACTTCAATTTTGTAATTTGTTCAACTTCCATAGACTCACTGAAAACATCTTTGGTAAAATTCTAGCAGTAAAGAAGATGACAGGGAAGATATCCACATCATCACATTCCTGAATGGTTTCAATTTTTTTCTATTCAGTGTCTATATTTTTTTAAAAAACTTTTCCAACTAGTTTAGAGAGCATGAGTGTTCAGTAGAGTAACATTATTTGAAAACACTGTTTTTAAATTTTTAAGGATCAAAATTCTTAATATATTATACCTGACATTGTAAAGTGATTTACCATTTTTAACTTTTTCTTCATTTTAGTCTCACAACAACCCTATGAGGTAGGCAAAGAACTTTGTATTCTCCTCTTTTTTTCTGATGAGAAAAGTCCAAGGTCACCTAACAGGTGGCAGAACTCTAAGAACCTAGACATTGTCCTTCCTGGGATGCTTTCCTATAAACCATGCTGCTTCTAGGGTACTTTCCTTCACTACCCTTGTAGTGTACTTTCCTTCACTATCCTTCACTACTATTCTCTGACTCCAAAAATAGACACTGATAGGATGGGAAGGGACTTCCCTGGAGCATGGGGACCAGCAAAGGTGACAAGGGGACTCCCTTACACTGCTTCAGAAAGCAGATTAAGCAATAGTAGGAGGATGGGGCTTGTGGTTCTTTGGTCCTGTTACTGAAGCTGCATTAAAGGCAAAGTGAACACGTAGTCTTGGGCACTTAATTGCAATTATCACAGTGCACATTCTTCCTTCTTTATTCTTCAGGTCTCATGATGCCGTGGAAATAATCCTGAGCTCCCAAGGTCTATGCTAGTGGCATGCATGGTCTCATAGATCCTGATCAGCTGAAAAATATCAGCCTGGATACTGTAGAACCCATATCATATTGCAAGCCATCTTGGGGAGAGAGGGGGAAAGGATGGGGAGAAAATTTAAAACTTATGGAAGTGAATGCTGAAAACTAAAAAATAAATAACTTAATAAAATAAAATAAATCAACCCAGAGACCCTGTGTATAGGTGGTATACTGGGGCTAGAGTCAGGAAGACCCAAGTTCAAATCAAGCTTCAGATACTTCTGATCTATGTGACCCTGGGCAACTCACTGGTTACACTGTTTGCCTCAGTTTCCTCTACCATGAAATAAAGATAATAATAGGATTGATTATTACAAAGATTAAATGAAACCATATTTGTAAAACCAGTACCTAGAACATAATAGGTTGTAATAAATGTTATCTCCTTCCTTGTAGTGGAAAGAATACTTTAGTTGCACTCAGATGAGCTGAGTACATTTCCTGATTTTGCCACTAAACATGAATGAGACCTTGGGTAAATCACTCATATTTTCTGTGCTTTAGTTTCCACCTCTTTACAAAGAGGGTTGGGTTAGTGAACTCCAGGGCCCCTTCTAACTCTATACTTATGATCCCATGATGATCAATCTGGGTAAGTTCAGAGATACCCATTACCAAAAGGCTGACCACCATATAATTTATTCAAGCAGAGCAATTTACCAAACAGTCTACTAATGGTAGGATGGATTGCAATCTAAGTGGGTGAAATTAGTATTAAAAGATTCATTTCTATACCATATTCCAAAATAAAGTCTAAATGGGGTGCACAATCTAGATACAAAATCTGATACTATAAGCAATCTGGGAGAGCAAGGAATAGTTTACCTGTCAGATTTATGGAGAAGGAAAGAATTTATGACTAAACAAGAGATAGAGAGCTTAAAAAAATACAAAATGGATAATTTTGAGTACATTAAATTTAAAAGGTTTTGTACAAACAAAGCCAATGTAACCAAGATTAGGAGGGAAGCAGAAAATTAGGGAAGAATTTTTATAACAGTGTCTCTGATAAAGGCTTCATTTCTAAAATATACAGAGAACTGAGTCAAATATATAAGAATACAAGTCATTCCTCAGTTGATAAATGGTCAAAGAATATGAACAGGCAGTTTTCAGAAAAAGAAATTAAAGATATCTATAAGCATATGAAAAAAATGTTCTAAATCACTATTGATTAGAGAAATGCAAATCAAAATAACTCTGAGGTACCACATCTCACTTCTCAGACTGGCTAATGTGACAAAACAGGAAAATGATAAATGTTGGAGAAAATGTGGGAAAATTGGAACACTAATGCATTGTTGGTGGAGTTGTGAACTGATCCAACCATTCTAGATAGTAATTTGGAACTATGCCCAAAGAGCTATAAAAATGTGTATACCCTTTGACCCAGCAATATCACTTCTAGGACTGTATCCCAAAGAAATCACACAAGTAGGAAAAGGACTTGTATGTACAAAAATATTTATAGTAGCTCTTTTTGTGGTGGCAAAAAAATGGAAATCATGGGAATGCCCTTCAATTGGGGGATGGTTAAGCAAGTTGTGGTATATGAATGTAATGGAATACTACTGTGCTATAAAAAATGAGAAGCTCAGAAGTATCTGAAGCTTGATTTGAGCTTGGGTCTTCCTGACTCTAACCCCAGTATACCACCTATACACAGGGTCTCTGGGTTGATTTATTTTATTTTATTAAATTATTTATTTTTTAGTTTTCAGCATTCGCTTCCATAAGTTTTAAATTTTCTTCCCATCCTTTTCCCCTCTCTCCCCAAGATGACTTGCAATATGATATGGGCTCTACAGTATCCAGGCTGATATTTTTCAGCTGGTCAGGATCTATGAGACCATGCATGCCACTAGCATAGACCTTGGGAGCTCAGGATTATTTCTACGGCATCATAAGACCTGAAGAATAAAGAAGGAAGAATGTGCACTGTGATAATTGCAATTAAGTGCCCAAGACTACGTGTTCACATTGCCTTTAATGCATAATAACCTGGAGAAACTTATATAAACATGCTGAGTGAAGGGAGCAGAACCAGGGAACATTACACACCATTACAGACACAGTATCTGTGATGACTGACTTTGATAGACTGGGCCCCTCTCAGCCATACAAGGTTAGAAGACAACTACAAAAGACTCATGATGGGAAGGGCTATCCACATCCAGAGAAAGAATTACAGAGTCTGAATGCAGATGGAAACAAACTACTTTCTCGCTGTCTTTTTTGCTTTGTTTTGTTTTGTTTCTTCTTCCTTGCTGTTCACTCCATTGGTAATAATTCTTCTTTACAACTTGACTAATGTTTAATATGAAGGTATTTCTAGAACCTATACTGGATTGCATGCCACCATGTCGGGGAGGAAGGAAAGGGAGGGGAAAAATTTGGAGCTCAAAAACTTGTGGAACTGAATGTTGTAAACTAAAAGAAAATAAATTTTAAAAAAGAACAAGATTCATTTCTTTGAGTCTTGAGGTCTTTAAAAGCATGTCTGTCTCTAAAAATACAGATGTGTGAATTTGAGCAAATCACTTTTCTTCCCAATTCTTCTCCATGTGAAAAACAAGAGGGTAGGCCCAGCCAGCAGCCAATTACTAAATTCTCAGCATAAGTATTTTTGTTGTTGTTCAGTTATGTCTGTCTCTTCATGATTCCATTTGAGGATTTCTTGGCAAAGATACAGAAGTGGTTTGACATTTCCTTCTCTTGTTCATTTTATAGATAAGGAAACCAAAATAAACAGGGTTAAGTGACTTGCCCAGGGTCACACAGCTAGTAAGCATCTGAGGTCAGATTTGAATTCCAGTCATTCTGATTCCAGTCCCCACATTCTATCCACTGCACCACCTAGCTGCTCTAATGAGCATTTACCCCCTCAGGAATTGGCAAAAATTACAAACCAGAGCTAAATTGTTTTGTTAATTATCTAGACTTTAAAAAGTGACTGAGGAAATGTTAATCATGCCGATTAAACTTAAAAGTGTGTCAGGGATATATTTTTTTCAGAGTCAGTTGCTAAAATCTACTAGCACACATCTGAACAAGTAAACTAGATCAAAGCTCAAACACACTGGCCTGCCAACCCATAACACTCCTAAGTATGACAGGAACCAGATTAAAATTTATTTGGAATGGGACGGCTAGGTGACAGAGTGGATATAGAGGATCAGCCCTGGAGTTAGGAGGACTTGAGTTCAAATCCAGCCACAGACATTAACTACCTATGTGACCTTGGGCAAGTTGTTTAACCTCATTGCCTCCAAAATCATTTTTAATTGGGAAATAGTTAACAAAATAAATAAAAACACAATAAAACACAGATAACGCTACATTTTAATACTAAGTCAACACGCGGCTTCTAAGGATACCTATATATGGATTAGTGGCCCCATTTCTATGTAAATTTTACACCAGTGTTCTAAGACACACCGAGACACCTCCTATACTATCCTCTCCAAGATTCCTACCAGCTCCAACATTCTGGAACTCCCAAGTCTACTACAGGAGCTAACAATGACCCAGATGAGAAGTCTGAAGCCTCCTACTTCTTTAGATTCACCATCTCCCTCACTCCAAGGAAAAGTTCTTCCTACTCCCACAATGAACCTAGTCAAAGGGATTCTCCCCAAATTAAATAAACCAAAAAAGCACTTCTCAGACTCAAAGAATCTCAGAGCTGGCAGGCACCTTAGAGGCCACCTAGGCCAATACTTGAGCAAAAATCCCCTCTGCATCAGACCCGACAAATGTCATCCAGCTTGTTTTGGAAGACCTCTAGGGATGGGGAACCTACTGCTTTTTAAGGTAGCCTATTTCACTTTTAGGTAATTCTAATTGACAGACACTGTTCCCTGACATCAAGCTAAATATGCCTCTTGGTAAATTCTACTCATTTTGCCCAGTTCTTCCTTCTGGGATCAGGCCTATTCTCTACGTCATTTAACAGTCCTTCAAATAAATACTTCAGAAGAGCAATCATGTCCCCATGAAATCTTCTCTTTATTTCTTTCATCCCAATTCTTTCATCTGATACTCAGAGAGCATTCATTCTGCTTTCCCCTAGATGGTCTCCAGCTTATGAATGAATGTCCTTCCTAAAATGTGGTACCCAGAACTGAATACAGTAATACAGATGTGTTCAGACCTCCCTGGTCCAGGACAATATAGTGTAAAATGTCGTTGGAAGGAGACACAGTGAGAATATACACATCTCTCCAAGTCATACAGTAAGGTGTCTGAGGCAGAACTATAGTTTGGTCAGATCTGGAAGGGAGTTTAGAGAACATCTAAGTCAAGGGTTCTTACCTGATATCTGTGAATGTGGATTTGGTTTTGTTTTATATTTTGGTAACTGTTTTGTCACATAATTAATGTCCTTTTTAATCTTGTTCATTTTATATTATGAATTTAAACACATTCCAAGTGCATTGGCTTCACCATCTACACATACACACACACACACACACACACACCACAAAAAAATTAAGAATCCCTGATTCCAGTTCAACCCTCATTTTACAGTTTAATTAAGCAAAGCCTCAGCAGTTAAAGAACCATAGAACGAGTACTATTCTTGGATCCAAGAGATCTGGACTTAAATCTCAGTTCTGATATACTTCTAGTTGTGTGTGACTTTTAAGTGATTCACAATATATAACCTCTTTGAGCTTAAGTTCACTACAAAATGGGGGTGACACTTGCATCACCTACCTCATAGCATTGTTTGGGGGTAGTAGTGGAGAGCATTTGGTACATCTTAAAGTACTATATAAATGTGAGATGTTATTGTTTTAGCAACTTGCCCATAGTCACATGGGCAAGATCAGGAATAGCACACAGGTCAACTGAATTCCTACACCAGGGCTCTGAGTACTCCCCCACAACCTTTTATTCACAACTCTCTCTCTCTTTCTCTCCTCTCTTTCTCTCTCTCCTCTCTCTCTCTGTCTCTCTGTCTCTCTGTCTCTCTCCTCTCTCTCTATCTCTCTGTCTCTGTCTGTCTCTCTGTCTCTGTCTGTCTCTGTCTCTCTCTCTCTCTCTCTCTCTCTCTCTCTCTCTCTCTCTCTCTCTCTCTCTCTCTCTCCTTCCAGTCAGTCAGTGGCCTTTACTGAGGTACAAGGCACTGGAGAGGATGCTTAGGTGGTCAGTGGGAAAGGCAGATGGAAAGGAAACATGGTCCCTTGCATTTGGGGAACTGACAAATCTCAAGGGAAATTCAGAATTTACAGAAAGAGTAAGGCATGAATACAGTATTTATTTTTATTTCTTTATGTAAGGTAGAATTCCCCAGAGGAATAAAGGAAATGGTTTTCTTTTTTTGGTCTGGACCTGTGATATCACTGATATAGGGAATTCCTAGCAGAAAAACTCCCTCTACCAATGCATTGTAAATTATAGTCTTAAGAGTTTCCTGGGTCAATGGGAGGTTTGATCATTTTGCCCAAGGCAACACAGCCTGTGTCAGGGGTGGTCCTTGAACTCACATTTTCCTGACTCCCAGGCAGATTTCCTATCTATTATGCTACCCTGACAGTCGATTAGCACCCATTATCAGTCGAAGTTTTCATGAATCCATTCAACAGTAGGTCATTAGTATACACTATTAAATACATTCTTACCTTAGGAGGTTTGATTGAAATAGCTGATGATTGTAGCCTGGAGAAATCTTAGAGGGGACTGAATATATGTGCTCAGGCATTTGAAGGGCTGTCATGTGGAACACCTAGGATTGTACTGCTTGGCCCTTGAGGACATATCTAGAACATTGAGTAAAAGTTAAAGAGAGACAGAGTTCAACCCAGTGTATGGAAAAATCTTCTTCAAACCAACATTGTTTGAAAGTGGAATGGATTGCCTCTAGAGGTCGGAGGTTCTGCATCCTTGGAGGTGTTCAAGAGGAGGATAAGAGCGAACTTTGTCAGAGATGTGATAGAGGGAATTCTTGATCTTTTATGAGGTAGACCAGATGAGAATCCAAAGTCCCTCCCAATTCTGAGATTCTGGGTTTCCAGGAGAGGCAGAAAGAGGTTTTGCCGAGATCATTGAAAGCAAGTGCTTTGCTCTCAGATGTGGGTATAGTATACAATAATAACAATAAGTAGCAGTCATACAACATGGAGATAATACAATTTTAAATCCAATTAATAATAATAATACATAAAGATGAAAATAAAATAATTTTTAAAATCTGATTTTAAGTTTTACCAAGTATTTTCCACAATCTCATTTTGTCCTTAAAAAAATCCCAAGAGGTACATACTAAAGGTGTCCTTTTCCCCATTTTACAAATAAGGAAACTGAGGCATACAAAGGTGAAGTGTTTACCATGGTGACATAACTAATTATAGTGTCAGGGGTGGAATTTGAAAAAAAGTACAGAGGTAGGAATCAGGAAACCAAGATTCTTGTATAAGCAGGAATGTACTGGTAAATGTTTAACAATAAGCCCTTCAATTAAAAAAAAATTTGCCTGTGGTATAGTTTTAATTTCAATCTGAATTATTGACATTTTTTTTATCACTCTCTTAAATGTAGATCAACAACAAAGCAATAAATCAAGTCCTAAGCTGTATCTTTCCCAGTTATAAATGCTCACACTGAAAATTTAGCTCTCAGGAGTCAGAGCTGACTCCAACGCACCCCTGGACTGTACAACTCTATGACCTTGAATAAGTTGCTTCACTACTGTGTGCTTCTATTGCCTCATCTATCAAGTGGGAATAATATTTGTCCTTCCTAACATGATGGTATGTTGAGTGGATCAAATGAGATAATACACATGAAAGTACTTTTTAATAAATCAGAAAACATCATAAAATATAAAATATTATTACTATTATTATCCACTCAAGCTATCAACTAAGACTCTAGCTCACAAAAGAAATCTGACATTGGACATGGTTTCAATGTAGATTGGCCAAGCCACTACCTTTCAACAACAGTCCAGGTGTAGCTGAAGTATTTTGTTCTGCTGAGGTTCACAAAGGAATTTGATGTCAGCCTCTTTCTCACTCCTATTTCCCAGGGTAGAATTCTAGGACGTCAGAGTAGGAGACAAGAAATTACCAAGAAAAGAGACTCACTGGAATAGCACTGGGCTGGGATCCCTTAGACCTAGTATCTAGACTCAGCTTTGGTACTATCTAATTTAATTCAGTTCATCTAGTATCTCTTGATTCTGTCAATCCTGTGAGGTAGACTATTACAGTTGCCTGTAGTATCATCTAGTATATACAGAACTCTATGCCAGGTGCTAGAGACACAAGGACAGAAAAAGAAACAATAATTCTGTTAAAAGCTTACATTCTGTTCGAGACAAAATGAAATAAGCATTTATTAAGCACCTACTCTATGCCAGATGTTTTACAAATATTATCTCATTCCCATCCTCACAACAGGCTTGCAAGGTAAGTGTTATTAGCCTCTTTTTACAGTTGACAAAAAATAAGGCTGAGCTTAAGTGACTTGCCTGGGGTTATACAGGTAGGAAATATCTGAGGCTGGATTTGAATTCAGGTCTTCTTAACTCCAGCTCCAGCATTCTATGCACTCTGCCATCTAGCAGTCTCAAAGGGGACTGCAATGCGTACATAGATAAATAAATGCAAAGTAACTTGGGGTGGCTGGCTCCAGGGTTAAGGCAGAGAATCCTAACAACTAACTGGATCTCACAGAGGAGTTGATGCCCCCACTCAACCTGGAAAAAGAAAAGGACTCTGGGAGGTAAGAATGAGGAGGCTGTGCATTCCAAGCCTGTATTGTGTGTCTTTGCGATAAGCATCTTTCTGGGCCTTACTTTCCTCACCTGAGAATTGAAGGTGTTGGACGAAGGCCACCCCCCCCCAGCTGGCTCTACTATTCTACAAGTCTAGAGCCACAATTCAAGATGGGCCAGGTTAGTGATTAGTGAAGAATAATCATCAAAAGGATGGGGGGAGGGAGGCAGCTAGATGGTACAGTGAGTAGAGCAGCAGCCCTGGAGTCAGGAGGACCTGAGTTCAAATACGACCTCACATACTTAACATTTACTGTGTGACCTTGGGCAAGTCACTTAATCCCAATTGCCCTGCCTTCCCCCCTCCAAAAAAAAGAGGGGGCAGGTAGGTAGGCCCAGAATTGCAGAATTGCAGCATCTCAGTGTTGCAGGGGACTTGAGAAGCCATCTACATCAACCTCTTTTCTGAAAATAAATCCCTGATTTAGTTATACAGCCTCAGCTTGAAGACCCCCTAATGATCTCCTGAGGCAGCCCATTCTTGGCTAGGAAACTTTTTCTGATCAAGCCTAAATCTGCCTCTTTGCACTTCTACCCATTGTTCTTAGTTCTGCCTACATGACTTTGAAGTGTAAGCACATTTTTTTTCCTGTTTGAGGTTAACTCATTTAAAAAAAGATATGTTCAATAAACTGAACAGGAAGTAGGAGGTGTCAGATATGGAGACAGGATAGACTGTGGCCAGAAAACTCTACAGTAATTTGTGAGAGGCAGGATGGAGGGACCCAAAGACACCCACACACCAGATGTTCATTTTGTGTCTGATGCTGGAGCCCTGGAGCTGAGAATGCAGATCAAAGACTGAACTCCACACTGGACTCCACCCAGTCCAAGCCCTATCAGCAATGGCTTACACTGTTTGAAAATAACTCCAACCCTCCCTCCACTAGCCCATGCTCCTGCTGGTAAGAAAGCGCGACCAGACTCACAAAGTGACTGGTAATTGTGAGTTCATCAAGGTTTCCAAAAGTGACACAGGCATAAGTTTGCCTCAGTTTTCTCATCTGTAATATGATCTAGAAAAGGAAATGGCAAACCATTCCAGTGTCTTTGTCAAGAAAACTCCAAAATAAAAAAAGAAAACCCCAAAATGACATCACAGAGAGTCAGACATGACTGAAATGCCTCAACAACAGTAAACTGTTGGTGGAGTTGTGAACTGGTCCAACCATTCTGCAGAACTATTTGGAAGCATGCCCAAAGGGATATAAATTGTACATGCCCTTTCACCCAGCAATACCACTAGTAGGTCTGTATCCCCAAGAGATCAAAGGAAAAGGAAAAGGGTCTATATATACAGGAAGATTTATAGCAGCAATTTTTGTGGTGGAAAAGAATTGGAAATTGAGGGGATGGTCATCAATAGGAAAATGACTGAACAAGTTGTGGTATATGAATGTGATGGAATACTATTGTGCTATAAGAAATGATGAGCAGGATGCTTGCCAAAAAACTTGGGCAGATATATATGAATTGAGGCAAAGTGAGTTAAGGAGAACCAGTACATTGTACACAGTAACAGTAATACTATACAATGATCAACTGTGAATGATTTAGCTATTCTGAGCAATACAATGATTGAGGACTTTTGGTGAAAAATGCTATCCACCTCCAGAAAAAGAACTGATGAAGTCTGAATGTTGATCAAAACATTCTTTTTTTAAACTTTGTTTTTCTGGGGAGGGAGCTGTGTTTACTTTTGCAATGTGGCTAAGGTGGAATATGTTCTGCTTGACTTCACATGTGTAATCTATATTAAATTGCTTGCCTTCTCAAGGAAGAGGGGAGGAAGTAGGGAGAGAAAGAATTTGGAGCTCAAAATTCTTAAAAATGAATTTTTTTAAGGTACATGTAATTGAGGAAAATAACAGAAAATTTTGATTTTTTTCTTTAAAAAACTGTGAAATACTTGGCTACTTTGGTCACTATGATCCAAGACAACTCCAAAGGACTCATGATGAAAAAACGCTATTCATCTCCAAAGAAAAAAACTGATACACTCTGAATGCAAATTAAAGTATAACTTTCTTGCTTTATTTTTTTCTTTGCTTTTTTGTGATATAGCTAAAATGGAAATATGTTTTGTATGATATCACATAATTAAATTTATATCATTTTACTTGCTTTCCCAGTGAGCCAGAGACAGGGGAGGATGGGAGTAAACTTGGAACTCAAATTTTAAGAGAAAATTATGTTAAAATGAATGAATTTTTAAAATATTAAAAATAAAAAAGAATCAATTTTTAAAAATCAAGTCTCTTGCTGCCTGGGTCTAATCTTCTTGGCTCACATTTTGAATCAGTCACAAAATAAGCCCTGAGGGCCCAGGGGAATGGAAATTTTGAGATGTGTCCTAGGGACAGCAAAGTTCCTTCTCTTCAGACAGAAATACCCAAATATTCAGGGATGGAGGTAGAAGCTTTCTTTTCTCTGCTCAGTACCCTGAGCAGAATCTGTTTTGATGATGCCAAGCCAGCCTGCAGAGTAAGAATCTAATAGTTGTTTATAGAAAGAGAAGTATCAAGCTAGTTAAAAAAACCCTCCAGGAAACTCAGAACACTTAATTATGTTCCCACTTGATAAGTGTGGGGCTGCTGTGGGGAATCAACACGGTAGTATCTGGTAACAGGTATGTCTACAAGTAGCTGAGGGGATGGGGCCACCACACTGTGAACTCAAAATCCTTCCTCCCTCAGCCAAAATTTCCCTTCTTGTAAACAGAAAGCAGAGACAAACGTCCTTTTTTTGAATGGACTTCACACCAGAACCACAGCATCTCAAAATTAAAAGGGACCTCACAGCCATTTTAGTTCAACCCATATCAAAACAATTATCCCCTTTTCCAGCATACCAGAACATTGACCATTGGTTTAAAAATCTAGCCTTGTAGAGTAAGTTTTTTCTTACAAATCTACCTCTGCAGCTTTTACCCATCTGCCCAATGGAGCCACACTGAACAAATCCGAATCCTATTCCATAGTAGATATTCCAGGGCCTGGAGACAGCCAGCACGTCTGTCCCTAAGACTTCTCTTCTCCAGGCTTTGCATCCCGCTCCTTCACAATGATCATACCTATGGGGCATGATCTCAAGGTCCTTTTTCACCAGCCTGGTGTAAGTAAGGTGGACTTTAGTGTGTATAAAGTGAATTTTTGTTATTATTTCTTAAAGTTCAGTTTTCCCAGGATCCATAGCAATAAAAATTTCTTGTTCCCAGATATTAGATATGAATTCCCACAATTATGGTTCAAAACATCTCCACCACACTTGTGTAGCATTATATAATGATAAATAATATAAACATCCACTGTGACTACACAGTGAGATACAGGGATGTGGTGATGTAAACTTGTGAGGCTATTGCTGGCAATATGCCTTCTTTGTCTGTTGCCCCTATAAAACAGGTGGTCATTGGTCAGTGAATGGGAAACCTTAGGGTTGAATGTACAAGCTGGAATGTTCTGTGTGCCTCAACTGACCCCCACTGAGGCTTTAGGTGATTTAGGGGATGCACAAGTTGTACCTATCTCTATTGATCCCATCGAGACATGGGGTAGTTGCCCCCCTCTTCTCGCCGGCCCCTGTGAGAAAGGTGACTAGGGAGCACTGTCGGAGTTTGTCCTCCCACTATCAGCAATCCTCTCCTGAGAAAACTAGACTAGAATAAAGTAAGATTATTAACCCTTTCTTGGTGTCTTTCCTGTCTGACCAGATCAACAGTGAACCTGTGCTAGCAGTCATCCTGTGTGCTATGTTTATTTGTCCTATACCTGGTCACCCTCCTCTAGATGCACTATTACCTGGAAATGTCCTTCATGATATAGTAGAGAATGCTGGATCTGGAATAGAGAGATCTAGATGTGAATGTTTTCCATGTTTTTCTATCCCAGATACCTGGCACAGTGCCTTGTATATAATAGGTATTTTAATAAATACTTTGTTAGATTGATTTGGATTAAATCATCACCTCCCTCTTGCTGAATTCTTAGTTCCAAGGGAATATGAAGAATACCATGCCAGTGTTACTATGGCAAAAGAATCAAGTTGGAAAAGACACTTTTTTTGTTTTGTGAAAACAAATTTGCATTTGAATTTATACATACATACATATTAATATAAATATAGAACACAAAGACTTCCTTTTTTCTAATTCCAAATTATCTCCCTCTTCCATCCACTGAGAAGGTAAAAGCAACAAAACCTATAACAAATACATACAATCATGCAAAAAAATTTCTTCGTATTCCTTTGGAAATAACCCCATTCTCTAGATCAAGGTTTCTTAACCTATGATCTGTGAAATTTAAAAAATATATACATTTTGATGATTGCATTTAAATATAATTGGTTTCCCTTGTATTTTATACATTTAAAGTCATTATTCTGAGAAAGGATCCATAAGCTACATCAGACTGTCAGAAGTTTCCTTGACAGAAAAAAGGCCAAGAACTCCATTCCTAGATCTGAGTTTCAGAAGTGGACAGCTCCCTGAACTGGCACCACTTCCAATGTGAAACAACTAATTTCTGGCAATAGTGGATAAGTTTTCTCACCTGTGAAATAGATCTGGAATCACCAAAGCCATTTCCTCTGCAGAACTCCTTTTACTCCAAATGGTATGAACAGACCCAGATCCTTTGACTTCATAGCTGGTAAATTTAACTTTTTAGTAGCATATCCTCCCAAATTCTTGATTTGGGGGTATCCCTGCAGTTTAAATTCTGCTCCTACAAAAGGACCATATAAAACAGTGAAAATAGCCCATGCCTGCAGGAAGAAGCTAAGTTGGTACCAAAGGAAATGTGTGACAATTGGCTAAATGGTCAGGAACTTGGCATTGCAAAACTGAAACAGGAAAGCAAACATTGGCATTGACCCTTCCATGGGACAATTTCTTTCACATGTCCTGTTGTTTTGGGAGCATCTACAAAAGAGTAAGGGCTTGCAGCCCTCTACTGTGTATTTAAGGGAATCAAGAAGCCATGAGAATGCCAATGTATATAGTTTTACATGGCTGGAAGTCACCCTGAACAATGTGGAAAGGAGTTACATGAGTATGTGGCAAATAACGGGGCAAGAGTAGGGTAAAGAGTGAGAGCTCTAAATTAATGGTTGCAGCAAGTAAAAGTGCCAGATCCCTTCCCTTCCCCACAAGAGCCACAGGGTTTGTTGTGGACTTCATCCACCAACAGAGAGACATCATAGCATATATAATAAGGGGTAGTCCTGTGGCCTGGTTGCTGTTGAAGACACTTTCTGCAGTGTATTATAGTAGTAATAATGAAAACTAAAAGTTAGTACCTTTGCCACGTCCAGTGTATCAAAACTGATGACTCTTAGGCCAACTTCTGATTTCTGTTTCGAAAGGAGAGTAAATCTTCAAGGGTAAGTTGGGACAGACACCTAACCAAACTTAAGACCAAAAAAAATTAAGAATAAAAAAAAACCCTCCCTCTAGACAGCTAGGTGGCCCAGTACGCGAGAGTACTAGATTTGGAGTCCAGTCGAACTGGATTCAAATCCTACTTCAGATATTAATAGTTGTGTAACACTGGATGAGTCATTTAATCTATTTGTCTCAGTTTTCTTATCTTTAAAACTGGGGATATAATAGCACTTACCTCAAAGGATTGTTGAGGAGATCAAATAAGATAGTATGTACAGTATTTTGCCAACTTATAAGCAGCATAAATGCTAGCTATTATCATAACAGGATCGCTCAATGTGACAGGAACATGATTCTGGGCTTGGCCGTATTATTTGGAAATGGTTCAACAAGATCATACTAAGAGCTCTGGCTGCCAGCAATTGCTGGTTTCTATTCAACCATCCTTGCTCTTTGTGCAACTACCTTTGTTTCTTCCTCCTTTTCCTTCCTATTATCTCTCCCTTACAAGCCATTTTTAATTCACATACACACATGCACACACGCACACACACCATGCTCATTCCCAGCTCTATTCCTTTGTTTATCTGTTCCATCCTTTCTCCCCTTTTTTCTCCTTTCTCCCTTTTTTTCCTCTGCTTATCCAAATATAAATCTTAAGGTTTCCTCAAATCCCATCTTTTCCATGAGGCAGTCTCTAACTACTTCAAGTCACACTTATCTCCCTTTTATACAGACTTCCAGCATTTGGTGAGCAACACATAGCTCAACACTTAATTTTACTTGAGTTGTTTCTGTATCTGTTAACTTTTCTCCCTCATAGTCCTACTCTGATGCCTCATTATGGCTCAGAGATTCCCACAGGATATAAATTCATAGTTAAAAGAGACCTTGGGCTCCAATTTAATCCAACCCCCTCATTTTATAGATGAAGAAACTGAGGCTCAAAGAGTCTTCAGAACTTGCTTAAGGTCACACAGTCAATAATTGGCAAATCTGGGATTCAAGATCACTATAACTACAGCACTCTCCATGCTATCTTTCAGTCTTCTTTCTCCACAACAATTTTAAATTTAAATTTACCAAGATTGTGTGGTATATTACTATGCTGTAATAAATTATGGCCATAGAGAAGCATGGAAAGATCTATATGAACTGATGCAGAGTGAAGTAAACAAAGGCAAGAAAACAATGACTATAATAATGTAAATGGAAAGAACCAACACACACACACACACACACACACACACACACACACACACACACACACACCAATCAAAAGTGAATGTTGCAAAATTATTAACAAACATGGCTTGAAAAGTGGTATTAGAGGACACTCCCAACCTACTCTCGCTTGGAGATGGTAGGTCCACAGGTGTTGCACATTGCACCAGTTTTGGGATTTTTCCAATGTATTAATTGGTTACGGTGATTTTTCTTTGTCCTTAAAAAAATACTATTTTTCTATAGGATGGTTCTCTTTAAAGGGATGGAAGGAATATTGAGGGAAACGATGTTGATGTAAAGAACAAAAGTCATTAATAAAAACTTACTTTAAAAATAAATTAATTTACTGAGGCATAAAGGTTAAGCGATTTACCCAAGGATACACAAGTAGTAGCATATAATGTTAATGGGATATAAGATCTTCTCTGCCCATTAATAGGTCCATTAAGGGAAGCTTGCTTAGGGGAGGTTTGCTTATAGGAAGGCTTTCACATCTTTTGTTAATTTCTAATTAGGCACTGAGTCATAAGGGCTGTGATGCCCTCTGGCTCTAAAAAGGGTATATATATTGTGAGGTATTTTGCTTTGGGGCTCAGTCATTGGAAGAATGTTCTTGTGATTTGACCAGATGAGACTCTGGGTCGCTATTCATTAGCCCCCTGGCTTTGAAAAACACAAATGTTGGTGCTTCTCTCTCTGGAAACTATGTATGTACTGCCTTGGTCAGACAGTTGGATCTGTCTGTTGGTATTTATTTCTCTCCTTGGATTTTCTCTATTTTCTTTGTTTGGATTTTCTCTGAAATTCAGGGTGTTGACTTTTCCCCTGAATTAATGAATGTAATTTAAAAAGATTGCTGATCCCTTGAACAGCTACCTTTCCTAATAAAGCAGATATAAAAACCTGTGCTAGCAGCCATCCTGGGTATGCCAGTGTGGTTGCTACTACATAGCAAAAGAGGGATGTGAACTCAGATCTCCTAACTCCAAATATATTGTCCGTTCCACTATACCACATTGCAATGCCAACAGACCATTCACTCTGGTAGCTGCTGTCAAGCTGAAAAGGTTTCATGGAGAGTATTGTTCAGAATTTTTCATGATTCCAATGTAGTCTCTGGCAAGAAAACCTGTCAGGAGGTGGTACAGTGGATAGAGCATCTGGCCTGGAGTCAGAAATACCTGAGTTCATATCTGGCCCCAGACCATTACTAGCTATGTGACCCTGTGCAAGTAACTTAACCCTGGTTGTTTCAGTTTTCTAATGTATAAAATGAACTGGAGAAGGAAATGGCAAACCACTCCAGGATCTTTGCCAATAAAACCCCAAATGGGGTCACGAAAAGTCAGACACAACTGAAATGACTGTTGCACATTTGGGAATCATGGAACACTACAACATCCAAAGATTTAACACTGTTGGTGGCCCAAAGGGCAATGAAGAGACATGTGGTGGACAATTAGTAGGTTATAACATGCAGGAAGTGGTATAGAAGATTAACCTCCCAGGGAATAAATGCTCAGAAAAGGTGGCTGGCCATTCACGTAGTGAATGTGAGGGTTAACATTTAGACAGTATGTGTGCTCACAGAATATTGGAAGCTCTCCAGTACAGTGAATTGCTGCTCAAGAGGATTTATCAAAGGAGACAGCAAAAAATGCACAAAATGAAGTGAGGATGGATAGGTTTCAACCTATCTGCACCACTGTTTGCACAATACAAGCTCCTTCAGAGCAGGGAGTTGGTTTTGTTCTCCATTTTGTCTTTGTATTCCCAGCTGCCAGATGGCAGCAAGACACTGAATATAATAGTCTCCCAAGAATTAAAAACGAGTTGTTATATGGTATATGTGAGTAGTTTATAATATGTAACCAATGAGTAATTTTAAAGAATAGGAATAAAAGATGCCACCAAGAAATTGTATGATCAGAAAAGAAGATGGATTGTTCACACGGCAAGGATTACAGGTGGATGGAAGAGTACTCTTGATCCCTCAGAACAAATGCCCAAAGGAGAAATTATAGGAAAACGTGGACAAAAGACTCACAGGCTGGGTAAACAGTCTACACAACTGGAAGAAACTTCCAAATTGGTAAGATTACTGTTTTGTTAGACCAGGAGTTATTGATCTTTTTTTTTTTTAAATAGACAGGTGGTACAGATGGTAGATTGCTAGGTCTAGAGTCAGGAATATCTGAGTTCAAATCTTGTCTTAGACTTTTATTAGTTCTGTTAAGGGAAGGAAAGGGAATGACTATTTCTATGGTGCCTACTCTTGCTAAGCACTCTGCCAATTTTATCTCTAATCCTCACAAAAACCCTCTGAGATAGATGCTATTAATATCCCCACTTTACTGTTGAGGAAACTGAGACAAACAGAGATTGACTTACCCAGGGTCATAAGCTGCATTTGAAACCAGGTTGTTCTGACTCCAGTCCCGGAGTTCTATTCCACTTGTCTTGAGTCATTTAACTGCTATCTGCCTCAGTTTCCTCATCTATAAAATGGGATAATAGCATCTATCTTTCGGGGTCGTTGTGGTATTCAAGTGAGATAATATTTGTAACGCACTTGGCAAAGCTAAATGAGCTTATGTAAATACCAGCTGTTTGTGTCACAGACCCCTTTGGCAGTCTAGTAGAGCCTAGACCCCCAGCTCACATTAATGTTTGTTACTTCCATTCATAACTGAAGGAAAAACTAAACCAGTAAGAAGTTAGAAGAAATAAAGATGTAAATTTTCCCATTCAAGTTTATGGATGCCCTGAAATGTATCCGCAGGTTAAAGAGGGGCCCATACATATCTGATGAAGAACCCCAGCATTGAAGTATCTGAATATACCCAACATATAGCAGAATACCTTGCATGCATTAGGCACTTCATAAATGCTTGCTGAATTGGATTGCTGATTGCTATGGCATAATGGTACAAACTGAAGACAGTGAGAGCCAGTGAATGTCAACCCTAACAATGGAGCTAGAAATGGCCTTTGATATGTAGTCAAGCACCCTCATTTTCACAGATGAGAAAAACAAGGTATGAAAAGGTTAAATGGTTTACCTAAAGTGCCATGGCAAGTTGGAGGTTGAACTAAAATCCAAGTCTTCTGATGCCCAAGTGCTCTTTTATGATAAACAATTTTCCCAAGGTCACAAAATGAATTAGTGATCAATCAAAGATGAGAACTGAGATCTCCAGGCCTAGTAGGCTCTTTCCTTGGACCACTTCTCTTTTCACTTTATACCCAGGGTTAAATGCCTTTTTAATGTATCATGTATAATTAAAGAAATATAAGAATATACATATAAAGATAAAGCCTAGCAGAATAACAGACATATTTACCTACATCACCAAACTGGGGGAACACCTACATCTGTCATGCAGATAGGGAGTCCCAGTTCAGCCTCCACAGTCCCAGACGGGAAAATGTCCCAGGCAGAGTGTCCTCTCCACGGGTGAACTCCAAAGAGTAGGAGGATATCTCTCCAGGTTATAACCAGTTTTAGATTTTAAAAAAAGGCATTGAGCCAATTAATTGGCTTGTGGCCAGAGCCTTATGTGACTTAGAGTAACTAATAATTTTCATTTAAATGTATCATGGAACCCTTTTCAGAATAATGGCTATGTTCAAAATTGAAAGAAATATTAAATTTCAGCTAGAATTTAGTGGAAATAAAAAAATTTTCCCTATTCAAGTTCAGGGACACGCCCCTCCCCCCCTAAGAAATCTATCAGTGGATCCCTAGGAATCCTACCACCACCCAGGTTAAGAACCACACTGCCTAGTGGCTGGTATAAATGCATTTATTTCCTGTGAATCGTGAACAAATCACTTTCTTGTGTGCTTCAATGTTTCCATCAATAAACTGACAGATTAGACCATAGGTTCCCAAAGTGGGTGATATTGCCCCCTGGTGGGTGCTGGAATAATCCAGGTAGGGGGGTAGTAGGCTCAGGTGCAATTATAGGGTGTTGTATAAAAATAAGGGGGTAGTGGAAACATAAAGAAAGAGAAGAATATTTTGAAAAAACCATTCATACATGTTTCATCTGTTGTGTAAGAGTTAAAGTCATAGTGATGACATTTTCCAAATAAATACACAAAATGTAATTTATAACTGATCAGTGGTCAAATCTGCTGGCAGGTCTTAATAAGCATGTGTTGGCAGGCAAGTGTGTTGTGTCAGGCACTACAGGGAAGTCTAGCATGCATCAGCAGAAACATAGGCAATATTGTGTCCTCAAAATTTCAATCCAGAAAAAAACACAAATTTACAATAAAATATTAATTTAAAATGTATCATCTTTTTAAAAAATATTTTATATTTTTTTAAATTTGCATCATTTCAAAAAAAAAGTTTAAACTTTTTAAAGAAAGTAGATTTCCAGGGAGGTGCTGAGTAATTTTTTTTAAGGGCCAAAGAAGTTTGGGAACCTCTGTATTAGACCATTCCAGACATACAGTATCAGTGAGGGTTGATGATGTATGAATAAAACACTGAGTGTTGTAATTAAGGGAGGAAGAGAATAAGCATTTTTCTAACACCAAGCACTGTTCTAAGCACTTTTTACAAATATTTTCTCATTTGATCCTCACAATAGAGGAAGGTGTTATTATTATTTCCATTTTATAGTGGAGGAAACTGAGGCAAATAGAGGTTAAGTGACTTGCCGTGTGTTACCCAGCTGGTGATGGTGGTTATGTTTGTCTTTAGTTCTCAAAGAAGATCATGACATCAGGGAGATGGTGCCATGGCATGCAAGTGAATTGGATTTTAGTGAGGAAGGACTGTGTAAGGTCACAAAGGGTTAATGAAATATTAAAGATCTTCCATGCATATTTACAGGCCTATGTGTATACCTGGGAACAGGGGGGCCAAGTTCCCAGGATTAAAAGTTCAACCTGACCTGGGCTGATTCCTCTTCCCGGTAGTGCTGACCACCTTTCTAGGAACAAACAGAATCCACCCTATGTCCTTTTGAACACAGGCATTTTGCTGCATTGATCATGTTTTACTCCTTTGGACTCTGGCCTGGTCCAGAGATGCAACACATCCAGTACAGAACCTCACATGAGGCTCTGGTGACAAGCCGATTAATTGGCCCAATGCCTTTTTTGTCTAAAAGTGGATATAACCTGGAGAGATCCCTCTACTGTTTGGTGTTCACTCATGGTGAAGACGCTCTGTCTGGGATATTTTCCCAGTTGGGACTCTGAAGGCAAACCAGGACTCCTCAGCCACATGACCCAGATGTAGGTGTTTCCCCAATTTGGTGACATATGTAAATATATCTATTATTCTGTTAGGCTTTATCTTTACATGTATATTCCTATATTTCTTTAATCCTGCTTTATATTGTCCTTGTGTACAGAATAAATGTTATAATGATTCTAATCTGGTGTGAGTGCGTTCATTATACTATGCAATTCAATCTTGAAAATAGTTAAAGCAGTTGCACATCTTTCCTTATTGATACAGGTCACTAGACTCGCTTTCTCCTCTGGAGTCATCTGGGTCCAGTGGTAAGATCTCCAACGAGGATGACTGGAGATGGCCCTGGATGCAGTGGAAGATCTTGACCTTTTAAAGCTAAGGTCTTTCCCAGGTGTCAATTTGACTGAGGTAACACCCACTCAGTGATTAAAGTTAGGTAAGAAATTATTCCCATTTTATAGTTGAGGAAATTGAGGGAAACAGGTTGAATGATTTGCCATGAGTTACACAGTTAGTAAGTGTCTGAAACTATATTTGAACTTGGAACCTCCTGACTCTAGGCCAAGCACTTTATCAAGGTATGTCTACTAAATAAAACAGAAAGTGACAAAAAGTCAAACAGTTTTGATCACATGACTTTTAAGGGATAAAAAGTGGATCTCTGGCTCCCAGCCTCCTCCCCTCATGGCAGAGGTGGGTGGCCACTAGAACTCGCTATTGCATACATTGTTAGTCTTGATACTAGATGTTTTTGCTTAACTGTTTTTCTTTGACATAAGAAAGAGTTCAATCTGACAGAAGGTGGGAAAATAATACTATAAAGACAAGAGGCATCAATAAAACTTTTTTTTTTAAGTACAGTTATCCCCTTCCACATCACAAGGTTTAGGGGCACAGTGACCTTGTGATCTGGAAAAATCCATGTGAAATTTTTTGGCCCTCCCTTCATACTAGAGAAGTCTAAATTTTTTGTTTTTCTTTTATGGGGTATTTACAGTATCTTATCATAAAATTTGGGTTAAGTATTTGTTCATAGGCTCTGTGTCATCTGCTGGCCTTTGTGTGTCGTCTGCAGCTTCTGCATAGCTCCCGAAGAATTCCCATTTAATCTCTAATGCTGACCCACGTTATATCGAAACTGCAATGGGAAAAGCTGGAAAGGGTAACTGCAGTGGGTTGGAGAATGGATTGCTCAGCCTTTGCTCCTTGTTAGGCATCGTTCTTGTTCAGGACCCTTCCCTAAGGCCAAGCAGGCCCTATCTTATTTGCAAAGCCAGGTTTGCTACCTAGAGTGGATTCTAGAGTTGAATGGGACCTTAGGATTATCCAGTCCAACCCCATCATTTTAAAAAATGAGGAAACAGACCCAGAGTGGTAGTAGTAACTTGCCTCTCATACAAGCAGTAAGTGGTAGATCTAGGATTTAAACCAAGTCTTCTGACTCAGAATCCACTAATAGCCATAACTAGGATTATTGCAATGCAAGCCAAGCCCTGGGCATGTTGAATGAAGCAGATGAACGAAGAACAAAAAACAGAGACGTGAGAGCACTGACAAGGCTCCTACACAGCATTAAAGAAAGATGGTTAGGGACTGGATGGAGTCTGCCATTTGTAGCTTCCTGTTTTAACTAATAATCCTTGCTAAGTAGTTACTAAATTCTGTTGTTTCTTTGTTGCTGAAGGATTCCAAGTGTTATCAGCATCATCTAAATTTGATGCCTTCTTACCACACGGAAGAGTAGGGGGATGGGGGATGAGAGGTGGGGTGATGGAGGGGAGGGCAGAGTGGGGGGGAGGGATGATGAATATTCACATTTCTGTAGAGGGGGAGGGACAGGGTGGAGAGTGGATGGGGGG
>CM053584.1:125431655-125512058 GCA_028627135.1 Pseudochirops cupreus
GACGCCTGAGGACAAAGCCCAAAGTACCCCAACCTAGTTAAGGTTCTGTTTCTCCATACTTTCCTAGGCTAGTTGAATTGATGAGAAATTCATGAAATTCATATGCTTCTATTATTCCCAAATGTGCTTCTATTATTCTCAAACTTCCTAGCACTTTGCCCAGAAACACCTTCCAGAAGGAAGTACAAGTTACTGTCTCACACAGAAGAAATAGTGATATTATGGATATTAAGTGTCTATCTAGTTTGGCTTCTGAGTCTGCTAGAGAAGCTACTTAGATGCCTGCTTCCAAATGATTCTTATGGACATTTGAGTCAAGGATCCCCCCTCTTGGGTTCTGACTGGACCAGGATTCTGTCACAAGTATGAGCACAACTCTGTCACTTAGAAACCAGCATGCTGACCAACTAGGCTTGAGTCTGTATTGTTTTATCCCAACTTCCATACCATGCTCCCCAGAAGAGAAGGGAGGAGATTATTTCAGAGATCCTTAGTGCTTGAATTCTCTTGGTTCTGGGACCAGTTTACATGGAACAAACCACTTTTGTTCTAGATTTATGTATAAGAGCAGGCTCCAAAAGGATAACTAAGTTGGTGAAAGGATTGGCGACTATGTCACGTGAACAGCAATTGAAAGAACTTGGGATGTTTGCCTTGAAAAAGAGAAGATTTAGGGAAGACAGATTACTGGTGGTAGAATGGTAGAAATTACAGACATAAATTTCAGTTTAATGTAAAGAAAAATATACCAACAATTATAGCTATCAGAAATTGAAATGGGCTGCCTGGGGAAGGGGTGAGCTACTCATTAGTGGATGTCTTCAAGTGGAGAATGAATATACCCATCTATTATGGATACTGTAGAGAGAATTCCTGCTGAGGAAATAGATTGGACTAAGCAGTCTCTGAACTGCAGCCCTACTCTGAGAGGCTACAATTGCAAAACCATACACCAAGAAACAACAAAAGCCAAAGAGAAAGTCAGTATAGATGCTGAAAGACAAGCTGGGTCAAAGGGACAAAAGGAAAAGGCAGGGATGCTCAAATAAGAGGCAACACCAAGAATCAGGAAAGCAAATACAGTATATATGAAACTTGAGCAGCCAGAAGGAAAAAAGCCAGGTTTCAGTATAAGGGCACATATCTCCATGTAGGTTCTTAGTTGGTTGGGATTTTCCAGGTAACACCCCACTTGTGTCTTAAAAGACTTACTTGCTGAGATTTAGGAGCCAAGAACATACAAAGCTGAGGAGTCACACAAATAAGAACTGGGAATATTTTAGAGCATCTATTTTCAAGAAAAGACACACACACACACACACACACACACACCCTTAAGTAGGATTATTTATATATTATATATATGTAATATATATAATCACATATAAATAATAAATTATTATAATTATAAAGGATACATTTAAGGGAATTAGTTAACTTGGGTCTATTTGCAAATTATCATTTTCATCGTACTCATAATTTAAGGTTTTGTCAATGACTCTGATCAGTAGTAAAGTTCTGAATTTCATGGATTTTGAAATAATAAAAAAGAAAGGAATGAAGGAACGAAGGAAGGAAGGAAAAGAAATTACCTCTTTCTCATTTCCCAAGAGCACTGAATTTGGAGTCAAAAGACCTGGGTTCTAATCCTATCTGTTACCTTATTCCTTTGGGACATTGGGCAAATTGTTTAAGATCTCTGAGCCTCCATTTCTTCGTCTGTAAGATGAGGTGTTTGGGCCAGTTGTTTTCTAAGGTTTCTTCCATGCTAGGACCCTCAAAGCAGCATGGTACTTCCTATATTTCCTTTCAAATCCTTTTATCCACTGCCAGATTTCCTTTCCTTCTCACGCTCAGAAACTAGCAGCTTAAGCTAAGCTTACATTGCCCCCTGCTGATCATTTTTTATAATCGGAACAACTGCTTAGGTCTTTCTGGCTGCAGAATTGTGAGAAATCCAGACCTTCCAGGGCTGACTTCACCGAAGCTCTTTCCTTATCCCAGTAATAAAGCAATCAGATACCACCCCAAAAAAGTCAAATGTGTTTATTTTATATAAAAAAAATTTGTACAGTTTTAGTTCCTATGTTTTAAGAAAAAAAATCCCTAAATTTGCCATAATGCTTAGATCCACTGCAAACTGTAAAAACAAGCTTTTTTATATATTAAAAAAAACAATTTTACATTTTACAATTTTCTACATGCATGCACAAGGTCTCAGCTCTGTAAAAAAAAATTCTAGAATTGAATGGAAAATTCTACATTTACAATCTCACTTGGAAGGAACCTAGTTGGTCCCCCTGCCTCCCCCTTCCTTCTGCGCATAGAACACAATGGGACAGCCCCACACTAGGACTGAATCCATCAGCAGATACTGCCCTAGGGGGTGGGCACAGGAAAAGAGAAAGAAGACAAACCGACAGACAAGACACCATACAGACAGGGGAGCCTATGTGAGCCCAACAGAGAAGAAAGCATAAGCCCACGAAAACAGATGGCCCAGCTGAGGGTCTCTAAGGGTCCATTTGTTTCACCTCATCTCTTCTAACAAAAAAGGGACAGCCCAGGAGTTCCAATGGGGATGTCAGGAAAGAATTTAAGGACAAGGATGAAGGGTGACAAGATTGAAGGGTGACACTAAGAATGAAATAGGGGGAAATGAAGGCAATCGACATAGAAGTGAGCTTAGCGGAAAGGGGTCAATGAGGACAGAGGCAGAATGGTGAGGTAGGTGAAGGATTGAGGCACAGTGACCCTGTGGGAAGGCTGGGTTAGGCATGTCCAGAAAACTAAAGTGAATAGGGAATGTATAGGATAAGATCAGGTGGAGATAATAGAAGAAAGACATACCCTGTACCTCCCCAGAAGCTCCCCCCCACCAAAAGAAGGAGGAGAAAGGGAATCACAGAGGAGAAGGAAGAAGGAAGGAGGGAGAGACAGAAAAAGAGAGAGAGAAAGGAAGAGTGTTAATTTCACATCCCACTACTGGTCACAGCCTCAAGGCTACTTCCCACAGAGAAGAGATAGACAAGAAACATACATACATACACTTCACAATTCATCCTGATTTTTTTTAAAGAAAAAGAAAACAAAAAGATACCACAGTTGTAACACAGAGGGTCCAAAACATTGCCATTCTCAATCACAGCCCTTAGTGCTTAAGAGACAGAAAAAAAAATTAAGGTGGCTTTTTTTTTTAGTTTTTTTGTGTGTTTTTTTTAAAGAAAAAGGAATGAAAAAATCACAGTGATTAAAAACATGGCAGATCCTTTAAAAGAAACATCCACTGTCCATAATCAAGGAAAGCAATGAGAGTCCCAAATATCTTCCCCCTTCCAACCTCCAAGTCCCATCCTGCTCCCAGTACCCTTTCTGCAAAGGCAATTAACCCACTCTCCATCCAAGACCCCTTTCTAGGAAAGAGTTATTTAGACATGTGACCCAGAGAGACCCCTCCCACATTAAGTTTTGTAGACAGAGAGACAAGCCCAGAAAAGTGCCTATACCCCAATCCTCTAGCAGTGCCTCAGAACTACCTGGGTTTAACCCAGGGACTTGCAATCCTGGAAAAGTCAAAGCTGCAATCACCAGGTATAACTGGGGTCTAGAGAGAGGGAAACCCCATACCTACCTAAGGATTTCCCAAGGGGAAGGGAAGGGTTCAAGGTACAAGTCCAAGGTTGGCACTAGTCAGACTCTATTGGATAAGTGTGGCTAAGGCTTTGCCTCATCTCGCAAGATTAGCAGGCTTTGGAGCCCAGAATCACCTTCAGGCTATCCATTTTTAAGGTAAAAGGTCTCCATGGGGATGAATCAGAGAGCTCCCAGTCTCTGAATTTCCCAAGCAGTTGCACACAAAGGGGAAAGCAAAAAATGATGCAAGGAAGAAAAGGGACCAAACTGGAGGCCCTGTGGGATCCTAGGCACACAAGCAGGGTGTGGACCTCATCCCAGCTACTGGAGCTACACTGATATCTAGACTGGACGTGATTGGAAGGACAGGGGTTGGGAGGGACAGAAGGTGTTAATACTTCAAATTCCCACTCCCCTTGGTTAAAAGACCAGTACTTGGAAGTACCCAGACTCAAGTTTACATGGAAAATACAGAAAACAGGAGGAAAGAGAATTTTGCTCACATTTGCTTTAAGTGTTGAGGGCTGCCAGAAACATTTAGAAGCCAAGATGGAGCGAGGGTCTATGTGACGCCAAATAGCAGGGGCTTGAGTTCCTGACCCCAGTGCAGAGATCAGAGAGTCTGGGGACCCCAGAGCATCGAAGTGATGAGACCTCTCAGGCAAAGAGCTTCATTTAAAGGGGGAAAAGAAGGAACAATGGGGGCCTTCCCTGACATAGAGAAGTAGTATTTTTGCCCAGGGAAGAAATGTCTGAGGGGTTTGTCATAGAGGAAGAAAGGAGACGCTCAACAGCTCACTCCTTTCAGTCACATCACCTGTTTGACAATGGAAAGACCTATACCAAGGTAAAAAGAAGAGAAGAGACTGGGTTCATTGACTTTCACAGGGACCTTTTCCAAAACTCTATGTTATCATAGAATCATAGATATAGAGCTATGAGACATTCTGGACCAATTCTGTCATTTTACAGATGAGAAAACTGAGTCCTGGAGAGGTGAAAGTCACTTAGCCAAGGCCACACAGATAGTAAGTGACAGAGCTAGGATTTAAACTCAGATCTTCTGGCTCTGAATTCTCCTCTCTTTCCATTGGACCACAATGCTTCCCAGGGGTCTTCCCTTCCCCTCCAGGCCTACCAGGAAAGGCAAGATTAGGAAGAAAATCCATCCCATAACACAGAGTTAGGGTAGGTAGTTAGGGAAGGAAAAGCAAATGAGAGGGAGAGAGAGGAGAAGAGGAGTGTTTCCCATGCCCCAATGTTCTTGCAATCCCATCTGAGTGAAGATATCAAGAAAGAGAAAAAAAATTGAATTCTCCCTGACAAGACTAGGGAGACACGAACTTCCCTTCTGGGAGAGAGGGAGAGGGACAGAGAGAGAGAGAGAGAAAGTAGAAGCTCAAGGGAAGAAGGGAATATAAAAGAAAAAGCATAACCAGGAGACAGGAAAGAGGCTATAGCAGCAGCAAGAAAAAAAAATCTCTGTGGGAGACTCCTGACCCTGGTGGCTTGTGCAAGAATTAAAAAGGCCACAGACCCAGGAGTCCTGTTGCCCCCAAAACTCAGAGTTCCTGAGATAGGCCTAGTGAGATGGGCAGGAAGAACAGCCTCACCTCACTTTGGATGCCAGAGAGGACTAGCCCTGACCTGGGATCATTTGGCACCATGGTTTGCTGGGATCATGACTTCACCCCTTGGGAGAAGCACTTCCAGGAGGCTGCTGGAAAGAACTGCAATAACCTAGATGGAGAAAGGGGGAGAGGGGTGGAGAAGAAAGAGAAGGGGACAGAGAGGTCACATCCCCTTTCAGCAGAGACTCTCATAAAGAAATGGAAAGGAGAAGAGAGGAGAGAGGAGAGGAGAGAAACCTATTCCTGCAGGGCTTGAGGTGGGAAGGAATGGGAAAACCAGGACAGGTATCTCCCTACTTGCTGCCCCCACCCTCAGGGTGGTCTTTCCCCATTCGCATGGGGCAGGGAAGGGAAGAGAGGGAGCGAATAGAGTGGGATTGGAGAGTAAGCTAGTAATTCAAGTAAAAAACAGAGTTGGAGGCAGAAAGGAAGGAAGCAGGACTGGTTGAGGCCTGGACTTCAAGCCTCCTCCCACTGCCCCCAGGAGCCTCCCATAGCCCCCCCACCCCACCCCCACCTTGCTTCACTTTGTTGCAGCTACACAGAGGTCTCAGACTGCAACCTCATGACAAACTTGTGCGATTTAGGGTCCACAAACTCCTCAGACAGCTTGAAGAATGGGACCTTCTTGGTGCTGACCACCAGGCTGAAGTCCTGGCGTTTGAGGAGGAAGACAATGCCATCTTTGAGCCCATTGGTCACTGGTTCTTCGCTCACCAGTGTCCACTGTTTAGCCAGCCAGCGTTCCTTGTGGTACTGGATGGTGGGGCCAGCTGCCAGGTACCGCTCCAGAAAGGCCTGGGGTAGGGAGAGAGAAGGCTCGTGCCACAACATGGCACTGGTTTGTCCCCACCTCTCTGTACTCACTGCACTCCCTCCTTCACTCCCTGCAGAAAGGGCTCCCCAAAAGGACCTCCAGGCCATATGTTCCTCTCCTCTTTTTCCTCATCCCACCTTCCTTTCTAATTGCAATAGTCAAGATTAGATCCGGGTCTATAGAGAGGCATAGCAGAACAGACAGAAAACTGAACAGAGAATCAAAGGATCTCTATGTGAATCTCGGTCCTGACATATATTAGCAAAATATTCCTGGGCAAGTTATGCTCTCTGAGGCTCAGTTTCTTACAAGGTTGTTGTGAGCAAAGCATTTTATAAACCTTGAGGCATGTCTATATGTGTATCAATATACACACACATATATGTGTGTATATATACACATACATACACATATGTGTATGTGTGTATAGGGGGAGGGGAAAAGTATTTATTAAGCACCTACTATGTGCCAGGCACTCTGGAAAACCCTTCACAAAGATGACCTTGTTGAATCTTCACAGTGACCCTGTGAGTGGGTACTATTATGAGCCCCATTTTAAAATATGTATTTATACATAACATGTATGCTGCTACTCCACATGAGATGCCCTCCTTCCCCAAAAGGAGGGTCCTTGTCTGGACCAGCCATGTCATCAATCACCCTTTCAGGTTGATTACAACTCCACATTTGCTGCCTAGCCCCCTGGGGACAATGATAATCTGCCTGAGCTCTCTCTTCAATGATTAGCCTATACCCACCTGATCATACCTTCCCCATCCCAGTGATTTCTGAACTCACAGTTGTCATTGTATGACCCCCATTCCCTGCTACCCGTTGTCCATTCCCTTGTTCCCATCTCCCTTAACACCTCATCCCAATACCACTCAAGACCTACTTACTCCTTTGACCATGTTCTATGGAATACCTCCTTCATATGTAATAAATTTACTTTCATCTTAAAACATTTCCTCTGTCATTCCTTCCATCTTCTTGTACTCACTGAGCCCTGGCTCTGTCCTGATTCCACAGGTTCCCTGGCCACCCTTTCCAGAAATGGTTGTACTTTCTTTCATAACCTCAGACTCACTGGGTCATTTGTAGTTGTCATCATTCTCTTTGATCCCCACTGCCACTTCTACCACTGCCTCCTGGAAGTGCTTCTCCCAAAGGATGAAGTCATGATCCCAGCAAACCATGGTGCCAAATGATCCCAGGTCAGGGCTAGTCCTCTCTGGCATCCAAAGTGAGGTGAGGCTGTTCTTCCTGCCCATCTCACTAGGCCTATCTCAGGAACTCTGAACAGGACTCCTTTTCAATTCTCGCACAAGCCATGAGGGTCAGGAGGTTCACTCAATCTGTACTTACCACCTAATCAAAATTCTAAAGGTTATTGTTTAACCTCAAGGACACTCTCCTTCCTTCCTAAAAGAGTTTCACAATGCCTAGCTCACAATCTTTCTCTCCTCCTCAACTCCTTCCTTCATACTAGGGGACTTCAATATATATGTTGATATTCCTTCAAACCCAAACTTCCAGTTCCTCAACTTATTCATTTCCCATGACTTACTCCACCACTGTAGCTCAGCTACACACAGAGAGGGTCAAACCTGTAATATCATCACTGATGAGTGTTCTATTTCCATGTTCATAAACTCTGAAACTCCTTGATCTAATCATAATCTTTTGTCATTCCATCTCGACTTCTATTGTACAACCCCTGTTCTTCATCCTTATCACAACCTCAAATCTTTCCACTGCTCAGTTCTTTCCCAGGTCATCACCCTTTCACTGCTTATACTCTCCTCCCTTCCCCATCTTGACCCCTTGGTAAATCAGTTCAACTTATCATCCCCCTTTTATCCTAGAGCTGATCTTGCTTTGCAAAGGCCTAGTCTTCAATTTTCTTCTGCCACCTCCTGCCTTTGACTTTATTCATCTGAAGCTGAACAAAACTGGAAAAAAGGATGTAACTGTGATGACCAGTTCTACTACAAACTTATGTTAAATAATCTCAAGTGGACCTTTACTGTAGCAAGGAATCCTTTTATATTTCCCTAATCTATTTACTATCTTAGTCAAAACAACATCTTTTCCAAACCTTTTCATCCCTTCTCAAACATCTCATGGCTACACCTCACCCCAGGTTGTGAATGTTACTCTTATTTCACTGAAAAAAACTAAAGCCATTCACCATGAACTCCCCTTTTTCCCCTGATCTTCATTGAACATTACTCGGATTCCTTCCCCCATCATCTCTTCCTTCACCCATATCCCGTGAAGAACCTTTCTTCTTGCCAAGACAAACCCCTCTACATGGTATCCTATTCTACCCATCTTCACCAGCAGAGTGCCCTTTCTATTAGCTTTACTCTCTTGCTAATCTTCAATTATTATCTCTATGCAAATAATTCCCAGATTTAGATCACAAAGTCTAGTGTTGCATGTCCAACTGTCCTTTGGATATCTCAAAGTGGATGTCCCATTGATATCTCAAACTCAACATGTTCATGTTGTTGTTTTTTTCAAAAGCCCTCCTCTTCCTAACTTCCCTATCACTGTTGAGGGTACCACCATCCTCCCAGTCATCCAAACTCACAACCAGGGGTCAGTCTTAACTCCTCACTTTCATTCCTCCTCTCCCCCACCATATCCAATCTGTTGCCAAGTCCTGTCGATTCTGTCTTTGTAACGTTTTTCATGTAAGTCCCCTTTCTTTGACACTGCTGTAAGCCCTCGACATCTCAAATTGGGATTAATGCAAAAGCCTGCCAGTTAGTCATCATAGTTCATATCTCTCCTCTCTACTTCATCCTAAAAATCATAGTTATCAAACTGGTCTTCCTAAAGCACAAGTCTGATCATATTACACACATCTTTCTCATTTTCACAAACTCCAATGGTTCCCTATTATCTCCAGGATCAAATATAAAAATTCTCTGGGCGACTTTTAAAGCCCTTTCCAACCTGGAGCCTTCCAGCCTTTCCAGTTTTCTTACACCTTACTCCCTTCCACATGCTCTACAATCCAGTGACACTGGCTTCCTGGCCACTCCTCACCCACGACACTCACCCACTGTGAACTTTCTCTGGCTGTTTCCCACCCCTGGAATTCTAATCTTCCTGGTCTCTGCCTCCTGGATTCTCTGGCTTCCTTCAAGTCTCAGCTAAAATCCCACTTTCTGCAAGAAGCCTTTCTCAATCCCCTCAATGCCAGTTCCTTCTCTCTGAGACCAGCTCCAATTTATCTCACACAGATGTATACAGGATAAACTGGTGCTAATCCCAGAGGCATGTTTGTGCATAGTCGTTTGCATGTTATCTCCTCTGTGAGAATGTGAGTTTCTCGAGGGCAGGACCTATGTATCTGCCTTCCTTTGTATCTTCAGCACAGTACTTGGCACATAGTAGGTACTTAACACATGTTTGTTGACTTGATGTATATGTATAGTCATATACATATATATGCTATTATTAATCAAAGTTTAAATAGACAGTATGATGTGGTATAACCTGTGACTAGACAAGTCACTTCTCTTTGGGCCTCAGTTTCCACATATGTAAAATAAGAGTGTTGGACTAGATGATGTCTAAGGCCCTTTCCAGTTCTAAATCTATGATGTAATAATCTCAGTCACCCAGGGCAGCTCTACTACTCTCCCAAATGTTTGATCACAGAGCTGGAAAGGAGAGTAATTCCAATAACTGACAACCCCAGCAGATCATATATGTGCAGACACTAACAGGTCAACATGAACAACTGCCCTTGGACAGAGGATCATAAGGCTAAAGCTGAAGGGGCTGTAGAAGTCATGTGTCCACCACCACCACTACCCCCATTTAACAGAGGCTGTGGCCCAAGAAGGTTAAGTAACTTTTTCCAGGTCACACAGGTAGTGAACATCAGGGGTGAGGAAGGAAAGGAAGAAAAACAGAGAGAGAGAGAGAGAGAGAGAGAGAGAGAAAAGGAAGAGGAGGAGAAAGAGAAGGGAAGAGAGAGAGGAGGAAGGAGGGAAGAAGAGGGATGGAGGGAAAAAGGGGACAGAGACAGAGAAAGAGAGGGAGGGAAAGAAACAGAGAGAATTAGGTCAGACTTCCTCCCAACCCTGTGCCCAAAGAAGTTCACTCTGCCCCTAGAAACTCTACTTCACTCAGCAGAAAGGTAAGAGAATATGAAGTGGAGGAAGTGACAGAAGAAAGAAGGGAGAAAGATGAGAGATGGGAGGAGGTGAAAAAAAGAAGGTAAAAGAAAAACCAGGAGAAGGAAGGAGTCTAGCTAGGGAGGAGGGGAGAAAGGGAACAGGACCATAGCATCCAAGACCAAGAACTAAAATGAACTTTAGAGGTCATTGAGTACAACCCCCTCATTTTAAATGGGGGCAATGAAACCCAGAGAGGGGTCACTTAAATGGCTTGCCCAGAGTAATACGTCTACTAAGTGCCTAAGGCAGGATTTGAACCCCAATCTTCCTGACTCCAAGGGCAGCACTCTATCCACTAGGATGAGAGCCAAAACAGAGCATACCTTGGGTGTCATGTCATGGGTGATACAGAACTCCAGGTGCTGCAGGATGCTTTCCATGGTGTGGTAGGGCTGCTGCTTGGTAGTACGTAGATACTTCTGCATGGCTCGTGCCATGGAGGCAAAAATTGCTTGGGCTGCCTCTCTCGGATCCATTACCTCCCTTGGGTTCTTCTGCTCCTCCTCCTGTAGCCTTTTGATGTGTGTGAAGGCCTCTTCCACCGCTACCACCAGTCTGGTTGGAGAGGGGAAGGAGAAGACAGTTCAAAGACCATTTGCATCCCAAAGTCTCTTCAACCTCCTATCATTAATGAAGCCTATGCCTTGCCAGAGCTCTGCAAAAAAGGTTCATTTTGTCTCTCCCAATCCTTTCCAGGGAGAACTCTCTAAATAAGGGGATCTCATAACCTCCCTTGGAACTCTGGAAATTTCTTCCTGACATTTCCCCTTAAACCCTATTGCTACTATTAGCAGCTTATAGATGTTCTCCACAGAAAACAAGAATAGTTACCATCAGTAATAATAATACTACATATTTATATGGCTCCTGGTTTACAAAGCATTTTGATCACAATCCCATAAGTGTGGCAGCGCAAGAAGTTTTGTTCCCATTTTACAGTGGAAGAAGTTGAAGTTATGTGATTTACATGCTCATACAACTAAGTGGCAAGCCAGGACTAGGACTCCAGGTCTTCAGGTCTTTCAACTCCACCACCTCGTCTACCCCTAGACTTCTTTTTTTTTCTTTGCTTTTCAGAGGAGGGAGGGCAGGGCAATTGGGGTTAAGTGACTTGCCCAAGGTCACACAGCTAGTAAGTGTTAAGTACCTGAAGCCAGATTTGAACTCAGATCCTTCTGACTCCAGGGTCAATGCTCTATTCACTGTACCAGGTAGCCACTCCTACATCTAGACTTCTTAAAACTCACAATGAGAACCAGCTCTTTAAAAAAGTTCCTACCCCACTTTCTTTAGGAAGCAGTTACTCCTGAGACCGATTTTGCATTATTCTTACCCTCCATCATGCCCCAAATTATTCTCCTAATCATCTTCCTTCCACATCTCCCCTCTCCTAAGTACTGTACAAGCTATATTTTTTTAAACTGAGATGAATTGAAATAATTTTCTTTTGAGACTATGAGACCATGACCATACTCCACTAGTACCAAAAACACCCTGGATGGGTACAAAACAAGGATTTGGTATCAGGTCTATACAGCAAGGGGGTAGTCACTCTTCCATTTACCCAAAGCCTTAAATTGGAGTATGAGATATAGAAGAGTTTGACAATGAAGTCTCTGAGAAAAAGCATGAATGTAGGCAAGTCTATTCAACTCAAGTTCCTCATGTGTAAAATGAAATAATTGAATTCTATGATCTGTAAGGTTCCCATCCAGCTCTGTCATTTTATGACCCTACATGCAGAGGATGGAACACTGCTGAAGACTGTGTTCTCTTTCCTAATGGAGATGCCAGCAAACCTAAGGGAGCGTATGGTGGGGAGGTGTCCAAAACAGGGGCAACTGTGAACAGCTCTAAGTTCTACTATGCAAATTAGTAGACAGAGAGTCAAGTCAAGAAGACCTCAAGTCAAGTCTAGCCTCAGATACTTACTAGCTGTATGATCCTAGGCAAGTCATTTAACCTGTCTATCTATTTCATCAAATAATAACAGGGGATAATAACAGTACTACCTCCCAGGGTTGTTGTGAGGCTCAAATGAGATATCTGTAAATCACTTAGCACAGTGCCTAAGCAAGCAAGCAAGAGCAGCTAAGGCTCGGAGGGCCATGATTAGTGCCAAAGCCAATGGTTCAGGACTCTAGTTCTTGTCCCTCGCTCTAGTCTAGCCTCCACTCCTAAAGCCACAGATTTTTACCTATTTCCTCTTCCTGGGTATCAATTCCATTTTTCTTCCCTGTGAATATGAGCAGCTTCTTCCATTGGCCTACTCTTTTCAGAGACCACGAAGCCTCACTCACAACCTCCCTCCACCAGACAGACAATCTACCTCCCAGTTGTGTTCAAAGGATCATCAAAGCACTTAGAGACAAAATGAGACTTAAAGATCATCTAGTCCAGCGGTTCTCAACCTGTGGGTTATGTTCAATTTGTAACAATGAAAATACATCCTGCATATCATATATTTACATTATGATTCATAACAGTAGCAAAATTACAGTTATGAAGTAGCAACAAAAATAATTTTATGGTTGAGGGTCACCATAACATGAGGAACTGTATTAAAGGGTCACGGCATTAGGAAGGTTGAGAACCACTGATCTAGTCCAACCTATACATTTTACAAAGAAGGAAACTGAGGCCAAAAGAGGACTTCTCCAATCATAAAGGTGGTTTCCAAGCAATCTCAGCCCATCCTATTCCAGCAACCTTTCCCCTCACACATACCCCTCTTCTTTCCCCAAGAACATACCTGGCTCTACGCTTCCGCACCCTCCGCTCATGCTCTGCCTCCTCATAATAATACTCATTGTGGCTATTGTCCCGCCGCCGAGCTGCTGCTGCAATCACTGCCCGAGACTGCCCAGTAGAGTTGTTGGTGCTGTTCTCTGAGAGAGGGCAGGGAGGCAGAGGTTGGGATCAGAATGGGAAGAAGGTGGCTGGAGAGACCTGGGGCTGAGGGCAGCAGCCTGATTATCCACAGTCTTCAGGAAACACTGTCCCCAGCCACCTTTAGAGAGGGCACCCAGGGAACAGCAATGAAGAAGGGCAAGGCCTCCCAAGGAGGTCCATGAGATTTGGAACTGAGATGACTGAAGGGCTCAGAGGGCCAGGGCTGATGAGGAGACACAGAGCAGCCAAAGAGAGGAAACCTGAGAGGGCAGGGGTGAGGGAGTTAGAGGGAAAGAGAGGGAAGTTGAGGAAGGGATCCAAAGGCTGAGACCCTCCATCTGGAGCCAAGGGGAAGGACAGTACAAAAGGGAATGAAGAAAGGGAGTGAGAAATGAAGGGAGTGAAAGTGGAGGGAGAGGGTAAAGGAGGAAGAGAGAGAAAGAAAAAAGAGAGGAGGAGCAAAGGGAGCACTGATAGGGAAGAACAGAAAAGTGAAAGATCCTGGCAGCTCACCCTCTCCGAGGGAGTACACCTTGAAGCCGGACACTTTCTTGGCCAGGACGGACTTGGGCAGGTTGAGGAGGGCAGGGTTGTAGACGGGGAAATCATGGTAATACTTCTCCAGGATCCATACTGCCACACGCTGGATGCTGTGGGGGAAACGGTAGGAGCAGGTAGGGAAAGGGAGAGGGAGGGGGAAGGAAGGGGAAGGAGGTAAGGGGAACATTCATGGTCACCTCCACTCTGACATAGACAAAGGTGTCCAGAGGGAGGGGCACATCAGGGCAGGACGGCAAGACAAGAAAGAACAAAGGATGGGGAGAAGCTGCTTCTGATAAGCCCAGCTTAAGGAAGCCACCCTGAGGTCTCTCCCCCTTGGTCTCCTTCCAGCCTCCAGATCAGAGCCCTTCTCATGGCCAGGCTGTGACAGTCATCTAATCCCACATTTAGAGTCTATACAAGTAGGACCTTCTAGGAGATCCTTCCATGCCATCAATAGCCTCTACTCATAGATGCCTTCAGAATCACAGCTGAGAAAATTTCCCAGATGAGCACTGGAAACCAAGCACCCTCTCATATTAGATCCTAAGGGGCAATGAAATGGGAATCCCCAAGAGCATTAGGGTCCAGGGCCAGGTTCAAGATTCAAGTTGTCAAGTTGACAGATCTTGAGCCAATGAAGTATCTTTCCCACATATCCTATTAAAAATACACACATACATATACATACAGACATGGACACACACACACACACACACACACACACACACACACACACACACACACACACAGACCCACACAAATATACACACCCTTTCCCAAGTTAACTCTTAAGTACTACAGGAACAATGAACCACAGCCTTCTATTTTGGCCTCTACTCTTCTTTTCAAAGTAATCTCCCTCTGCCCTGCCCAGCTCCATTCATTCCACACTCACTGAATAACCAGAGAGGGTATGTTCTTGTGATAGTCCCAACTCAAGGAAACGTAAAAGGGATCCCGAAAAGCCACTGGTGCTAGCCCTTCTCCTACAGAGAACTCCTTCCAACCCTTCAATTTTATCTTCATCTCCAGTATTCCATCTCCCCTACAAACTCTGCACCAGTTCTCTCACCAAAGCTCCTCAGCCCCACCACACTGGCCTTGATCACCCCCTCAGCCCTACCAGAGCCCCCATCCCCAATACATTTGTCCCTCAGCACTTCCAAATATCCCCTGTGTCCTATCAACTGCTATCTACTGAGTACAGCACTATAACCCAGTTCCCCAAGGTGACTCTCAAGGCCCCAGCCCCCTAACATTCTTCCTACCCCTTTACCTACCACTCACCCCAAACTCTCACCCATTTATCTCCCATATGCTCCAAAATCCATTTCTATGCTAATATTCTCTCCCTGTCCTTCTAACCAAGTTCTAACCATAACATAGTTCTAACCAAGTCAATCTCCCATTCCCTCTCCTACCCCATCTCGATGCCCTTAGTCACCTTCATGCTCTCACCTACACACATCTAAGATGCGCACGCACACACACACACACACACACACACACACACACACTCACTCACTCTGTACCTGAGGTGGCCAACATTGTAGAAGCGACTGGCCCCGTCGGTGGAGCGAACAACTTTGAGGGTGAACTGGGGCTGCAGCTGGCGCAACTCCAGCAGGACCACAGCAAGGTAGTGCACAAAAAGCAGGGCATCTACCAGGGAGACGGCAAACTGCACCACACCCTGGTAGCTGCGCTCCCTTGCCTCCAAAATCCTAACTCCATAGAAGAGCCAGTAGGAGACCACGAGCAGAAAGACGAGCACCATGAGCAAGGCGCGCAGCACGAAGACACGGGGCAGCGAGGCCTTGGGCCGACGGAAAAACAGAGCCCAGCTGCCCAGCAGCAGAATGAGCAGCTTGAAGGCCACTGAGATGAAGAGTCCCTCGCAGGCCGCCCCACAAGGCTCTAGCTCTTCTCGCCACAGCAGTGGGGGCAGCAGAAGAAAGGCCAGCGGCGTGAGGAAGGAAAGCAGCGCCAGGGTAGCCCCAGCCACAACACCCAGGTGACGGGAGCAGTCCAGAGGGACGCTGTCCTCCATGTCCTTGGCAATGCGCGTGAGGTCATCGTGGGAGATGCTGTGTTCTGATGTGCCCGTCACCACCGTCGTTGTCTCACCCCAGTTATCATCCTTTGAGGGAATGTGGAAAGGAACAAAAGATAGAATGTTGGGGAAGGTGAGGGAGACAGCAAAGGACAAAGAAGAAGGGAGGGGAAGGGAAGGGAAAGGGGAAGAAAAGGTGATGGAAAAGATGAAGGCAGAAAGGGGAGAGGATGGTAATCAACAAATGTTCTGTTAGTAAGTATTTATCAAGCACCTACTGGTACCCAACACTATGTTCAAAGAAATACAGAACAGCTTCTGTCCTCAAAGAACTTCTGATCAAGAGAAGACAAAAATTGTAAGCCCATTAACTGGGGAAATGGCTAAAAACTTGCGGTATATGAACGTAATGAAATATAATTGAGCCAGACAAAATCATAAATAGGATGCACTTAGCACTGACACACAGAAGATATTTAATAAATGTCGACTAACTGACTGATTGACTGACTGGATCCAGAGAATTTGGATAGTTGTATATGAACTCATTAGAGAGGAAAAGCATAACCAGAACAATCTACATAATGGCCATGATAACATAAAGAAAAATAGCTCCAAAAGGCTACAGAAGACAGATGATGAAACATGCTTCTTGTTCTTTGGTAAAGAGAGGTACAGAATGAAACACACATTTTTCAGACATGACCAAGGTACTGAATTATTTTGCATGATTATACTTATTTGTTATAAGTGAGAGATTCTATTGGGGGTCAACGGGTTATTTAAAAAGAGCATCAATGAAACATTTTACAAGTACACAGAGGAAGGAATTTTTAAAAATATAAAAGGGAACAAACAAATGGGACAAATTGTTATTATTACTGTGTTAAATTTAATATATATTGTATAAAAAAAAACCTTATGCATTATAGAAGTTCATGGTTTCAATTCCACCCTCCTTTTTTGTTTCTTTTTCCCTTGAATATTTGATTTGTTCATTAAATTAATAATAATCAATATTTTGAAAAGATAGTGACATATTTCAATAGGTCTATTGAGCACTTTCCCTGCCACAGTCCTGTGAGGTCAGCAATGCAAGTATCATTATCCCCACTTTGCAGATGAGGAAACTGAACCTCAGGAAGCAAAGTTACTTTCTCATGGTCACAGAGCTAGTTGGTGGCAGTAGATGGCAAATCCGGGACTCTTTACCACACTGCTGACCTGAAAAAAATACAGCCGTATATGAAAATAAATGACATTCACAGCGGTCAATGCCAAGCACCAAGGGAAGAGTAGAAACCACAAGTACTACAGAGCTTGGAAAAGGGAGCGATCACTATGGGCTTCCTAGGTGAAATGGCAGCTGAACTGGGCTTTAAAGGATTGATGATGTCAGAAGGAAGCCATTTCAGGTGGATGAAACTTTGAAAGGAACAGCAAAGAGATGCAAAAGAACATGGCACGATGGTAGAGGGTGTAGATCAATCTGGATGTAGCAATGTTTAAGAAAGGGAGCAGTAACCAAGCTTTGGAACAGAATGTAAAGTTCCCTGAATGCCAGGCTAAAGAATCTAAATGCAAAACCAGGGCTCTTCCCCCTGCACTGAACTCCTAATCTGACAAAACACAAATATACATTAAAAAAAAAAACCTACAGGAAGGGGGAGTCATTGCAGGTTTAGGGGCAGGGGAATGACAAAATAAAAGCAATATTTTTGAAAGATTAATCTTATTGGAGGGGAGGAGGGGGAAAAGGAGACACAAGAAGGATTGAAAAGATAGGAATTGTCCAGTGTTAAGTCAAAGAGACCAGTTGGGAGGCTGACATTAGTCCCAGAATAAGGTGATAACAAAGAATTAGTAACAAACTGAATGGAAAGGAAGGGACAGAGGGATATGAAGAAGGAAAGGGCTATGGTACTTGGTGACTAATTAGATGTTAATGTCTAATGAATCCTGTTTAGGTAAAGGTTGCTTTATGATCCTTCCAACTCTGAAATCTTATGATTCTATTGGAAAGTAAAAAGATAATTCCCTTCCTGCAAGGCAACAGGATGTTGATATGGGGTAGGACAGCAAGGGGTGGGGTATGGAGTGGTAGGGTGGAAAGACCATTGCTATGGAGCTTGAAGACCTGGGTTTAAATTTCCTTTTTGACATTTACTATCTCTGTGAGCCTAGGGAAAATCCCTTAGCCTCCCTGAACTTCAGTCTCAAAGCTCCTTTGGAAGAGGAGTTGGAAGCATAAGATCCCCTGTAGGAACAGAAGAGACAAAATGTATCACTTTCATAGCTACCTTCTCCATTCTCAGGACACAGAAACCCTAGGTATTTGCATGTTCTCACAGACGCACCTCTACTCCATGAGGCCAGTCATCATTACACAGCCTCCCCAAGAACTTTAGTCTTAATCTTCTAGCTTCATCCACTGAGTTTCTGCCTCTCTCCTTCCTACTTCCTTCATCTGCTACCAGCACCACAGAACTCAAGAACCAGATCAATGTGTCATTCTAGAAAGTGCCACCAGAGGGCATCAGATTCTCCCCCATTCTCCTGTCCAAGGGAGTTTCTTAGCCTCAGGATTTCAGCCTTCCCACTAACCTGACTGGTTAGTAGTGCAGGAAAGAGGGGCAGGTCCCCACTGCAATTCTCAGCCAGGACCCACTCTTTTGAGTTCCCCAACGAAAAAGGGAAGTTGTATGAGGCAGGAAAAAAAACCCAAAAGCATTGGATTGGAAGTCAAAATACCTGGGTTTGAATCCTTGCTCTCTTACATATTACCTGTATAACCTTGAGCTAGACCTAAGCTTTCTGAGTCTCAGTTTCCTCATCTATAAAATGAATGGGCTGGACTAGATTACTCCTAATGACCCTTATAGTTCTAAATTCTAAATTGGTGACTTTTATTGCTACAGAACTTTCTTCCACCTACCCTAGCCTGAGACTCTGATAGGGAACATTGATGTCACCACCTTAAAGTTTGCAGAGCATTTTCTTTACAACATTTTCATGAAGTGGAGGTTAATCCTAAATGCAAGCATCACCATTTTACAAATAAGGATCAGAGACAAAGAGATTATGACTTATCCAAGGTCACCCATAAACAAACAGTAGATCCCTGTAGGACCTCCCTCCTTATCCTGCTTACTTACTAATTCCAAACTACCTGGAGACTTAGGTCCTAGTTCTTACCCTACCACCAAGTATGACCTTGGGACAAATCTAGAGAGACATAAGGAGTAAAAAATATCAGAGGCAGAGTCTTAGGGACAGAAACCCAGATGAAATATAGAAATGATGGGGAAACACTAGGAGGCAGAGAACTGGGGAGAGTCATGAGTAGAAAGAGCTGGAGAGGAGGGCAGGAGATGTAAGGAAGACACAGAGAGATAGGGAGACAGACACAGACAGTGAGAGAGTGATGGCTAGCCCACAGTACTTATGGAGTATGTGTATATCTGAGTTTATCTAAGTGTGTCTGAGTTTCTATGTATGTGAATTTGGAAATGTATGCCTGAAAGTTTACATATGTATATACAGGCATCTGTGTGAGGTCACTGACAAACTGGAGTATCCAGAAAGTTATGAGTGATGTTTGTGCCCGAGTAGATTATGTCACTGTGTCTCTGAGTAGATACCAAAGTGCCTCCTCCTACACAAGGCCTATCACAATCCCCCCAATGACTAGTGCCCCAGCCACCAAAATTACTTAATTATGTATGACTTTGCAGGATCATGGATTTATAGCTAGAAGGAACCTTAGAGGCCATCCTCCCCCTCATTTTATAATGTGGAAACTGAGGCTCAGAAAGTGCCCAGGATCACATAGCTGGTGGCACCTGAGGCAAGATTTCAAAGCAATTTTGTTCTGATTTTGAGGCCAAGACTCCATCCACTATGCCAGAGGCATCAACTCCCAAGTGTGGGCTAGAACCAGATGAAAATATAACTGGAAAATATATTTAAAAAACAAGTAAGTAAATCAGAACAAGACAAAACATAGATAATGTTAATATATGGTTTTCTAAGTCAAGATACAGATGGCAGGGAATCTTCACATGCATATTCGTGGCCTCCAGCTTGACACCATTGCTCTACGCCATTTTGTGGCCGTGGTTCAGTTCATGTCCAACTCTTTGTGACCTTATTTGGAGTTTTCTGGGCAAAGATACTGGAGTGGTTTGCCATTTCTTTCTCCAGCTCATTTCACAGATGAGGAAACTGAAGCAAACAGGGCTAAGTGGCTCGCCCAGGGCTGCACAGCTAATAAGTGTCTGAGGCCTTCCTGATTCTAGGCCTGGTGCACTATCCCGTGCACTACCTAGCTAACCTCCTTCTTGTGGTTAATGACTGTTTGGCTTTTTTCTCTGTAATCCCAGCCTCTAGTACGGTATATCTGACATAGTTAGCATTTATACAGCACTTTACAAAAACTATCTCATATCCTCACAAAAATCTTGTAAGGTTTCTGTTATTATTACACCTCATTTTACAGAAGAGTAGACTGAGGTAAATGGTGGCTAAGTGACTCACCCAGGGTCACATAGTAAGTGTCTGAGGCTACATTTGAACTCAGGTCTTTCTGACTCCAAGTACAACACTTTACTGCTTACTGAATGAACTAAGCCCCTTGAAGGCAGGGACTATGTCATTTTCATCCCCATACGCCAACACAGAGAATAGTGACTGGAATGTAGTACTCACTTAACAAATGTTTGTTCTTTGTTGATCCAAGAAAGAGAAAGGGGGAGACAGAGAAACAAGGAAGAAATGGGAGGAGGTAGCTGGGTGAGAGGGGACTGTCACCGGCCTGGCAGTCAGGAGACCTGGCTTTAGTCCTGCCTTTGGCACTTACAAAGCAATCACAGGCTAGCCATTTAAAATTATATAGGATCACAGATTTAGAGAAAGATGGGGCCTTAGAGATCAGGTCATGCAAACCCCTCATTTTTACAGACGAGATATCCAAGGTTCATTTCAGAGACAACCAAACAACTCTCCTGAGAGAGTGGGTTTAGCCTCAGAAAAGTTAAATGATTTTCCCAAGTTTGCCTGGGTGACAAAGTTGGGATCCTAATCTAGTTGCACTGACTCCAAATTAACTGTACTTTCCTCACCTTTACCTGAGGGGGCTGAATCAGATGACCTCTAAGGATAATTCTAGCTACAAAATTCTGTGATTATAGAATCTCTTTCTCACAGCTCCTCACCCGTTCATCCCCTCTGGTTGACTCATTGTCCAGCAGGGGCTCCCCTGGGGCCTGTATCGTCACCGATTTGTCTCCTCGGCTTCCATCCCTGCTCTTGGAGCGGTGTCTGTCCCGCCGGTCCCTGTAGTGAGGGAAGGGAACAGACATGAAAAGTCAGAGAGGAGAAAAAAAATGTCCCATTCAGGCCCACCCTCACCTCATCTGCCCTTTCATTCTGACCGACTGTCTTATCTGACTCCTCCCCCTTTCCCAACTTCAGAGGCCTCTTTTTCTTCAGGTCCCCTGCTCTCCCCTTGGTATCCATCATACTCACCTATGCTTCCGGGAGCTTCGGGAATGGCCAGACTTGTAGGAGTAACCGGAGTACTGGGACTCGGTGTCCATGGCCTCAGAGCGCCTTGCCTTGTAGCGCTCCAGGACCGTGGGCTGGGGCCTCCTTGGGGGCCCCAAGGCCACTTCCTTCAGCTCCGGCTTCTTCAGGCCAAGAGGCACCTTCAGGAAGTCAACTGTCACCCTGAGGGACTCTATTTTGCTGGGCGGGTGGGCTCGTCTCAGAGAAAACCAAGCGGCACTCCTGATGGAAAGAGAGTGGGGTTAAGCATGGTGAGCAGACACCATCTAGGAGCTCAGGATAAACAGATGGAGAAAGGGAGATAGGCAATCAGGTTCTATCCTAACCCCTTCCCCAGTTTCTGTTCCTCCCCTCAGAGAGCTCAGAGAAGTCAGATTATCCAGACCTCAGTTTCACCACCACCCTAATCTGTATAATGGGTATAAGGATACCTATAAAGGCTGGTCCTTCCCTCCTAGAAAGATATAAGGAAAAAAGAATGGCCCTAGATAGGACAGAACTGGTATTCAAAGCCGAACCCTTCAAACCTTCAAGAAGGCTTTCCAAGTCTTTCCCACTGTTAGCATCTTTTTTCTGAGATTACCTCCCATTTACTCTGTCTATACCTTGTATGTACATATGTTGTTTACAAGTTGTTTGCCCCATTAGAACATGAGCTCCTTGAGGATAAGGACGATATTGTTGCCTTTCTTTGTTTCCTCAGAGCTTAGCACAATGCTCAGAACATAGGAAACCCTTAAAACAATGCTTGTTGACTAATTCATTGATTCTCCCACTGAAAGAGAACAGCACAACAGATTATGTGGAGAAAGGAGCCCCTCTGCCTTCAATGTCACATCTAGCCTGTGAAGGATTAAGATTCATGGAGAACCTCCCAACCTAGGTGTGCACAAAACCCAGTTCCAAAATCACATCCTTAAATGCCTGCTGGTCATTTCCAACTACACATCCCATAAGCATCACAAACTCAACAAGTCCAAAACAAATCTTGTACTCTTTCCAACTAAGCCCATCCTCCTAACTTCCCTCCCCATTCCTGTTAAGCCACCACCGTGCCTTCAGTCTCAGTGTCCTCCCCTACTCTTCACTCTGCTTCACCCTATGCGCACACACACACACACACACACACACACACACACACACACACACTCCAGTCGTCTTGTCAATTCTACCTCACATCTCTATCAGGGAGCTCTGGAGGACCACTTACAGTGTGATATTGAAAAAGTCACAACTCTCAACCTCCAGAGTTTTCTTCCCTGATGTAAAATGAAAGGGTTAGACTTTGACTGTCAAGGTCCCTTCCAGTTCGAAATCTATGATCCTATGATTTCTTTTGCATCCTCTTCTCCTCACTCACTCCTTCCTATCTCTCAAGCAAAAAAGCCAGAACAACTTTTTGACAAGGCTATTAACCTTGAGGTATGCTAGATGGGAAAAGTTGTCAAGGCACCAAGGGTTGGATAGAACACAGAGATCAGAAGAGTCTTCCCAAGAGGATCAAGCCCTATCTGGAGGATGCCAGTATTGGGTGTCAGGGCAGTGTTATCCATTCAAAAATAACCCAGAAAGAGATGAGTTCTAAGGCTATAATGACCCACGCTACTGACCCCACCACTCTTGTGAAGATCTGGGAGGATTATAGAATGAAAAGTAAGCCAGAAACCATCTAGTTCAATCCATACATGAAAACAGGGATGCCTTCAGTAACATCTCCACCAAGCATTCAGCCAGCCTCCTTTGAAAAACTGGTGAAACCACCAGCTCCCCATTTCACTCTCCAACCACCTAATTGTTAGAAAGCTTTTCCTTATATCCAGCCAAAATCTGCCTCAGCAGCTTCTACCTTTGTTCTTAATTCTACCTCTGGAGCAAAAAAAAAAAAAAAAAAAGAAGAAGAATAAATCTAATCCTTCTTCCACATGGCAATTTTTCAAAAAAATGAAAACACCCATTGTAACCCACCTGAACCTTTCCCAAGTCTTCTCACCAGGCCAAACAGCTTAATTCCTTCCACCACAGATTCTCATGCTGCATGAACTCAAGGGCCATTCCAATCCTCCAAATACACCTCTGGACATACTCTCCTTTGTCAAATGTGTTGACTAAAATGCTATATAAATACAGAATTACAGAAATCATCTGAGCAGTGCAGAGTATAGTGAGATGATCATTCATTTAATTTGCTTTTAACGAAAATGAACTAAGATGTTATGCTACATACTGGTGATAGAAAAGTAAAAATTACCCAAAGAGATATAAAACTGTGCATACCCTTTGATCCAGAAATATCACTACTAGGTCTGTATCCTAAAGAGAACATAAAAAGGGAAAATGACCCACATGTACAAAATTATTTATAGCAGCTCTTTTAGTGGTAGCAAAGACTTAGAAATTGAGGGGATGCCCATCAATTGGGGAATGGCTGAACAAGTTGTGGTATATGAATGTAATGAAATAATATTGTTCCATAAGAAATAGTGAGCAGGCAGATTTCAGAAAAACCTGGAAATACTTGCACAAATTGATGGTGAGCAAAGTGAGGAGAACCAGGAGAACACTGTAAGCAACAACAACAACATTGTGCAATAACTGACTTTGTTAGACTTAACTCTTCTTAGCAATGCAATGATCCAAGACAATTCCAAAAGACTCATGATGCAAAATGCTATCCACATTCAGAGAAAGAACTATGGAGTCTGAATGCAGCTCAATGCATACTATTTTCTGATTCCTCTTACAGCATGACTAATGTGGAAATATGTTTAATATGATTATGCATGTATCATCGATATCAGATTGCATGCTGTTTGGGGGACAGGGGAGTGAAGGGAGGGGGGAAAATTGAGAACTCAAAAATCTTATAAAAGCAAATGATGAAAACTAAAAATCAATAATTTTATTTTTAAAAAAGAAAAAAGTAAAAAGTAAATTGTACTTGCCTCCAGAAGCTTACATTCTACATGGACATAGAAAAGTAAATATAAGTAATTTCAAGATGGATAGAGAGCAGGAGTGTGCTGGTAAATGTTTATCAACCAACTCTCCACAAAAAAAATGCACGTTAGATACCTTTTGAAGTTTAATTTGCATTATTAAGACTTTTTCCATCACTTTCTTAAGTCCAGACAATCCACAAAAGAATTAATGAAGCCTTGATTTGTAATTTTTCCAAGGTGTAAATGCTCACGGTGAAAATTTAATAATCTGTTTCTCAGGTAGGAGCTGGCTCCAGCACACGCCTGGTCGAGTACTCTTAGTCACCAAAGTGCATCTATTCTCTAGCTGCCTTCAGACTCTTCCTTCATCCCATATACTTGCTTATGTATCTCATCCACAAAGGGTTATCCAAAATCATTTCTCTGGGTTCTCATTTCCTCAGTGTCTCTATCTAGTATACCTACAAATCAATGACCTGAGTATGGGGTTTTTTTTTTGGTTGTTTGTTTGGAGGTGGAGGGAGAGAATAGAAGAGGAATAGAGTCACTGATAAATGAAATTGTAGGTGCAAAGATTAAGAGATGTCAGGGACCTTTAGAGACTGAATTGTGATCCAACTTCTTCACTTTAAAGCAAGAAGGAAAATGGAGGAGGTTCACAGAGGTTAAGTGATTTATCCAAGGTCACCTTGACATAAAGTGGTAGAGGCCAGATTTGGATCTACATTCTGATTTCAAATTCATCACTCCTACCACTATAGAACACTGCCTCCTGTGGGGGAGAGGGGAGGGGAGTCAGGAAGAGGCTGACGGATTTGAAGCCCTGAAATGGACAAGACCAAACTTTTCCCACTGTGAGATAAGGAGGTAATGTAGTAGATAGATAGTTGGTCTTGGAGTCAAGTTCAAGCCCTGCCTCTGATAAATGTCACTTAATTCCTTTGTGCCTCCAGGCAACTCTCTAAAACATTAAATGAAAGAGAAGCATTGGATGGAGAAGTGATTTCATCACTGAAAATTTCCTACACCCATGAAATTATAGGTCTGGTCCCAAAAAAAATGACCCAGTGAAGGAACAATGTTACAGTAGGCCAGAAAATATCTGGATTTTTTGGTTGTTATTTTGCTGTGGGTTTTGTTGTTGTTGGCTGGGTTTTTTTTTTTAATGATGGTTCTTTGGAAGATCCTTAAAGTTCATATTCACAGTCCACTCCTACTTTAGACAAAGCCCCTCCCCTTGCTGGGGCACCCACCAAATTCTAACCTAGTCCTTTTTCTGGATCCCTACCTTCCCCCACATCTCCAATCCTTTCTTTCCTGCTCACTCTTCCACTCCTAAAATCACAAATCCTCTACTGAAAACTTCCTGTTACTTAGCCAATCTCTTGTGGCCCCCCTCCACCAGTGACATCAGAGGCTGGGGAGTCAGATCCCATTCCTCCCTATTAAAAACAAAATCCTTTGGGTTTGCCTGTACTACTTTGTTGTGTAAGGGATTTAAGAGGGATATATTCCCATATGGAATAAAAAGTGAATAAAGCTGGTCATGAAACTGTATGTGCCAAGTCCAGAGAGTGACCTCTTACAGAACCACAATCTCCCTCCTCTTGCCCTAGCTTGAGATTCATTGCTCGCCAAGAATACAGACACTTCCCTGCTTGTATCTTTCATCACCCCCATCCATCTAGGTACATCCTTAAATGAACCTGCCCAAACACAGATATCTCATTTTGGACCTACTGACCTCCCTTACATCTCACAATCTCTAGAATCAGAGCAAGTGGATTAGAATCATCTAAGAAATAAGAACCTACTGATCTAGCATCACTGACCATCTACCTCTTCTGGGAAAGTCCGAGCAGCTGCCACAGATTGGGACTGTGGCCAGCCCCACATCCTTAATCTGGTCTGTTTCTCTTGTAATTGGCATATTTCTTATAATACCTTTGTTCCCTCCTCTCAACTGATCCCTATCATATCCATTTGTTAAGACTGTGCTCAATTTAAGACTGTGCCTATTCTAGAAAGCCTTTTCTTACCACCCCAGCCTCCACTGATGTCTCTATTTGTTGAATCCCTCTATCTAGTCCTAATTTCTCTCCTGACCTACAGATTTACATCTCCAACTTCCTCCAAATGACATCTCAAACTGAATATCCCACAGACATCTTAAACTCAACATGTCTAAAACTGGAAATAACTGACAGAGGGAAGGCACTAGAATTAAGAAGGATAGAGAAAGGCTTCCTGTGGCAGGCAGGATTTTAGCTGGGACTTGAAGTAAGCCAGGGAGTAATATGTAGAAAGACTGGAAAGGGAATAAGGGAGCAGGCTGTGAAGAGATTTAAATGCCAAACAAAGGAGTCTAAATTTGATCCTAAAGGTAATAAGGAGCCACTGGAATTTATTCAGTAGGGAGATGACATGATCATACCTGCACTTTGGCAAAATCACTTTGGTAGCTATGCAGAAGATGAATTCGAGGAGTGACTGACTTGAATCAAATAGGAAGACCAAATAGGCTTTTGCAATTAAAAGGTGATAAGAGCCAGATTAGGATGGTTCATGTGTGAGTGAAGAGGAGGAGATGGATGTATGCAAGACATGCTACGGAGACAGAAGTGTAAGACTTGGCAACTCTGTCGGGTTGAAAATAGAACAATACTGAGAATTTTGTTTGATGACCTGATTTCTGTTATCAGGTGAAACATAAAAGTGTTTGCAATTGTCATGGAGAATGTCCAACATAGAGACCAAATAGGAGATAGATTCCCTATAGAGGAGATCTTCCAGTTTCTCCTGTTTTGGGATGAGACATCATACAGAGCATTGATTGTGTCCCTACTAAGCCTCTAGGTCAGTGGTTCTCAACCTTCCTGTGACCTTTTAATACTCGTATGAGGGCGTATCTGCATGTGGGTGGACCTGCTTGGAGACAGAGGAGTGGTGTCTTGATTCCTAAGACCATTGGAAATATGTGTTTTCTGATGGTCTTACGCGACCCCTGTGAAAGGATTGTTTGACCTCCAAAAAGGTCACAACCCACAGGTTGAGAACCACTGCTCTAGGTCATCTTGTCCATCCTCCTGTTACCAAATCAGAGACAAAGTGAAAGAGAACTGTCTGTTTTCAAGAATCACCAAAGGAAAAAGGCAGTGTGGTGTAGTGGAATGAATATTATCTCTGGATTCAGAGGAAGTGGATTGGAATCATATAAACAAGTTATGACCTGTGTAGCCTTAGGAAAATCATTTAACCTTCCTGGGACTCAGTTTCCTCATTTTTTAAATGAGGGAGTTAGACCAGAATGTGGTTCCTTCCAGCTTTTAACCCTGTGGTCCTCCTCTCCGAAACCCATTCTAGTGTTTTACACGCTTGCCCAGCCCCCAAGTCAGGAAATTTGTCTGCTCAGGTAAGTAAGGATAATCTTTTCTTTTGATCTTACTTCCTACTCTTAAAAGCTAAAATTTACCCCATTTCACAGAAACAAACTGCAATCCACTGAGGGTGAGAAACTCACAGGGGACAGTGGCATATATTGAAGGAAAAAAGGTTCAAAAAATTATGGATGGATTAAACCTGAGAAAGCCCCCTATCTCTTACTTTAGGTCAGGTAATCAGTCTGCCATGGCCCATTCACCAAAAACGTGATGCGTTTTCATAGGAGTTCAAAGTAACTTCCTAAATAGAACCTGAGATTTCTGGATTCTTTAAAATTAATCTTCAGAATTGTGATACAGTGCTTTCTCCTCCAGGCCTTACAGACACTGGTTTCTAGGGACAATTCATTATCTCCCAGTCAATAATTTTGCCCTAAGTTCCTTGAAGATGAGGACCTTTATTCATTTACTCAGTCATTCATCAAATATATATTAATTACCAACTGTTTTCAGAACATCCATTCCTCCAGTCCTCAAAACTTCTCAGTATCAGCACCTACCCTCTGTTTGGGTCACAGAACCAGCAATATTTCTAAGTCTCACTCATTCTTACCCCTTACCTGTGCCTTTGATGCTTATCTCTCCCAACTACTCTAGTACCTAGCTCCAGAAGCTATCCATTCTCTCCTGAACCTTCAATCTTTCCCTCTCCATTATCTCTTTCTCATTTGCTTACAAATATGCTCAGGTCCCACCCAATCAGGAAAAAAAAAAATCCCTCACTTGATACTATACCATGTCTCTTCTCTCTTTTCAGACTAAACTCTTGGGAAAACTTGTATACACCTGAAGCCTCTGTTTCCTCACTCCACACTTTCTCCTAACCCAGTGGTTCTCAACCTGTGGGTTATGTTCAATTTGTAACAATGAAAATACATGCTGCATATCAGATTTTTACATTACGATTCATAACAGTAGCAAAATTACAGTTATGAAGTAGCAATGAAAATAATTTTATGGTTGGAGATCACCACAACATGAGGAACTGTATTAAAGGGTCACGGTATTCGGAAGGTTGAGAACCACTGTCCTAACCCCTTGTTACCTAGCTTACATCTCTACATACTAAAACTGCTCTTGCAAAGGTTACCATAGAATAGAACTCTCTAGAAACAATGGTATTTTTTTTCAGTCCTGATTCTCTTGGCTGTTATCTAGCTTTGGACAGTTTTATAACTTTCTCCTACTGGATACTCTCTCCTCTTTTGGCCTGAAAGATATAGCACATTCTAGAGTCCTCCTAAACCTAACCACTCCTTTTCTGTGCTCTTTACTCATCCTCTTCCTTATCTCCTTAATGTGAGTGTTCCCAAGGGTCTGTCCTTTTCCTTCTTCTCTCCCATGACAATCTTACTCACTCCCAGGATCTTACCTCCCACCTCTACACGGATCACTCTCAATTCCATTATGCCCTGTCTTGACTTTGTTCCTGAATTAGAGAATTCAAGGAGCTGTGAGCAAAAGTTTCATAGAAAGTCAGAATCTAAACTTATGAGCATATCATTATGTTCCACAGAAGAAATCCCATAGAAGACAAGAAGATGCCTGTATCTCCTGCCCTAGGTGCCAACAAGTAGCCTCCAAGGAAGCCTGCTAATTCAGATGTTATGGTTAAGGATGCGGAACTTTATCAGAATGACCTCTGGTTGGTTTCAGGGAGAGGGGAGGGAAGGGAAGAAGGAAGAGACAGAATTTGGAACTCAAAAAAATTTTTTAAAGTTTAAAAAACTGTTTTAGAATATAACTGGGAAAAACAAAATATTACTGGAAGGAAGGAAGGAAGGAAGGAAGGAAGGAAGGAAGGAAGGAAAAAAGGAAGGAAGGAAGGAAGGAAGGAAGGAAGGAAGGAAGGAAGGAAGGAAAAAAGGAAGGAAGGAAGGGAGAAAGAAAGACCTCTGACTGAACATTTTCAGGGCACATTTCTCCTTCCAGAGTCCCCTAGATGGATTCAGCCCATATGAGCATCTCACAGCTGGGCCCACAACTTGAGCCATCCCTGGTATCTAAACAAACTTTGAACATACCCCTATATTAGAACTTATTCTCAGAACTTATTCACAGCCCCCATAAGACATGAAGGAAAAACATAACATTGGATGATTTTATGAAGAGAATCTCTTCATGTTACTCCCCTAATAAAAAAAAAATCTTCAGTGGCTCCTTATCATCACCAAGTAAAGTTCAATCCCTTTGACTAGTACTCAAGGACTCTAATATCTGCAACTTCTTACATCTGAAGCATTATCTCATCTTATTCCCTAAATTTTATGTTAGCTACAGCCACACAATACCATAATTCCTGAAACACCACCTACCTGCATTCTCCCACCTACCTCTCTGCCTTTGCTCACATGGTTCTCAGTACCTGGAAAATCCACACTCCTACCCCCTCTCGGCTTTACCCATCCTTTAAAGCTCAAATCAAAGTTCCTCATCATTGGAACTCTCTAATATGAAAGAGAGCCTATATTAGGGTGGGAACCTGAGATAAGGAGAAATATGAGGAATCGGAGATCTACAGGACTTGGTAACTGACAAGATGTGAAAATTTAGAGGAGTCACCGAATATTTTCCAATAGACAATATTGTATACAAAGCTCTACTCTATACATTAAAAAAAAGTCTGATTCAATTCATTTCAACAAGTATTTATTACTCCTCTCCTGAACAAGGAAAGATACAAAGCTTTAAGCAAAACCGTGTCCTCTCCCTCACAGAATGTGGTATAAACACAGATAAACTAACACAAAATATTACATGGTAAGTACCACATTGTCAGGAGGAAGAGACAAAGCACTGACAAGGGGATGTTACTTATAGAAGGGAAGACTTCAGGTCTTTAGATGGCTAAAAAAAGAAAAAGAAAAAAGTTAAAAGAAAATAAAAAATTTAAAGGCAGTATTTGATTTGAGACTAAAAATAAATAGGAATGCAACAGGCAAAGCAAAGGAGGGGGGCAGTTAGCATTCCAAACATAGGCAAAGGTGTAAAGCAAAGGCATGGAGCTGGGAAATCACAGCACGTTTAAGGGGCAGAGAATAAACCAGTTTGACTAGAGCATAAAGTCTGAAGCTCCTCCCCACTTCTTCCCACTCCCCACCCCCCCCAAGCCAGTACATTGCACATAGCAGACACTTAATAAATTTATGTTATCGATCAATCCAGGTCTCCTAAGAGGTGAGGCTAGATGAGCCACAGCTCTGGGAACAGACACATTCCAATTGCAGATCTTCCTCAGAGACTCCAGGGAAAGAGAGACTGAATCCCCAAGATTTGGTGGAGTCAGGAAAGTCAGATACACCCAAATAGACAGAAGTAGACCCTAGTCCAGATGCCTACCCACTCTGACAGATACACACACATAACACACTCCCTGGCTAGAAAAGCCACTTCAAACACATGCAGAAGAGAGGATGATGAGGTTGTGTTATCCCCACCGATAAATTTTAAAAACAGACACAGGGCCAGCCACCAGTACCCCCTCCCCCTAGTCCTTTGTTCTTGCCTGTTTCTGAGCCACCCACCCCTACCCCCTGCCTGGGGAACAGGCTCAGGCATCCACCTCCTTCCCCAAGTTACTCTTAAAGAGACAGCAAGATCTATTCTCTTCTACCATCCCTACCACCTTCATGCACTAACCTCCCTCCCCCCAAAAATAGGACAGGGCACCTAAAAAGCCCCAAATACCACCCACCCAAGGTCACTGAAAGGTCTAGGACAGAATCCAAAAGTCTGGGACCCAAGCCTGGTGCTCCCCCAACACCCAACTACCAACCCAGCCACAATAGAAAGGAAAAGGAAGGAATTCTTCCCTATTTAAGTTAGTTCCAGGGATTGGGCATCAGTGTCTCTGGGGCAGGCAGGATTCTCAGGAAAGGAGTGAAGACAAGAGAGAGCAACAAGTGGGAATGTTGAAAGGGAGAGGGGGAGGGAATTATGGGTTTAGGGCGGAGCAGGGAGCTGGGAGGGATAACAGGGGGCCTCTAAATTGGGACTCCAATCCTTCCCCCAACTTATCTTCCCCTCCAAAAAAACTAATTCTCTTCAACAGCCCATATGGGGTTAAAAGAAGGCCAGAAAGAGAGAAAAGACTCTTCACAAAAAGAGGGGGGACCCCCTCCCCCAAAGGTCTTTCAGAAATAAAATTAATGGAATGTCTTAGCCTCATCCCGAGGGAGTTGGGGGGGGGTCTTTTGTCCCTGCTGCCCAGCTTCTCCCACATTGATCACCATAGCAACCACAGCCCCCTGTTGCCTAGGTGATGGCAGCCAGGTCCTGGAACCCATACCCATCATCCAAAGCGAGAGGGGTTATGGGGATGGGGTAGGGGAGAGGTTAGGGAGTAGAGGAAAGAATGGGGTTTCTCCTTCTTTAGCCGCAGCTTTTGTCTGGGCTCTGGGATCAGATTTCTCCAGGAAACAATCGAGTAAAAGCCCCAGAAAAAAACAAACCCAGTGCTATAGCTCACCCCCCCCCATTCGGGCACATCTCACCCCCCCCACCCAAATACACACACACACACACACACACACACACACACACACACACACACACACACACACACACACACACACACACACATATATACAGAAGGGAGAGCAGCCTTTGAGGCTCGAGGTATGCAAGCAGTGCCGACCAAAACTCAATGCAGAAACGGACCCTGCCCCATTCATATCAGCCATTCAGATTGGATGGAGCTTGGCCACCTGATCCCCATGACAAAACAAACAGGGCACATGTGCATGTACATTCAGTGCACACACAAGAACATAAACAACACAAAAGGGGGGCAGGCAAACACAAGTGTAATGAATCAGGATTAAGACTATGATACCTCTCTCTCAATTACATCCAGTTCTGGTCCAATTCTCATAACACAGTAACATAAGGCCACAGATAGAAAGAGTAAGAGAACCCAGGACTAAGAGAAATCACTAAAGGGGGCAGAGTTATTCTGTGAAAGAAGGTTGAGGCTGGAAACTGGGACTCGAGATTCCTAAATTCTAGTCCCAGCTCACTACTCATGTGCCCTTGGACAAGTCAATTCATCTTGGTGGTCTTGTTTTCTCATATATAAAATCAGAGAGGTAAGGCTAAATGATCTAAAAAGTCCATACTAGATCTAAAGTCCTATAACGTCCTTTATGAATCATTCTAAAAAGGGCACCCCATGACTCCTAATCCCCACTATGGATAAGAATGGAGGAACTGAGATGATATTGCAACAGGAAGAAGGTCAGACTTTCTGGAAATAAAAGCTATGATACACAAGGGTCTGAAGAATATTCTAGAACAGGAAGTGGAGGAATGGGGTAGTTTTTAAATAGAAATTAATCCAAACACTTTGAGATGGGGGAAATTTAGTCCTTCCTGTAGGAAGCTCTAGCATGGGCAAAATAATTTCATCAGGCCCCCTCCTACAAAACTATCTATGAAACACATTCCAACAAGCAGGTCAGAGCTTGGATCTGACTTCACACTCTGCCCACCACAAACACGTGTATACATGTAAACGCTTGTTTGTGTGTTTGTGTGTGTGTGTGTGTGTGTGTGTGCCCACACCCTTCCCCAATAACTAGTTTTATCCCTGGATCTAGTCTTACCCACCTCTGCCCACCACAGGTCCCAGGATTACTCCGCTTTCCGTTAAATCCTCTTTATAAACTTTACATTCCAGTCAAACTGACCCACTTGTCTTTCCCCTTATTCTACATCTCATAATGTTCAAACCCTCTGGTGCCCACCCCACTCTACTCCATACCCAGAACACTCTCCCTCCTCCTTGATACCTCTTTAAATCTCTAGTTCAACTGCCACCACCTTTACAAGGTCCTTCTCTCCAACTTGTGTTTCCCTAACATCATCAAAATTATATTTTATATTTACTTATCTTTGTACATATTGTTTCCTCTCAACAGAATAAAAGCCACTGGAGGCCAGGGGTTGTTTTCATTTTTGCCTTTGTATAACCAGCACCTAACCCAGTACCCAACACAGAGCAGGCATTTAATAAATGCTTGCTGAATTTGATTGAAAGTGATTTGTCTGAGGTCGCTCACTTATTGAGTGGTAAAGTCTGGGTTTTAACCTGTGTCTTCTAACTCTAAATTCATCATCCTTTTGACTACATCTTGCTGTCTACTAGTCCAACATCCTCACTTTATAGATCATGGATCTGTACTCTGCATTGATGCCCCCAGTGAGATTTGAAAAAAAGCAGCTCCATCCCTTTGTCCACTATACCTAAACTTCTAGACTTTGTCCTCTAAAGCTCAGAATTAATTCTTAGAAGTCATAGGGCCTGGGACAATCAGCTAGAGGATTATTCGTCTGCATCTCCACTATGTCCTGAATATACAAAATGAGCAAATAACAAGATGTTGGTTAGGTCTGGTCTGGGTGTCTTATGGTGAAGCATGGTGGTCATTGGTGGTTGACTTGACTTCATTGGAAAAGAAGTGACATCCCCCTGACTATGCACATATCACAATTCCCCTAGCTTCTACTTAAAAGTCAATCCAGCAAGGAGGAAAGTTCAAAATTTATGATATTATGAGAAGTAGGATTTTGTTTTATTTTGTTTTTGCCTAAGACTCTAGTCTAACTGTACTTAGTTCTCAGTAGGTTCACAGATACTGTGGGCCAGGAGAAATTAGTAGAACTAGGGACGCTTGAGTTCACCCCAGACTTCCACATCACCAACCAGGGCTATTGTGAACCAAGATTTGTTTGGGTAGATCTAGGAGAGTTTGAATAATAACAATCATAATTTAATTAATAATAGCTAGGTTTTATATAGCACCTACTATGTGCAAGGCATTGTGCTAAGTGTTTTACCTCATCTGATTCTCACAACAACCCTGGGAGATGGGTGTAGTGACTTTACAAGGTCACTCAACTAATAAGTATCTGAGACCAGATGTGAACTCGGGTCTTTCTGATTCCAGGTTCTGCTCTTTATCCCCTGCACCAGCCATATAGCTGCCTCTGAATAACTATTTAATAGCATGCATAAAAAAATTTTAATAACTCTGAAAAAAATGTTTTATAACTGTGCCCCCAGGTGGATGGATCTGGGGTCCAGACCTTGGGCACAGTGGATATCAGAACAGTTTCAGGATTTTGGCAGGGGAGAAGACCCCAGGGAGCTCCTTGAGACTGCTTTTCACTTCCTAGCTGTTGTTACCTGTTTTTACATTCCTAGACTACTTTTACCCTAAGGGTTGTTGCATATGTTTTTATCAAAGGAATTATGGATCTAAATTCTCAAGCTCTGAGTGATCCGATGAAGCAAATGCGTAAACATTAACAGAGGCAACAGCATAGAATGTTAAGAGTTAAAAAGGACTTAAAATATCCAGACCAACATCTTTACTATACAAAGGAAAAAATAGTGGTCCAGGGATGGTGAGACTCATTCAAGGTCACAAAGTTGTGTGGTATAATAGAAAGAGCTCTGGATTTAGAATGAGACAACTTGAATTCTAGTGCTAGTGATGCCTCTAATCGATGAGCTAAGTATATGTCTTTTTTTTTAGGGGGGGCAGGTTAGGCAATTGGGGTTAAGTGACTTGCCTAAGGTCACCGCAGCTAGTAAGTGTCAAGTGTCTAAGGCTGGATTTGAACTCAGGTCCTCCTGACTCTTGGGCCGGTGCTCTATTCCCTGAACCTCGTAGCTGCCTCCTAAATATACATCTTGATCTCCAGAGTTCAGGAAAAGGGATTTTGTAGAAGATAAGCCTAGTGAGGGAAGGATTAGACTAGATGAGCTCAAGGATCGCTTTCAGCTCTGAGATTCTCTGATCTGGGACCACAGACTTAATTTCTCTGGGCTTCAGTCTACCCATACTTCAAACGAGGAATATAAAACTTGCACTACCCACTTCCCAGGGTTCTCATTAGCACATCTTCACTGAATTCATTCTCTAATAGCTCATCATGATATGGAGGGAAGCCTGGGTTCTTGAAGGTTCTTCTCATCATGAAAGGCTTGGAGCATCAACCCAGAGCTGGGGTAGGGAACCTGCAGCCTTGAGGCCACATGTGACCTTGTAGGTCCTTGGATGTGGCCTTTTGACTGAGTCCAAGTTTTACAGAACAAATCTTTTCATTAAGGAAATTTGTTCTGTGAAGTTTGGATTCAAAGGGCCACACCTAAGGACCTAGAGAGCCACATGCGGACTCAAAGCCACAAGTTCCCCACCCCCAACCCAGAGAGCCAATCTAGAAAAATGCAGATTAGCCTGTCACCAAAAAATTATCTACATGATGGTCAGTTCAACAAATTTATTGTGAATTTTTTTTGACCACAATAAACCATAAAGCCACCTTCTAAGGCACAGAGGGCTTCCAATCAGTGGAGGATACACCCACAATAAGGAATTCTTTAGAAGCCAAATATTGGTGCATTGGTAAGAGAAAACAGGGAACCAGCTCTCTAGACTCCCAATCCTCTGTTTCTTTCATTGTTTCTTCTACCACACTTGATTCCCCTCCCAAATAGTGCCATTTAAGAGTAAAATTCACAAAGAAGTCACTCAGAAAAAGGCTCAGTATAGATTCCACAGTCCCCCCCCTTGAGGAGCCCCATACCCTACGTACAGTAAATAGGGGGTATGGGATCCCATCTCTCTGCACTTTGAAAAGCCCAAGGGGATCTGTACGGCCAGGGAAGGAGATGAGCCAGTTGACTTAATGTTCAGTCCTATCCTCGCCCTCAAGCCAGAGACTCACATAGGCCCTAGACCTAAACCACAAAAGGGAAAATGTATCCAACAGACCCAAAGCCTGAGACAAACAAGAAGGGTTCCGTGGACTCATCCAAATCCCTGCTGGACCAAGCACTTCCCTACCCACTATTCCTGAATGAAGGATCTCTAAGCCCCTTTGGATAATGCCTTTTACTGTCTTCTCTCCCTGACAAGGAAGTAGACATGGAATCTTTGGACTGTAATAAACGCATCCCTCTGGAGAGACGGCATCTCCTATCCTGACTGTGCACTATGACTCTCTACCCAAGAAGGGAAAAACTAAGGCACAGAAAAAGGGCAATAGAATCGCCCCAGGAGTTGAAACTCTTCATCTCTATGCCCTGAGAAAATGTGCACTGCCCCTTGGGTGGCACATCTGACTGGGAGGTCAGAAAAATGGGTGGAGCTACTGCAAGATGAAGAAATTACAAAGAGGGGGCGGATGGGGGCTGGGCTCCAAGAACCACAGGTTGTCCATTGGAAGCTGGCATTGGGTATCCTTGCCCCCACCCTGTTTACCTGACACTCTCCCAGGGCAGCTCCCAGCAGCCTCAGACATGAGCTCACCATCCTCATTGGCCTGAGGGGGTAGGGGGATGACAGGCAGAGATCAAGGATCTTTCTCCACTGGACTCCATAGAAGGGGAAGGGCTACTCCTCAGTCAAAAGGCTTGTGTTTGGGCTCATGGGAGGAAGGCTTCTCACCACTAGGCCATCAACGCATGTAAGTGAGAAGGGCAGAGAAGTAAAAGGGTCCTTCAGGTCTATATAAGCTATTCCCTTTGGAAACCTGGAAAGGCTCCTGCTGGCTCCACCCAGCTCCACTCTACCCCACCCAGCCCAGCGGGCTCTGCAGAGACCTGCTTTGCTCTCTCTTCACCCCCACCCCCATCTTAGCTCCCAGGATCACAAAACATGCTCCCCCCCCCCATTCCCCAGCCTCTCCCAGGCCCATTCCCACTGTTCCCACAATCGGCCACAGAAAGAGCAGACTTGGGGGGGGGGGGCGGGGCGGAGATAGGCTGAGTAATCTCATTGGCATCTGTCCCAGGCAGGACTAGGGGGAGGGGGCAAGAGGCACTGGGGCTGGTAGCGAGAATCTGGATGCCTGGGTTCCCCCTCCAAGGGCAGGATTTAGCATCCCCACCAAATCACAAGCTTCAGCTAGCTTCCTGACAACTCCAGAGTGGCAAAGGATTCCCCAAACACACCTGAGAGGAGGGGCAAGAACAGACATGTGGATAACAGGAAGTGTGTGCCCTGGATTCCAATCGATGAGGCCAACTTCCCCTGTGTTCCCCCTCCTCCAAAAAAATTCTTCCTTTTCCAAACAATTCTATCTCCTTCTCCCACCCCCACAATCCAGCACCATCAATTTCTTCAACCAAACCAAGGTCTGGCTCCTCATGCCCTAGAAGGTTTCCCAAAGTCCAGTAATCCATCCCCTACCTGGTCCTGCAAGTTAGGAAGGAAACAGGATGGGCTTTTGCGTGGATATGAGGGACCCAGGAAAGAGAAGACAGAGAGACAGGGACCTAAGTGGCCACCTGAGAATGAGTGTGGGATAGACCTAGGATGGGAGGGTTCATAGGATAGGCCCTCCTAAGTGAAGGGCAGGAGAGCATGGGATGGGGCTAATATGTGTAAGAGGAAGTGAGAGATATTAACCAGGGACAGACCTATACAGAAAAGGCAGTGAGATAAGCAAGGAGTACATGTACATAGGGGGCAATTAGGTGGTACAGCAGATAGAGTGCTGAGCCTAGAATCAGGAAAATTCATCTTCAGGAGTTCAAATCTGTCCTCAGAAATGTATTACCTGTGTGACCCTGGGCAAGTCACTTACCCTGTTTGTCTCATTTTCCTCATCTATAAAATGAGATGGAGAAAGAAATGGCTAAACTCTCTAGTATCTTTGTGAAGAATATTCCAAATGGGATTATGAAGAATTAGACACAACTAAAAACAACTGAACAACAATGTGTGTATATAGAAACCAGAGTCCATGTGCAAAGGACCTTGGAGGAGAGGAGAGAAAGGAAGGGAGGTAAGAAGCAATGGGATAGGTCTAATTGTGCATTAGAAGGGAATGGGTATAATTGGGAGAGGGGAATAGAAAACAGTGTGGAGTGAATCTAGTTTTATGCAGAACAATACACAGGAGAGGAAGAAGTGGGACAGGCAGAAGCGTGTACATAGGGAAGAAGGAGGGGGTTATGGAACAGGCTTAGATGGACTTCGGGGTATACAGATACAATGAGACAGGAGGGTCTAATATATATACAAGGGAAACAGAAGCATCCCTGGGTTTCTTTCGACCATGTCTTTTCCCCAATTCAGACTCTTCCTCCTTCTTGGCAGATCTGAAAACACAGATAGGTGCAAACCTGCCCCCCCCCCCCAACTCACAAAGGACCCTGTGAACAGGCCCCTCCTATTCTCTCAATTACCCCACCCCTACCCAAAGCTTTTAACTCTAATAAAAGATTTTTAGCACTCCTCTTCTCCCTACAGAGCCATTCCTGGAGTTAAGCAGGTGAGAAAATGAGTGTCTCCATTCACACTCAGTTGTTTTTAAAGTTCCTCAGTTCACACCTCAGTCTCTGCACCTGTCCCTCTCCACCCCCAATTTCCCCTTTAAAAATAAATAAATAAATAAATAAATAAATAACAAAGAGTCCAGGGTCAGCACAAACAAAATTCGAGGTCTTTTGACAGGGAGGGGGTAACTGGAGGATGGAGAAGACGACAAGGTGATGTTTTTTTCAAATCTCCACTTAAAGAATACCACCATCCCAGTCCACCATTCCCACACACCCCTATATAACATACAATAGCTCACTGGAGAGAGAATCAGACATCCCCAAGCCAAAATTCCAGCATGGTGGTAGCAGGACAGTACTAGTGACAATAATATTAAAAGCATTTATCTTTTTGCATGAAGAAGCTCTGCGGATACAGACACCACAGAAAGCAACAATCCTGGATGAAAGGTGATTTCCCCACCCACACCCACACCAGTCTCCCATAGAGAAATGTGCCTAGGGTAGCTCTTCCATCAGATTGGAAACTGGAAAGGGACTAAGAGGATATTCAGTGTTTTCCTCTAGATCTCCCACCCCCAACAAGCAGAATAGGGGATGATTAACACAATGGTGGGGAGAGTCCTGTGGCTGATACTCCCATGCTACACTCCTTCAACATCAGGAGTACAGGAAGTACAGGAGGATACCTCCTTCCTGTTTTCCTACAGCAGGGACTCTAAGAAGCCAATATAGTTCATCCAAAACTATGGTTCTTTCCAAATTTGGACCCTGTGTTCTCATGGGTCCCAGACTCCAATATCTCCCTAACATATGCCATATCTACCATACTTTTTAAGAAGGGGAGACCCTACTGAGATCACTTTCCTATTCACTGCTTCTTCCTCTGGGGTTCCTAGAGACCTCATCATCCCCCATCGTCCTTGGGAAAATAAAGGCAAAGGTTAGACAGATAAATTTAGCACTATACCCAGAGTCCAAGAAAGTTCATATTTATAATTCCAGAAAGGATACTGTTCAAAAAGCACACTGAACTTGGAATCACAGAACCCCAATTCTAATTCCATCTCTGACTCGTACATCCTATATAACTCTGGGCCTCAGTTTTCTGATCTGCAAAATGAGACTACATTATATGACTTCCAGGATCCCTTGCAGCCACAGATCTGTGAACCTGTAGTCCCATGATCCTCTCTGTCTTCAGTCCTAAGAAGTCAGATAAAACATAGGACCACTGAACACCATGAAGACTCACCCCTGTGCTCCTGTCCAGAAGCTAAGGCACTCACTAATAATGAGGGAAGAAGAGGGCCTGAGTCATCTTACATGTCCCACAGTCTATCCCTCAACCTAACTGCCACATTTGTCTGAATTGCAGAGGCCCCACAGGACAAAGGGGGCCCCAGGATTCCTGCCCCACCCCTGCCCCCAGCTCCTTCCCACTCTCCCCTCTTCTCACCCCACCCTGATAACTAAGAGATTCTTGGCTAGCCACTCTCCCAAACCCTTTCCCAGGTGTTCAGTCTGTAATTACGAGCCTCGCCAGGGGCATCAGGTCCTATAGGGCTTCATTTTCATAGGTCCCAACAGAAAGGGTGTCTATGTCCCAGATTTGCACAGAGTTGGGAAGAGGAGATGGCAACTCAGGCAAACCCCAGTTGGAGATTTACCCTGAGCCTTCTCAGCTCCAGACAGAAAGAAGGAGCACACCAGCTACAAGAGGTCAAGACAAAACTCTCTCTTCAGCCCTACCCCCAACCTGGTATGAAGACCTCATCCTAAAGGAGGTAACTCACCTGGTAGTCAGACATCACTGGCAGACAAAGACGAGATTAGGAGAGGGGAGTTAAAAAGAAGGCTAGATACAGGAGAAATCTGACCAGGAAAATTCAAGAGATGAAGCAAGACAAAATATGTCCCCAGCCTTGGTCTCTGGAAGTAGAGATGATGCTTTCAAACAACATGAAAGGAATCAGGAATCCAGGGTACAAAAAAGAAACGAGGTTATTAGGTCTAATAGATACCAAGCACAGGTCAAGATCAAATGGACTTCCTAAGAGGTTGAAAGCATTGCAGAGATTCACTATCTCCTATCCTTTTTTGTCATGATCCTCTTCCAAGCCCCAGGGATAAAGGAGTGACAGGTATCATTAGTCCCATTTTATAGAAAGGGAAACAGAGGCCCAGAGAAAGAAAGAAACTTGGCCAGTATCACATGATACATCAAAGGTTAAACCAAAATAAGAAGCCAGGTTCTTCATTTCTCTATTCAGGGTTTTCTTCATTTAACCTTCTAATAGGGGGACAAGTCGAGGGTGGAATGACAGAAGAAACAAAGGCAAAGGTGGCTGCTAGGGTTGTCTGAGTTCCTGAAACTCACCTGGGGGGACCAGAAGAGTCTTAGATCCTTCCCACTTGCTTATAAGCAGCTCTTCTAGACAGTTATCCAGCTAAGTCTCCTGTCCATGAGACTCCAGAGATCGAATACATACTGGTGTGGGGGGTGGAAAGGCAGCACCAGAAAGATAGCAGGAGGTACTCTTCGATCAAACTCTTCTGGTATTCTGATTACTGATGTCTATCTAAGATCCCTTTGACTACCAAGTGAATATTAATGGCATTGGGGCACAGCCTATGGACCTTGGATTAGGATGTGGGAAGGTCAGAGCTCACTAAGTAAAACTGCCTCTGTCTCTAGAAGAGCCTCACCTATTAATTTAGACTAGACCCCTAACCCTCAGCCTGAAGGTAGTCAGACTATCAATCGGTAAGCATGCTGCAGGAAGTCCTGTCCTAAACCTTGGTCCCTTCATTTTCTAGGCTCGCCATTAAAGTTCATCTCTTGGGGTCCTGGGTTGGTTACTTCCTCCTTAACCCCAGAGAGGAAAGGAAGAAACCAAATCTGTTCTCTGAAGAGAAAAATTTCCATTTGGGAGTAGAGCAACTGGGTCCCACACCAAAGTAGTAGATGAGAGCAGATTTGTAAACATTGTTTCTCTTTTCCCTCCTCCCCAAACGATTCACAAATTTTAGTCCCAGTCCACATCCTTTAGCCCTCAGTCCTAATCCTCCGCTCCCATCCTATCCTTCAGCTCACACCATCACCCTTCATCCCATATACTTAGCTCTAATTCCACATCCTCAGCCTCTATACTCTCAGGTCTCAACCCTCAAGCATACCCTCAGCTCTCAGCCCAAATCCATACACTCAGCTTTTATCCCTATCCCATGTCGTCAGCCTTATCTATCTATATCCTCCACCGCATCCCACACCCTTAACCCCCAGGCCTCAGTATCCATCTCAGATCTTCATCCTATACCCTTTATCCCTATTCCAAATCTCTACTGTACAACCTCAGTTCCTATTCCCTCTCGTCAGCTCCAGCTCGTATCTTCAGCTCACATCCCATACTTTCAGGTGCACCCATTTCATACATCCTCAGCTTCCATCTTATGCCTACATACCCAGTTTTCACCCTCCACCCTCAGGCTTAACTGCAATTGACATAGGCTCTTCTGAGAGCAGAAAGGAGGCCCTGAATTGCACTCCACAAACTACACGTCACTCCATTACCTGCAACCATCATGTTCTCTTTTCCCAAATCTCTCATCTTAATCTCAAAAGCTTGACTTCCTAGTGGATTAAACTCATCACTACTTTATCATGTCCCTAACCATACTTCTCCCTCTTTCCTTCTCCCTGTATCAGAATTCCAAAACTCCACAAAGGCCTTAGAGCTCCAAGAGCAGAACTGGTTGGCAAAACACTAACTTTGGGAAAAGCTAATATGGTCAAAGTGGAGGGGGAAAAAGGTTAAGTGCTTGGAGGAAGGCCAAAAGCCATAGCAGACAAGACATAAAATTTGGGAAGAGAACCTGAGTCTGGACTCCCCTAGTCCTTCTTGTAAGGGATGAAAAAAATACTCAAACCCAGATCCTTACATACAGCCCCTCCCCCCCTTCCCACACAAACAGCCCTATAAAGGTCTCCACTTTCCACCAACTTCTCCTTGGGTATGGATGTAGAAAAGAGTTTTGATGTGAACATGCCACAAGGAACACACACCAGTCACAATCAAGCACTGCCTGACCCACAAAAGAATGCCCACCCATTCCCACCCCATCCTTGTTTCCAACAATAAACCTACTGTTACTGTTTCCAATTCTTCCAAGTACTCCGTCGGACAGAGAGATACCCTTCCTCCAAGAGTTTCAAGTCCATCTCACCTACCTAGATGGAGCACCTCTCCCCTTCCCCCTACAAACACCATCACCAGGGACAGGCACTCACTTAAAGGCACACCCATTTGATATACATATGAAACATCTCAAAACACAGTAGTACATACATATACAAGTACACAGACCCTTTAAATAGAAACAACTATCTTCAATACACACCTCAGGTCCTCCTTATACACACCCTTCCCTAAGACACACGCCCCCATCCTGCTCAATATTTGGGCCTGCATACACAACCCTTACCAAGATATACATATACCTTTACCAATATATATACACCTATGTTAGACAAACATCTCATCCCCCCACTATACACATCTCCCTTCCTCAGTATACAAGGACACACATACAGATCCCCTAACACTAGGGACACTTCACACACCCCCTACCCCCATATAGAGGCTGGTAGCTAGAGAGAAACCCCTACATACCCCAAACACGAAGGCACACACCTGCAGGGACAGGCGTGCACGAATACAAACACAAAGACAGGCTAGGACACACATGCCCCCCCCCCCCCGACAGTTCTCACAGTGGCAGGTCCCTTTGCCCTCCAAAGAGAGGAGTATGAGAAAAAGGGAAGAGGGGGTGGTTGCTAGGGTTTGACCTCCGGGCCCCCAAGAAAGCCCAGCCAGTCCCCTTCTTCAAGCTCCACACCCGCTCCCCCTTTACAGCCCCTCCAGCGCCCTCCTGGGACTCCATACAACCCCCCAGACGCGACACGCCCGCACACCGATCCCCTCCTCAAGCTTAAAAGGCACCTCCATATCCCCCTCTACCCCCCGCCCGCTCCGGACTCTAGGTGCCGGGCTAAAACCCGCTCCCTCAGGGACCTCTCAGGCCCCCGCCCCGGCCCCGGGCCCAGGAAAGTCCCCGGCTTGCCAGGCCCGAGCCCCGCCCCCCCCAGAGCCCCTTCCCCTCCCCGACTAGGGGGGCCCTGCAGGGTGGAGGGGCGGGCCAGAGGCGGGGAAGCCGAAGACCCCCCCCCCGAAACCCAAGCCCCCCTTCCCCAGCCCGGGACACCCCTCCCTCGGTCCGGCGCGGCGCCTTGCTCTTTTTCTTTTCTTTTCTTTTTTTTTTTGCAAACTTTGCCCGCGCCCCCCGCGGCCTCAGCACTCACCCGCCGCTCCCGAGCTGCCCCGGTCCGCTCAGTTCCGCCCCGGCCCAGCCGGAGCCTTTGTATGGCAGCGCAGCGCTCCAGGTCGCTTGGAGCGAACTCCGCGCTCCCGGGCAGCGCTGGGGAGGGGGCGGGCGAGGGAGGGGGGTCGCGGGGGGCTCTTGGTCCTGGTCACCCCCTAGTTCTATCCCAGACCGCAACCTCTTCCCCCTCTGGGCCCCGGGGGGCGGGGGTCGAGGGGGAAGGAGGGGTTCTTCAGGCTCCCATGGCGGGATCGGGGATCAGGGAATCAGGGATCAGGAATCAGATCAGGAGCCGGCTGTACACAGGGGGAGGGGGGAAGAGGGAGAAGAGGGAGGGGAAAAGGGAGGGGAGCGGGGGGAGAGCTCACTCGCCAGCACCTCCTCCCGGGCTGTTCCGGCTGCCGCCGCCCCTCCCGCCGCCTCGTCCATTGTCTGCGGAGCCGCAGTTCCCCGACCAGCAGAGCTACTCACCCCTCCCCTCCCCCTGCCCCCTCTACTCCTAGCTTTCCAAGGCCCTCTGGTTCTTGGAAACTAGTCGTGGAGGGTGCGCGACCCCAGTCCTGGAACCGTGAGAGGGAAGGACGAGAATTCCCGGGTCCCCGCCCAGCCTAGCCGGCAGCCTCTCCAGGGGCTGGTGATGGGGATATCTTCCCGCCTTGTCCGAGACGCAGCTCCCAAACCCTGATGATGCTCAGGACGCTCCCCTCTCTTTGCTCCATAGCTCTTTTAAAAAGCTAAGCATCTGGGAAGCCGGGAATATTCTCACACCAATACACCACCCCCCAGTGGCTAGGGGAAGAGAGGGCAGTCTGCGGCTGGGATCAATAGGAAGAGCTCCCCCCCTTCCCCATACGTGCTGGGATTTCCCTCTACCCCAAAAAATTAATTACTCGGCTTTCATGCTGAGCCCGCCCGGGCAGTAGGGGGATGCTCCCTCATTAGCACTTTTTTCTCCCCTTAGGTTTGAGCTTCGGGATTAATTACAAAGAGAAACCCGCCCTGGGGAAGCAGGGGAGGGGAAGGAACTGGGACATATCTGGTTAAGATGGGGGAGGGGAAGGATGACTGGGGGAGGGAGGCGAGTTTTCATTTTCTCAGTTTATTTTTCTATCTTCCCTAAAACCTGGTGTAGTAGATAGAGGTCTTTCTAGTTTCCCATCTGGTCTTTGACAGATACTGACCGTGTGACCCTAGGCAAGTCATTTGACCTCCCAGCTCTCTAAGCAACTCTCAGCGAAGAAGGTAAATCAAGTTATTAGAGGGAATTCTATGGCTATGAAATCACAGGTCCTCCCTCCTCCATGACTGGGTACAGTATCCTCCACTCAGTAACTGCTTAGCGAGTTATCTATTGAGTGAATGAATTCAACAAGCATTGTTGTATTCTACCATGTATCAGACTCTATGCTAAACGCCAGAGATACAAAGTGTCTCCCCTCAAAGAATTTACTGAGGGAAATTGATGTGTCCCCTGAAAATTAAATACAAAAGAAATTTCTGAGAAGTGGACACCAGCAACTCTAAGCTTCCTGTAGGAAACAGCACGAGCTGAGCTTTAAAGAAGGCTAGAGATTCTGTCAGGCAGCAGTGACAACAAAGTTATATTTTAGGTATGAGGGACAATCAATTAAAAATCATTTATTAAACTCTTACTGTGTGCCAAGCAAACAGATAAAAAGACAAGAAAGAAAGCTCTTGCACTCAAGGAGCTTACAGTCTAGTCAGATGAGATAACTTTACATACCTACATATATACACATATATATGCACATATACATATACACATACATATACATATGTATTTCCATATGTATGTTATGCACAAAATAGGTAAAAAGTAACGGAAGATACACAATTGACTTTGGGGAATCAGGAAAGGACTCAAAAATTTGGACTTGATCTGAGACTTGAAGGCCACTGGGAAATCTAAGAAGGGAAGTGAGTCTAAAAAAGTATTTTAAGTATGGGGATCAGCCAGTATAATGGCAAGGAAGCAGAGGACAGAGCATCTTATTTGAGGTAAGAAGACTGTTTTGGTTAGGGAATAATGAGCAATAAGTCTGGAAAAATAGACTGAAGTTAATCACCCAATCAACAAGTACTTACTAAGTGTCTACTCTATGCCAAACATAGTGCTGGGTGATGTTGACACAAATTGAGAATGAAATAGTCTATCTTCCTAGGGACCTCACATTCTGAAGGGGAGATAATAAGTATACACACACGTGCACGGGCGTGCACACACACGCATACACATATACAACAAAATTTAGTATACCGAGTAAAATATGAGTATGTAGGAAATAAATATTAAAAAAAATAAACACAAGGTGGCTAAATAGGAGGTAGTTATAGAAGGAGGACACTGGCATTTGGAGAGGGTATCAGAAAGGTTTCAGATAGAAAATGATGCTTGCACTGTGAAGAAAAAGAGGGGGAGCAGCTAGGTGGCTGGGGGAAGCTAAATGGCACAGTGAATAGAGCACTGGCCCTGGAATCAGGAAGACCTGAGTTCAAATCCAGCCTCAGACACGTAACACTTATGACCTTGGGCAAGTCACTTAACCCCAATTGCCCAGCCTTTCCCCCTCCAAAAAGAAAAAGAAGGAGTTTGTGAGGCAGAGATGAGGAGAAGGTACATCCCTTGCAGGAGGGGAGGCAAACACAAAGGTATGCATGGGAGACAGAGGTCTCTGTGTAAGGAACAGAGAGAAGATAAATTTGGCTAAATCACAGAGTACAAAAGGGAAAGAAACATGCAACGGGACTGGGAAGGAGCTTTAGAGACAAACTGTGAAGGTCCTTAAATGTCAAAGGAGTTTATATTTGATCCTAGATCCTAGAGGGCCACTGAGGCTCTAAAAAGGTCTGGAGAAGAGAGATGGAATGGAAGAAATGAATGGCCTATTTGTCCCAAACTCCTGGTAGAGAGAATTAGAGAGAGGGGACCACAATACAAAGCTAAAAAGTTCTCTAAAGTTTAGGGACACCACCAGATCCAAGCAAATCCTGAAGAATTTGGAAAATCTTTAGTACCACAGATGCATGGAATGGGCTTAGTTATACTTTCCAGTGGATCATTTGTTATAACAGGAGTCAAATCTCTGACCTCTGGATCCATTAAAAGTATTTCTCACTGACCTCTCCCCTTCCTAGAAGACTTTTGGCAGAAGGCAACTGATAGCTGTGTGGTATCCACTTTGGTCAGAGAGGCAAGACTAGATAGATAGATAAATAGACCCATAGACAAAGTATGTATTAAGAACTTACTCCAGGCTAGGTACTGTGCAAGGTGCTAGCACACATACAAGCAAGCAAGCACTTTCTGCTATCAAGGAGTTAGCATTCTGAGGGAATACAACATATAAAGGAGTGTTGAAATGGGGGGTGGAGGGGCCCGCGGGATAAGAATGATTATGATTATTATGCTATCCTACTAGCATACTACAAAGATAATGTAAGGATAAGATGTAAGATTTGAACCCAAGTCCTCTAAATCCAAGACCAATGCTTCTCTGTCTCTAACACACAGAAGCACTGGCATATCATCAAGGGTTATAGCACTAAAATGCATAAATGACTGTTTTCCCTGGAAGGTTTGCTTGTTGTCACTTCTCATTGCTACTCCTAACACCTACAGCTCTTACCCCCTCTTCTTAAGCTAACAGAGTGAGAACTGAGAAAAATATATCTTTTCTTTCATCTTCTTCTTTATACTCTTTTTTCTCTAGGTTTGAGTGGCATTGATGGATCTCTACCTGTTCATGGTTGGTATCCACCAAGATTCACCTCTGGGCACTCTTTTCTTCTCCCTCTCTATTGTCTTATGTGGTGATCTCTTATCAACTCCCATGGATTCAATTATCATCTCCATGCATAAAAATTATCAGATCTATTTATACAGTCCTGACATCTCTCCTGGCCTCCAGTCTTTTATTACCAACTATCTCTTGCATATCTTGACCTGGGTATCATTTATATACAGATATATACCTATATAAACAATACATATGTGTGTGTATATGTCTGTATATACACATACATGCATGTACATATATACATTGTGTATGTTTATGGACAGATGGATGTGTATATATACACATACATTCATTCTCTTTTTCACTGGTTGTTCCTCATCCATGCAATGGCCTCCCTTCTCATCTTTATTTTCTGGCTGCCTTGGCTTTCTTCAAGTCTCACCTAAAATCACACCTTCTACAAGAAGCTTTTCCCAACCCCCACCCCATCCCGTCGCCCCCTTAATGTTTGTTTTCACATTGTAAATATTTACTGAATAATCCTATTTCATGAGAACTCTCTTGTAATTAAGTAAAACAACTGAGCAAAACTAATAATACAATGACCCTGTCTGACAGTGCATGTAACATTTCACATTATTAGCATGCCCCAGGGGGCATTGTTTGTCCATTCCACTTGCATCTTATTTTTTAAGGAAAAAAATTTCTTATGGCAAATATATAGTCAAGAAAAACAAATTCCCTCATTGTATACACACATACACACACATATATTTCCTGTGTATGTATGTACATATGTATATTATATATACACATATGTGTGTTACGTATACACACATCTATACCTTTTCTTTCTTTCTTTCTTTATTCATTTTATCTGCTCCCTAAATCTATCACTTCTATCTCATTTTTCATTACCAGTACTTTGGAATCATAAATGGTTATTGTATTGATCATAGTTCTTATGACTTTCAAAGTTGTTTTTGACAGTGTTATTGTTATTGTATAAATTGTCATATTGGTTCTGTTCATTTCATTCTTCATCAGTTTATAAAAGGTCTCAAAATATTATAATATCTCAAAAAAGAAAAATGTTGAAGATTGTAATGTGTCTTGTTTATACATACCTGTTTTCATGTTGCCTCCCCCATTAGACTGTGAGCTCTTTGAGGGCAGGGATTGAGTTTGGCCTTTCTTTGTACCCCCAGTGAAAAGCAAAATGCCTGGAATATAATAAACACTTAATAAGTATTTGTTAATTGACCATTCATCAGATAATGCTAAAGACGTAAACATGGAAGAGCCAATAAATGGTGGAGCCATAGACAAAAATATTGAAATCAGAAGGAAGAATAGTTTCTAGAGGGGAAAAGATAATGGCTAAGAATGAGAAAAAGTCTTCTGTTTTGTTTTCAGTTGTGTTGGGGAAAAAGGAATAACAGAGAAGGAATAGAACCATTGCTGTTAGGGGTGGTTACCTTTTATATTGTTTTTGTTTTCTGTACCAAGAAGATTGATGTTTGGATTGGGAGGAAAAAAGAGAACAAGAGCCAGGTAATATGGAATTGATACCTAATATTAGTAGAGAGATGATGGAAGAGTGCCTAGTGGCCTTTCATCATCCACAACGTTCTCCTTCCTTCTTCAGTGAGTTCCTGGCTTTCTTTCCTCCACAACTGCTGCCCCTAGACTTCAATTTACATATTGATGCTCCCTCACACATCCTTAATTTCTCATTTCCTCAATCTAATCGGTTCTCCTGACCAACTCCTCCACTCTACCTCACACATTCACAGAGATTGTCCTTCCTTGAATTTTGCCATCATACACATATTCCATTTCCATGTCCAAAAGCCTTTTATCTGATAATAATCTTTGATCATTTCATCCTTCCCTATGCCTTACAAACCAATAACATTGCTCTTTATCTTCACTGTGACCTCCAAATATTTCATCCCTCAGGATTTTTTTAAGCCATTACCCTTGCACTGCCTACACTCTCTTCTCTCCCCTATCTCAACCCCTTTGTGAATCAACTCAACTCTATACTATCCTCTGCCACTGAATCCTTTGGCTACTACTAATTACAACTTGTCAAATCCAAACCCTAAATTACTCCCACCATTTACCTCTTTTCCTCCTATTCATGAGCTACTGAATGGAGCTGAGAGAAATTATGAAATTATACTGACTAAATCCACTACAAATTTATATTATCAAATGGGCCCTCCCTGCAGCAAGGTAATTATTCTATTCCTTCCTAATTCCAATCTCCACAGAAGGGAACCTATCTCTCCTCAAGGCTTCTATAGCACCCAGTCTTCCCACCCTCTAATCTGAGGAGATTGCTGCATATTACACACATTCATCTCAAGGCTATTCATCTCAAGACGGTTAATGGTGAAAGAGAATGATAGCTTGATAAGATTAAAGGGTTAAAATAAAGCTTTTTTTTTTTAAATTAGAGACCTGAGATGTAGCCATATAGCATTTATATGAGATCTAAGGGGAAAAGTGAGTATGGAACAAATAGATCAAGGAAGGCTTCATGAAGGCAGTAACATTTAAATTGACCTTTAAAGGAGAGATAGAAATTCAAGTGATGAAGAGAAGGAAAGAATTTCAGGCATAGGAAACTGTGGGGAAAGGATTATAGAATCATAGTGTGGAGGCTAGAAAGGATCTTAAAGGGCATCTAGTCCAACCCTTTCATTTTATAAGAGACTGACCCAAGGACATACAGGTAATAAAGCTGAACTTCAAACCCAGGTCCTTTGAATCCAAATCCAGTGCTTTTTCCATAGTAAGACATAAAGTTAGAGTGCTTAGGGTATGTTTGGAGAATGGAGAATAGTCTAATTTGAAATAAAGGTGGAAAGGTATCATATTGGAGAAAAACTTGCATATCAAGTAAAAAAAATTGAATTTCACTGTGTCCACAAGAGGGAACATTGAAGGGTTTTGGACAGAGGAGTTTTATGTGGAAAGAGGAATTCTGGCAATGTTTGGAAAGAAGGGTTGTAGTAGGGAGAGTGGAGCAGGAAAATCTATCCAGCTAACTAGTAACAAAGGGCTCTATGAGAACAGTGACAATGGACAGAGAGAGTGAAGGATGCCAGAGATATGATAGGCGGGAAAAGAGATATCATGGAGGCAAAATCAATAAGATTTGGTAAATGATTGGATATGAGAGGTAAAGGAAAGGAATGAGATGAGTCAAAGATTTAATTTAACTAAATCAACATTATTAAGTATACACTATTTGCAAGATGCTGTGCTAAGTACTGAGGATATAGAAACAAGAATTAAAAGTTAGGTCCCTTCAAGGACCTTACAGTCTGCTAGAAAGATAATCCAAGGCAGAGCTATTATAGGAGTGGAGTCTTGGGGGCTTTGCCACCTGGTACTAAAGTTTGGAGGGCACTCAGAGCACTTACAGGATCATTCCCTCAATCTCCCCCAACAGTAGGTGAAAAAACTGAAATCCAAAAGGCTGGGGGAGGCTAGATGGCGCAGTGAATAGAGCACTGGCCCTGGAGTCAGGAGAACCAGAGTTCAAATGTGGCCTCAGACACTTAACACAAAACTAGCCATGTGACCTTGGATAAGTCACTTAACCTCAATTGCCCTGCCTTCCCCCTCCAAAAAGCAAAAAATGAAAAAAGAAAAAAAAAGAAATCCAAAAGGTTGAGTGACTTACGCAAGGTCACATAGGTAGTAAGTAGAACAGCTAGGATTCAGTCAATTGGTCAATAAGCATTATTAACCATCTACTGTATGCCTGCTTCCAAATAGAGCCTTCTTTCCACTGTAACACACTGCCTCCCTTCAAATATTGTACTTTTTTTTTAATTGTGAAACTACTTCTGCTACTCTGCTCTTTGAAACTGGCAAATTCCCCAGTCTCTAAAATTACCCTTGCTTGCCTCCAAGCTAGATTTGGCAGCCTCAAAACAGTGAAGCAGAAAATTAGTAGAAAAGGGAAAAGGTTCCTTAATCCCACCATTTAGGAACACTTTGCAAATGACATTGGGTGAATTTATTAGAAGGTCACCCATTGAGGACTCACTGCAAGCAGCATAGCTGTGACAGGGCCCAGGAACAATAGAAACAAGTAGCTGTGAGAATTATTTCAAGCCCCAAGAAAGCAAGCTGCAGAGTTCCCCCTACAAATAATGTGAGGTTCTACTCTCCCTACAGAGAAATTAGGGCACAGAAATGGGAACCCTCCTCAGGCTCCATGATGCCCAAGGCAGGCCCTACCTTATTCAATATTCATCTAGTTTAATCATCCCAATTTCAATAATTACTTTCTACATTTTAAAGTGACATAAGTTTCCAGCAGATGTTTCTGTCATTATCCTTCCCTCTTCTTAATGTGTGGTGCTGGATATAGCCAACATTTAGATAATGCTTTAAAGCTTACAAAGCACTCTCCAAATATTATCTCATTTGATGCTCATAACAATCCTGGGAGCTAAGTGCTATTATTATCTCCATTTTACAGATGAGAAAACTGAGGCTGAGAAAAGTTAAGGCACTTTCCCAGACTCACACTGTTAGTAAGTGCCTTGAGACAGGATTAAATTCAAGTCTTCCTGATTCCACATCCACTAGTTGCTATAACATTGTTAAAGTTGCCATGATAGTTATGTTTAAGCGATTGAGTTCTTTGAAATGCCACTTGAGCAATGGCATTATTAAAAAGTTTCAATGGGAGTGGAGGAAGAAGGTTCAGTTTGTCCATTTGGGAAAGAAATTCTATTTCATTTTAGAAGAGAGAGAGAATTCATTCATTCAACCATCTGTGTGTATCTATATATAAGTATAATATAAAAAGTATTAAATGAATTGCACCACATATATAAAGAATATTAAGGTATAGACCTTAGTCATATTTTTCTACAATATCCCTTACAAAGACAGATACAAAAATATTGAGGGGCAATAAAGTTACATTATTATATTGTATCATATTTGTTACAGTATCATAGTTATATCACATGTTATATCATGTTATATGCTTAAAGACAACTAGGTAGGGTAGTAGATAGAGAGCTGGAGCAGGAAGTCAGAACTCAAATCTAATCTAAGATGTTTCTTACAAACAAGTCACTTAATTTCTGTCTGCTTCAGTTTTCCCATCTGTAAAATGGGAAAAATAATAATAGCAACTACCTCCCAGGGCTGTGGTGAGATAATATTTGTAAAGCACTTTACAAACCTTAAAATACTATATAACTGCTAGCTACCATTGTTTTTTAAAATTTTTTAATGTGTATTTTATCTATTTTTTTGTTACATTTTGAGTTCCAAGTTGTCTTCTCCCTCCCAAACCAAAATTATTCATTGTTTCCATTAATTTTTTAATTGAATCACTAGGATTTTCCAAGTATATAATCATATCCTTTGCAAAAAGAGTTTTCTTTCCTCATTGTCCATTCTGTTGCCTTTTTCTTCTCTTATTGCTATTGCTAGTATTTCTAATACAATAATGAACGATATTGGTGATAACAGGCATCTTTATTTCACTCCTGATCTTATTGAGAAGGCTCCTAGCTTATTCCTGTCATATATAATGCTTGTTGATTGTTCTGGGTAGATGCTTCTTATCATTTTAAGGAAAAATCCATTTATACCTATACTTTTCAGTGTTTTTAATAAGAGTTTGCATTTTGTCAAAAAGCTTTTTCTACATCTATTGATATAATCATATGATTTTTGTGCTTTTGTTATTGATAGAATCAATTAGGTCAATAATTTTCCTTATATTGAACCAGTTCTGCATTCCTGGTATAAATCCCATTTGGTCATAATGTATAATCTTTGTGACGCATTGCTGTAGTCTCCCACCTAGTATTTTATTTAGGATTTTCGCATCAATATTCATTAGTAAAATTGGTCTATAATTTTCTTTCTCTGCTTTTGCTCTTCTTGGTTTAGGTATCAATACAATATTCCATAAAAAGAGAGTTTTGGTAGGACTCCTTGTTTGCCTACTATTGCAAATAATTTATTTAATATTGGAATTAGTTGATCTTCAAATGTTTGGTAGAATTCATTTGCAAATCCATCTGGTCCTGATGCTTTTTTCTTAGGAAGCTCATTTATGGCCTGTTCAATTTCTTTTTCTAGAATAAGTTTATTTAGACATTCTATTTCCTCTTTTGCTGGTGTGGGCAATTTATATTTTTGTAAGTATTCTTCTATTTTACTTAAATTGTTAAATTTATTGGCCTATAATTGGGCAAAATAACTACTAATAATTGCTTTAATTTCATCTTCGTTAGTGGTGTATTCACTCTCCATTTTTTTATGCTGATGATTTGGTTTTCTTCTCTCTCCTTTTAAAATCACATTAATGAATAGTTTATTTTATTAGTTTTTTTTCTAAAACCAGCTTCTAGTTTTATTTATTCATTCAATAGTTTTCTTAACATGCAATTTTATAACTCCCACCTTTAATTTCTTTATTATTGTGTAAAGTTCTTGAAAGGAATATTCAATTTTAACTCAAATTTTATCAAGTGCCTACAAAATGCAAAACAAAGAATGTTTATTGTTTGATATGTTCTAATATGTTGGTCAAGGCTCTGTTCTAAAGCTACAAACTTGGGAGAATAGGTAAATGCTAGTAACACAGACAACAAGATTGGGAGCAGTTAAATAAAGTGGGTCTATCTTAGGCAATATGGATGGACAAGGAACTGGGTATAGAATTAAACTGAAAGGAAGACTACACTGCTTTGGGGAATTGGTACTATTCTCTTAATGACCCCAAGTTTCTCTTTGAAACAAAGGCCCATCTTTTAAAAAAATCAATATTATTCTAGTGACCCTATTAATAAAAATAATTAGTTAGAATAAGAGGCTGCCAGATTTCTAAGCCCTTCACCAACAGCCTTTCTGTGAGCTAGAATATCTACCCATCAAGGTCACTGCCCCATATTCTCTATATCTTCTCTCCTCTCCCCTAACTAAAAGATGATTTCTGGACCCTTTCAATCTGCTTTCCCTGGTCAGTTACATTTTGAGAAGGTATAGCTAGGCATGAAAAACGGGACTTTGCTCCAAAGTTACAAACATGGGAGAGTGGGAGAATGGTGCTGCCATAGACACAAATTGGGATATAGAAGGAAAAGCAGGTTGAGAGGGATAGATATTAGGCACAGTTTTCAACAGTTTGAATGGGAAGTGACATTTGAGCATTTAAGTGGAAATGTGCAGGAGCTAAGGAAGGAGAGAATTTGCCCCAAGGGGATTCTTATACATCTGAGGTCCTAGAGTTCAGAAAACCAGATATACTAATGGGCCTATAATGGAGATTCATATCCGTCTAAGGTACTGAAGACAGTACTAATTCTCTGTTTACCCAAGGTACTGAAAGGACTGGCCTTTGGAGACCCAGGGACTGGAATCAGAGCACTCACCCCATTTGGAAAGCATCTTCTGGGTGTATTTTAGGTAATGTTGTATAGCTGGCACAAAGCATCAGTCCAGATTGAGACTGAGCACCAGTTATTACTGACCCAGATTGGGGTATAAAAATCCCTTATGACTACTCCCACCACTTATGTCCTCCCTAGATTTGAAGTGACCAGCCATGGGCACTAACACCACTACCTATTCTCAACTTAACAGGACCATGAAGATCCCTAATCAACTGGGTGTTCTCCTTCACCAAGTCAAGCAAACTCCCAACTTCTGCTTCGCTTGTCCTTGTGATTTAGTCACTATTGACTGAAAAGTAAATCCCTTCCCCCTCCTACCTCTTCCTACATTCTCCTGATAATCCTTCAGAGCTCCACCCCAGCATAGTCCATATCCTGCTAAACTCCTTACAACCTCCCACCCCATTGTTAACAAGCTCTCTTTGAAACTACCTTCACCACAGATCTCTTCACCTCATACTCTTCTTATCTTGTGCCATCCTCTGCTGATTTCCAGGTCATTCTCTCTCCTTTTCAGAGTTCTTTCCACTTTTCACAGCCTTTCTGTCCATCCCAACCCCTGACATCATGATGATAGAATTCAATAATCATTTCATTGTCACTTCAAACACCTTAGAATTCCAGTTACCCAATGTCTTCAATTCTCTCTGTTTATCTCCACTCCACTTAATCTAACTATACTCATTAAATTTTCTCATTTCTCATAATTCTTATAACTGATAATTCTGAAATCCTTCTCTGATCATCAGCTCTAATAATCCTTACTTCCATCTTCCTCTTGTCCTCACCTTTTTAAACCTATTCTTCAACTTATGACCTCCAAACCGTCTGTCCATTTCTGTTCTCCTAGTTCATTGTTTCTTCTCTAGAATCACTTTCTTCCCTGTACAATTTTGACTCCATAATTATAATATATAGGTTCAACTATACACTAACCTCTATCTTTAAATCCCTCACCTTTCTTATTGCTGCTTATGCCTTGCCAAACCCTAACTCTCAATTACCCCCAATATCCATCTTACTCTAACTCATATACTGCTGAATTTTACTGGGAAAAGATATAATCTTACTGTCTGGCTCCACTATGGATCTACTTTTTCTAATATCAACTGGGTCTTCATTGCTACATGGCAATCCTCTTATTCTCTGACTTAATCTTTAATCTTAAAAACAAATAGAACTTAATGAACACCAAGATAAGCATTCCCATTAACCTTGTAGAGTGGGAGAGGATTATACACAAAACTACACATTTCTATTATGTTAAGTTTGCTTTTCAAGAATACAACAAATTCCAAATGTAATTTTCAAAGATATCTTGTTTGTCTGTCATTCTTTCTGTCTTTTCATCTGTTCTTTTGTTATTTGGGGGGAAGCAGACTGTATCCTTAGTTCCTCTCCCTCTCTTACATCTTCTTTCCAAATGAAAAAAAAATTTAAAAAATTTTAAAATCCTTGTAAGAAATACACATATTTAAGCAAACAAATTCCCACAAGGGTCACATCATATGTAATATTATACACATAGGTATATGTATATACACATGTGTGTATGTATTTTTCTGTATCTTAAGTCCACCATCTTGCTGTCAGGAGATGAGCAGCTTACCTTATCTTTGTTACTCTGGAATTATAGTTGGTTATTGCATTGATCAGTGCATTTTAGCTGTTACTTTATAAATTGTTCTTCTGGCCCTACTCACCTCATTCTGTGTGTGTTAGCATAAGTTTTTCCAGGTTTATCTGAAACATTCTCTTTTATCATTTCTTATAGCACAATATTCCATTATATTTATATGCCACAATTTGTCTAACTATTCCTCAATTGAGAAACACCCTCCGCCTTAAGTCTTTGCCACTACAAAAAGAACAACTACAAAAATGTTTGTACATAATGAGTCCTTTTCCTCTTTCTTTTTTCTCTTTGGGGTATAAGCCTTACAATATTATCACTGGTTGTTGACTATTGTCCTTCATTCTCGAAGAGAACCAAAATGACATTATTATGCTAGACTCAAGTTACAGTGAGTCTGACAGCAACTGATCTAACAAATCCAAGCTCAGAATGCTCTACCACAGGTCAGTCTATGCGAACATTTGGGGTGGAATCTCTAATTTTGCACATCTCACCTTTCTTTTGAGCTACTTCAATTCTGCTTTGCTCATAGAACACAGCACTTCCTTTAATAGGGCATGTCATGCTGGGTGGTCCTGAGCCAGTGTCTCCCATGTCACACAATCAATTCCAAAGTTTTTAACAGAGACTTTGAAAGTGCTAGGTCAAAGAATATACATAGTTTAGTGACTTTGGGGGAATAGTTCCAAACTACTATTCAGAATGACTGAACCAATTCACAGTTCCACCAAGAATGCGTTAATGCACCTATCTTCTCAGAGAACCTCTAATATTTGCAAATTCCTTTTTTTTTGTCATTTTAGCCAAGCAGATCGCTATAAGGTAGAACCAAAGAGCTGTTTTAAATTACATTTCTCTCATTATTAGTGATCTCAATAATTGTTATATATAGCTGTTGATAGCTTACATTCCTTCCTTTAAAAACCTGCTTCTTCGTGTACCATTTATGATTGGGGAATTGTTCTTATAAATTTGAATCAATTCTTCATATGTTTTGTGAATGAAACCACATGAATTTCCCATTGTCATCCCAAACTCAGAATGTCAAAAGCAAAACTTATTATCTTTCTTCCTAATTCTCTCCTTTTCCAAATTTCCCTATTTTTTTAATTGAAAGTACCACCATCTTTCCACTGCCCCAGTTTCTGAACTTTGGACTAAACCTTGAATCTTCCCTGACCCTCATTCTCTAAACCCAATCAATTGCTAAATTTTGTCTCTTCAATCATCACTACATTTCTCATATTTGTCCCCTTTTACATAATACATACAGAGAGAGAATTTATCACTTCTCATCTAAACTATTGCAATAGCCTCCTTGTCTACAGTGTTTTCCCACTGCAGTCCATCATTCACACAGCTGCTAAATTAATATTCCTAAAGCACAAATCTGACCACATGATTCCCCTAATCAAAAATTTTCATCGGCTCTCTATTGCTTCTAGGGTAAAACACAAACTTCTTAACCAGGCATTTATAGCCTTCCACAATCTAGCTTGCACTCCCTTTCTAGACATTTCAATTTATACTCCTTTGTATGCTTTACTTTGCAGACAAATTATCTTACTAGCTAGAAACAACATTCTCTCTTCTCCCTCCATGCCCTTCCTCAGACTGTCACATACACGCCAACCATACCCCTGTTATTATCATCCCTAGCTTCCTTCAAGTCTCAGTTCAGGTACAACTACCTACTCAAAGCTTTTCTTGATCCCTCCAGCTATTGGTGTCTTCTCTCTTATGAAATTACGTTGCATTTACTAATCCACATAACTATTGTATTCTTGAAGTAGAATATAAGTTCCTCAAAAGCAAAAATTTATTTCTGCCTTTATATTTACAATGCTTAGCACAGGACATGGTATGCAAATTGCTTTTAGTTTTCATTGCCTAACACAGCAGCTTGAACAAAGAGTCGTTTAATAAATATTTGTTTAAATAAATTAAATTAAATTTCATTCCGTGGGTAGTTGGAAATGTGATTCTAGAGAAAGATGACAGAGAGTTCTTAGTAACAATCCCCATTCTAATGAATCTCCATATATAGTCCAAAATTCCTGCCTCTTTCTTCACTACAGAAATAGAGATACACCTTCTACACATCCACATTTTACACTTGGTTTACCGAGATGATGAAGAAACTGAAGACTAGAGATAGAGCTTAGATTTCCTTAGGAAGGAGGAAGGAAAAAGCACTTATTCGTGTGCCAATAAGGACCTACAGTGCCCAAGGGTGCAAGTTGCTCTTTCCTACTATGTGGTAGGCATTGTGCTAAGCACTTTATAAATCTTATCTCTTTTGATCTTCACAACAACCCTGGGACATAGGTGCTATTATTATCCACATTTTGCTTGAGGAAGCTGAGGCATTCAGAAGTTAAATGATTTGAGTAGGGTCGCACAGCTAGTAAATGTCTGAGGCTAGATTTGAATTTAGATCTTCCTGCCTCTACCCACACTCTACTTGACTGTTGTCCTTCATTCTCGAATGACATTATTATGTTATTATGTTATATTATATATTCCAAAATGACATTATTATGCTAGACTTAAGTTACAGTGAGTCTGACAGCAACTGATCAAACAAATACAAGCTCAGAATGCTCTACTACAGGTCAGTCTATGTGAACATTTGGGGTGGATTCTCTAATTTTGCACATCTCACATTTCTTTTGAGCTACTTCAATTCTGCTTTGCTCACATAACACAGCACTTCCTTCCTTTAAGTAATCTTGGAGTTGGAAGGGATCTCAAAGGCTATCTAATCCAATCTTTAATTGAACCAGAATCCACTCCATAAAAAATAGAAAGGTAACCACAGAACTTTCTCTTGAAGATCTCTAGTACAGGGGAAAACAATACCTTCCAGACAGCACATTCTAGCTTTGGTTAACTCTGTTAAGAAGTTTTTCCTTACATTGCGTTAAAACCTGCCTCTCTGCAATGTCTAACCCTTTCTCCTACTTCTGCCTTCTGGGTCTAGGTAGAAAAAATCCAGTGCCTCTTTCCACATGATATTCATTCAGATATTTGAAGATAGAATTCTCATTCCCCAAGGATTTCTCTCTTCCAGACTGAATATCCCTAATTCCTTTAATGATTGTCATATGTCAAAATCTCAACATACTTCACTATCTTGGTTGCCCACTTGTTGCCCAACTTGTCATTGTTGAACTTATTAGCACTCTTTCAGATGCAACCTTTTACAAGGGGCAAGTGCCTGATGTTTTTCCTTTTACCCTCCATTAGGTGCTAAGGAAAGACAGAAGGGGGGATGAGAAAAATGTTTGGATATCATAAAGGATCAACTATCAGGGTCACACCAGATCATGATTCATGATCTTAACAGGAAGTCAAAAGGGAAAGGAAGACTTTACATTTCTCTCTGTCTTCCACCTATGAGATCCCTCTGATTCCTGGGTGTTCCTGGGTTGGGGCTGCCAGTGCATAAGCTTCCAATATGTCTCCTGGCAGCCCAGATAAAATACAAACCAGATGCCACAGAATTGTGCTATAGACAGAACTTTGGGTTGATAGACCTAGACAGTACCTGACCTAGAGTTACTCTGTGAGGTTTTCCTAGACCTCAGTTACCTGTTCTGCAAAATGATGAGGATGGATTAGATTGCCTCTGAGACAGAACTCTAAATCTACGATCTTGTGCCCCTATGTTATATGTAAGGTAAAGGGCAGCTAGGTGGCTCCATAGTGCACAGAGCACAGGCCTGGAATCAAGAAGACTCTTCCTGAGTTCGAATCTGGCCTCTGACATATTAGTTACATGGCCCTGAACAAGTCACTTAACCCTGTTTGCCTCAGGTCCTCATGTATAAAATGAGCCGAAGAAGGAACTGGCAAACACTCCAGTATCTTTGCCAAGAAAACTCCAAATGAGGTCATGAAGAGTCTGACATGACTGAACAACAATAAAAAAAAACTGTAAAATAAATACCAGTTATAGATGTCAGCGGATAAGAGTTGTCAATACCCTATAATTATCTTCAAACAGTGATGCTGAGGAAAGAGATGCAAGTATAGGAGGGAGACCCAAAAAAACAGCTCTAAAGGATTCTAGTAGGGAACATAAGTGTATCTGTTCTCCTTCTATATCAGGCTCTGGCTCAATCAAAAATTATGTCTTCTACTAGGTCTAGGTTGATTTTAAGTTGACTCTCTTTAGGTTATTAATCACTTTCTCTGTTTATTATTTCTACTGCTTATCACTTCAGACTGGCTAAGAAAAACTATTACAAGCTGACCCAGGCTTGTGTTGCTCCAGGGAAGAAGTCACTATTCAAGAAGGAAATTAATGTGTCTACTGTTTTTATCCAGGCTGCTCTTTCCTCAAATTTTGATCATCACAAATACGATCAAAAATAAAACAAGAGTTAGCCGTTGCTGATTTATTTTATTTAGAGACAAACAGGCATCACAATCACAAGAGCAGGGAGAGGTTGATAAGAGATGTTGTACCTGGTATAGTCACTGAAAACAATAGCAGCCAAAAATGCTTCTGGCTCCAAGAACAGGCTCTGCTTCCTGATTCTTGCCTTCTCGTGGGAAGAAGAGCAACGGGATCTCAGAAAGGTCCTTCAGAGTTGTTCAGTTACTAGAGTCCTATCCTTCCTATCCTTCAGAGGCAGGAAGAGAGTTATGGCAAGGGGATATCACCAACCATGGCTCCATCTGCTACAATATGTCAGGATGGTCACAATTATGCCACCACTCCAATACCAAACTCCAAACAAAAGATGAGAAAGTTTTCGTGGAGAGGAAAAGGAATTCAAAGAGAGAATGACCTTGCTTCTCACCTTCTTCACCTGACTTCTTTTCTTCTCCTTTCCCAAATCCCCTGTGAACACTCCCAGAAAACCCTTCGGTTTTATGACTTCATCAGCCAATGGAATCCTGGGAAGCATTTCCATCTCCATAATCATTCTCGCACAAGATCAAATTTTGACATGGAGTAGCAATCATATCTACTAGGGCATTGGCTCACTACATACTAGGACATGGAGAGCCCATGAAAGATTTCAAATGGTCTTCACTGCAGGTACAGTCAAGCAGTAGGAGGTTAGTGTATAAATATAAAGAGCACCTGGCATCTTTACCTTTGAGATAATACATATATACATACATACATACATACATATGTGTGTGTGTGTATATGTCTGAGGGCAAATCACTTGCCAATAAATATTTTGAGTAGTCTTTTCCAAGAGTAAGAAACTGGGTGGGGAAAGTAAAAATTTCAGACCTTAATCTAAATAAGTAGCAGGTATTCAACTGCTTAGGGAGGTTTAAAACTGCCATTACCAGCTTAGTTTTCCTATAGAAGGGTCGATTTAATCTATATGTGAATATTGGTTCATGAGAAGTTAAAAAGGAGTACAGAATCTCCATGGGCTGTGAGAAAACATAAGCCAGTCAGTAAACATTTACTAAGTGCCCACTATATACCAGGCACTGCGCTAAGCTCCGGGGGCACAAAAAGAGTCAGAGGATGGTTCCTGCCCTCAAGGAACCCACAGTCTAATGGTGGAGACAATAAGCAAACAAATACACTCAAACAAGACATATGCAGGATAAAAAGGAAGTAATCAACAGAGGGAAAAAACTAAAATTATGAGGGATCAGGAAAGACTTCCTGTCAAAAATGGGATTTTAACTAAGACTTAAAGGAATCCAGGGAAACCAGTAAGCAGAGATGAAAAGAGAGAGCATTCCAGGCACGAGGGACAGCCAGAAAAAAATCAGAGCCCAGGAATTGAGTGTCTTGTTCATGAAACAGCAAGGAGGCCAGTGTAACTGGATTAAAGAGTATTTGGTGGGGAGTAAGGTATAAAAAGACTGGAAAGGTAGGAGGAAGTTAGGTCATAAAGGGATATGAACACTAAACAGAAGATTTTGTATTTGATCCTGAAGGCAACAGGGAGCCACAGACGTTTATTGAATAGGGGGATGACACGATTCTTCATTTCCTGTCTTCTTGCCTTTGTACTGCCTGTTCCTGATGCTTTCCCTCCTAAACACCGACTCTTAGAATGTCTTGCTTCCTTTAAGAATCAACTCAAGCATCGTGCCCTCCAAGAGCCCTTTCCTGGTTCCCTTTTAGTGCTATCCCCTCTAAGGTGACCTTTCATCCACTCTGTATTTGTCTTCTATTTTCTGATTTATATATATATATATATGTATGTATGTATGTATGTATATATATGTATGTATATATGTATATATATACATGTATATATATGTGTGTGTATATATATATATATATATAGTTTCCCCCATTAGAATATAAGCTCCTTTAGGTAGGGACTGTTTTTGATTTTTCCTTGCATTCTAGAACTTAGTCCAGTGACTGCCACATAGCAAGCACTTAATAAATGCTTACTCATCGTTGCTTGATTGTCCGTGTGTAGATGTAAGAATTTTCTCTGACTTTTACATGCCTGCTTTTCCATCTCTTGATGTCAATGTAAAATAGGTGTTTCTGTGGATGGGAGAATTCCTCCCTTTACATAAAAGTGTGGCATCCAGAATTGAACACAATCTTCCAAATGAGGTTAAATTAGGGCAACAGACAGTAGGATTATCATTTCCCTAGTCTTAGACTATGCCTCTTAATGGAGCTCAAGATCATCATAGTTTTCTTTGCTGCCATATCCCACTATTGACTCGACGAGTTTGCAGTCCTTTATAATCTCCAGATTGAACAGAAGTCAGACTCATGGGCCTCTAGTTAACAGGCTCTGCTCTATTCCCTTTATTGAAAATTGGGATAATATTTTTCCCTTCTTAAGCATCTCTCCTTTTCTCTACAAGCTTTTAAGTTGGCTCCATAAGCACATCTGTCATTTCTTCCAGGAACCCAGAATGGAGTTTGTTTGAGCCTGGATGCTTAGATTTATCAAGAAGAAGTAGGTGCTCTCTTATTATCTCCTTATTTATCCTAAGTTTCATCTCCCTCAGTCATTTTTTCCTGTCTTTTCTAGTCCAAAAATGATTCTTCTTGAAATTAAAAAAAAAAAGAAAAATTAGGAATTTGGTCATTTCACCCTTCTCTCTCAAGCAATCAGCCGCAAGCATTTATTAAGCCCTTGCTATATACTAAGCATTCTGCTAGACACTGAGGGGACAAATATGAAAATGAGGCAGTCCCTGTTCTCAAGGAACTCCCATTCTGATAGAACATGCATTCATCCGTTATCATCTTCCTAATCACTGCAAAAAGCACTCCTCTCCTTTTTTTTGTTGTTTTCCCCTGGTAAGTGAAGTTTTCAAAACAAAAAGTATCAAACATCATATTAATCACTTGATGTATAAGGATGACATAATGTTAGAGGGCTTTACACTCAAAAAAAATTAATAACTTCTCTATGTTATGAAATGTTCCTGTAATAATATCAAAATGTCCCTTGCACTAGATAAGTGTGAAATTCTTCAAGTAAACCAAGAAAAATGGAGACCGAAATCTGCACACTTAAATCTAAAAGTCAAATTGAATCAATGGATAAATGCAATACTTTCAAAAACTTTGCTTTCTCCAGGCAAACTATATTGAGCATAAAACTTATCAAGGAGGAAATTGTGGCTATGCATGTCAAGAGATTTGATATCCTGAAATCAAAACTCATTGGGAGGAATACATTTAAAGCAATTAAAGTCTATACAATATCAGTTATATCATTAGTATCACCATTATGTGTTAGTATTATTATTGTCACTATTACAAGGGTAAGTCATTAAGTTGTAGTTATTCTTGTATATTTAATGTTCTGTGGACTATTGCAAGGTAGACAAAATGATTTCTTTTTGTAATTGAATAAAAATATCGGAGTGGAAGCACATCTTATATAGACTTATATAGATATGAGAATATCATTAGAATAATATCGTAAGCAGGTAAAATAACAGGAACGACAAATACTTTATCTTGTTCCCACATGGTTTTAATATCTCATCCTGTTTCTATATTTTTAAAAGTGTTATTCCACGTTTGGAGATTGTATTTAGTATGGATATAGCTATTAAAAACTCTTTTTCTTAAATTTTTATAGATCAATACTATGTGGAGCTATTGGCAACAGTTCTGTTTGTAACGCTATTTTGGTAGTAGTATGGTTTGTCTGCTGAATGTAATATTTGGGGATTTGCATTTGTAATACAAGAACTGTCTTCTATTAGTTTATAAAACATAGTAAACTTTTATAATTCTAGCCACCAAGTCATGTCTTCTAAGGTTCTAGCATCTAGGTAGCTACTAAATACCTGTCTCATAGAGTGATATTTTGCACAGGATAGAATTCATCAGTAAGTCCATGATTCTTAAGGATAACCTGTCTTTAATTTCTGTTGGCTATGACTTAATACTGAATAACTATCCTCCATAAACTCTTCCATTTCTACACAGAAACCTGCAAAATTCAATCATCTATTTTATATTGAGTTGGGTTCCTATCAATATCACTCACTCAAGGAGGGCCTTTTGATTCCACTCCTGCATCTTAGTCATTTGATAGGCTTCATCTAGAGATACACTATGTTTGGTTACATTTGACAAATCTAATGGTGTATGCCTGTTGTCAGACTTTATTATGCTTTTGTGAGGTGAGATATATTTTGTTCCAAAAATATTTATGTAAATTTTAGCCTGTTTAATATGTGTTTGGAGAATGTCTACCAATTTTCCTGCTCTTTTTTCAAGAGAAGTGTTGTTTATCCCTACAGGTACTTTGCAGTAATGACCCTCATGCTTTGTTAATATTGTAGAAGTTTTCTTTACACCTTTTAGATCTGTTATCATTCAATTTATAGTAGCAAGATTTGAATTATGTAGTTCTTTATTGTTCTAATTCTTCCTCTTGAGCTTTGACTTAAGAAGACTAAGTCAGTCTCTTAACACAGACACTTTTAGCTTTATGTCACACATGTACATTGATGACTAATATGATGTTTTGGCCTGATTTCTTCCCATATTCAGTTCTATTCAAGTGATGATAATGGTCTCAACACTAAGCAGCACCAGAATGGACTAACCTGTCTAAATAGAAATGCCCAAGTTTCCTATCAATTGTTCTTAACAGTGTTGTGTCAGTACATATTTGAAATAAAGAACAGTTTTTCATGCGGATATCAAATATTTTAGGACAGCTAGGTGGCTAAGTGAATAGAACACCAGCTCTGGAGTCAGGAGGACCTGAGTTCAAATCCGGCCTCACACACTTAACACAAAACTAGCTGTGTGACCCTGGGCAAGTTACTTAACCCCAATTGCCCTACCTTCCCCCCTCTCCCCCCAAAAAAAAGAAAGAAAAGAAACAAAATATTTTAGCACGGTGCTCTCTAAATTTTTTTTATGAAGTACCTTTATTAGCAAAAACTTTTTAATATGTACCCATAATAGATGTAAATTATAAATATATGTAAACAGACATTTTAAAGAATGAGATTACTACAAAAAACAGTATTTTAAAATTTTTGTTATTCATTGAGTACAAAACACTTTGTTCTCTAACTAGAGTATTATTAATAATAACACTAATTATAACAATAATATATTTTATGTCTATCTATATAATTATTAATAATATTTACTGAGAACAATATGACACCTCATTATTTTTTAAAATTCCCTGTGTATATCCTGTGCAATAGGGAAGTCCTATAAATAAAAACTGCTTTTAAGTAATTAATATTTATTCAGTAAATTTTATTGATGTAGCTATCTAAGCAAGGGAACTTTTTAATGCTTTTTTGAAATATATATAATCATCAATATATATAATCATCAAATAATACTTTGTAAAAATTTCTAAATATAACAGCTTCTTAGCAGGAATCATGTCTCTCTGTGTGTAGATATTCACTTTACATGATTCAAAAGCAACAAGCAAAAGTCTCTGATTTCCAATCAGCAGAAAGAGTTCCATGTAAATCCATTCTTGTTTATGTGGTTCTACTTAATAGACGGTATCAAATCTAAATTTAATATTCATGTTCAGTTTTTTAAGTTGTAGTTTTGAAAAAGTGTGATAAACCACAAGAAGACTGGTTTGGCTGGATTGTAGAGTACAGAAAAGGGAGTAACTGAAAATAAAGCTAGAAAGATAGTTTAGGGTCAGATTGTGAAGGACTTTAAAGGCCAAACAAAGGCATTTAATTGCTCCTGGAGTCAGTAGGGAGTCACTGTAGTTTATTAAGCCTGAACCAAGCATTATGAGGAGAGAGAGAAAGTATGATAGAAATGAGAGATGTTGTGGAGACAGAAACAGTATTCAACAACTGCTTGTATATTCAGGGTGAGTGAATGAGGAGTTGAAGGTGATTTATGAGTCATAACCTGGGTACTAGAAAGATAATGGTGGCAGAAATAAGGTAAGTTTGGGGAGAAAGATAATATAGTGAGATATTATGCAGATTACAAACCATCCATGCCTACCCATCCTGTGTGATTAACTTTGTCCCACACTGAAATGAAAGGGGGCAGAGGGAAGCATGACTTGCTTATTGGTCACTACTCAAGTGCAGAACCCATTCTCTGAGAGATATCTGCTACAGCCACAAGACAATCTGGAAGGGAGAAAGTGATATGGGCAGTAGGGATGGATATTTTCCTTACTGAGTAAGCCCAGATGTAGAGGTAGGTGGGCAGGTCAAAATTAGGTTATAATAATCCTGAGGAGTCAAATGTCCAGTGCATAATTGATTGAGAATTTTTTGGATTTTTATTTTTGGTAGAGGGGGAAGAAGTAGATTGGGAAGTTCAGGGGGATTGGGTGATAATGGAATAAGAATGGGTGGGATTGTGTTAGAGGCAAGCACCATGATTAGCTATCATATAGAAGATGAAACGCACCTGCCCACCCTCCAGCTGATTGGTCACACACCCTTTGGGGTCATTTCCTTACCTCCCAGGGGGACTAGAGTCGCCACCTCAGAGATCACCACTCTAGTGTTCTTATCCTTGTGTCTGTTTTATTCATTTGTATTTTATGACTATGACTTGAGTGTGAAAGTGAATCAAAGGCTTTACAATAATCAGTATTAGCAATTTAAAAACCTTGGTACTTTCAAATGACTTGTTTAATAATCACTGAATCAATAATGAGTTTCTCTTTATACCTCCTGGAATTTTTTAGCACACCTTTTTTGTTTCTCATCAAATATATGGGGATGAATGTGCATATTGGTCAGTGTTTGTAGATGTTTTTTGACCATACAAACTGTGAAGTCTTTACGTAAAATTAGTAAACATTTAATTGGCTTGTATTCGGAGAAGTCTCTGATTTTCATGTTATTCTTATTAAAACTCATGTAGTCATATATACATGTAATGTAATGTATTCTTTCTATTTAGCTCATATATGTTGCTATGCATTGCATGTAACCTATGTTTGCTATGCAATGTGTTTTCTTGCTGTATTATGCCTCTTTGCTAATATGCTGATATACTTATTCTTATGGGTCAATTAGGTGGGGGAGTGGATATAGTGCTGGACCTGGAGTCGTGAAGATTCATCTTCATTTTATTTTTTATTTTCTTGCTTTTTGGAGGGGGGAGGGAAGGGCAATTGGGGTAAAGTGACTTGGCCAAGGTCACACAGCTAGTAAGTGTTAAGTGTCTGAGGCCAAATTTGAACTCATGTCCACCTGACTCCAGCTGGTGCTCTATTCATTGTGCCACCTAGCTACCCCAGATTTATATTCATAAGTTCGAATCCAGCCTCAGACACTTACTAGCTATGTAACCATGGGTAAGTCACTTAACCCTGTTTGCCTCAATTCCTCATCTGTCATTCTGTTTGTCCTTTATTTCCAAAGAGGAATAATGATGTTATGGGATAATGTCTTGACCTGTGTATGAACTGGATTTAAGTGAGGCAGAGTTTCACAAAGTCATCAGCCTCATTCTTTTTTCAAGTCAAAGAAGTCCAGTGGCAAGACGATAGTCAAGACAACCGGGAATGGCCTGGGATCCAGAGGATGACTTTGATGCCTTAGATGTTTGACCAAACTTTAAATGCTCTACAGAGACTACTTCAGCCACTTTCATGACCTTTGGAACAAATTGTTTACATCTGCCCACTCTACGAGGGAATGTCTTCACATGCCTGCAGTAGACATCCCCCTTCTCATGACAGACTTGAGGCCCATAGGTTACCATCAGCCTGGTTTATCCCATCTGCTAAGACAGTTTACCAGTATGTGGCCATTGCACATGCTACAGTTTCTTGGAGCTACAGGTGGGAGTTGAGTGCCAGGTAGGAAACCTGAAATGTAATGACTATTCCAAGGGGCTTTCAGGAAATTCTTTTCAATTACCTCTGACAATAAAGCTTGCATTAAAGTTACAAATCAAGAACAGGGTGTTTCTCTAAGAAAAAGGAAAAGCAAGTCAAAGTCCATTTTGTGATGGATACAAGTCCACAGCATACATCTTCAAGGACTCCAAGAAGAGATAAAAGTATTACAATTTGCAAAGAATCACACAATAGAAAATTATGAGACAAGTCCTGTTGTATCTGATCACAAAATTAAAATTGTCATCATTTTTTAGCTTTTGAACATAGACTATTTAGCCTTGATTCACAAGGAGTAGCTTTAAAATTTTTTTAAAAAATTTTAAGCCCCATTAAGTTCAACAAAGCTTCAGGTCTTTCTTAGATTTTGATTTGTCTACAAATCTGACACCCTATTTCTACAATATTTTCCAAAAGTCTTAGCTTTAATAGCTTAAACATGAACTAAGACTTTGGGAATATTCTGTATTTCTACAGTGCTGCCCCAAAGAGGGCCTTGTAACTGAAAGAACTTCTCTTGAGTCACATATGGGGAAGGCGTCCAAGTACTACAAAAGGATTTCAAAGGATAAGACCCACCAGAGAATCCTTCCTCTCAGGCCTTGGCTTTCCAGTCTGTGAAATGGGAGGATCACTGCTGCCAAGATCTTGGGAAAAGAATGATTAGTACCCTCTCCTTTTTTTTGAAGGGGGACACACACTCCAGACAGAATACTAAATAGACAAGAAGGTCTGAGATCAGAATTCCCAAGATTAATGTCACCTGGAAAGTTAGAAACAGCTCAGCAATCTGAAGTGAGATACGTTGGATCACAGAATATATCAGAGCTAAAAGGGAACTTAGAGAGAATGGAAAGAGAACTGGATTTGTAGTCAAAGGACCTGGGTTTGAATCTTACTCAGCTCTTCTAGTTGCTAACTATCTGATGTTGGACAAGTCATTTTGTTGTTGTTGTTTTTGCTTTTTGGAGGGCAATTGGGGTTAAGTGACTTGCCCAGGGTCACACGACTAGTAAGTGTTAAGCGTCTAAGGTCATATTTGAACTCAGGTCCTCCTGACTCCAGGGCCAGTGCTCTGTTCACTGCACCACCTAGCCTCCCTGGCATTTTGTTTCTAAGCTTCAATTTCCTCATGTATAAAATGACAAGGATAGAATAGATGAACTCTAAGGTCATTTCCAGCTGAAAAATGCCAGTGAGGAGAAAAAAGGGAATTTGTCTGAAGAGACCAATGTGGATACACAGGTCACTTACCAATCAACTTGGACTTTTTAAAGAACTAAACAGAAAATGGAAGCAAGGCTGGACGATGCAAAATGAGTGTGGTATGGCATGGTGCTGGGAAAATAATATGCTTAAACCAAGAATAAGTGAGGCTAATGAGGGAAGCTAAAGGAAACACAAAGGGGTAGGGGTGGGGGAGAAAAAGGAAGATCAAAGAAGGAAACACCTTTTGCTTCTTGGATTTGGGGGGAAAAGTCTGGATAGATGGGACGATGATAACTGACAACAGAGAGAACATAGGATTACTCAGTTTGTGGTTCAATTTTGAAAGAAAGAAACAAAGAAAGAAAGAAAGGAAGGAAGGAAGGAAAGAAGGAAGGAAGGAAGGAAGGAGGGAGGGAAGGAAGGAAAGAGGGAAGGAAGGAAGGAAGAAAGAAAAAAAGAAAGGAAAGAAGGAAGGAACAAATGAAGGAAGGAAGGAAGGAAGGAAGAAAGGAAGTAAAGAAGGAAGGGAGGGAGGGAGGAATTGCTGACAGGGAGTTTTTATCTAAGACGAGGTAGAAAAGGTAGTAAGACCACCTAGTTGCCCTTAATAAATTCAAGTCACCTGGCTTATATGAGTTACATCCTTTAGTCTGATAGAACTGGCAGATTGATTGCTAAGTCACTGTTAGTGGTATTTGAAAGGTTATGGAAAGCAGAGGAGGTACCACAAAGATAGAAGAGTTTTCAGAATCTACACACTTTGGCAGGTGAACTTGACTCCAAATTCTGTGAAAATTCTTCAACAGATACTCAAAGAGATGGTTAGCAAATATTTACGTAACACATAAAGGTTCTGGGCTCACTCTTCCAATCTACACTCGGACTAGCAGATTTGGGTCCCTAGAACACGACTACTGCTCCCTTCAGAGTTTTAGGGGCAACTCTGAGAGCTTTGGCAGTTTCTTACCTTCAAACCACCACTCATGAGCCTCCCATTGGAGAATATTCCCTTTAATACTACCTCCAGTTAATATTTCCTCAAAATCATTTAACAATTAATGACTGCATCAATAGACTCCTGAGCAATAAATATTCATTAACCTTTTCAAAGGGATGTTTGCTGAGAAGATATAACAAGAACAGAAGTGTAAGCATATCTCCCCAAACCAGGGCAAACTCTCTTCCTCTATATGCTTACTCAGTCTCAGAGAAAGTGGTCTCAAATTAACGTGATTACTGCAAAGTATTCCCTCCCACCAAGTTCACTTCTGAGTGCTATATCAATGGTCAGGTTGCTTCCTTGCTTGCAGAACATGTTTTGACTGCCAGGTTGTTTCACTGCTGGCGAATAGGTGAAGCAGGTCACGTCTCAGGGATGGTTCCTCACTGGCCTCAGTTGCTACAACTACAGACAAGTCTGCCATGGATTCCATTGCTGAATTTCTACTTATTCTTCTGACCTTTGGAAACTCAGAAGATTGCAATATTGTCTATCTTGTCTCTGATATTCATTAATATCAAGAAAGAGTGAACACAACAGGGACAGAAGAAAAAGAAACATGGGTCTACCTGGGTGGGAAGAAAAGGCAGGCAGTAGTGTTTGCTACCTCTCTCCTCACTCAGCAGCATTTAGCACTTCTTGCCTAGCTCACTACCATGGAAGAGAGTTCTATTCTATTTGCTCAAACCACTTATATGCTCAGTTCCAGCACAATGGTCAAATAAGAGGATTTCTATCGCCATACAGTAAGCGTACAGGAGAGTCAGAAATATCTGCATGTGCTCTGAAGCTGGGAGGAAAGTCTCCCTGTGCTGTTCCTCTATCACTCACTTCGGGGAGCAAGTTTACCAAACCTCCATGTGGACTTGGAGCAGGCAAATATTACCCATTCCCTGAGATCCGGGCCCCTATTAACCAGTTCCTCACCCCCACACCTATTATATCTAGAAAGGGAAGTGGTGATTAGAAAGAGTCAGCATGGCTTCATCATGAACAGGTCATGCCAGACTAACCTGATTTCCTTTTTTGACAGGATGACTAAACTATCAGTTGAATAAGAAAAAAGAAAACCTTCATAACAAATATGCATGGCTTAGCAAAACTAATTCCCACATTGGTCATGTCTAAAAACATGTTTTATTCTACATTTTAAGTTCTTCACTTCTCTAGCAAGAGGTAGGTATAATATTTCATCCACTCCTCTCTAGTCATGTTTTATCATTGTGTTAAACAGATTTGTAAAGTTTTTCAAAGTTGTTATCCTATGTAATGTTGTCATATAAATTTTTCTCCTAGTATTCCATTAGAGTCGTATATCAGAAATTTGTTTAGTCATTCCCCATTAAATAGACATCCCTCAGTTTACAGTTTTGGGTTACTATGAAAAGAGCTACTATAAATATTTTACATATGGCGTCTTTCCCCTCTTTCCTTGATCTCTTTGGACTATAAATCTAGAAGTGGAATCCCTGGATCAAAGTGGGGGTGTCTTTCTATTGCAATAGCTCACAAGTCTCCACCAGTATACTCCCCCTCCCAACTGATTATCAGTTGATATCAGTTAGCCAGACAATTGACTTTTAGAAGTAGGTATTAACTAAGAATAGTTGGCACATCCTTCTCCAAACCCAACGCACACACAATAGCATACAGAATCCAAGAGAAAGTAGGTTCAAGCTTAATGAGCACATTTAGCCGGAAGGGAAGTCCTTTTGCTTATAATTCTTTCCCCTCTCATAGAGCCCTCATGAAGTTCCCATTGGGATCATAAAGTTCTTGTCAGGGATCCTTGTAGACATCTTACACTGTTTTTCTTTATAACTAGTTTGCCCTGAACTCCGAAGCAGACAGTAACTGTTCTCCCTAGAAAATTGCTAGGATGCCAATTCGAAGTTCAAGTCTTCCAACCCTCTGAAGTTCCCAAGGTCCTCCTCTGGTTTAGTTTTGGGGAAGGAGGACAGAGGCTCTACTCCTCTCCTCTCTTTTCAAATGATTTTCTTTGATGAACATGCTTAAAACTGCTATTTCTTCTATGCTAGCAGATGCTTAAATATTGGGGTACAAACTAGCTTACTGTCTTGGAGAAGACTCACGGGGTGTGACAGAGCAAACGGTTTAATTCCTTTGATTGGTGGATGGATTCAATAAAAATATCTAGGCCTTGTTCATGTCTAGTTCCTACCTCTAATCAATTGATTTATTAATTTACTAGAAATCTTTGTTCCTGATAAAAATGTTAGCAACTTGTCTACTTTAAGTGTAACAGAGAGATTGATTGACTTAATTGATCCTCACCTGCGTACTATTATTATATGATTCTCTGATTCCCACAGAGGTAAAATGACAAGCCAAACATTATATAGCTAGTAACTGGCAAAGCCCCAAAGAGCAAGCAACAGAGGAGCAACCAATAGTGTTATGTCCCCTTAATTCTCAACACAGGAGGGTTCTCGCTCTGTCATCAGTGCTTGAGCAGGGAAATGTAAAGACCTATAGAGAACAGAGATACAAAGGTAGAGAGAAAGAAAATTAGGAGTTTAAGACATTAGGGATAGAAGACATGGTGCTGTTGTTCAGTTGTTTAGGCATGTCTGACCCTTTGTGACCCCATATAGGGTTTTCTTGGCAAAGATACTGGAGTGGTTTGCCATTTCCTTCTCCAACTCATTTTGCACATGAGGAAACTGAGACAAACAATGTGAAGTGACATACCTAGGGTCACACAACTAGTAAGTGTCTGAAGTCAGATTTGAACTCAGGAAGATGAGTCTTCCTGACTTTAGGCCCAGCACTCTATCCACTGTGCCACCTAGCTACCTCAAGAAGAGATGACTAGTCTGTAAATTTTGTTTGCAACCCAGTGATTGATAAACTGGAAAAGAGAAATTACTTAGGAAAGAACTCCCTATTTGATTCTTTTTTTAAAAAACAACTACTAGGAGAACTGAAAAGGTATCTGGCAGAAATTAGGTTGACAGCAAAACCTTACACAATATTCCACAATATATTCTAAATGAATATGTGACCTTACTATTACTACTAGAAAAATGCTAGAAAAATTAGAACTATACTATGAAAAACTAGAAGAGTAGAATATCCTATACCTCTTACAGCTATGGGTAAAAGATGGTTAACAAAGAGGTAGAGGCACTTGCAAAAGATAAAACAGATAACTTTGATTACATTAAATTGGAAAGTTTCTGCACAAACTAAATTAATGCACCCAGGATAAGTAGTCAAAAAATCTTTGTTTCAAATTTCTCTGATAAGGGTTTAAATATCCAAGACATATAGACAATTAACAGATATCTATGCATAGATAAAGATATGACCAAAGGTCATTCCCCAATAGATAAGTGGTCCAAAGATATGAATATACAATTCTCAAAAGAATTGCAAACTATTAATAAACACATGAAAGAACGTCCCAAGTCACTAATAAAAAGAGAAATATAAACCAAAACATTCCTGAGGTTTTACCTCATGCCCTGCAAATTGGCAAAAATGACCAAAGTACAATAGTCAGTGTTGTGGGAAGATAGGCAGACTGGTGCATTGTTGGTGGAGCTGTGGATCAATACAACTATTTTGGAAAGCATTTTTGAATCATGCAAATAAAGTGACTAAAATGTCCATACCCTTTGACATAGAGATTTCATTATTAGGCTTATACCCCAAAGAGGCCAATGATAAAAAGTAAATCCTCATATAACACCAAAATATTGGTGGCAGCACTTTTTATGATAGCAAAGAACTGGAAACAAAGTAGATAGCCTTTGAGTAAGGAATAGCTAAATAAATTGTGGTACATGAACGTAATAAAATATTACTGTGCTATAAGAATTGAGAAATGTGGGGAATACAGAGAAACATGGAAAGAGTTACTCGGACTGGTACAGAATATTGTAAAAAGAGTCAAGAAAACAGTATACGTGATGAAAACAATATAAACAGACAGAACAACCCCCCCCCCCACACACACACACACATCAAAAGTGAATATTGCAAAATTATAAAGAACAAGGATGGCATAAAAAGAGCTATTAGAAGACTCTCCTGCCTCACCCCTTTATGTATGTGACAAGTCCACAAGTGTTTCACATTGCATGTATTTTCAGACTTTTTCAATGTATTGATAATTATGCTGATTTTTTTTCCTTTTTCTTTTCTTTTTTTGCCTTTAAAAATACTGTTTGTTATAGCAGATAGTTTTCTGGGACGGGGAAAGCAGAGATACTGGGGGAAACTATGGTAATGTAAAAAAACCAAAAGACATTCAAAAACTCATTTTAAAAGATTACATTTACATACATAATAGAATGTTAGATTACTATAAGCTCAACATGCATCAGCAATGAGACATGAAAATCACAAGGAAATCTCAGGCTGCATTTTTGAAAGTTATAGAGCTCAGGAGAAAGGAGACAACAGTCCTGCTTTACTCTTCCCTCACATCTGGGTATTGTATTCAGTTCTGGTTGCCACATTTTAGTCTAGCACCTGAGGTACCCCACTCCCATATAGGTCCTCTCAGTCAGGCTATCTCCAGTTGAGAGAGAGGAGAGACAAAGAGACAGAGAGAGACAGAGGGACAAGAGACAGAGAGATTTTACTGTGTGCCAAGCTGTGATGAATGCTAGGGATACAACACAAGTAGCCAAGATAGTCTTGGCCCTTAAAGACCCAACATCCTATTAAATGAAGGCAACACATAAAAAAGAGTGAGAATTGGGGCAGCTAGGTGGCACAGCAAATAGAGCACCAGTCCTGAAGTCAGGAACCTGAGTTCAAATCCAGCCTCAGACGTTTGACACACTTACTAGCCATGTGATTTTGGGTAAGTCACTTAACCCCAATTTCTCTCCAAAAAGAAAAAAAAAAGAGTGAGAATGGAGGATAGTGTATTCAGGTGTATATTGAGTATTCAGGAAGATGGTGTATTCAGACAGCTGACAAGGAGATTTAGAAGTCTGGAGAATGAGTCGAGCTGGGAAAAAATTGGTATAGTGAAGGTACCTCCTGAAATGGTAGTTCCAGTAAGGGTTTAATCAATCAGAAAAATGAGGTATCAGAGCAAAGGTTTCTCCAAGATAGGCAGATGGCTGGTGAGAAGGAGAAATGAATTGACTCAGGAGTAAAGTGATACTCTGTTGGTTCACATCTACTCAAAATCCATAGTTTACCAGTCCTCCACAGATGATTTTATTTTTACTAGTCAGCCATAGGACACAATTAATTCAAAGCAAAAACATTTAATGAAATAACATAGTATGAAAAAGTAGCAATAGACCAACTACCCTATAAACCTGAAGCATACTCTCTCATAAATACACATTTATTAGAATGGACATATTTAAGAGATGTGTAGAAAAGCACACACATAGGAATCGTGTGTGGCCATGGTGCTTATGTAGAAGGGCAACCCATACCTATGATGCTGAAGGAGAGCTGATGTCATTGTATTGTTCCTGCTAGATCTCTTCCCTACCAATCTCATGTAGCATATAATTACTGTCAAGCATGCACCATTACACCTAGCTAAAGGTCAAAAGCTTGGCAGAGCACCCCTAGGTTAGAATTGTTTGATTTCTTAATATATCTTTCTCTGCTGAAGTATCCACACACTTGTTCCAGACTTCCACTCAACTTGAAGTTAGAAAGTCCTTATCATTCTCATTTAATTCTCTCATGGTGATCCTGCGCTCAGTGCAAATATACCTAAATAAAAATAAAAGCTGGGCTAAGGGCATATAATATTATTGTAACAATAACAACTAACACTTATTTAGTACTTACTTAGGTATATTTGCATGATAAAAACCAAAGGATTTTGGCCACCCTTCAGAAAAATTGAGGTGATTCAGAGATACACACAACTCTGTGGAGTTTCTTTGGCTGAGCCTCCTGAGAGGGCTTTTGAGAACAGTTAAAATCAAGAAGTAGAATGACAGAGGTGGTTAAAAACCTTGGAGTCAGGAAGACCTGAATTCAAGTCCTGCCTCTGATATATACTGTCTTTTGTGACCCTGGAGAAATCACTGACTCTTTCAGTACCTTAAGCATTATAAGTACTTACATATTACTCTAAGACAGTAAGTTGCAGAGCTGGTATTGATGTGTCTTAGAAGAGGGAATTTCTTCCCTATATCAGTGAAATCATAGTTCTGGTCCCCCCCCCCCCAAAAGAAATAGCTAAGATGGCTATCTGTAACCAAAGTAAAAGGGGTGTACAGCAATGTGCAGTTGGAACACTAAGGATGGGGGTCTCCCTTAAGGTCATATGACATGGTTTTAGACCCTGATTCCTACTGAAGCCAATATTTTCTTAAGTACTTTATTCTCAAAGTCTCGATGACTCCAGAGGACTGGACAATGAGGGCGTAGTCCTTAGTTAATCCTCAGATTTACTCTCCCTGGTTATATGGAACATGAAAAACACATAGTTCTCTGAAACATAAATTCACAGTAGAATTACGTACAGCTAGCCATAGTAGATGCAACAAACACAAAATTACACATATCTGAGCATATATGATAAAATTGAATCTATAAGACCAAGTATATGTTACTTGAAATACAAGCTACATATAACACAGATTTAACCACCAGGTGGTACTAACAGACCCAATCCTGAACCTGTTTAGCAAAAAAAGGGTCTAGCTTAGGGCAGTCTCAATCTCACCCTATTATAGGCATCTACCCCACCCAGCAGGAATTATGAGTACATGCAGAGCTCTCTATGGTTCTCCAGTTGCACCTCTCTTTGTAGGTAAGCACCAACTAGTTATGTGGGGAAGGAGGGGAGACAGTATGGATTATTGATGATTTAACCAAATAGAATCAGTGTTGATTCCCCACTTCTAGCAACCCCTAACTCTTCCCTGAGCTTTCTACATTTCATAGATTCCTAGTCACTCACCCTTGGCAAATGGAGTCAACCTACATGAAAAGACTAACAACAGAAAAAGTAATGCTTAGTTGCTAAACACGTTTAGCTGCATATATTTAGTCTTGGCATATAAACAATAAAACAAACAGTGCATAGTAAAATATCTTCTGAACATCTAAGACAGTGGTTCTCAACCTTCCTAATGCCACGACCCTTTAATACTCGTATCTGGGTGTATCCGGGTGTATCTGCATGTGGGCGACTGCCTGGAGACGGATAGAGGAGCCGTGTCTCAGTTCCTAAGACCATCAGAAATATGTGTTTTCCAATGGTCTTAGGCAACCCTGTTCGACCCCAAAAGGGGTTGCAACCCACAGGTTGAGAACCGCTGATCGAAGATGTCCACCATTCTTTTAAATCCCAACAGGCCCTGGCCAATACATAAACCACTCCAAATGCAGGCGATCTAGGGAAGACAGAAGTTTGCTTAGGTCCATAGGACACCCCCGCCTAAGAACAAACAAGAAAATGAAAATAATACAAAACAGTTCCTACTCGGTATTTCATTCACATTTCCAAGAAAACTCATCCTGAGATGAAAACTGAGGAACTTAGAGCTTGGGACCACTGGAGGCGTGGAAGTTGGGATTCAGTATGAACTAGAAACCCTGAATGCCATCCCTTTACCATTTAGGATCCTGTTACTCAGCTGAACCTATGACCAATTAGCACTATAGTTAGCCTATGAAGATCAGTGAAATCATCAACCAGCTCTGGCAAGGAACAATGTCATCTTCCATCTTTAAGTTTTCCTGACTTTCAGACCTTTATTCTACGTATATCTCTCCTGCTGATACGTGCCTCAGTGGATAGAGCACCAGGCCTTAAATCAGGGAAATCTAAGTTCAAATCTGATCTTAGATACTTCCTAGCTATATGACCCTGCAGAAGTCACCTAGCCTCTGTTTGCTTCAGTTTCTCATCTGTAAAATGGGAATAGTAATAGCACCTACCTCCCAGAGTTGTGAGGATCAATTGTATAATATTTGTAAAGCACTTAGCATAGAACCTGGCTCATAGTAGGTGTTATATACAAGCTCGTTGGTATTATTATTATTCCTGACCCATTTCCATTATTGTTCCTCCTTTATTATTATTCCTTTCTTCATTCCCAACTTTAGAGTAGATGGAGAGTGCAGGTGGAGTAAGAGGGGAAGAGACAGACAAACAGACAGAGACAGAGAGATACAGAGCATGTGTGTATTCAGGAACCCAAAAAACAGGTCACATGCAGGAATATAACAATGCACATAGTGTGTGTAGGACATTACATACTAGCAAACACATAAGACCACATATACACATATAATGAAACATAAAACGGGAATAGCACATTAAGAAGAGAAATATTTGTAACACTTAACGAATATTGCAGTTACATAAAAAACATATTTCATGTACTCCAGCAATAGACTTCAACTTCCTTTTTTCCTAAAGTATCATAAATAAGCTTGGTCATGGGAATTTTTTTTCTCTTTTTTTAAAAATTTTATTTTAGTTTGCATCATTCATTCCACAAGATTTTGAGTTACATATTTTCTCCCCTTCTTTCCCCTACCCACCACCCCAAAACAGCCATCCCAGTGTGTCCTCCCTCCCCCAGTCTATTCTCTCCTATGTCACTTTTCGGTAGGGCAGGATGGATCTCCCAACTGCAGTGCCTGTGTATCTCAAGTTCCAGTTGGATGTAGTCAATAATAATAATAATAAT
>CM053584.1:125512558-125527920 GCA_028627135.1 Pseudochirops cupreus
GTCCCAAATCGCTGGGGTCCTCCAGGCTGCCATAGCTCTCAGGAAGGTGCTGGGACCCTTCCTACTTACTTCCAGTTCACTGGATAATGAAGACTCCAAGACCTAGGCCCAAGACGGCGATCTGGATCCAGGCTGCTCAACGTGAGAGCACTGGCCTCAGAACAATCACTTAGTCCCCCTGCTGTCTGCAGGCCACAGGCGAGAAGCTGCAATGGGGAGGCGAGTGCAAAACCTCTGCCTTTCGCTTTTCCACTCTGGAGGCCTTTTGGCCAGACTGCTTTTCTCTCCTGATTTCGCAAGCTCCACTGACCTAGTTCTGAACGCTGCTCATAGCTGCCGCTAATCCGCTCACCGCTCCTCTTGTCAGGCCGCCCCCAGGGCACAGCCTTGGCTTCAGGCCAGGCTGGTTTCGGTTCGCAGTGCTGATATGGTTCCTCGTAGCCGAGCTGACTTTAGTGGGAAGTATCTTTGTGTGCGTTTTGGAGTTCTAGGATTGGTTTAGAGTCCTATTTTATGGGTATTTTGGGGTGGCTATGTGAGAGCTGCGATATATTGCTGCTGCTACGCTGCCATCTTGGCTCCGCCCCAGTCATGGGAATTTCTAATGGGACTCCCTGAGCTTGTGGATGACCCAAGCTGGCTATCATACTCTCTAGGATCTACAATGATGATATAAATATTTAATAATATAATAAGTTTAAGTATGTAATAAGTATACAATAACAAGTATACTATAATAAGTATAAGTACATAATATAATAATATAAGTAATAATAATAATATAACACAATAAGAATATTAGGCTAGAAAGGAGCTGCCTTTTGGTTCAGCTCTCCTCTCTGTCTAAGCAGAGGGATAGATTCATTTGAGTTCCCTAACCCTCAGATGGATACCAACCCCAAGTTTCTTCATCATATGAAGCATCATCTTTTGAACTATAATCTAAGTGTAACAGTCTTTCTGCAACTAGGTTCTTCAAAGTCCTTATAGGTTAATATACTTGCTCCTTTCCTCTTGTTCACTCAGGATTCTGACTCTCCAGCAGATAAGAGATGGTTGCTATCCATCGTCTTTATAGAGCCCTGAACACTCTCTGGGACTATATTGTAAACTTGGAAACTGTCCCACCTTTCAGCTGCTTTGTTTGAGATGGCTCATCATTTGTCTAGAACCTTATGTGCTCCCTGAAAACCAAGATTTCTTAGGATAATTCTATCATTTTTCTAAATTTCAAAGTCATTTGTGTCTACCAGGACTTTTCTGAACTGAGGCCATAGCTTCATGTTAAGTCCCATTCAACTGATTTCTTAGGCAGCAAACATACTCTTTGGGAGTTTCTACATTATCTCCATCTTCTGAAACTTCAAAGTATGTTAATAGAGAGATGTGGCTCTTACCTACACATAAGCAGATATAGCATGAAACCTGGTATCATTTTTGGTGTCATTAAATGCATACATTAAAAATGTCATGTGTTGACTCTATTGAGCTTTTTACTCAGGCCCCCAGGTCCCCAGGATGCTCTGCAGTGTGCACTTGAAACAACAAGAATGTGGGTCTTCCTGAAGGTCATATGGTACAATTCTAGATCCTGAGTCCTACCAAAGCCAATATTTTCTTAAGTAATTTGTTCTCAAAGTCTTGATGAATTGAAAGGACTGGTCAATGAGGGTGTAGTCCTTAGATAATCCTCAGATTTGATCTTCCTGGTAGGATATAGAAAATATGAAAAATACCCTATCCTTTGTCTCAGGCCAACATGTAGAGGCTTAGCGAGTCCAATTGCAGCCAGGAGTGATTGGGAATCTGGGTACTGTGTAGTTATTAGCAGTTTTCTCATTAGATGAAGAGTTAGAAAAATGGATAATGATTCAAAAGGCACAGAGCTAGGACTGAATTCAAATACAAAAGCATATTGAGGAGGTAAAAAGTGCAAGATTTGGTAACTGATTGGTTATGTGAAGTAAGAGAGAGTGAAAAATCAAGGATAATGCCAAGGCTATGTACCTGAGATACTAAACAGGAGAGTTTGAAAGAGGGGAGGGTTTAGGGGAGAAAAGATAATGAGTTCAGTATTGGACAAATTAATTTTAAGCTGCCTCTGGGTCATTATGTTTGAAATGTTCAATAGGGAATTGGTGATGAAGGACCAAAGTTCAGGGGAGAGTCTGGAGCTAGATATAAAGTGTGTCCCAAAAGTTTTAGGACAGTTTTAAGTTATTAAAGACCAGGATTTCTATAACATTACATATAGATCAGTAAATCATTTACATATAGATGATAGTTAAGTCCACAAAAGCTAAAAAGGTTACCAAGAGAAAGTGTGTAAATGCAGCATAGCTTAGGAGAGAAACTTGGGAAACACACAGTTAGAAGGCATAATATGAATAATGATCCAGGAGAAGAGAATAAGAAGAAACAGTCAGATAGGAAGGAGAACAGGAGAGAGTAATATTACAAAAACCCAGAGAGGAAAGAGTATCTTTGAGGCAAGGGTCAACAGCATTAGACGTAGCACACAGGTTGAGAAGAGAAAAGACCATTAGATTTAGCAATTAAGAGATTCTTGGCAACTTTGGAGAGAAGATTCCACTGAGTGATGATGTCATAAGGAAGTTTGAAAAAGATTGAGGAGTAAGAGGAGACTAAATGATGAAGTGAACGTAGTTAGTTTTTTCAAGCAGAACGCTAGCCATCTCTCCCTCTAACATCCCTTCCTTCCTGCTTTCAGCCTCTGACTAGGACCTCAGAAAAACCATCTCTGCCCTAGCCTAGTAACTGTGATTGAAATAAAAAAAACTCAGCAAGTGGCCACCAGAGGGCAGCACCCAACCACCAATAAACACAAGGGCTTAGCTGCAGCTTGGAGGAAGGTGAATGGGAGGGGGTTTAAGGGGAGACAGGAAGGAGAAGTCTTTGGATCAAACTCCTCCACCTTCCCAGGCTCCACCTGAGAAACCTACTCTTTAGATTGATGACTTCCTTCCCCCGTGAGGAAGGAAGGATCAAAGGTTCTGGCTGCTCTAGGGGCACCAGAAAAATCTTAACTCTGTTGGCCCTGGTCCTTCTAACCCCATTTAATGCTTTGAAGAAGGTGGCCTTCTAGGTCTTCATTTTGATGCACTCTTCTTCAGCGAGTGGATGACCTTCACCTCTCTCCCTCAGTCTTCTAGATTCTCAGCCCGTTTTTCCTCTTCTCTTCTCTCTGTCCCCATTCCCCATCGTCCAAACCCAACCCTACTTCACTATCTCTCACCGGCTTTGCCTAAATCCAGAAGTTCTTATCTGTATAAAATCCATATGCCTGGCACAGCGGTAGCACAACCAGATTCGCCCTAGGAAAAAGGATAATGTGAGAGAAAGACCAAGCAAGCCAGATGAAGAGTAAATTTTCTTATAAGAGGCCAACAAAGAAGTCAGGGAGGAAAAAGAGAACGTGAAGGAGTTGGAAGAGGGGTGGGGAAGCAAGGAGAGATGCATGGAATGAGGGAGGGGAGCCCTATGTGCCCAGACTGGAGAAAGGGGAGAGCAGGCAGGGACTCCATTGTACAGGCACAAAGGAGCCATATGCTGGGCAGAATAAGACAATGTGTGTGTGGTGGGGGAGGGTGGGGGGAAAGCTAAGTGGCTGAGAGCAGACCCCCTCCACACACTCTACTCTGAAACCCCTGGGGCCCCGCCGTCTGCTTTGCCACTGGAAAAAGGAGGGGGCAAGGAAGACGAGTACCTAATGACTGGCATTTTGGAACCAGGAGCCTGTGTTTGACTTAGAGAGGCCTGAGATACAGTCAAAGTGGAGGTGCTCAGGGTGAAGACTTGAGACTGAGGGAGAATGAGGAAGAACAGGGCCTAAAAGTTTCTTCTCTTTTGCTGCTCCTGCTTACCTCCCACCCATCTGCCAGTTTAAAAGGAGATTAGGAGATGAAGGAATCTGTATCTTGCTCCTCCCATTTACAAACCCTCTTCTCACCCCAAGCCCCTTCCTCTGACCCCCCATCTCCTCTCACCCCACAACTTTTCCTACCCCCACATCACTCAGCACTTCTTGTATCTCCCCTATTTCCCCACTTCCCCCATTTTCACAGCCTCTAAACCCTGACTTCCTCTTTCTCTAGCCTTGGGGTTTCCCACCTCCATAATCCCTGACCTCCTCCCCACTACACTTTGCCTCTTGCTTCTTCCCCCTGCTCCTGCTCCTGCTTCTACTAGTCCTCCTCCTCCTCCTCCTCCTCCTCCTCCTCCTCCTCCTCCTCCTCCTCGTCTTCCTCCTTCTCCTCCTCCTCCTCCTCCTCCTCTCGTCCTGCTGAGCAGAGCGGCAGCCGAAGCCAATTGATTATCCAAAGAAATTTGGAGCGAAAGGGAGAACAGCTGCAGCTCGGCCCCCCTTCCCACTGCCCCTGGTCCTGGGGGAGCCCCAAGGGGAGGAGCCCAGTAACCCCTTCAGCACCCCAGCCTGGGGTAAGGGAGAGGAGCAACATCACTGAATAAAGAGCTACATGATTTAGTGGAAAGACCATTGGACTTACAATCAGGAAGGCTTGGGTCTGTGTTGAAGCTCAACTTTTTGCTAGCAATGTGACCTCGAGCAAACTGTTTAATCTCCCCGGGCCTCAGTTTCCTCATCTATGAACTGGAGATAACAATGTCTATACTGAGGGGAAAATGCTATTGTAATTTTAAATATGAGCAGTTATTACTCCTAAGCTGCCAGAGCATAAAGTAGTAAAAAGAACATTGTACTGAGAGTCAGGAAAAAAATGGGTTCTTGTCCTTGTGTGACCTCGAGTACATCTCTTCATTTCTCTGAGCCTATTTACTTACCTGTTCAATGGAGGGTTAGGGGTAGATTCAGATCAGAGTACACTGGTAAATGTTTTACCACCAGCTTTTGGGGGGTAGGGACAATGTATAAACGATATACTTTTAAGTTTAATCTGCATTATTCACATTTTCTTAAACCTTGACAATAAACAAAACAATAAATCGGGTCCCAATTTGTATGGCTTGCTGACATTAGAGGTATAAGTGGGTAGACTCTGGGTTGGAGCTGGCCCCAGCATATCACTGGTTAAGATGATCAATAAAGTCTCTTGCAGCACTGACTTTCAATGATCCTCAGTTGTTTCAGCTCATCCTTTGTCTCCGTGACACCCAACCCAAACAGGTCAAGTGTTGTCTTTTGAAAAATTGATTCTCCATCTATTTCATTTGCTTCTGCCCCAGTACTTCAAACTCTTCCCTATCTAGAAGTTCTTTCTTACATCCAATCCAAGTATCTCCTGTTGAGGCTTTCACTCTGTCCTTTGTGAGATAGAGAACAGAACCTTCATGGGGTCTCAAGATTTTCATGTCTACCCCCACACCTCAACCACCATTACTACCATCCACCTCTCTCCAACTTGACTTTCAGCTTTGTCTTGGACAGAAAAAACAGACAAACCAACCAACCTTAGAATCCAACCAACTACAGAATGCAGGAACCCCCACTATTGATGTTCATTCAAGCCTCTTTTTACCTTTCCAATGACAAGGAGTTAGTTCACTGTCTCCAAAGGCAGTATATTCTATTATTAGACAGTTCTAATGGTTAGGAAGTTATTTCTTCTATTGAACTCATAGGCTCACAGATATAGAGCTAGACAGAATCTTAGCAGTCATGTAGTTCAACCTCTCATTTTACAGATGAAGAAACTAAGGCACACATAAGGTGGATTGGTTTGTCCAAGGTCAGTGTCTTATAGTAATTTCTACCTGTTGGTCCTAATTCTGCCCATGGAGCTACATAGAATAAGAGAAATCTCTATTCCATGTGACAGCCCTTCCAAAAAAAACAACCTCAAAACTTAAAGAGTGATTCTCTGGCTCCTAAACCTTCTCTTTTCCAAACTAAAAATTTCTAGTTCCTTCCATTGTTCTTCAGGTCATTTGGTTTCCGAGTTCCTTACCACTTCCTGGACTTCCATGTCCCTTCCTAGAGTGGTACCCAGAAATTATTAATACTAATGCTATCATCATTATTAATCATTCGAAATCTTTCAGATTTTTCCAGTCCTATCCCTAGCTTACCCTCAGTCCTTCAGTATGATCCTTCTACTTGGGCTTGGATAATCTAAGAATGAGACTAGAACTTTGAGGGTCCAACCCAAACTGGGAGGAACTAAAGGATCCTATTATCCCATTCCCTGACAAATGTCTGACCACAGGGGTAGTTAACCACAGAGATATATTCATTTACGGCTACTTTTCTCTCCCATAACAGGTAAGGGAGCAAAACTTCAGAAGTAAGAGTAAAACAACAAAAAAATCACCTCCATCCAGTGAGTACCTTAGCCTCTTTATGGACCAGAAGTTTGTGAGGAGATTGAGATTTTATAAAGTATCAGGATATATCAGGTTTCCCTGGACTTCTCCAATCTTTGTCTAAGCTTCCTTTACTTCTCCCAGACTCCCAGACTCCTTGTATTCTCATATGACCATAATAGAGATGCCACCCCATAGGACATATCTTCTTCACCCAATCCAGAAAGAGAGGTTGGAATCCTAGCAATTCAAACCCAGGTAGGAATGAAGCACAGACATTGTGGAACCTGGAAAGGGGTTGCTTTAATTTTCCTTTTTGTGTGAAAATCATAACTGTCATTAAGGGAATCACATAGGATACAGGGCAATGGGACAGGGACTATTTGGGGTTGGGGGGTTTCAAAATAGAAGACCCAAGCTCATAGTTGATGCTGGATGGGGTTTCAGAGAGAGATATGAAAAGGAGTCCAAAATCCTTGGGAGGAATGCAAGGATAATTTTAAGAAGTTCTTTTTGGAGAGAGGGCACAGCAGGGAAATTTTATACAAAGAAGATAGTGGAAGGGGTGATGTGGTGAGAAAAAAGTCAAGGTTGTAGAAAGGAAGGAGAAGAGAGAGGTGGAAGGAGGGAAGGAGGGAAGGAAGGAGAGAGAGGGAGAGAGAGAGAGAGAGAGAGAGAGAGAGAGAGAGAGAAATGTGCAGCTTGAGCTGCTTCAGACCCTCACTCTAAACCAAAGTGCACAATACGGCAATAAATAGCAACATTTATAAATAAATTAAATAAATAACATAAATAAATAAATATCCTTGTGGAAGTGAAAGTTTGGGGGAAGGGCAAAAAGGAAGAGGCAGTAGTAGGGGAAGGGAAGAGGAGGCAGCATCGTCACTCCTATACCAGTCAGCAGTCCCTTCAAGTCATGCCTCTTTTACACATTGTATTTGTACACACACACACACACACACACACACACACACACACACACACACACGTTTTGATGACCAGGCAGGCTTCAGCCTTCATCCTTCTGCAGAGCTAGAGAGGACCCCCTTCCCTATAGGCACTTCTGAGCCCAGAGGCCCTGCCAGGAAGGAAATACTGGGGAGGCAGTTTCTTTTTGGTGGAGAATGGAGGTGGGGGAGAGAAAGAGAGAAAGAATGCTAAGCTGAAGTCATAGAACCTGTAGAGACCCAAAAGGAATGAAATTCACACACATACATACACACCCCATGGGGGTGATGGGACATTTGCAGGTAGCTTTCTGAAGTCTGTCCATTGGCTAGTTCTCCTCTGGATATATTAGATCTGCTTTGGATAGACCCTAGGTTACTCTGACCCTTGATCTGACCAGATACTAATGAAAAGGAAGGAGGCAGAAGGGTAGAAACAACCAAATAACTCAGAAAAGCAAAGCATACAACTAGGAAGAGATAAGTATCAAGAATCCGCTAGATAACAAAACTGATACCATTTCTTATCTGAGGGGATCTCCAGAGAACGATCCCATTTACCCTGATTCCAGCCATCTTTACTTTTCTGGTCCAACTCATTCCCTCCAGCTCTAGGTAGGATTTGCTGAAAAGGGATGGTGGATGTGGAGTGGTGGATGTGAAGCTGACATAGGGGTCAGAATTGAAGTCAGAGATCTCTAACAATCCAGATGTAGGTAGGAACTATAGCAGCTTGGCCAAAAGCTAGATAGAAACAAAGAACAGGTTTGAATGGCCTAAAAAACAGGGTAAAGGTCACACATTGGCTGACCCAGAAAACATTTCTGACCAACTCAACCATTCTTTCTTTCTTTCTTTCTCTCTCTCTCTCTCTCTCTCTCTCTCTCTCTCTCTCTCTCTCTCTCACACACACACACACACACACACACACACACACACACACACACACACACACACACACACACCACTGCCACCACAGTTAACCTGTAAAAAATAGCCTTTCTACCCCTGGTCTGTGCTAAGTTGTTGCCTTCCCTGGACAAATGGCCATTTATGAGTCTGGGTGGTCAGGGGGAGGAATGGAGTGACACAGGGGTGGTGCAGGGACTCAGCAGTCCAGATCAGAAGATATAACATTAAGAGAGAGAGAGAGTGAGCTGGGCAGCAAAATATTCTCTGCTAGGAGAGAAAGGGAGCCCAAGGGTAGGGTTCCCCAAAACAAGGGACCAAAAAGTTCAAACATCCAGGACATGGTTCAGGTAGGAAATATAGCAGATGGCCAGGCGTAAGATTTCAATCTTGGAGAGCTTCTTGTCAGGGGGTAAGGTGGGCAGCAGCTTTCGGAGCTCAGCAAAAGCTAAGTTGAAGGCCTCCACTCGGATCCGTTCCCTAGTGGCATGGGCAGTGCGATACTTGGCTGTGGCCCGCCGCCTCCGCCGCCGTTCCTCACGACTCAGGTGCTGCAGGTCCTTCCGACCAGACTCCCCCATCTCAGGACCCCTGGCTTGGCCTCCCCCAGGACCTCCAGGTCCTGTCCTGTCTGAACCCACACCTCCCCCACAGTCACTGAAACCTGACTCTGTCTCTGAATGGGTAGGAGGCAGGTCCAGCTCCATGGGGTCTGAGTTAAGCATCATGATGCAGGGGGCCCCCACCCCGGAGGAGCTTTCCAGCTGGATGGTGGTTGGAAGGGTTGGAGCTCAAGGAGGGGCCTGGAATGTTAGGTTCTTGGAGCTCTGTCGAGCACAGACACCTCAGAGTTCCATGGCCCAGCACACCCAAGATCCTGGAAGGGAAAAAAAAGGAAAAAGTACTGAATGTACAAGCGGAAAGAGAGAAAATTGGTCCTGGAAGGGTTTGGATAATAAATAACAGTATTTATATAGGGTGTTTAGGTTTGCAAAGTGTTATCTCATGCTATCTCATTTGAACCCTACAACAGCTCTGTGAGGTTGATGATGACGATGATGATGATGGTGATAATGATGAAGAAAAACTAGCATTTACGTAGCACTTACTATGTACCAGGCACTGTGCTGTGCTTTACAATTTTATTATTTTACCAAATTAATACCACCATTTTATAGATGAAGCAACTGAGGCTGAGGGGTTAAGTAATTTTCCCAGGGTCACACTGTATTTGAGGCAGAATCCGAACTCATTTCTAATCCTCAATCCAGACTACCCTACATAGTTGCCTCAATGGGATGGAGAGCAAAGAAGCAGTGCATATGTGAGAGTGTAAGAGTGTGAATGTGAGTGTGGGGGGGGGGGGGAGGGAGAGAAAGAGAGAGAGAGAGAGAGAGAGGAAGGGAGGGAGAGAGAGAGGGAGAGAGAGAGACAGAGGGGAGGGAAAGAGAGAGAGAGGGAGGGAGGGAGAGAGAGAGGGAGGGTGAGAAGGAGAGAGGGGAGGGAGAGAGAACAACAGAAAGACCTATGGAACAGAAATTGAAAAAGAAATTGATCTATCATCAAGAAGTAAAAAAAATAAGGAAGTAAAACAATGCCAGAGACTGAAAAGAGAAAGCAGAAAAGGTGAGAGCAGCAAGGTACAGAAAGACAGGCACTGAAGAAGGAAAAGAAGGATTGTAGAGGGTTAGGGAAGGAATACATATGATTCTGTTCCCCCTCCCAAAGTAGTATGGGGTTTGGGGAGAAGTTTAGAACAATGGGCTAGGTGCCACTTCCCCAGACCCCATACATTATTTTTATGGTTTAAAAGGAGAGGACAAATAAGGTTGATGAAAGGTGAACGTGCATGTTTTGTTTTGTAATGTTTTGCTTTTTCTTTTTTATTGTAGAATGAATGAAGTAGACCTATTGAGAGACTGCAAACTTATTGAGGCTGAGCACCCCTACAAGAAGACCCTACAAAGTCCCTTCCAGACCATTGGGACCCCACCCCTGCCCTGAGACAGACAAACACACAGACACACAGACACAGACACACACACATCCGATCTTATTGCTGCACAGCTCCACTTCTCCAGAAGTCTCTACTTCTCTGTAGGAAAGTCACCCACACTCTTTTCTAGAGCCAGTCTTTCCCCATACTGCTCCCCCTCCAGGTTTTCCAATTTACCTGGCACTGAGGGTAACTCCCCAAGGTCAAGAGGCCAAGAAGCTGATGGAAAGCTCCATATCTAACCCTAGGTGAGTTCAGACTTCAGCTAGGGAAGGAGGGAGAGGAGAAGCTTGATTTAAAAAAAAACAAAAACAAAAACAAACCTAGAGCCTTCCCTAAGTTACTCCAATTGTTAAAGTCCCCGCAAGAGCCAGAGTTCTTTCCCTGTCGCTTCCCTCTCTGCACCCCACCCCTTCCCAGCAAAATACTTCTACTTACCCCTGAAGGTAAGAGGAGCGCTAGAAGGTAGAAACCCAGTGCAATCTGGAAGGGTAGGGTAGGAGGGAATTCAAACTCCAAAACCAAAACATTTACTGCAGTAGCCAGAGAAGGAAAAGAGCCAAAGGGAAAATACTCATACAGACTCCCTTATAATCAGCACCATCCCTCACCAGACACCCCCTGTTCACTCCCATCTCTGATACCTATGAGTTGATAAACAACCTTACAGGGATCAGGGTCTCCCCTCTGTCACCTCTCCCTGTCAGGACAGGCTGGAGCAGGAGCATCTAGAGTTATCCCGTCTTTTCTATTCCCTCCCAGACCCGATGAAACTGTCCTACTAGTTGTCCTTCCCCTGCTCCTCTCTGACTGAGGGGATGAAGAGATGTGGGTGTGCCGTCTCTGGGTAGAAAGAATTACAGACAGCGATCCTGAGTGGGACCGACCTGTTAGCGAAGCTATCTTCACCAATCCACTCCATCCCAAATAATTTCCCCTCTCCATTATGTCCCCATTTTGCCCTGTCCCCGATTCGCACCCATGCCAATCCCAAATGCTTCCTTCTCCTTCTCTAATTCTGTTTCCTTATGTGTTCCCTACCTGTCCTAATTTTATTCCTGTTTCGTCCAGCTAGTTCTTCTCCAGAGCCAGCCCCTAGACTCAGATCTAGCTTGGGTCTTAGAAGCAAGTGCTCATCCCTAACTCGGGTCCTGCTTTTTTAGCTCCAAGCTCCGAGCACCGAGGAAGAGCAATGGTGAACGGGAGGACTCAACTCCCATGCTACCCAGGGAACAAGGACAAAGACGGAGGGATGGAGAAACACATAAGGATGAAAAACAAGAGTTGAGTCTTCTTGAAGTAGAGATACAGAGACACACCAAGAAAACTGAGATAGAGTGGGAGTAATATGCCCTCCACCCCCAACACACTGAGGTCCCCTTTACCTACACAGGACCCGCCGGAAGGGGTAGTGCTGGCCAGCCAGGCAGGGACCCCCTGAGGGGCAGCGCTGACCTGGCCCCTGGCTCCTCTGGCAGAACCGTGCTCATCCGTCTGTGCCCAGTAAAGTTTGCATCCAGTTCCTAGGGAGCTTGGGGATGGTGTGGGAGTGCCCTGTGGGGACCAAGGCAGGCAAGAGTGGCACACATATCGGGGGGAGAGGAGGAGGACAAAAGTAAGGGGAAAGGAAAGGAGCTCAGCCCAATATAGCAACCACACACCAGTTCACACATCCACTCCTATACACACACACACACACACACACACACACACAAACTCATACACGCACACATACATACACACCTGGGCTGCCCGCCCTTTGTATATATATGGTGATGCACAGAACACCCCCAGCCTCCCATTGGCCATCCCAGGACCCAGATTATCAATATTAACTAGCTAGACTAGGCTGTCATTGGTGGAGAGTCCACTGAGCCCCCCGGGAACTGAAGGAGGGGGCTGGCCCTGAGGGGGGTGGGGCGGGAGTGGGGAGCGGGGGACATCTGTTCTCCATGCATATTTCATAAGGAAGAAATGGAGAGATAGGAAAAGGGTGAGATGGGGGGGCGGGGGATACACTGAGGGCTAAGGGAAGAGCCAAGGGCAGGATCACAGACGAACCCGCTCAGTTTCCTACACCAGAGGTGAGAGAGGACAGACACACCCCAGAACTGTGGCACAGGGACCCAATCAGGGTCCCAACTCTGAGTTCAGGATATTGACTTGGCAACATTGTCTGTGGGCATCTTCTGACTTTAGGCATTCTTCTTCGGGCATTGCTCCCGCTCTCTCCCTGCATTCAGGGAGGTGCCCCAATGGTACAGTTGGGGGAACAGATCCTTGAGCAGGGTGGACTCGATCCATAATAAATCCTGGAAGGGGACCCTGGAATTCTGACACTCTATACTTTTCCCTCCCCTCCCCTCCCCAGAACCTTGGCCCCTTGCCAACCCTTGACCAGCATTTAGCCCACTCTTCTCCCTCTATCTGTTAGTGGTTATTGCTTCCAGTATATTGCAACTCCTTCTCACTATCCCTTACCTCCCCAGCAAGGAAAGGGCCCACTCACTCACAGCACCGAGCGCAGGCAGTTTAGCTAAGCTGGGAAGTCCAACCTCTCCCATTAGGGGGTTAAGGGGCCACTACAAGAGAAAGGTATGAGGACTGGAGGGACAAAGGCTGGGGTACACACTCTGGAAGAGGGACAGGTTCTGGGGGGACTCTGAGCTAGAGGGATAGAGGCAACTCTAGGGGAAAGGGACAGAGTTGGGGCGGGGGGAGTAGCTAATGTTTTGGTACATTCAAGTAATACGAAAACAAGATGCAAAATTACATGCAAATATATATCCATTATGTCCAAGTGAACGGGAAGCTTCTGTCTCATGCTTAGTCCTGGGCTAGATGGTCATGGGGTATCCCAGCAGAGGTTAGGATAGAGGGAACTCCAGGATCAGAGCTGGGGGTCTGGTTTTTCCCCAGCAGTTTAGCTTTCAGATGTCTTTCTCAATGAACATTTTCTGAACCTTCATAGCAAACCAGGGGTAGGAAGGACATCAAAGACCTTGGACTCCACCTTACTTCTTTCTCATTCCTTACCCATTAACCAGCCATAATTTACCTGCACACATTGTGGTTGGTCCTTGGCAAGTGGCTCCATAATAACATTCAACAGGTTGCTGGGGGTTGGAGAGAGGGGAAATTGGGGAGCAGGCACAGGTGTATGTAGAGCAATACAGCCCAGACCAGTCCAGGAACAAAGGTTCTTAGGAAGCCTAGTGTGTTAGGATAGGAAATCTGGTGGTGTCTGATTGTAAGAGGGAGACAGGTTCTGACAAAACTGGGCCTCAATTTCCCCACTGTATTACTTGGGAAAGGTGTGGAAGGACACAATGAAGGGGGGTCAACATCCAGCGCCTGATGATACCCTTCCTCCTAAACTAAACTCAAGGGCTGGCTTCCCACTCCCAAATCAGCCTTCCTGGATTCTCTCCAGATTGAGAAGGTAGAAGTAGACTATATATGAGTTCGGTTTACTAGAGGTGTTCCCTGGTCTTTCTTCCACAGACTTCCTCCCTCTCCACCCCCAGTTGGGCAGTGCCAGCTCCCACCTGGGCAGGCCCAGACAGGTGCCCAGGCCCCAGCAGATGGGCTGAGCTGGAGGGGAGAAGAGGCTCAGAGAGGGGGGAGAAGAGGGAGGGGGGCAGGGGATCAGGTGGCAGCTCAGTTCTTGCATCATCATTGCCATGGCGCTGATTAAAAACCAATCTCCACCTAATGAGCCCCCAGCAATAACAGCACTCCCCCCATCCCAACATGCTCCCAAGATACAAGGAGACACAGAGACTTGAGAGACATACAGAGAAAGTCTCAGGGAGACAGAGGCCTGGAGTGAAATACAGAAAAGTGGAAAGATGGGGAGATAGATGCAAGAGAAACAAGGGAAATGGGAAGACAGTGACATGGAGGAGTCACCAAGAAATGGGATACGGAGATGTACATCAGAGTGAGGCACAGAAACACACAGAGATGGGAAGATTAAGAGTTATGACTAGACAACGTTCTGGGGGAGAAGAGACATATTGGGCAGACAGAATCACAAAAACATCTAGGGAAAGTCATAATGACTATCCACAAAATGGAGAAATGAAGAGGGTGACACCAAGGGAAATACAGAGACACAAGGAAGATCTTTATACCATAAGAAACAGAAAGAATAGGAGTTCATATTATGACTGGAAAAGGACCTTAGAGGTCATTTATTCCAACTCCCCCTTTTTTTTTTTAAATGGAGAAACCCTGGTTCAGAGAGGTCAGGTGACCTGCCCAACCCCACTCAAGTAATGAGTATTAGAGCCAGAATTCAAACCCAGACCCTCTGATTCCATGTCTAGTGCTCTTCAGAAGGTCAAGAGGACTAAACTCTAGTCTCTGTGACCTTGGGAATATTACTTCTCCTCTGGACCTCAGTTTCTCCATCAGTAAAGTCTCATGATCTTATGAATGGAATGGGGTATGGTAGAAGGAGCACTGGGGTACAGTTAGGGGGCCTGGCTTTAAATATTGGCTCTACTACTCTACCTTATGGAATGACCCTTGGGCAAGCATCTTCTCTGGGCCTTAGTTTATCCATCTTTAAAATAAAACACCTGGATTAAATGAGCTCCAAAGCTCCTTTCAGCTTGATCATTCTATGAATCCAGATCAAATTGTGCCTAAACAGGCCTGAAGGAAGAAGGCAGCCGAGAGCATATATGTGAGACCTGGGGTCTCGCCTTTCAGTTGTTTTCTTGACTCTGGACAAGGACCCTGAGGCCCCACCTAACACTGGGTGATTCAGTTTCCATCAGTCTCATTTGTAATATACTCCTCTTGCCTCACACACTCCCCTTCCCCATCCCCACTAACATCTCAGGGACACCAAACAGTAACCACAATCACCCCGGACAGCTCAGACTCTGGAGCTAAGTCAGAATTCTGGGTTCCTAACCCTATCTGGTGGAGGTGGGGAGGGGGAAGGGAGGGAGAGAGAGTTCAGGGCCCTGGAAAACCTGAGGCCAACATTCAATCTCTGCCACCCTTCACCCCCATTCCTTATAGGAGAGAACTTTTAGAGGTAGTTGGTAGGACAGTTCCAGGAGCTATAGGGTGAGCATAGAGGTGTAAGCTATAGGAGTAGGGGCTGGGATCCAGGTGGGGAAATTATTGTTGATATTCTAGTTATAATATCATTGTTATTTCTCTTCTGCATTTATATACGTCTTTCACTTTCC
>CM053584.1:125528020-125574098 GCA_028627135.1 Pseudochirops cupreus
GGTTTGGCAGGAGAGGGTGTGACATATGTGGGGAGCCCTGGGGACCCAGCCGGGCCTGCGGCTGGCAGGGAGAGCAGACGGAGTTAACCCTTGATATTCCACACTGCCTGACCCTGCCCAGGAGCTGGCTGGCTAGACTGTTATTTTACAAGACAGGGAAAGAGGGAGGGGAAGGGGCCTGGACATTGGGGTAGAAGGCAAAGAGGAGCCTAGGGCAGTTGTGTCTCTGGAAGGTGACAGCAGGTCTGGGCTCTCCTTCCAACTCTGTCTCTGTCTCTCTCCATTTCTGTTTCTCTATCTGTTTTTGGCCCATCTTCCTGTCTTTCTCTCTCCCTGCTTCTCCTCATCCTTCTCTCTCACTCTCTCTCTCTGTATGTCTCTCTATCTCCATGTCTCTGAAAGGTGACAGCGGGTCTCCACTCACACTAACCACACAATCTGTCACTCCCTCTGCTGCCAGCCGGGTCTGGAGTTCCCCCCCACCCACCCTAGCCCTTTTCATTGCTCAGCCCCCCAAGCCCTCCCTAACCCATAGCCCTGCCTCCCCACCACCACCACCTTGCTGCCTTTGTCTCTCCAGGCAACACCTCCCCCCCCCCCCGCCGAGTTACCTCCCTCCCCCTAACTCAGAGCCCAACTCCAATCTCATTATGGACTCCAACCTCCGCCGCCCCCCCCACTCCTACCCCACCCCCATCTTCTTCCCTCCCCCATCCATCTGTCTTCCCTACAGTCCCCGTCTTTGTGTCCATCCATCTGTCACCAGCAGCTCTGTGCCTGCTCCCCTCATGGCCACGCCTGGCCCCTCTCCCCTCCAGGCCCTTCTCTCCTAGCACTTACGGACTCTTCTCCCGTCTCTATCCTGCTCATCTCTACCCTGCTCGTCTTCAATTTCTCACTTTCATTTTCTCCTTTCTCCTTCAATTTGACCCTTCTCAATTCCTTCCTCAGTTTCCTTCATCTATTTCTTCTCTCTCTTCCTCAGTTTCTCCCTCAATGTTCCCTCTACTAACCGTTTCCTCTTACCCTACAAGCCTCATCATTACAACCACTTGCTGCATCCCGAATCCAAGACATATTCTGGGGACAATGGATTTCAAGGGAGGAAACAGAACAAAGTGGGTAGGCAGGCAAAGGTTGGCAGAGCTGACCAAGTGAGTGAGCAAGGACAGAACAGGGTGAGGTTAGGGGGTAGACTGAAGGACCCTGGAGTCTCCAGCCCTTAGTCCCTGAGCTCCTATTTACCTTCCAGCCTGAGCCAGGGGCTAGGTAACACTCACCTACAGTTGCATCATCTCAATGAAACTCTGGGAGCCTCTTGGGGGTCCTCCTCCAACCACTATCCTCTAGTCCTCGTTCTCACTGGGTTAGAGTTCGCAGGATGGGTATGGGAATTCTGTCACTACTCAGCTTGGGAGTTAAGGAAGCCATTTCTGATCCTGGAGCTAAGCAGGGCTTCATTTAGGGTTACACTTGGGCAGAGATGAGGGATCCAAGCACAAGATCTATGATTGGTATCGCCATAGTTGGTCCCACTTCTGATCTTGGCTAGAAAGCAGGGGCAATGGGTGACTTCTCAGGACCACTACACCTCTGACATCCCATCTCCCATAATCAATCACAACAAAATTCCTTACCTGAGTTTTTTGTATTTATTCTGCTTTCCTCCCCCTCCTTCCCCCCCCCCCATTTGATGCTGGGTCAGAGAACAATAGTAGCCCTAGCAGAAATCTAAACCCCAACTCTGCTTTGCCACTTGAGACACCCTCCTCCCTGTCCAGAAAAGTTTGCAGTACAAGGATAAAGGATGTGAGCCACGCACACAGAGAAGGTGTGTTTACTGAACCTAGTTCAGTAAGCAGCCAGAAAGTGCTGGAACTTGAGTCAGGAGATCTGGGTTCTAATCTCAAAGTGGACACGACCAGTTGTGCAACAATGAGCAATTCACAACTTTTCAGGGCCTTTAGTTTTCTTATGTGTAAAATGGGAACAGTAATGCTGACAATTATCCACCTCACTGGGCTGTGGTAAAGGAAAGCCCTTTGTAAAACTTAAAAGTGCTATAGAAGTGTGAGTTGTGACTGGGAAGCCTTCCCTGACTGCAGTAAGTCGGAAGAACAAAGCGATCCATTTGACACTTAACACATGCCAAATAGGAGAGGCAACTCTGACAAGTCATAGGTTTTAATGCTGTGACTTTTACAAAACACTTCATCTTCCTAGGCCTCAGTTCCCTCATCTATGAAATAAGAAGGCTGGATTATTTCTAAGATTTCTTCCAGTTCCAATAAATCTAAAACATCAGATCAATAGAGCCATGGAGTAGGGTAGAGAGAGAGTTTTGAGAGCTACCAAAATAAAGCTTCTCCAACTGAAAATAGCTCACCTTAGAGATTGGGGACAGGGTTGATGCACTTCTTTTTTAGGCTTAAAAGTTCAGATTACCCAGATGTACAAGAGATATGAAAAGTTAGGAGCTAGATGGGTAGACCGGAGTGAAAGAGGGACTACTGGAGGAGTGGATGGGTCTAAATTTGTCTGAGGGTTCGGGCTAGTAATGGAATTACTCAGGCTATTTCTTTGGTGGAGAAAGTAGTTGCCCTCAGCAGGACAGGAAAGGTAAAGCCCAGAGAGGGAATGGCAACAGGAGGAAGGGAGATTAGACATTAGAAGACACTGGTATTAGCATGATCTGGAATAGAGGATTGAGGGAGGCTGAGTGATCTCCCTTCCTGGGAAGCCCACGTCTTTCCTAATCTGTCCATGTTTTGTCCATCCAAGGAGATGGACAAGAGGACAGCAGTGGTTCCCACAAGTCAGGGCTTTTTTTGGAGGGAGAGGAGATGGTATAAGGACTAAGACCAAAATGAAAAAGATTCACTTTTCTCTTTTGATCTGAGATAGGACTGGAGGAAAGATCTGGGAAGAGGATCATTTGAGTGATGCCCCCTCCCACCAAGGTGTGAATGAAACCCATCCTCTGTTGAGGGCCCAACCCCCTCTGCTGGCACCCAACTGCTCCCCTGCTCCCTGAGGCTGCCAGCAGGATGAGGGAGCTTATTGCTCCATCCACTGGGAGACCTGTTGGCCAAGGGAGGCGCAGAACTGGCCCAGATGATGGAGGCAGCTGTGTGCATCTCCCGCCAGCACACAGCTTTCTCAGCACAAAGCTGGGGAGGGGGGTGGGGAGAAGCAGCAGGATACCCAATATTTTCCAGTCCCCAAAATATGCTCCCCCACCCTCTCCCACCCAAGGGACATGAGGTGGTGGTGATGAGTTTTCTCATCAGACAGCACGAATCACTAATGAGTAGTTCTTGGGTTTGTGGTGAGTATATAATATCCTCTCTCACTCCATCACCTTTGGCCTCCTATCAGCGATGCCCACCTGACCAGGGATGTGGGAATAGATAAGGACAAGCTGGCTGATCTCTCCTTCCCTTCCTCCCTATTGTTCAGTTATGTCTGACTTTGTGGCCCTGGGGACCGTAGCACACCAATGCTTTCCGAGGGGTTTTCTTGGCAAAGATATTACAGTAGTTCACCATTTCCTTCTCCAGTGGATTAAGTCAAACAGGATAAAGTGACATGCCCAGGGTCACCCAGCTAGTAAGTATCTGGGGTCAGACTTGAACTCAGAAAAATTTCTGAGTTTTTCTGACTCCAAGCCAAGAGCTCTGTGCACAGTGGTGCCACTTAGCTTCCTCCCTGAGCCAACTTCAGTCCAGTGTCAGCCTCTAGAATTAGTACAAACAACCACATGGATGGAAATGAGGTGGGGTAACCAAGAAGGGGTTTCATGAGCATCCAAGGCAACAGGTCAATAATTTCCTCCCTCTTCCCAAACTTCCATCTTTTCCATCTGTTCTTTGCTCAAAAGCCTATTCCTAGGAACTCTTCAGAGACCCAGAGAACAGGAAACAGTGCGGTGACATCACCAACAATCAGGAGTCTCAGGTTCCTTAAATCATTACCTTAACCTCACTGAAGAAGGGGGCTTGAAAGAATAAGGAACAGGCTACATGGGATAATCTGTTTTAATGAAATTGACTATTTATATATGTACAAAACCATCAGCAAAAGATATTACAATTTAAGAAAAAAAAATACAATTGACCATCACTGGTCAAAGAGGGGACCCCCACCCTGTGGCACTCCAACCCCAGATTTGCCATCTAGGGGCTGGGAAGAAGTACCCTGGGAAAGAGGCAGCAAGCTCAGTCCACAAAGGCTTCCTTCCAACGTAGCAGAGTAGAACCACATAATTCAATGTAAGAATTCCCTCCTTCTCCCCACCCCCCCCTTTTATTCCTGGTAGGGGAGTGGTAGGTAAGGGAGAAGGGTGAGGCCAGAAAAGGGAAGGAAGTCAGGGAGCAAAAAAGGAAAGTTACAGGAGACAGTAACCTCCTTCTGCAATTCCAGAATGGTGGAGGGGGGAGGAGGAAAGGAGAAGGAAGAAAAGGGAGGTAATGTTTGTCTGCTTGTCTGTCTCTTGTGTAGGACAGTTCCGCTCCTGCCCATCAGACTCAGTCTGGCCTGGGCCAGGGGAGTTTCCAGTGTCGACCTAGTGGTTTGTGCCCTGGAAGGAGACTCACCATCCAGGAAAGGATCTGGGGAACTGGCAGGGAGAGACTTGTCTCCCATCCTTAGTAAGACACAGCTCCTGGCTCTCGAGGGGTGGTGAACAGGACATCAGCTTTGGCATTGATGAAGTAGGTTACGATGAGAGAAATGAAGAGAATGCTGAGGCCCACAATCAAGGTGACAAACTACATGGGAAGAGGTCAAGGAGACAGAAGAGACAATCAGAATTAAGTGCAGCAAGAGGAAGTATGCTCTGGGCTGGGAGTTCAGACACTGGAGGCTTGGTCTTCATGCAAAATCTCAAAGCACTCTGTGACCAACAACCTCTTCAATGTGGAACTTATAAACAGGATAAATCCACTCTTGCACTTCACTCTAATCTCAACTACATTATCAACTACGGAAGCAGAGCCATTGTTTATACCACTTTGCAAATATTAAATAATTAACTGATAGATCTCAAGGACCCTCTAGAGATGAGACATCAAAGGATCACAGACTTGGAGCTAGAAGGAAGCCTAGTTTAGAGCAAGAGTTCTTAACCTGGGGTCTGTGAGTTTGCTTTTTTAAAATACTTTATTAACTGTATTTCAATATAATTTGTTTCCTTTGTAATCCTATGTATCCTACACATTTAAGAACACTTTTCTGGGCTTCACCAGACTGCCAACGGAGAGCACAACAACAACGACAAAAAAGGTTATGAACTGGCTTAGAGACAACCTAGTTCAATTTCCTCATTTTCCAAACGACAGAACTGGGGCCCAGAGACATACAGTAATCTGTTCAAGGTCACACTATAAGTGATAAACCAGAGACTTAAGCACAAATCCTCTGGCTCTAGGCTCAGTGCTTTTTCCACATCACAATTCACTTCATCAATCTTTTGGGAGAAAAATGTCTCAGACTCCAAGGTTCACCAGCATTATCTTTAGAGAGTCTCACTATGGAGGCAAACTTATGTATGTGTAAGAATAAAATTTCATCTGTGACTAGCAATGAAAATTCTTTCCCAATTAGATAAGGTGGTCATAGATGGAGATACAAGGGGAGCCATTAGGAAGAAAAAACAGTGACCCTAACTACTGTTAGGGGGGAAAGTGATACATTCTCCTCCACATTGGTACTCTGCCTCCCAAAAGGAAATTGAGGACTCATCTCTCTCCTCTTGCCTGCCTGAATTCTCTTGTGTTCCTGAACCCCCAGCCCAAGTCCTCAGGTTCTCACCTCAAGTTCCTTGCTAGCTACAAGAAAAATGCGAGCACGGATGTCTTTCCAGCGGCTTTCTGTCCAGGTGGAATATTCAGAAGATCCCCACTGCTGCAGCTCAAAGGCAGGAGACACAGCCTTGGCCAGTCGTGCTGTGGAGCGCACACACTGAGGGAGCCTACCTGTCCCACTGGGGTCCTCAGGGCCTTGTACCCATGCATACTCATACAGCTACACACAGAACAAGATTTCACATATGAATCCCACCACGCCCTTTGACCCTCACACCAAACTTTCCCCTCTGAATGGCCAATACTCTAGAAATCCCCCTCACCCCCCATCACTACTCCAATTCAATTTGGGATGTTTACATCATACCAAATTCAACCCCTTTAGTCCTATACTAGAAGAAGAAGTCCATCTCTGACAAGAGAAAGGCCTTCACAGCATCCCCTCTAGCCCATTTCCACTCACATCCTTGTTCGCATCTTGGGCCTTCTTTGGGTCTTGGCATTGCTCTCGGGTAAGATTGACCACAGTGCCAGTCAAGTTTGCCAGCACATACTGCACCACATAGGTAGTGTTGATGGGGCTGGAGACTGCAATGTAATGCTGGAGGGGCCCATCTCCTGATTGGGAGGAAGAACCAGGGAGGAGAAGGTTTGGGTGGGATATAAGGAAGAGGTAAGAATGGAGACATGCCAGAAAACATTCAAATGAATAGACAGGAATAAGAAAGGGTTGGGGACGATCAAAGAAGGGAAGCAATAACAGAGAAAAAAATGGAGTTAAGACCACAGCAATTAAAATAAGCCCACCTCCCTGTCTCTGCTTTATTTGCTCAAAAATCTCTTCCTTGCCTCCACTGCTTACCAAGGAAGACCTTCAGATCCTGCCTGATAACTGACTGAAACCATGAGTTGTTGGCTTTAATCAGGAATCCATAGAGCAAGCGAGAGACCTGGGATTAAGGAAGAGAGAGGGTCCTGTCAGCTAAATTCCAGGGATGAGTATGGGTAAGGGAGGGGGAAATCAGAAAACCTATCATGGAGTCCACAGAAATGAGGACAGGAAGAAGCCTGGTCAGATGGATTCTAGAACTAAGAAGGCTGTATCTGGCTGGCACATAAGAAATGGGAATGAGATCTTTATGGAAGCTCCCTAAGGAAATGTGTCATGAGTCCTCACTGGCAGAAGCCAGACCATCTGAATCCTGAGACTCTGGGGGGACATGCAGGGGGTGGTGAGGGACAGGGGGCAGCCTGCTGTGTAAACACACAGAGACAGAAGGGAGGGGTGGAAGAGCCCTGGGACCTTGCCAGGACTAGAGCCCCATCTGCTCTTACCGTTATTGGATCAGCCTCAACAGCGGTGTGGTTGGTTCCCCCAGCTAGCTGGTATAGTGCACGTCCTAGTACTGTGGCCACAGATGCCAAGGACTGGGGGAGGTTGAGAGGAGAAATGGAGTGATCCATCTCAGGCAAAACTTACCTTTTCTCTCCTCCCTTCTCTACCCATCCCCCAAGCACTAAAATCTTAACCCACCTTCAACCTAAACCTCTGTATTCTTTCCCTACTATGATCAACAGCCTCATTCCAGCAGTGGTCCTCTTCCTCCCCTTATCTATAGACATATCAGGTTCTTACTGCTCACCAAAATGTCATCTGACATCCCCATTTGCCCTCCATACCCCTCTTGGAGCTGAGTTACCTTGGCTGTGTCAGTCACAAAGTTCATGGCTTCATCAGGAGTCAGACCTGCAGGATACTTCAGACCAATGTTCTCTGCGGTGTCATAGATGCTCTGGTAATAGCTGTTGGGGGGGGCAGTCTGAGTTCAGGTGGCCTTTGGACAAAGCCAAGCCCTTGTCCCTCAATTCTCCCTTGACTCTAGGGCTCACTGTTTCACTTTTTATTCCCCTGAGGGGAGATAAATTGACAAACAAGGATAGTCTGCTGAAGAGAGGGAGAAGAGGTAATAGGCTAATAGCACAGCTAAAAGAGTTTTAGTCAAACAGAGAGGACTTCCTGACAGTGACAGCTGGAAGATTTGGGAATGGGAAAACAAAGGCAAAGTTTGGAAGACAGACAAGACTCCTGCCAACCTGAGGAATCTAGAATTATTACAATGTTACAGAAACATATAGTTATAGTCATATGAACTTCTAATTTGTGAGGGGCCTCTAGCCCTCACCATTAGTAAAAGCGCTAGCCTACCCATAGAATTAAATTTGCTTGATAAACACACTCAAAATATGTGTCAATCCACAGAGAAGCCCTCAATCCAGAGTGAACAGGGGTCATGGAAGAGATGAAGGAAATTCACTCTTCACTAACCCTGACCCTGAGTAAGTGGACAAAGGAATTCTGGCTACACTGGACCCTCCATCTTAGAGAGGCCCAACTTACTTCCTTTTGCCTCAAGACTCAACGTGACCTGTTATAGGAAGGGAGTTTGGAGAAAGAGTCACAGTTTAGAGAAAAAGTCAATCTCCATAGGCTTTCTGCCTAGAAGTGGTGGCCCCATCTGCAGTCAGGTGACATAGTGGATAGCGGGTTATTATTATTGTTATCACCATTATTATTATTAATGGGAGGAAAGGGAGTGGAGTGAGGTAAGCCAAATCAAGTTCCCTGGTCATGGCCATATAACTACCTCTGTGTCCCATCCAGTTGTGAGGGCCTCTTTCCCAACCACAGCACCACTCAGACAGCCCCCGATTACCGGCCCTCTCCCCCAAATCACTCCACTGTGTTCTTGCTTGGGCTGCTGCCCTCTACCGGTGGGCCTCGGGAACACGGATCTTTAGAGAGCCTGGTTGAAATACTGCTTTAAGGAGCAGGAATATGCAGCTAAAGATCACAAGGAGGGTTAGCATGATTCCTAGAGGAAAGAGGCTGAAAGAAGGACTTTGCAATTCATCTACTGGGGATCACAAGCTGGGGATCCTGAGTCAACCTAGTTAAATATGGGGTTTAGAGGGCCACATGAAAGAATAGCATATGATCTCTCCCAAGCAAAAAGAGGGCCAAATTCTCTTCCTCTTTGTTGGGCCCTTGAGTTCAGAACTGCTTCTCTAAGGTAAGTGGAGAACAGGGCAAGGGGTCCTGGTTACCTGTTATAAAAGGAGAAAGGGTGGTCAGTAAGCACAACACCAGAGATGTTTTGGCTACGGAGAAACCTCTGAAAGGAGGATGGTGGAAGAGATTTTTCTGGGTCTGCCTCCTTCACTGTCACATTAGGAACACCAATGCTGCTATTCTTCAGTACAGTCAGGAGATTCTGGACCTGGAGAGCAGGAAGTGAGAGGTAGGAGAGAAGGGGAAAGAGACACAGCTTGGTAGGAATCATGGGATCTGAGCAATGGAAAAGATCTCTGAAGCCATCTAATCTAACCCATAACTGAGTAGGAAGAGAGAGAAAGGAAAAGCAGGACCTCCTGAAAGTTTCTCTTTAACTATCCACATGGCATAGGCTCGGACAGCCCGAACCTTGCTGCAATATTCAATCTGCCCAGACCTGATGGTAAGTTCAGTCAGGGACATTCTAGGGCTGAACTCCTCTAGCCTCCTGGGGCCAAGGCACTCTGAGTTTCCTTCCATTTTACAGGGAAGGAAACTGAGATGCAGAAAGAAGAAGAGAACTGTTTCTGAGTCAGAGGCAGATAGTCAAGAATAAAACCCAAACGTATTTGCTTCTAGTCTCGGGTACCCCCCACCCCCACCTCCATCACCACCACCACCACCACCACCATCATCATCAGCATCATCATCAAACATGTACTGAGCACTTGCTATGTGTTAAGTACTACACTAATTCATGGGGACCCCAAGACTCAGTCCTCACCCTTGAAGGGCTAATCATTAGTCTGGAAAACAGGATACAAACATAAAAATATAAATACAAGGAAGCATTTGCTAAATGCCAAGTGAGAGACAAAGACAATAAACAAGAATTCAAAGGAAAGTCTGACCAGCAACTGGACCAATCATAAAAAGTCCCAAGGCAATGGGCTTTGAAGGAAAGCTAAGACTTACACAAACTGAGAGGAATAGGGAGACAATTCCAAGCAGGATAAACAGCCTGCACCTAGCTTTGCTCCAAGTTTGAGAAAAGAGAGTTTCAGGGTTGGATGCTTGGAATAACAATAAGACAATGAGATGAACAGCTCATCAGAAAGGGAGTCAGGTAAGATAGTTCTGTCTTCTTCTCCTAGGTAGCCCCATACTATGTAAGCACATTAACTAGTCTCCCCAAAGGTTGGCATTAGCAGGTAATCAAGAAGTATTTAGTAAGCCCCTGTTGTGTGCCAGGCACTGTACCAGGATAGAAATACAACAAATGAGAAAAATTCTAATCACAGGGAGTTTACATGGTAAAGGAAGGAGACGAGAATACATGCATAAATACATATAGCATAAATGTTAAGTAAAAAAATATGAATATATACAAAGTAGCTAAAGACAAGGTAGTCTCAGAGGGAGGCCACCAGCAACTGGGGGTATCAGGAAAGGCTTCATGCAGGAGATGGTATTTAGTCTTTATCCTCTCAACCTAATGCTCTAGGGGCAGGTGGCTGTCAGATCTTAAGCTGTGTCAGCATGGAACGGAAGATGAGGTTACCTCGGTATAGATGGATTCATCTCTCTGAGACATGGGGTCTGTATGCATCCACAAGTCTGAAGAATTCCTCAAGGCTACCTATGGGCAAAGAATAGGAATCAGCAGCACAATGAGTCCTGTTCAGGACCCCTGCCATAGTGGGGGGTAAGAGACGGGTGCCAGGTTAGGAGACCCAAAGAAGAATTCGAGAGACAAAGGATCACAAGGAAAAGACAATGCTTAAGGGAGATAGGAGATGGGAGCGGGCATGGGAGAGCATATCAAGCAAAGAGAAGAATGGGAGTGGGTGAGAAAAGCAACACACCTGTCCAAGTTCCACAAATGAGTGTATGTTTTCCAGCTGGACAGGAAACTTGCCCTTTTCCATGTCAAACACCATCCGTGAGCTACCAATGTAATCAAAAGTCTCCTGTGGAGCAGAGGTAGAAGAGGATGAGGAGAGTTTCACAGGGAGTACAAATGGTAACAGCCCCAGGACTCAGATCAGCCCAAGCCACGGTCAGCTGCTCCCACATCAGCTCTGTTGGGGGAAGCACAGCCTCTCACTCGGATGGGTTCCAAGATAAGACCTAGACCCGAGGAAGCCCAGTGAAGAAGAGGCAGCCATGAGGCAGACACAGGAGAGCCCTTAGGGGAACATCAGCTGGAAAGCACATGCTTCTTCTCCCCCCTCCTCCTTGTTGCTTCTGCTCTGGATTCTGCTGCCAGTACACTCCACAGTCAGGCTAAAGCACCAGCACTGAGGGCAACTTCAGGGCCACTAAGGAGAAGGAGTCAGCAAAGAAACCAAGTCCAGAGAGGTGGGGAGAAATACCCTGACCCTCAGACTTGCCAAATTCAGCAAGAACTCCCAACGAGACGTCTGCAACCACCTAACAGTAGGGCTGGAAGGATGGGGGAGAGGATCAGGGAAGAAGCGCAAAGGCAAGGGAAAGAAGAGATGAAGCCATTCGAATATAAGAAGAAAGCACTAAGCTCCCAAGGGGCTCCCCTAGCTAATCTGACCTTTGGGTGGGCACATACCAACTCCAGGAGGGACTAACACAGATAGTCATGAACTGCTTGAGGCCTCAGCAATTGCTTGTTGACTGACATCCGAACATAAGTACAGGGCTCTCACCCCCTCACCAGTCTAAAACCCAAGTGCCTTACAATACAAACTATTCTACTAGTCAAGGCCCTCACCCCTTGGAAGAAGACAAACATAACATTCCGGGGCAGAGATGCCACATCTGGTGCTTTTTGCAGAGCTTCAGCCACAGCCAGCTGGGTGATGAAAGAACCAACAGCACTCTCAGCCCCAGGAGCCACATTCCAGAAGAATGAGCGGCTGTCCAACTAGAAAGAGCAAAAAGAAGAGAGAGAGAAGAGAAACAATTAACAGCACACCTTCCCCAAACTCTGGAAACCCCCATTCAGGGCCCAAGAGCCCTCTCCTCTACTCAAGAGGACACATATCCTTTGTGCTAAGACTAAAACCAACAGTTCTACTGAATGGCTCCATCCAAGGGAGGTACTGCCTCCCTTGAATACCCTACCTCACCTCAGTCCCTAGTGTAACTCACTTGTGGGAAGTCTGCACCATCTTATACTCCAATGGTTATAGCTTCCCCTCCCCACACTCAATGGCTGCTAGACCAGCACCTACCCTGGTGGCAGCGATGATCACTTTGTCCCCAGGCTCTAACTTCCCAGATGCATTCAAAGGATTCAGAGTGTTCCACACGTTGAAGTCAGCCAGGGGGTCACAGACAACTTCTGGAGGGGACAGAGATTATCTGGGATGGGGAGGTGGGACACAAAGGAAACAGGGAAAGCTCCTTTGACCAAATCCTCCATGTCTTCCAGGTCTTTTTCTCTGCTACACTCCACCTCCTATTTTCTTACCACCATCGTAAGAAAGGTATAAAACATGCAAAAGAGTTTTGGAATTACTGATGCTGATTATATCTGATATCGATACTGATACTGGTTACAGTTGCTGGGCTCTGTACCATTTTGCTCTCTGAGTAAGGACTTCCGGTGATACCTTTACCAGCCAGAGTTATCTTTTCAGCCACTCCTATATGCTCAGTGCCATCTGCTCTGAGTACCTCTAGTCCCACCCCTGGGCCCCAGACCCACCTGGATTGATGCTGAATGTGCTCTGTATAGCACTACGTCGCATGCAGGTGACTGTGCTGGTGACAGCATGCATGTGTGAGAAAAGCTGCATTGCGCACAGTGGGTAGGCTGGGGCAGATCCATTCACCCCCCGGTTGTGGTCCCAATAGCACTGGAGAAAAGAGAACCATTGAAATTAAGGGTCAGAGCTAGGCAGGTGTTCCAAAGACCTCCTCCTTGGTCTCACAGGAAAAGTACTACGTCCTGCACTATTCAGAAAAAGGTGTCCAAGAGGCTACTTGTTGTTTGTCCTTCATTTTCAAAGAGGACCAATGACTCACTGGGCAATGCCTTGGCCTGTACACAGCTTGGATTTAAGGAAGGCAGACTTGCACAAGGTCGTTAGCCTCACTCTCTCCTCCAGAATCATTAAAGTTCAGTGGCAAGAAAAGCTGTGGGAACCTCTCTAACTCCTCAAGACAGCTGTGATGGTCCAGGATGCAGTGGATGACCCTGGTGTCTTACAATGTCTGACCAAGCTGTAAGTACTCCACAGCACCAGTTTCAGTCACCTTCATGGCCACTGGAACAATTTATTTTCATCCACCCATTCTGCCAGAGAAAGTTTTCACATGGCTGGGGTAGACATCTCCCTAACTCACTGACAAGCTGTTGGGTCTGAGGCCTGTTGGTTACCCTCAACCTGGTTTAGCCATCTTTCAGGGTGACATTATCTGCTCAGGGTCACCCAGGTTCTAAGGGTCCTTGTGACTCTGGGCCTTCTGTCCCCTTGGCCACTCATTGGCTTGATCTCACACGATATACTACAAAGGAGTCATCATTAACATGATTTGGTAATGGTGAGGAAATAAGCTGGTCAGTGCAGGAGCCTAGATTTTGGGGTCTGCTTTCAGAACAACAATATACAGAATCAAAGAAAGGCATCCCAGTGTTTGCTAAAGTCAAACATCTCAGCAGGAAATTACCTCCCAGATCTAGGTATAGAAGAGCTAATGACCAAAGGAGATAGAGAGATTCCCACAAGTTATGGAATGCACAGTGTGCATACTTTAAGATGCTAGCCTGGACCAGGAAGTCTTGTCATTATTGCTGCCAAGTGCCAGAGGCTATTGGTTCAATCTGACAGGACTCACATGCCAGAAATCTTTCCACTTCAGTTTCCCAACTTAGCTCAGAGACCCCTGCTTTACTATTTCCCACTGAGCTCCTCATAACTAGGAATCTGCCTCCAACTCCTATCCAACATTAAGACCTAAGACAGCAGGGATCATCTAGAGTAGAAGAGGTCAGAAAGAAAAGACTTTACAAAGAAAAGATATTTTTAGGGTCTTTCTTTGGGCACTCAATAGCACAGAAGATTCAAAATTCAACACACATTTACCAGGCACCCACAGTGTGAAAAGGATTGTGCTAGGCACTAAAAGAAATACAAAGTTTATATAAGACTCAGGCCCCTACAAATGGGAAAACAATTATGTTCTCTGTACATTCCATTCTTAGGTCAACCCAAAAAATGGAAGTGGGAAGGGAGAGGAAAAGAGACAGGACATACTGTTACCTGCTTGATAACCTGCGTTTCATTCTCATCTTCTAGCAGAAAGATGGGGAAGTCAAAATCCTCATAGGCTAATCCATTGCCTTCTGGGTTCCACTTCAGCTGTTTGCAGTGGGCATATTCTGACCCATAGGAGTTGGAGTAGATACCTGGAGGGAAAAGAAACCCATTACTGGGGTATATGTGACATGTGCTACAATATAAATGGATCTTGAAAGTCTCGTGTTCATGGGAATAGGTATGGTTCCCAGAGAGGAAGCATGGTACCAAGAGGACCCAAGCTACCCAGTTTGAAATCTGAGTGTCTTGGGAATGGGATGGATGGTAAAGATGAAGCAACACTGGCTTCTACAGAGCAGTTAGTTTGGTCATTTAGGTGATAACACACATACACACACATCTAGCACACCACATTTGTCACCACAGGCCACAATCATATACAATACACAGACACTTTAATGATCCTCTTGGCGGCAACAAATGATCTAGTTAATGGTATTCAAACAATAAGGCAGGGGTGACAGTTCCTGGCTCTTTGGGGCTCTTACCAAACCCATCATTAGGGCATTCAACGCTGGGAGAGAAGCCATCTACAGGGTTAGGTTTGGCGAGAGCCACAGCAAGACCAGAGATTCGCTGGGTCCCCTTCAGCTTCTCCATCAGCTTCCTAGAACAAGAAGAAATATTGGAATAAGGAAGGAGGAAAGAAGGAAGTATCAGGCAATCCAACACACTTGTTCCTGGAGAGTTAAGCCATTTCTTTCCTCTTTTAGCTCTATTGTAGCATTCTTGACTCTAACTCTAATCCAAGCCTCTCCAGACTCCAGATAACGCTGGATGCTATCCCTTTACCCAAACAGTACCCAGTCAGATGATAGATCTAGTTACAGGATCATTGAAAATGTTCTCTTTAAATCTGTATCATTTTCCAAAAGGAGTCAATACAAGGAAAGTTAAATGTAGCGCCCATCTTTTGAAGTTGAGAGAAGGCTCCTATTTTCCTCTTGTCACTCACCTTTTCCAAGCATACACACCCAGACCTCACCTGGTAAAAAGCTTGCCTTCCAACAGTACCATGTAGGGTGAGTTAGGGCCATCGGTTAGGACCCACTTCAGATCTTCCTCCTCTTCCACTACATGGATCACTCCTGTGTCCCCACTAATGGAAGCTGCAATGATCAGATGGAACAAAGTAAAGACCCTGGAATTTATTCTATTGACCCTATTTCACTGGGCCCGCATGCAGTGAAACTCCCACATTTATAAGGAAACAGAACCACACAGGACAAAACCACAAGTTCTCATGCAGCTTCATATACTGCTAGCTTCTCTCTCCTGGAGCCTAGGTTGGACCCTGAAAGAAGAACAGTTGGATATGGAGGAAAGGTACTGCTTAGTAAATAATGGCCACAGGTGACAAACACCTGGAAAAAGCTCCTGATTTGAACAACTTCTACAAAGATTTGAAGAATGTTATAGATAAGAGATGTCAAGCTTAGGTCCCATTTGGTCTGCAAAACCAGGGAGTGCTGCAGAACAGGTTTAAATGTAATTGGGATATGTTTAACAAAATAAATAAAAATACAATACAACATAGATAATGTCAATTTGTGGTTTTCTAAGTCAATATGTAAGCTATGGTCCATTTCTAGTTAAGTTTGACCTGTAGACCTCTCTAGTTGTGGGTAGAGAAAGGGATGTTGGTTATGAAAGATTAGTAACTCCTGCTTTAATGAGGCCTGAAGAAAAGAAAAGAAAAATGATGGAAAACCTAGGTTCTAGTTTGGGGAACATCCCTGGCTCATTGTATGACCTCACACAAGTTGCTTAACCTCTCTGGGCAAAAATGGCAATCGGCTGAACTGCTCCCTAACTATCTCCCCATGTAGAGATAGACTATATGAAAAAGAAACCTGTACAACAAGCCTTTGAGCTCCCAAGGGAAAGGAGTCCAATAAACATAGGATATTGTTATCAGTAAACCAATACTGTGTCTCACTATTTCCCCAGAGGATTATCATGTTAGCAAACCCAATTAGAGGTGGATTAACTTGAAGACTTAGACCTAGCCAGATTGAAAAGGAAACAGGTTTCTAAAGAGAAAATAGCCTGAGTCTTGCTCCTCCTCTTTCTAATGCTCAGCTTTGCTCATAAGACCATGCTTTCTATAAGACTGTGGCAAACATACACAGCATGATGGATGAGTCACTGCCAAAACGAGTTTAACAGACTAGTACTGTCAGGACCTGGCTCAGGGAGAATGGGGTCTGAGCCCCTATTCTTAAGGTTGGAACTAAAACTGTGGTTAGAAACTATAACAGATCCACCATTCCTCACTCCATGTTGGATATAGCTTAAAGATTATTTCCAGCAATGATCCTATAACTTAAGGGGCTGTCTGAGACTAGCCAATCTACCCAGGAACTAGCTATTGCAGTCATGCAACAAAACATCAATTAGCTGACTAAAGACAGAACAGGCTGATATTGGGGAAACAACACACTAGTAACGCAGGGCTCTCAGAACCCATCTGAACAATTCCCTTCATGAACCAGTGACCTGGTATCATAACTGTCCCAGATGCTTTATTCCACAGCAAAAAGCTGCTGAAACCAAAATACCTCTTAACTATAATCTACAAACACTAAGCTTATCTTTGAATTTAAAGTAATACTCTCACTAAACCTCAAATCCTCCACTGAAAGAAAGGAAAGGAAGAAGGAACATTTTCATCATTTTTTATGGAAAGAATAGAACCCAAGTCTCAGAGAAGTAAAATAATTTGTTCAAGGTCACACAGTATGTCAGAAAGAGTTTCTCACTAAACTCTGTGCTAGAACCCATCATTAAAAGTCTAACTTCCTATTTCAAGAGGAAATGTGATGTGCAGAAACTAGTGCTGCTGATGGAATAAGAATCAAATCATGGACCACCAACCATGGGGATTAAATCATCCCGTTTTGTTCTCTGTGATATTCTTTTATGCGGAGCTTCTTAGTACCACTTCATAATTCATCTGTCCTTCTGATAACAAGAGTTCCATGATTTCACTGAATGTCATTCCCAAGAATAACAACTAATTACCACTCTCAGAATTTCTTCCTTATCAAACAACTCTCTTCTTCTCAACAGTCCACCTCAGACTATAATAATATCACTGTACAACAGAGAAGCAGACAAAAGGTCAAAGATCTAGATGTGAAAGGAAATTCAGAGACCATCTAGATAGAGCATTTATTAAAAGTGCTAACTATAAGCCAGGTACTTTGTGAGCACCTGAAATATAAATACAAGCAAACATGTAATGAAAATGTTTCCACTGCTGTTCAAACTTATTTTACAGATGAGGAAACTGAGGCTCAGGCAGGTTAAGTGACTTGTTCAAAATCAAAAACAGAGCAAACATCAGAGGTGGGATTTGAGCCCAAGTCTTCTATTCCTGAGCCACTGCTCTTTCTATTAGATCATACCTGTACCCAGCAGACATGAACTGTTTTCAAAAGAAGAAATACAAGCTACTTATCACCACTGAGAAATGTACAAGGTCATTAATAATCAGAAAAAAAGGGAAATTAGGATAATCCTTAAGTATTACCTCACAACCACCAAGTGGCAAAGATGTTAAAAGAGGAGAAAACCTGTCCTTGGAAGAGTTACAGGAAGACAGGCATGATAATTCACTGACAGTGGAGTTAATGGCTTGGTTCAATCATTCTAGGAAAGTCCAGAATTCCATAAGTTATTAAACTGTTTATTCCCTTTGACTCAGAGATTAAGTTGACCCTATATCTCAAGGAGCTTACTGACAGCAAGAAAAGACCCATATATTTTTTTAAATTTACAAGATTATTTGTAATAACAGAGTTAGAAACAAAATATGTGCGCAACAACCATAGAAATAGGTAAATAAATTATATGTGAATTTAATGTTACTGAGCCTTAAAGAATGACAAATGTGAAGAATTTGGAGAAATGTGGCAAGACTTATATGAAGTAAATCAGAAGTAAAAGAAAAGTAGATATCAATATATAGATATAGAAGGACAAAAAGATAGGTATCAATATGTAGATAAAGATTATCTATATACAGTGATAACAATATCATTAATATCAGTATAGAGAGGTAACAAAGGAATGGTCAAAGACAATGATGATCAGTACTACACAAAGTTAAACCTTTGCTCCGTTTTTTTTTAATCAATAATCTTGGGGGAGGGATGTACTTTGTAAATGGGTTTGTTTAGGTGTCTTCTGGGAAGGATGTGCTATGTCAAAACAAAATATATGGAATCAAAAGGACATGTGTTCAAATCTAGCCTCAGATACTAGCTGTGTGACCCTCAGCAAGTCACTTAACCCCAACTGTCTCCAAAAAAACAAACAAAAAATGTATCAGTAAATTTCTCTTTTGAAAAGATCAAAGTCAGATGTGATACCACTGATTTCCCTTCTTCCCTGACTGTTTCCTGCTACCCCCAATTAACATGCCCTGTACCTTATACAGCCACTGGAATACCAGGAACACTTGAGTATGAATTTCCAACTTACACTGGCAGCCAATCTGGTGAGTGGCATTGAGCAGCCGGACACAGGGAGCTGTCCTGTTCAAGGGGATGTAGATCTTCCTCTCCACTGAGTTTGCATGGCACAAACCTGAAGAGAATGCAACAAGTGTAGAAAAAGAAGCTTAAAAAAAGGGGGCACAATTCCCTCACTCATCTTCTCAGCAAGGAGGTGGCAAGCAGCCAGCATATGTCAGCTGGAAAAATCCTGGGTTGGGAAACTTAAGTTCTAGTTTTAGCAGTGTCCTTAACCCATCTATCTCCTTACGTTAAGCAAATCACTCTGCCTCTCTGGGTTTTTATCCTCTGTAAAATGAACATAATGCCTATTATACTCACTCGATATTTCCATTAGGAAAATAGGAAGGTACATGCTCCTCCCACCCCTCCCCCAAAACCACTAGAGAAATTTAAAAAGATTACAAACCACAGTACAGCAATCATACTGGTTCCCAGATAAGAGAAAATATGGTCAAAGAAAGTCCTATATGTGGATCACTGATTAATTTTCAAAAGAGCACCAGTTCCAGTGCACTGCTTGGATTCAAAATCTTTCTCTGCATTCCCAAGAGAGAAGGTAGAAATGGAGGAAACCCGGTCCACACACATTACTGTCAGACTCAACTCTTAAAATTGCACCCAATACGGTCATGGGAGGGGGTGTGGGATTTCTCCTCTGGAGATCCTGAAGGACAAGAGCTACCAACATCTGGGCTGGCGAAGGAACAGTGGAAGCTTGAGAGAGGGGGGAGAGCAGGGGAACCTTCTGTGATCGCACAAGGTACATACGAAAAGCAAATCTTTGTAAACAAACACCTGCTGCAACCCCACCTCACCCCACCCCAAATCTTCAGGCTCCTAGAAACATCGCCTCGTAGTTCTGAATAGCCAGGGAATGCAGGAGTCTGTCTCAATTTACTTGTTAGAGAGGAGAAACTGAGGTACAGGGATGGAAACAAGCCTTATCCCAGAATCAACAAGAGGAGTGATCCCAGAAGCCTGGAGAAGGGGGTGGCCGCAGACAGCAGACCCTCCGGGCTGAGGCCGGAACACTGGGAGGGCTCCCTCCGGGCGGGGGAAAGTGGGGGCTTTAAATCCTCGAGAAACGCGGAACTTGTGTCGGGGGAACGCAGAGTAGGGGGGGTTTAGGAGTCGGCGGGACAGAGGACCCAAGAGCAGGCAAGGGCGCCTTGGCAGTTTCGGAGTAAATCAAGTTCTCGCAAAGAGGACTTCGAGGCTCTGGGGGGTGGGGAGGGCTCACCTGCCAGCAGATGAACGAAGCAAAAGAGGAGGCAGGTTCGCCAGCCCCCGGAGGCGGCTCCTCCGCCACCCCCAGCAGTGGCCATCTTGCCTCTCTGGGCCGCTTCCGCCTCCTGCCCCCTCCAGCCTGACAGAGGCCTCTCTAGGCCGCTCCACTGCCAGTCTCTGTGGCCTTCAGGCGGAAGTACTTTAGGCGTAGGGCGCTTCCGGCTGCGGCTGCGGCTGTGGGGCGGTGCTGACGTGGAGGAGATCCGGGCGAGTCGGTCAGCTTTTTGGGCCGCCACCGGAGCCGAGATCGGGCCTGGGCTAGGGCGAGCAAAGATGCTGACCAAATTCGAGACCAAGAGTGCGCGAGTCAAAGGTGGGGAGAAAGCGGACTACAAGGGCCCCGGGGACTGGGGAGGGGTGTGGCAACTGAGGGGGCGCCTTCGTCCTAGAAAGGGTGGGGGAGAAAGAGCGATCAGAAATCTGGGACCCGAGGGGAAAGGATCGGAGTCGGCCTGGAAGGAGAGGGACCTTTGTGATCCCTGGGTTTCCCCTCACTCCCTCTTTCAGATCTGACCCCATTTATTACTTTCTTCCTTGTCTCTTTCCTCCCTCATTCCTGGGTACTTTCACTATCCTGAAGGCCTTCTCCTTCGACACAAATGTGTTGGGGGGGCAGAGGGATGTGAGAGATTCGTATTCCGTACTTACTTATCCGTGATCTCGTCCCATTCTATATGAATGTAAACTCCTGCCTTATAATTTTTTTTTATGCCCCAGCGCCCAGCACTGTCACATAGTAGGCCCTTAGTGCAGCCTAAGTAGGTTGGTTGATTGATAGACCTTTCTAACCTTCCTCGGACCCTTCACTTCCCACCATCCCCAATCCCCTTGGGTACACACACACATCCGTTCCCCTCCCTAATCATTCTTGGGATGTGAATAAGGGTTGTCATTCTGTTTTTCCTTTGAATTTCTCTGAAAAGGTGAAATGATGGAAAGGATAATATTGCTAAGAGCTTATACGTCCCTCAGTGTCTTGCAAGAGATATTGGCCTTTCTCTCTCTGTGTCTTTCTAGCTATCGAGCCTCTTTTTAAAGTTATCTAAACTAAGTATTGTGGATATGTTTGTGGGTTTCTGAATTCTGATCCTGTTCCCACCTTGCTGCTCCTGTCAGGTACCTTTTGGGAGAGGAGGACTAATTACTTCCACTTTTGGAGGCTACACTATTCCCATCCCCTTGTTTTCCTCAATCTCTTCTGTCCCCAGACTATCTTCTGTCTCAGTTTTCTCATCTGCATAATAGGAACAGCAATAATTCCTCAAAGGGTAGTTGTAAGGATCAAGTGAGATAAAATTTATAAAAAGCACTGAGCATAGTGCCTGGCATGTAGTTGGCACTATATAAATGCTTATTCCTTTCACTCACTTCTCCTCCCTTATGTCTGTCTACACTATGAAATCTGAAGATTTTTTTTTATAAAGATTGACTGGGTGTAGAAATAGGAAGAAGAGGATAAGCTTCCTGGGGTTCTGTTAGGGATTCCTCAATAAAATCTGAAGAGAGAAGAAAAGGTAGAGGAGTAAACTCTCCAAGGACATTGAAAATCAAATCCCATCTTTTAGGTTTCTTTAGAGTTGAAAATATAAAGGATCATTCCTAGTTTATCAGGTTCTTATGAAGATCTTGATTATCATAAAGTACATTTTAGGTTTTTATGTGACCTTGGTCAGGAGTTAGTAGTAGAACAGAAGATATTCTGAACAAATGACTGTTAAAAGAATTTTTGTAGCATTAGAAAGTACAGAAACCCTTGGTGACAATTATGACTTCTAGAGAAGGAATTATAGATAGAAATCTTATGTCCAGAGTGTTCAATCTTACCTGTGACCATAAGGAAACCATCTGTTCCATAAAGGCCTTAGTTTCTGAATAAATGAGAGTTAAAATATAGCTATCTTTTGACTTCTCTGAAGAAGGTGGAATGAAGAGAGATAATAGATAATAGCTTTTCCTCTTCTCACGTATTACATTGTATTCTGTGCTCTAGACTTGCTGTTCTTGGTACAGTGTTGAATCTCTCATCTCTGTGCCTTTACATTCACTGTACCCTTGACTAGAATATTCACTCTCTTCACTTCCATTAATGGAACCCATGGCTCCCTTCAAGGCTCAGCTCAGGTAGCACTTCTTTCAATAGATCTTTCCTGATTCCTCTGTTCAAAGTATCTGCTCCCTACCTTCCATCATTTTGTATTTATTTTATATATACATATATATGCATATATATATTTATGCTGTAATTACTTCTCTCAATATATTGCTTCCCCTATTAAAATGAAAATTTCTTAAGGACAAGGATTATCTTCTTTTGTATTTGTATCCCTAGGACTTAGGATAGTGCAAACACTTGATAAATGCTTATTGGTGTATTGATTACAGGATGTATCACACAAGAATATTGTTCCGTTGGTAACTTTCAAACCTATTCATAATGTAGCTACATTATAAAAGATGTAACCTACATTTCTTTATAATTCATCACAAGTATGTCAAATGAATTCAGATTGACATCAGTATCCAAAAAGATATTAACAGTCTTGAATGTTGGACTGAATCTAATATAACTAATTTGTATAAGAAAAATATAAAGTCCACTACTTAAATTAAAAAAAAAATCACCATTACAAGTTGAAGATGGAAAAAAAGACATGGCTTGTCAACAGCTCTCCTAATTAAGATGTTGAGTGTTTAATGAATTGCAAACTCAGTATGAGTTAATGGTGTGATATTGTGGCTTAAAAACTGTTGATATTTGAGGCAGCATTGAGAGATATAATTGCTCAGATCACATCTGTGTTCCTTTTTGGACACTATATTTTAAGAAGGACATATATAAGCTGTACATCATCCAGAGGAGATGAAGGACTATATGATGACCAATTGAAGGAACTGAGGATATTTATTCTGGAGAAGAGAAGATTTAGAGAGGATATAATAACTATTCCAAGTATTTGAATAGCTGTGTCTTTGACCTCACAGGGCAAAACTAGGATCAGCAGGTAGATATTTCAGAAGGGCTAATTGACTTGACGTAAGGAAACATTTCAAAACAATTAGAACTGACAAAAAGTGAAATGAGTTGCCTTAGAATTAGAGTCCCCCTCTCTAGAGGTCTTCAAGACTGATCACCTGAGGCTATTATAGAAGTGATTCTAGGTCAGTGGTTCTTAACCTTCCTGATGCCTCGACCCTTTAATACAGTTCCTCATGTTGTGGTGACCCCCAACCATAAAATTATTTTTGTTGCTACTTCATAACTGTAATTTTGCTGTTATGAATCTATCTGATATGCAGAATGTATTTTCATTGTTACAAATTGAACATAAACCACAGGTTGAGACCCGTTGTTCTAGGTGAAGTATGTGTTGGATTAGATGACCTCTGAGGTACATTCCAAATTTGAAATTCCAGGATTCTGAGATGCGTAAGGAATTTAGAGGTTTCATTTTCTGGGAGTGAGGAGAGGTTCTCTTCATCTGATTGGCAAGAGTAAGCTAACATGAATTTGAGGATCAAATTACTTCTTTCATGTCTGAATTGTTAGGAGCTTGAGGCAGTGAGCCTTTCTCATTGTAGTTCACTATTTCATTCTTCCCAGGACTCAGCTTTCACCCTAAACGACCCTGGATCTTGACTAGTCTTCACAATGGAGTTATCCAGCTGTGGGATTACCGAATGTGTACCCTCATTGACAAATTTGATGAGCATGATGGTAAGAGAATGAATTCCAGAGGAGGGGGTTTTCATCTGGAGTCCATATATATTTTTGAGAAAATGTTTCAATATGTGCATTTTAATGTAATTGTTTTCCTTTGTAATCCTGTGCATTTCATTTCATTCCTTTTAAAAATGACAGAGGGATTGATAGGCTTCACCAGACTGCAAAAGGAATACAGGATACAAAAAAGTTTAAGTCTAAGAATGGTTGTAGCTTCCAACTACAATTTCAGTGAATCTGTGACTTCTTTACTGTGGGTAATTTGAGAGGCACCATGGTATAATGGAAAGAGAGCTGGGCTTGGAGTAACAGTTGAGAGCTGTCTTCAGATACTGCCTGTGACACTATCTATGTGGCTGTAGGCAAGTCATTTAACCTCTCTGAATCTTAATTTTCCCATTTAAAAATGGGAATAATATACCTACATAATCTCCCTTGCAGAGTTGTTGTGATCAGATGAAATGATGTAGGTAAATTGCTTTAAAATCTTAAAGTATTATTTAATGTCAGCTCTCATTTTTATTATCACTTCATCTACCAGCATAAATCTGAGCCCATCTTAACCCTCTTAACCTTTACAGTTCTTGACCATGTTTTCCAGTAAAGTCTGTAAAGAATCTTTCTAATGCACTGGAGACCTTCCTCTGTTTCATTTTGTATTTTATAGATTTCAGTGTAGCACTTGTGACTGTCTTATCTGTTGTCACTTAGTCATAATCAGAAAATCACTTGAATTTAAATTCTTTGGGATTAAATAGGATTGAAAAAGGTAATGGTTTAGGTCGGGCTGTGTACTACTGAATTGGGATTTTCCTGGAGGGTAGACATTTATAACTCCTTTAACATATTTTCTTTGATTTCTTCATGCTCCACTGCCACCTCACTCTACTAGGTCCTGTACGAGGCATTGACTTCCACAAACAGCAGCCACTGTTCGTCTCTGGAGGAGATGATTATAAGATCAAGGTAGAGAGAACGGAGTATGGGGAAAATCAACAGAGTGTGGGAAGGTCGGGAATAGTGGGAGGCACAGAGATACGTCATTTAACTGAACATCTTACTTCTGGCAACCTGAACTAGCAGGGAGACAGCTATAAACTTTGAAATAGTGGAAAAGATGTGAACCATTAATAGTTGACCCAAAGTTATTCACGGAATTAAGTACTTAACTCTATAGGGTAGGCAGGGCCAACCTCAGTCCCCAAATTATAGCAACAAGACACAGTAACAACAGTTTAATTCAGTGAACATCTGTTATATGTATAACATGTGCTGAGCACTATTTTAAACCTGAGAAATTTACAAAAATTGAATAAAATATGGTCTCTCTCCTCATGACAGAGCCTAAAAGAGGGATACAGCATATACACGTTAATAATAATAATAGAAGACGGGGCAGCTAGGTGGTGCAGTGAATAGAGTACCAGCCCTGGAATCATGAGGATCTGAGTCCAAATCCCACCTCAGACATTTAACACTTACTAACTGTGCGACCTTGGGCAAGTCATTTAACCCCAATTGCCCTGCCTTCCCCCTTCTTAAAAAAAAGGTCCAAAATAATAATAGTAATAGAAGAGAATATGGTAAATTCATAAAGGAGGTGCAGACAAAGTACTACTCAAACACTGAAGAGAAAAAATCTTTATGACCAATGATAGACGTGACAGCATGAGGCAGAACTATAGAACTTAGTGCAGTACCTGGCAGATATTAAGTTTTTAATAAATGCATATTGATTGATTAGAAAGCAGACTTGTTTTCAGCTTTTTTTTTTCAGTACTACAGCCCTGGGCCATTTCATGTAGGGATCAATAGCTGTGCATTTCAGTAGGTCACATTGCAATCATTGATGTTCAAAACAGTGATTTTGACTTTTCAAGAACAAATTAATTATATTTAGTACATGCAGTTTAGTAAAAAGAGAAAGGTTTGACATTTTGGAAGAAGTTTCATCAAAAAGGATTAAAATGTAACAGAGGTTAGCAGTTATTTAGGGCACAATCACCTATATGGAGTTTCCTATTACTCTTTTTTCTAAAGAGGTGAGATAAAGGAGAAAATTAAGCAAATGGTTAAATCACTACCAATCCAATGGACATATGGTATTTGATAGTTTGGGGAATCTGAAGGACCACTTCAGTCAGGAAATACTGAAGCTTATAAGCACAAGTATTCTTAGAATCTGTAACTTCCTTGAAGGCAATCATATTTACATGATGTAGTGGATAGGACACTAGACTTGGAGTCAGGAAGACTTGTGTTTGAATCCCACCTCTCACATTTACTAGCTGTATAACCATGGCCAAGTCTTAGCCCTTTGATCTTCAGTTTCCTGATCTGTGAAGCTGGGATAATAACATTACTAGTGTCTACCTCATAAATTTGTTGTGAAGCTCCAATAAGATAATGTCTATAAAGTGCTTTGCAAATCTTAAAGTGCTATTTAAATAGGAGTTTTTATTATTATCATCTGTATACATATTACACCCCAGGGGAATCTAAGCTCCTTGTAGGTAGGTATTTCATTTTGTAAAGTGAGAGTAAAAGTATGAATGTCTATACCATCTTACATCAAATTAAAGATTTTAATAATGGTGTCAGTATGTGACACTCTGATTTTCTTTGAGTTATCTGCTGTATGCTACGTTCTTTGCTGAGTTACACTTGTAAATGGCATTATTGCCTCAAATGGGTTGAGTTTGGGGAGCTCTAATGAATTGGGATAAAAGGGTCCTATGTTGTGCTGATGAGATGGAGTGTCATGTTGAGGCTTGGGTCAATACCTCATCCTAAAAGTTTAGTTTTTGTTTTTAACTTTTCAGTGTTTTATTAGTTATAGTATTTATTATATCTTTTTTATATCTCTATTACTTCCCAGTAACTCTCCTTAATTCCCCTATCCTCCTTCTGGGAACCACACCTCTCTCTCATCTCCCTCTGCACGCCACCCCTCCAGACTTAAACAGTTGTCAGGCAAAACCAATCAACCACTTGTTTTAAATGACTGAAATTATATGCCCTGTGCTACACCATTCAGTTCTCTGAAGTCATGCCTGGTCCCTGCTTTGATCAGAAGTCTAGTCTTTCAGAGATGTTTTCCTTTACATTATTGTGGTGGTTGTTTAAGTTGTCTTCTAGGCTCTGGTGATTTTACTTTGTATCACTTCAGGTCTTCCCAGACTTTTTGGAATTCTTCATATTTGTAATTTCTCATGGCATAATAATCTTTAAGTAAACTGATAAGCTGTATAGTAAGCAAGATCAGGAAAGCAATAGATACTATGTAAAAGGGACAGAATATACACAAAAAAGGGCACAGAATGCTGCATGATTGTAATGAATCAGCTTAGCCTCAAAGAAAAGATGAGAATATATGTTTCATGCAGGCATGAGTAATTGTGAGTATGGAACATTGCATCTACTGTCAGACTCAGTTGATGTTTTAGTTTTGTTAAACTGGTTCTATTTTTTTACTCTTTATTAAAAGGAATGGCCCTTGAGTAGAGAAGAGGGAATATTTCCATCATTTTTTTTAAAAAGAGAATTCATACATAAATCATAATTTGTTCAGTCACTTCTCCAATCAGTGGACACTTACTTTTTTAGTTCTTTGCTACTACAAAAAATACTGCTGTAAATATTTTTATTCTCCATTATTCAAAGGATTAGTTTTCCAGATAGAGGAAATATTTTTCCATCTCTGAGAAGGTCCCCAGATTTTGTTGTTCCTCTTCTCTAGTTTCCCTGGGATGACCTAAAATGTCCTCTAAAGACTTCTGTCTACTTCTTCCTCAATCATAGTTCCTAGATTGACTCAAAAATGTAAGAAGATAAAGCCAAATAAGTATGTTGGGAAACTTGGAACTCCTGTAGTAGATATCTAGAAGGAGAGTCTTGGTGTCCACATATTCCACAGACATTCTCTGTTGATTTTTCTCTTCCTCCTAGGTCTGGAATTATAAACTCCGGCGCTGTCTGTTCACTTTGCTTGGACACCTGGATTATATCCGTACCACATTTTTTCATCATGTGAGTATCTACAGTACCCCTGTTTTTGAAACATTTGTCTGTTGTTTCCCATATGGGTGTCACCCACCTAAACATCTTTAAGAATTCATGAACTATTAACAAAAGGAGCAGTGTTTGAACATATCTTACTCTTCAACTTTGCTGGAGTCATTGTCATGGAGTTGATTTTCTTACTGCCCCATTTTCTTCTGCAGAAGGAAGAATCCAGGGTTATGTTTATTTCTTACTGTTCTTACTGAAACAGTTCTCGTTTAAGGAAGCAATGGGAATTTGACTTGGACCTGCCAACTTTAAAAGCCAAAAAAAAGGAATCCGTATGCTAATCTCACTTCGGAAAGTTTTATTGAAATATAACTTTTTAAATACATATTTGTTTATGGCAGTTATTCAAAACTTATGGATCTTTGTTTTTGCTGCTGCCTCCTGAGACAAAGGCAGACTGAGAAAGAGGGACATAGCTCTGACTGAATCATTTCATTATTGATAACTAAAGTCCTACCTGGGTGGTAGATGAGCTGATTTCCTCAAAGTTCTTTCCAGTCCTGTGATTTCATTGAAAAACAGTTTGAGAAAGTAAATAGGATAAGGTAAATGGCAACTGAAACATTCAAAGCTAATAATAATGCTCATTAAAATAATCTAGGCAGCCATGCAAAAAGATTAATTTGGTATTTTCACACTTTAATAAAAAAATTACATAGTCCCTTGTTTAGAGCAGGTTATCATGTTTGGCTCTCACCTACCTTTCTAGGATTATTTCGTTCTACTTCATGCATGCTGTGTTCCAGACAGTCTAATCTACTAGCCGCTCGCCTACCTCATTATTATCTTTCCTATCTCAGTGCCTTTCCTCATATCTAAAATCTATTCCCTCCTTACCACTACTCTTAGAATCTGTAACTTCCTTCAAGGCAACTGTTAGTGCATTTTCACTGTTCAGATTACCTTGTATTTTACATTGTATAGTGGATAGAGCTCTAGAGTTGAAGTTAGAAAGTCACACCTCTGGCATTTACTATCTGCATTATCCCTTTTGACCCTCAGTTTCCTGATCTGTGAAGAAGGGATGATAGCAATTATAGTCTCTACCTCATAGATATGTTGTGAGAGACTCCAGTAAGATAATCTATAAAGTGTTCACATATAGTAGGTACTTAACCAGTTATTCATTAAATGTTTATTAAGTGCCTATTATGTAATTGAATTATAAATGTCCAGCAAGGAACTGTACATGTACCTTCTGGTGGGAAAGCAGATGCTGGAAATGTTTTATGGGCTGGCCAGTTTTTACTAATTCCTAAAATTTCATTCATCTTAAAAGCACTAATCTCTGTGTATGGAAATTTATCCTAAACCAATCCTAACTCCCTTTTACATCTATGTTCCACTGTCTTATACTCTAAAAGTGCTAAATCTGATATAAACTATAAGTACATAGGAGAGGAGTTTCCCTACTATGTTGAGTTCCTTGGAGTACCAGCACGTTTGCCCTAAGCCTCAGTGGCTCCTAGTAAATATAGTTAAAACCTTAGTCATTGGAGGGAACCCAGAATAATAATAAGAAAAATAATAGGGGTTGCCTGATAAATCCCTGTTTCTGGAATATCTTTCAGGAATATCCTTGGATTCTGAGTGCCTCAGATGATCAGACCATCCGTGTATGGAACTGGCAGTCCAGGACCTGTGTCTGGTAATATAAGAGGCAGATGATTCATAGGCACCTTCAGCCTCCTCAGTACTTTAATCTGCTACATTATAGAGTATATTAATATCATTCTGACCTTCTTCCCAAGGGGATTATGTAATATTAGTTAATTACTGATTGCATTTTCAGGATGTAGAAATTAAAAGAATTTTAGCTATGTGAAAGCTCAGTAGTGAATGTTTGGGCTTTTTTTTTTTTCACAGATAGGTGGTGGGATTTAGTACAACAGATAAGAGAATGTATTCTAAAGTGAAATTAAAACAGTGGGTCAAATTATGAAGATCAAAGCCCAAGACTGTGGAGATTTAGTTATTGTTTTTGGAGATAGTTGGTATATCATGTGAAGCTTTTAGAACAATGAATTTGAGCTATTCTTTCATTTTTTTAACTGTCAATTCCTTGTTCTGGGATCTAGGCATATTATGATTTATCTATTTTTTTGGCTAGAATCATATGTGATATTTTTCACAAGATGGCGAGAGGGTTATACTTGATTATACTTTGAAGTGATTGTCTTTGGGAGATAATGTCCCACAAAAGTCTATCAATTATTTCCCAGTATGAAGTACTGTAATTGTATTTAAGGTACTTGCAACATAAAACTTATGCCGTTGCTATATTTTCAAGTATCTTTAATTTGCGCTGGTGCTTGGAAAAGATATCTTTTGTTTGAAGGTAATACAGTTCTCTGTAATCAGCAATGTTTAGACAGTAAAGAGTAGTAAAACCTATAGTAAAGGCCCAAAACATAAGAGACGCATCAGTGATGTTTATCTGTGGGGAGTGGTATTCAATTTGAGAATGTCTGAATGTCTTTTTGATTTGTTTTCTTATTTTCTTACAGTGTGCTAACGGGACACAACCACTATGTAATGTGTGCCCAGTTCCACCCTTCAGAAGACCTGGTGGTATCAGCTAGCCTGGATCAGACTGTTCGTGTTTGGGATATTTCTGGTGAGCTACCCGAGTTCAGGGGACAGTATGATCAAACTTGATGGAAAACTGCAATTGCCCAAAGCAGTGAGAATGGCTTTCTTGGAAAAGGAACATTGGGGACTGATTTGAGATAGATATCAGCACCTTTTTTAGGGACCTCATTACCCAGAATCAGCTTTGATTGTCTTAAATGTCAGTGAATAATAATCTCTGAGAAAAGCATTTATTTGGAAATATTCATAGTTCTGACGCTAAAGGAAATTCCATTTCAGATAAATCAACTTTCAGAAAAAAACATGAATTCCATTAGGAACAGCAGTTATCATGATCCACAATAGGGAAACAACAGCAAAATTCATATCAATTGAGAAAATAATTTAGTGTATTGGTTAATACAGGGAAGGAAGACTCCTAGACCTTGTTTTCTTGTTCCAAAAAGGGAAAGCCCCTAATGTGAGAGTGTTTTTCTAACATTGTGGAAATGAATTTTCATCTTCTGAATACCTTTTCATCAAGCCATTCACAGGCAGAAGAAAGTCCTCCAAGATGAGGAATTATATGGTTCATAGTTTTGGGGTAGTTGTGCTAATCATTATTTCGTTTCATAACACATACATCTTTGCTTTGAGGTTCTAATTTATTTAGATGGTGTTTCAATTTGGAGATAATCTTTTCCCATAGAATTTGCTTTCCAGATTAGGTAGAAAACACATATGGGGAAAGGGTACCACCAAGAAGAGAAACAAAGTGTTGCACGTATGAAAAGAGCTTTGTTTTGTGGCTAGATTCAGAAGATCCAAATGCCAAGGCTATCTGCCTAATTACTTCTGTCAACTCTCTGGAATATCTCTTTGTATTATTTTATCTCTGGAGCTCTGGGGCTCCTGAAGATCCTTAGAGATTCCATGCTATAAAGGGGCAGTGGTAGAAAGAGTCGGACCATAGAACAGTGTCCCCTGTCCTGCAATTAAAGAGAAAGACTTCCTAAGGGTCCTTGCCCAAGTCCTTCAGGCTAAGTAAGCAGCTTCAGTATTCTCTACATGAGGACCAGCTCACCTTCTCCCAGCTGCTGTGCAGACTGTCAGCAGGGTGTGCTGAAGCAAGGGAGTACTTACTGCTGCTCCAGCTGTTAGTAAATAGCAACAGCGAGAGCAAGTTGAGAAGAAGCTGGCACCCCCAATGCATAATTTGGAATTTTGCCCATCTCAGTTCCTTAAAGACTAGATATAGCATATACCGCAAGCCAAGGAAGCAGCGTTTTAAGAGCATCACTTGCAGATTCTGCAGGCTTTGTTGAAGTTTCTGCAAGAATTGGGGTCAGGACTGGTAGAAAGTCTCTCCTACAAGAGACTGACACTAAGTGGAGGTGGGGTGAGGTTGGAGCAACATTTGCCATTGCAGTTTTCCACCAGACTGATTGTGCCATTTGAAGTACATTACCCAGACGCAGGACCAGTCATGCCAACAGGAGGAGCTAGGCATAGGCACTATGAGGCTGTCAGAGCCTATGTCCTCTCCTCACTGCCAACATGGGGGAATTTAATATCCATTCTCCCAGTAACCTAGCTGCAGCTTTCCACCACACACATTCCCTGCCCCTGCCTCTCTCTTTCTCTTTGAGGATACAGGAGCCAAATAGGATTGGAACCTAGCCCACCCTGTTCTAGTGGTTTCTGGGACGGTCATTTTGAGCTCAGCTCTGCTTACCCCACGGGGGCACTGCACATGCTGCCTGGTGCCAGCATAGTCTGTTCCCTGGGGCCAACCTAAACCAAGTTGGGCCACTTAGAATGCAAAATAACCACTTGGCTTTTGGGTAAGGAAGTCCAGATTATTGGTACTCATTTTTTTTTTAGCTTTAGTGGAGAGAGACCATTTCTCCACCAAAGTTATGGACCCTGAGTCTGAAAGAAGAGAGAGAGAGGTGGCTTAACCCTGGTGGTGGTGTATGTTGGCTCCTAGCAACGTACAGTGCATGGACAACTGGGTCATAACCTGATGGATATCTGTGGCAGCAAGAAATCCCTTGCTAGCTTTGGTACTAATGTTAATGTTCCCCCTTACCATCCTCCAGTTCTGTGCCTGAAGTTTGCAAAGTAACTTCTGTTTTCTCTTCATTCCCAATAATCTCTTAACTCAAGAGGAAGAGTGAGCTTTATGACTGAACTCTTGCCCAAGTTCCTCCCCTCTTCCAGAGCCTTCTAGACTCTCTCCAGTACTACTTTTTGTTTTTATTGAAGGAAGAAACAAGTGTAGGTGAACAAGTTGGCTTCATACCACTAGTAACTGGGACTTTTCTAGAGCTAATCCTATTAATATTTAGGCAACAACTTGTGATTTCTGAGTCTGGGAACAATTACTTGATTGAAAATAAAATGACAAGGCAACTGAAATATAGTGTTAATTCACCCTACTTATTTTTCTCAATCTTCGTCTTGAAAAAAAGGGAGTAACCCCTTGATTGAAAACATGGAATGGCTTTGACACCAAGACTTCATGTACCTTGTTTAGCTTTCTCAGGAGAAGGCCCTTGTCTCCAGTGCAGTCTAACTTCTTTCTAAGAATTTGAATCTTTCAAGGCCTCAGTTTAGTGAAAACTTCTAGTTAATACAAATAAACCTTTTCAGTACTTTATCAGGGAAAATTGGCTATTTCTGCAGCTTGAACTTTGAGTTAACTAATATTTTAATTCTTTTATGTGCTTAACCCTTTGCATGCCAAGCTCATGTAACTAATCTCAGTCTTTGGAATGCCTCTGTACTAAATGTCTCTTAATCAGATGCCGGAATTATCCTCATTCCTTCCTCACCCCTATCATCACCCCCCCATTTGGAGAGTGCACCAAACTGGTCTGTTCTGAGTGTGTCTACTCCTCCCTCTGGATTTGTGTAGCTGCTGCAGAAATTTTCCATCTGTCGTTCAGTCTTAGTGAGTGGCTTGTCAAAGGCTCAAGTATTTCTTTTCCGAGTTTCTTTTCACTGCCTGTCACTATTCATCTGTCCATTTTTCCCCTCCCCCTTTCCTGGGTCATTACACGCAAATGAAACAAAAGCTTCTACTCTTGTCATAGAGCTTTCCCTTTTAATGTATTTGTTGATGCTTATTGGAGGTGAAGTTCCTCCCAGCTGTCTGTCTTTGTGCTTTCCTTTGATTCTGTTTCATGCATCACGATCATTAAAGAAAACTGACAGATCCTGTTAAAGGGATAGGATGAAGAAGCAAAAGGAAGGTTCCCTGTGATAATCAGTTTATTAAGCCTTGAAAGAATTTTTGAAAGCATTAGCTTTGTTTCTCTCAACCTGTTGACTCTTGAGTTTTTTCACACTGCTCAGCTAGGTACAGGGGACAGGATAAAACTGTGTCATCTTTTTCACCTCCTGGCTATCTGCTACTCCCATCTGGTCTTCTTTATGGCAAAAAGTATTAGTACTTCTTTAAAAATATATAGAAGCATGACCATTCAAGTGACTTGAGTTTTTCTGCAAATTTTAGACTTTCTAACAATTTAGCTGTTTTATCTTAGAAAGCAAAGGATATCAAGAAGTATATCAAAGATTTCAAAGACGCTTTGTTTTTGTGAATGCAGAGTGTTTTGCAGAGCCATTATTCCAAAAGAAAAAGCATTAGATCAGAAGAGCAAAGTTGTAGTCCCACCACCTCTTACAGTTTTAAGAAATGTGTCCAAGTTTTTTAAGAAATATGGCCAAGTTATTTAACCCTAATGATCCTGTTTGCTCATGTAAGGTGACAGTGATAGAATCTGCTCTTTCTAATTCAATGTTCTCATGAAATTCAAATGCAATAATAAATATGAAGGCTCTTTGAAAATCATAAAGCATTATCTAAATAATAATCATCTTGATCTTGTCTCTGACTACAAGAAATCATATGATCTGTGAATGGTTTTTAATGATAGGTGTTTTGCAGCCTGTAAGGTATACATGTGGGCTGTATACAAATATGGCTATTGGTTTGGAATAGTGTTACTTAGGTTTCCTTTCAGTGTTATAAATTGGTATGATAGTCCCTTCTAAACAGGCTGTCTTTTAAAAGTCTGAATAATCTACCTAATAATAAATTTGGTCAATGCTATAAGCCTTCTAGGCCTTAGTAGAAGGCATGCTTTTTACCTTATTTACACAGCCCACGGATAGTTATTTCAAACTTCATAGCAACAGTCTGTGAGACCCTTTTGAAATTTCTCTGAGTTCCCTGAAAGTCCCTACTTTAAAAAGTTTCGGGGCAGCTAGGTGGCACAATGGATAGAGCCCTGGAGTCAGGAGGACCTGAGTTCAAATATGGCCTCAGATACTTACTAGCTATATGATCCTGGACAAGTCACTTAACCCTGATTACCTCCAAAAAAACAGATGGAGGGAAAAAAATGTTCTTAAGCAATGGCCTTCCCATACAGTTTCTCTTTGGAATTTTTGAGATAACATAGGGAAAAATTTCATAGATGAGATGAAATTGACTCACTATTTGGGGTCACATTTCCACATTGTTCAGTAATTGGAAACCGAGGCCATTGTGTGGGAAAAGAAGATTAAGTGTAAGTTTATAAAAGGGAATGCATCATTAAAAGTGCTTCTCAGCTTAGTATAGGGGAAAATTAAACCACTTTTAGAAACTATTTTTGAAGTTCAAAAAAAAGTTTTTGGTGATTTCAGCTTTGACAAAGAGATGTCTTAAAGAAAGCAACATGATATTATCATGGGTGAAGAGACCACATTATTTGGAGTAAGAGAACTTGGATTCAAGTCCCATTTCTTCCATTTAGTAGTTTTATAACCATGAATAAGCCACTTCACCCAAATGATCCTCAGCTTCCTCATCTGTAAAGTTATGGTGTTGGGCTAGACGATTTCTAAGGTCCATTTCAAGCTCTGATTGTCCTTTTATAAATTATGATACAGCCAAACTGTCAAGCAAAACTTTGACATATTACTGTTTTTTATGTATGTCTGCCTATATTGAACATTTCGAGGAAGTAATTGGATCAGTATTCTTATAGTTTCCCCTGTCTCTGATTTTTTCCCTCCTTTTCTGAAATGTTTGTCTATCACTGTGCCCACCTCACCTTTGATGTTTTACTATTTTGGTAACATTATATTTGCTTCCCCCATGCCTGTGCATCATACCTCGAAGGTCTAAGGAAGAAGAACCTTTCCCCTGGAGCTGTGGAATCAGATGTGAGGGGAATAACAGGGGTTGATCTCTTTGGGACAACGGATGCAGTCGTAAAACACGTTTTGGAGGTACTGTTTCTGGAGCCAGTGATTAGGTATAGATTGCCTAGAAAGGGATTAAGTGACCATATTGGTCTCAAGGATAGTTACTTCATTGTATAAATCTAAGGAGAAGAAGGGAGAAACTGAATCATGGTCTCCACGTGCCATCACAGAACTAAACCTTTTACTAAGTCCTTTGTAAGAAATCCAGTCAGTCTTTCAATAAATATTTATTGAGTATGACCTTGGCACTAAAGAAGGAATAGACATGGTCCCTGTCCTTAGTTATGGAAACAAAACATTTTATATGTAAAAATTAAAAACTGGATAATTCAGTTAAATAATGTGGAGATAGATAAAAACAATGACCTCTACCCTCCCTTAAGGAGCTTACATTTTACTGGGGTATACAGTGTGAAAGATAACTGAGAAAGGAGAGTGTCGGGGAAAGCTTCACGAAGGAGGTGTCACATAAGTTGAGCCTTGAAGGGGAGATGAGGATTGTGGGAAGTGAAGATAAGTAAGGAGCACGTCCCAGACGTGGGAGATGAGATGGCATACAGAGTTTAAGAAATAGCTAGTAGTCCAGTTTGGCTGAAATTTAGAGTATATAAAGGGGGAGAAGTAATATATAGTGAAGGCAAAAAGAGAAGAGAGAGGGTTCGTGGACTTTAGTATGCAGTTGGTAATATTATCTAATCTGAAATGGTGATCTTCATTTCAGAATTTTAGAAAATGACGATTCCAGGATTTTATCCACAGGAGTAAAATCAATGACACTAGCATCCTTTTCATCTAGCATGAATCATTGATTTACTGTAGGCAAGTTATCATTTGCAAAGCTATGTTAAAAGATTCCTTCCTGCATGACTTCTCCAGGGTCATGATCGTGGAGTTAACTGGGCCGCTTTCCACCCCACTATGCCTCTTATTGTATCTGGGGCCGATGACCGCCAAGTGAAGATTTGGCGTATGAATGGTAAGTAGGCCACCCCACTCCTGGGAACTGTGGACCCTAGACTTTGTGACATGCTCTCCTACCATCTGCAGGTAAGAAAATACAAGCTTCTTGTGTGATTCTGTTCTTCATGTTTATCCTGAAACGTAGAAGCTGTCCTCTTCCGTTTCTTTTTAAAATAGCAGTTTGGCATTGTGGAATTTGAATAAAAAGAGAAATTTTTAAAAAGGAAGTAGAAATAAATTTGAAACTATTGAGGGGACCAAAGAAGGAGGAAATATACTGATCAATTACAGCTACCAGTATAGTTCTTTGTGCTGGTACTGAGCATTTGGTTGAGAACAGTTCACTATCACATAGCCAATTTCAGTGATAGTAGAAGAGGAGGGAAAGGGTACTTTTGGTGACCTAGTTCTTCCTTTCTTCCTAACAGAATCTAAGGCTTGGGAGGTAGATACCTGCCGAGGTCACTACAACAATGTCTCCTGTGCTGTCTTCCACCCTCGCCAGGAACTCATCCTCAGCAATTCTGAAGATAAAAGTATTCGTGTGTGGGATATGTCAAAACGGTAAGGTGGTTTGTGAACTTAATACTAGGGATGGGGATAGATCAAAGCCCTAGGGAGGTAGAGGAAGGTAGTAAGGTTCACTTTTTTCTCTTTAACTATATTAAGAGATATTTATTTGTCCATTTGTTATCTTTAGCATTTGGAAAAATCAGACCAAGGACTGTACAAGTTTGAAGGGACATTGATAGTTCATTCATTCCTCTCTACCAGTCAGTGGGGATCTCCCAGTTCTGGTCTTTATTTCTCTAAATTCAGAGGTTTTTTTTTCCTTCCAATTTATGGTAAGTTCAGGAAGTGAGGAAATCCAAAAATGAAAACGTGCTTGAGATGGGGAAACTGAAGAACATTATGGTCTCTTGATCAGGCTAGTATTGATCAATCATCATAGGATCATAGCCTTAGAGCTAAAAGGAACCTTAGAGGTCACTGAGTCCAACCCCCTCATTTTACAGGTGAGGAAACAAGCTCATGGAGGTTAAGTTACTTGCCCAGGGTCATACATCTAGTAAGTGTTCAGGGCAGGATTTGAACCCAGGTCATCCTGATTCCAAGTCCAGTACTCTATCCACTATATAATGCTGCCTCAGTAACCTTGGTCATCTTTACTTTGGCATATTCAATATGTTAGTCCTGGTTTGATTTCCTCAGTTAGTTTGTTAGCTTTCTATCTTTCAGACTGAATATTCCTGGGAAATTGATGATTGTTTTTCTATTTCTCCTCTTCTCCAATCCACAATAGGACTGGAGTTCAGACCTTCCGTAGAGACCATGACCGTTTCTGGGTTCTAGCTGCCCATCCTAACCTCAACCTGTTTGCTGCAGGTAAGAGACCTTTTTCCTCCCTTCTCATTGTTCCTCAGAGTTTACAACAGAGCAGAGTTATTCTTCATCACTTTTTAAGTAGATACACAATAAGTCAGCATGAGAAAGCAAAATTCTCATAGCCAGCTGGTTGGATTTTTAGTTTTCTTTTTCCTCCAGTCTTAGAGAAAATATGTCCTCTTTTCTCAGAGACCTACCTGCTTTGAATTACACTGGCAAATCACATGCTTTCTCTGGCTAAATCCTATTCAGTGCTTATCCCTGGCCTTGAGAATCTTCTTTTTTCTTTTTTAATATTTTTTAATTCCTATAAAAACAATTTTTAACATTTTTTAAATTTTGAGTTCCAAATTCTCTCCCTCCAATTTTTTTCCTCCCTCCCTCATTAAGAAGGCAAGCAGTTTGATATAGGATAAGGGTGGAAGATGTGTGGCTTCAAGGCCACACTTTCCCCACCCCTAATATAGGTTATACATGTATGTCCTACAGAACATTTTTCCATATTAGTCATGTTGTGGGGAAAAAAACCTAGACCAAAAAAAAAAAAACCAAGAAAAATAAAGTTTAAAAAAATATGTTTCAATCTGCATTCAGAGTCCCTCAGTTCTTTCTCTGGAGGGAGATAGCATTTTCATCATAATATCTTCAGAATTATCTTGGGTCATTGTATTGCTGAGAGAAGCTAAATCATTCACAGTTGCTCATCATATAATATTGCTGTTAATGTATATACTATTTTCCTGATTCTGCTTACTTCACTTTTCATCAATTCATATAATTTCTTTGCAGGTTTTTCTGAAACCATCCTGCTCATCATTTCTTGTAGTACAATAGTATTCCATCACAATCATAAACCACTTGTTCAGCCATTCCCCAATTTATGATCAATTTCCAGTCTTTGTCACCACAAAAAGAACTGCTGTAAATATTTTTGTACTTATAGATCCTTTTCCTTTTTTTATTTATTTCTTTGGGATACAAACCAGTAGTAGTATTGCTGGGTCAAAGGGTATGCACGGTTTTTAAGTCTTTAGGCATAGTTTCAAATTGCTCTCCAGAATGGTTGAATCAGTTCACAACTCCATCAGCAATGCATTAGTGTCCCAATTTTTCCACATCCCCTCCAGTATTTGTCATTTTCCTTTTCTTTAATATTAGCCAATCTAGTAGGTGTGAAGTGGTACCTCAGAGTTGTTTTAATTTGCATTTTTCTAATCAGTAGTGATTTTTTTCATAAGACTGTAGATAGCTTTGATTTCTTCTTCCGAAAACTACCTCTTCACATCCTTTGACTATTTTTCAATTGGGAAATGACTTGTATTATAAATTTGACTCAGTTCAATATGTTTGAGAAATGACTGGCCTTAAGAATCTTAAACCACATACATGTAGTTTTCCTCTGAGACCAAAAGGGAAAAGCAATAGGAGACTAGGTCTCCTTATGATAGTGGAAGAAGCTAGTAGAAAATGATTAAGTTTTTAAATCTTTTTCTTAATCTCTTGGGGCTTAGAGATCATGTCATGTCAATATCAGTTGAAAGAACTTAGAATTTTTTAACCTGGAGAATAGAAACCTTGCTGGTAGGAGGGGGAGGTGAAGAGGACATGATTATTTTCTTCAAGGATTTGAAGGACTGTCATTTTGAAGAAAAATTATACTTGTTCTACCTAGCCTCCAAGGGTAGAAGTATAATTGGAAATTGCAAAGAGGCCATCTGAACCCTGCCAAGTCTCAATCCTTTCCTCAGCTTTGTCTATTCCTTAGCTTCTGTCTCTGATCAAAGCCAACCATTCCTTCTCCTTCCATCCAGGTCATGATGGTGGTATGATTGTCTTTAAACTAGAACGAGAGCGACCAGCTTATGCTGTTCATGGCAACATGCTACACTATGTCAAGGATCGATTCTTGCGCCAGCTTGATTTTAACAGCTCTAAAGATGTTGCTGTCATGCAGTTGAGGAGGTAAATCTGGCTTAAAGTTGGCTAGTTAATTGTTCTACCTTCTTAACACCAATCCATAACAGAACAGCCCCTCTGTGGGCTTTCATCTTGTGTTTCTTTAAATAGCATTTGGGATTTTTTTTCACCCATATAATAGTTTGGATCTCCTTGGTGCTGCCCAGTTTGTATGGTGGACAAGGAGGGTGGTTATATAGATAATCTTGAGAGTGGGTGTCTTCATATCCCTTAGGTCTAGAAGCATCAATTTGAGCTAATAATTCCTGGGACAAAGAACTCTACTGCCATGGTCTTGACTCATCTATCTGTTCTTATACACAGCAAGGGAAATTCTCTTTTAATAGAGTACCCCCAATTTGGTGATACCACATTCACCTTAAGATAGGACCAGCCCAGGTCAGACTGGGAGATAGATTAGAGTTGAACATGTTCTGAGGTCCCTTTTATATTTGTTTGATACTTCATTTTTCCACTACCCATCAGCAATACATATACAACCCCAAACTACAGTACACAGATGATGTGATAACCCCTGGGATACCTAGTAAAAGGCACTGTCCTCTCAGAAAGCCAGCTGCACCAGCATGCTGAAACATTAATGGTGACAAACCTTGGCATGGGGGATTTGTTGTCCTCTGCCAGTATTGCTGCAATAAAAGTTGGGTTGATATAAACGTTCCAAGGAACTGGAGAAAACTGCCAGAGACAAATCAAGTCATGTTGCTCTGTGGTGTCAATTGTAATTGTGTGTAGGAATTTGGATTTCAACTAGGCTGATCCCACTCCCCTGCAGTTGTTGCTACCACCTTCTGTTCACTGATTCAGGGTGTACTGGGTTTGTTTTTTAAAAGCTTTTTACTTAGAAGGTCAGATGGAAAGAAAGTAAATGCAACTTTGAGAAATTTAGAAATCCAAAAGCTGGATTTTCTCAGTTCTATTCTGATGCTCCTTCCCAATTTCTTCTTCTTTGCATCTCCCTAGTGGTTCCAAGTTCCCGGTGTTCAATATGTCATATAACCCAGCAGAGAATGCAGTCCTACTATGCACAGTGAGTAATCACCATTGAAATGGGCTCTTAAACCTCAGAGTATCCAGGATTTAAATAACCCTCTCTTTCTCATGGCTACAGTTATTTAGTAGTCTGCTTAGATGTGTAGAGTTAATGCTCTCTCAAGGATTAGCATAGTGAATATCCATAGGCTCAAACCAGGTATAATCCCATTATCATAGGTAAAGGATTGTTGAATAGTAGATATCCTAGGAATGAATTCATTCTTATTGTCCTGTGAAGTATAGAATGTCCTAGATTTTCAAAAAGACAATTTTGTTTTGAATCGATTATGTTTATAGTGTATTTGCTCTTAGCCCAGGCAGTTAACTTGATCTCGCTGTTTCAATCAGAGTAGAAGAGTGGGTCAGATAATAAATAGGCCTTTTCAAAGGAGATATTTACAGGGTCCCCATGTAACCGTCTCTACTTCTTGCAACCCAAATTGCAATGAAGTTTTTAAAATATCCCCATTATTAGTCTTCCTGCTGCCAAATTAAGAAAATTACACCAGTATTCCTACTCCACTTTTGATTTATGGGTTCTGTTGCTGATTTTTCTTCTTTTTCCAACCCCTATTTTTTTAAAGACTAACTCTTTAATGGCAGCTTCTTTTTTAAGTTAACATCTTTTGGTTTTTTTAGTTTCCTGAAGAATGCTGAAAGTAGGGAATTATGGCGCTCTAAGGGAGCAGAACAGATTACCTGCATTCAGCTGATTTGCTCTGAGACATGGAACGATTCTTTTCCCTTTTCTGTCCTTCAGTTTGATGGTCCGTAAAACTGAAAAAAGAGTAATACCTATGGTTATCCTAAATTTTCAGGGTTTGAAGAAGAGTGGCATTGTGTATATATGAAAAATTTTGGAAAAGGTCTCTATAAGCTCTGCCTATTTGTGCATTCTTCACACATCTTAGGGAGGAGAGGGACAGGCTATGTTAAAATCAGATATTCAGAGTGTTACTTGTTTAGAAAAGAAATATTTTCTTTGTGTTAGATTGAAGAACTTTGCTATGTTCTTTTATACTGATAATCTCACTACCCTCTTTTACAGAGAGCCAGCAACCTAGAAAACAGCACCTATGACCTATACACCATTCCCAAGGATGCCGACTCTCAGAATCCTGATGGTAGGCTTTCAGCTGCTTTACACATTCCAGCCCCACCCCTGACTCACATCATCATCTCTTCAAGTCCTCCACCTTCCCTTCCCAGACCATATCCACATTGCTCATGTCTGTTGGCAGGTGCCGTTGACAACTGCATCATAGGCGACTACATTGTGAAAAATTCATGTTTCTCCCACATTTTATTACCCCAGCTAGATATATATATTTTATAATTTGGTTATTAGAAACTCTCCATTTTCCCTTTCAGCACAGCGTGCTCTCCTGGTTTATTGTCAGCTGAGATGACTTTCACCCTGGTAGTTTCATTTATTTAAAAATGTGGTTCCAATCTGGGAATGTGTCACCCTGGGGCTGGGGATTTATGCTCTCCCATCCACTTCCAGCTCCAATTTGCCTCCCCTCACATGTCAGAAAGATGTGGCTGTTAACAGCCCTAAGCCCCACCTGGGATCTCAGGATCCAGCTGAGACCCTGCTGCCTCCTCCATCATTCCTACCCCACTGTGAACGGCCTCTCTGTTAGAACTTGCTGACGTTGCTGATTATTGAAGTGGCTCTGACTCCTGCTTGTGTTCCCTGGTGTTCCTGGGGTCCCTCCTATTCATCCTGCAGAAGCCAGCAGGACAGCAGTTCGGGCCTCAGATCTTCATTTCTTTATAAACACCTTGACTCCTGCTAGAAGGTTCCAGAGGAGCCTTTTTTTGTTGTCCATGGATAGTTTCAATTGTTGGGGCACGTCCCCTTCTATGGAGCATGTCCCTTTTGCTGAGACAGTGTGTCTTTTCTGTTGTATTGCTCTGCTGCTGCCGTTATAGCCCTTTGTGATGGATGATCACAGAGACTGTAAGGACCTAGGTCATAACAAGATGAGAACTTGAATGGGAAAGAAAATTACATCTTTATTTTCACTAACCTTAACTGAAATTTATCATTTCCTTTCATTAGGAAGTTGTTTTGTTTTTTCTAAACTATTCTAAGAAGGGGTCCATAGGTTTCACCAGACCACTAAGTGGTTCATGACACAAAAATGAGTAAGAATTCTGATATCTTAGTGATGAGTATTTAGTGATCCTTCTAGAACTTCCATTGAGCCAAGAGGTTTAACATCCTCACCAGCCTAACTTATTTTTTCCCCCTCAGAACTGCCCAACTGCTTATGAAAATTTGAGGAGTTTTACTTTGGTCTTCTTAACTATTTTCCTTTTCCTTGCCTATCCTGGAGGGGAAAGATAGGATTAACTAATTAGCAAAGAAACAGCACAAAGATGGGCAGCAGAAGGAAAGAGGAGGAGAAGCAAAAGACTTGGAAAATCCACACATTGGATCACAAGCTCCTGGTAATGGAGTGTTGGCTACAATAATAATTAGCCTTGTAAATAGCCAGATACCCCAGGTGTCTGAGAAATTTAGGCCAGGCCAGTCAGTATGTTGGTCAGTATGTTCTGCCATATTATCTCCTGTTACTGATAGATAAAGGAGCATTACAATGCATCCTTCTGTTTGTCCTCATATTGAGTGCCCAGACAGTACAGACTAGGCATTAAGAAGATCTGTTTCAGATACATAATCAGCTTCAGTACTCAGCTAGTGAAAGTAAAGTGATATGGTGAGATTTTTGTAAACCTTCTATGGGCTGACAGCAGTGGTTGAACTTTGTTGTATACCAGCTATGTCCTAGATCCTACTCATCATACAATCTTCCTTCCTTATGGGCTCCCCTCAGTCAGAGTGCTCTCTGAATTCTGCACCCAGTCCCACAGGGCTCCTTGAGGAGGCCTGCATTTACATGTTAAAAGCAGCAGAACAGCTGTGAGCTAGGGAGGGAGCTCTGCCTCTCCTCCAGCTTGTTTAGCCGCCTATCAGTGGGGGGTCCTGGGCTACCGACAGGCCCCTCGCTGTGCCACAGCTTGGCCAGGAAGGCCCTGCTCGTTAGCTTGACAGAGTGTTCTGTCTCCTAGGATAAGCAGCCCCTTTGCCAGCACATGGCATTGGCTGACAGGCAGCCACTTGGCCTAGGGAAAGAGGATTGGGGGACTGGTACTGGCATTTGGAGAAGAATGGTAGGGAAAAGTCACTCATCAATAGCCCCGGGTTATGACTGAATTAGTTAGGAAGCAGCTGAGCTGGCATAGCCAAGATGGCAGCCAGCAGGACTGGCAGTTCCATAGCACCTGACTCTGTCACCTGCCAGTGGCTTACCACATGTCCCTCCTTACTGACCCCCCACCCCATCTTGTTCTCCCTAGCCCCTGAAGGGAAACGTTCTTCTGGCCTGACAGCCGTATGGGTTGCCCGAAATCGTTTTGCTGTCCTGGATCGTATGCATTCAGTGAGTTATCACCAAGATGTTTTTGCAGTGTTTAGTTGCTATTTTTTGAGTGGTGTGAAGTAAACGGAATTGATTTATTACTACCTTTCTTGTTGAGATCAACAATTGAGATCACAGCCAGATCATCTCAGGGCTCAAGTTCTAAAATAAGATTCTCTTTACAATAGCCAAAGCCACAGGGTTTGAAAAAATGAGACTCATAATAAAATGTGCCTCTCCCCTAATATTGAGTAAGAAGAGTATCTTACTGTGGGATTTGTAGTAGACTCTGGGCCTACCATACTTCATAAAATACTGTTTCTGTTACCACCATGCCCTGTCAGGAAGCTATTAAGCAATCAGTAAGCAGTGTTGTCTTTCTACTCTTAGATTGAGATCAGTTATATATTTATGTGACTAGCTCTGCAGACTTTAAGTTTCTTTGACAAATATAGTCATTGCCAAGCTTCTCTGAATGTCTCCACTGGGGAAAGGGCTAAGAAGAAGATACAGTTGGGGCGATATGAGAAAGAAAAATTCTTACCTAATAACAGATCTTAAGCTCTTCGTCGGCACAAGATTTATGGAATAATGAAAAGAAAGCACATGACTAATTGAAGCTAAGGTAATAGCTACTCAGAAAGGAGCTTTACTGTATTTTTTTTCTGTACACTAAATGCCTCATGCTTTCATTTTCAATTCAGCTTCTGATCAAGAACTTGAAGAACGAAATCACCAAGAAAGTGCAGGTCCCTAATTGTGATGAGATCTTTTATGCAGGCACAGGGAACCTGCTGCTTCGAGATGCTGATTCCATCACACTTTTTGATGTACAGCAGAAGCGGTAATTACCTCAACTCCTTTGGTCTCTTAGAGACCAAAAGAATCTTGGTTGTGATCTGGGATAAAGGGATGATGTCCTCCTTATTCTGTGTCTCCTTTTCCTCCTAGAACTCTGGCATCTGTGAAGATTTCCAAAGTGAAGTATGTCATTTGGTCAGCAGATATGTCCCATGTAGCCCTTCTGGCCAAGCATGGTAAGGAATAACTCAGAGCAGGTTCTCTCATCTACCTTTATTACCCTCCATGTCCCAACAGGGTACTCAAGTCTCTTGCTCCGTGATTCTTACAGCCATCATGATCTGCAATCGTAAACTGGAGTCACTTTGTAACATCCATGAGAATATTCGTGTCAAGAGTGGTGCCTGGGATGAGAGTGGAGTGTTTATCTATACCACCAGCAACCACATCAAATATGCTGTCACTACTGGGTAAGTTCTCTATGTAGGTGTGACAGCAAGCACCTAGCATACCCAGGATGGCTGTTAGCACAGGTTCTTTGATCTGCTTTTCTAAAGGAAACAACTCAAAAGGGGTTAACAGCCTTACTTTAATCAAACATAGAAATCATTCACTTAGTTCAGGAGGAAAAGTCAGCACCATAAACTTCAGAAAATACAAACAGAAATTACAAGCAGACAAAAAATACAGACAGAAAAATAACACAATTTGACAGACTAACAGACAGGGCTTCTAGCTGTCTGACCATCACATACATACAGTGTTATTTACTAGAGAAAGAAACACCAACATCTGGTATTTCAAAGCCAGGGGGCTCAGTGACTTTTCAGAGTCTCATCTGGCCAAATCACACATCTCTTCCCAAAATGTACCCCAAAGCAAAATTTCACCTCAGGT
>CM053584.1:125574598-125595907 GCA_028627135.1 Pseudochirops cupreus
AAAGGTATGTGCCTTCCTGAAAAACAACTATCCCCTAAGCAAGCTTCTCTTGTTGGGGTCCAAGTGAGGTTCATTAAGTGGCAGGGGAGATCTTCAATTCCCTAGGCCTACTAAGGGGCAGAAAAGATCTTCAAATTTCCTTAACATTACAGTAGGAAAAAGTATTTTTCTGAAACAACTGTCCTCTCTTAAGAGAGATGTATTTAAGATCATTGTTTCATTCCCCAAGAGTCTTGGAGAAGTCTTATCAAATCCAGTGACCAGATTATGAATCTTCATTCCTGGCGTTATATGACATTCATCTACACATACCCCCCAATATCTTTTTTTATATCACCTTTATTTTCAAATATATCCTTCTCACCTTTCCTCTCCAGAGAACCTTCCCTTATGACAAAGAATAAGAAAACAAAGCAGTTCAGCCAAAACCATCTCCCACCTCTAGCAATAATTTTTTTCTAAAGGACAACCCAAAGTTCCTTATTCTACCTTCACTCTACATGGGAAAGAAATGATGTCAGCATGTAGTGTCATCCCCCTGTCATGGATTCTTTCCTCAGTAACTCAGGTAGCATTTGGCAGATCTAGGCTATATGGATTATAGATGCTTAATAGGATTTAGCAGCATAAAAGGAGAAGGAACCAGAGCCCCTTGTTGTCCCTTTCTCTGGCAGGGTATACTTCATACCTTAAACCATTTTTTCATGTGTGCTCATAGCTGTGTTTTCTTATCCCTCTCTTCTCACCTTCAGGGACCATGGGATCATCCGTACCCTTGACTTGCCAATCTATGTCACACGAGTGAAGGGCAATAATGTGTACTGCCTAGACCGAGAGTGTCGTCCACGAGTGCTTACCATTGATCCCACCGAGTTCAAATTCAAGTTAGCCTTAATCAATAGGAAATATGATGAGGTACAGTGAAAAAAACAGCCCTGGGGAAGAGGGGGACATATTTAAGTAAAATAAATGCGAGAATTGCTACTTCTCTTCTGAGCAGTCTTTATTATTGTCCCTGCTCCCACAAACACTCCTCTAGGTACTACACATGGTGAGGAATGCCAAGTTGGTTGGCCAGTCCATCATTGCCTATCTCCAGAAGAAAGGCTATCCTGAAGTGGCACTACACTTTGTTAAGGATGAGAAGACTCGATTTAGTCTGGCCCTGGAATGTGGCAACATTGAGGTAACACCACCAGTCTCTTAAAATACCAAGACATAAGTTGGTAGTTGAACAATTGGATAATTGGAAATGGTCCTGGGTTTGTAACTGAAGATCCTTAAATGCAGTTCAGAATTTTTAAATGGTAAGCTATATGAGCTTTATATTTGTCTTCTCTTTGTCTTTGTGAGTATCTCATAACCTACGATGTTTCTATTTTCACTTTCTTTTATTACTCCCAAGACAGGAACAGGATAGTCAAAATGGAAAACAAATCCCAGCATTCATTGTTCTGATTCCTGAGATGGAGAGGAGCTTATTAAATTCCTCCTTGAAAGGAATCCATTAAAATGATGATGTGAGATGTTCATCACATCCATTCAACTCTGAATATTCGCCTTTTTAGTTTTACTTTACAGGATCCCAGGGGCAGCTAGGTAGCACAGTGGATACAGCACTGGGCTTGGAGTCAGGAAAACCTGAGTTGGGATCTGGCCTCAGACACTTACTAGCTGTTTGACCACGGGCAAGTCACTTACCCCTGTTTGCCTCAGCTCCTCATCTGTAAAATGAGCTGGTAAAGGAAATGGCAAACCACTCAAGTATCTTTGCCAAGAAAACCTCAAATGGGGTCACAGAGTGAAGCACAACTGAAAAATAACTAAAACAGTGACAATAGAGACCCCAGTTGACTCACCTTTAAGAACCTAACAATACAGCATGCAGGGAACAGGGTAGCCAAGTTGGAACTGATTCCATGGAGTTCCACAGCTTCTCTGATATCATTTCAGTGAATAATTTGTTGAAAAGCTATGTAAGTTAATCCCAGAATTACTTGATTTGAAAGTTGAAGGGGGCTTTAGAAACTGTCACATTCAAACTATACCCAGAAGGAATTCCCCTTATAATAGACAAGGGGTCATCCAGCTTCTAGAGTTAGCCCCTAACATTTTCCCTAGCCCACTCCAAGTTGTGGAGCTACACAGTGACAAAGCTGATGTGGTTCCCAGACCTGGATCACAAGTCCCTTAGGAATATACATATAACAGGGTGATTTCAGTCAAACAAAATAAGAGTAAGGTCTAATAGAGTTGAAAGTGTATATAACCAGTGCCCCCAGTAACTTCACTTGAAGTCTAAGTCATCAGAGTTTCTAGGTCAGCAACAACCACTCTTAACCTCTCAGTTTTATCTCTTGGGATATCTTCAGATTGCCCTAGAAGCGGCCAAGGCTCTAGATGACAAGAATTGCTGGGAAAAGCTAGGAGAAGTGGCTCTGCTCCAGGGAAACCATCAGATTGTGGAGATGTGCTACCAGCGCACCAAGAATTTTGATAAACTTTCCTTCCTATACCTCATCACTGGCAACCTTGAGAAACTTCGCAAGATGATGAAGATTGGTAAGGTTCCTAAAACCAGGGATGGAAAGAGAGGCTCTGTGGAGGAGGGAAGAAAGAAAAAGAAGAGGACATGACCTGATGTTTCTTCCTGTCTTGTGCAGCTGAGATCCGAAAAGACATGAGTGGCCATTACCAGAATGCCCTGTACCTAGGTGATGTTTCAGAACGTGTGCGCATCCTGAAGAATTGTGGGCAGAGTGAGTTTAAAATACCTGTCAGGTCCTTTAGACTCTTAAATAACCAGTGCTTTCCATTCTATAATATATATCTGTTATGGTCAGGGATCTGAGTTTGTTTGCTTCCTTTTGTTCTCCTCAGGAGGCCTGCCATCACGAGGGGTCACATATTAGACCATAAAGAAGGTGCGGTTCAGGAAGAGTAGAAGTATGGGTGTTAGTATAATATAGGAGTCTGAGAGGCATAGAATCAGAATTCCCCCCAAAAAATAGATGGGTGATTTCCATGTAAAGGTAAATCTCTCTCAGAATTATAGACTAGCTCAGTACTAGAACCAGCTTCCTACAAATCTCCCAGATCAAGAGTAATCTATAGTTTATCCATGCCATAATAATCTGACCACCTGACAACCCAAAGGAGGATGCCATTCACATTAGGTCTGTTGGATTGTGATGTCCTGGCAAGTCAGAAGGAAGGGGATGAGTTTGGTGTACTAGAACAGCCGCAGTTTAAAATAGTAATTTAGGAATCAACTAGTAGAGAAGGTAATAATTCTGCTTTTCCCCTAGAACTGTGTTTCTCCCCTCAGAACCTACCACACCTTTTCATTCCTCCAAAAGGAACTCTCACTTCTCAAAAAACCAGAAAAAGAAAAGGTTTTATCCACATAGAACACTAGTGTCCAGGTTAAAGAATAGAGAAAGTAGGTGTCTAGAATTGAGGTCTGTTTCCTCCACAGAATCCCTGGCCTACCTTACAGCTGCCACTCATGGTCTAGATGAGGAAGCAGAGAGCCTCAAGGAGACATTTGACCCAGAGAAGGAGACAGTAAGTCCCAGATTAGGCTCCTTCAGTCTGAATTGGGGGAAAGTCTGAGCTCCTAGAAAGGACTTTGGTGTATAAATCTTTGAAAGTTGAGGTCAATAACCAGAGTGGACACCAGACATTTTCTCTTTGTTTTTTATAACCTTGTGGCTATTCTTGATCACCCTTCAGATTCCAGACATTGACCCTAATGCCAGGCTGCTTCAGCCACCTGCACCCATCATGCCATTGGACACAAACTGGCCCCTGCTAACTGTTTCCAAAGGCTTCTTTGAGGGTTCTATTGCCAGTAAGGGTAAGTATACAGCACATCCACTAGCTGTCAGCTCTCTATTACCACTTTTTCTTTATTAAAGTGACTGGTATATAGGTGCTTAATAAATGTTTACTGATTAATTAATTGGTAGAACTCAGTGGATATTATGAACAGTATATCCTTTACTTTGGCTCCATCTGCCTTTTTTTCTGGGTGGACCCTCATGGAACATGAACCTCAGGAAATAGGAAGCTGCCTATACCCTGACACTGCCTTAAAGTGCTGCTGTTCTATGTATCTTTGAAACAGCAGTCATCATTTTCCCACCTTCTTTATTTGGGTGTTTGATCTATTAGTCTTTCCATTTTTGAGAATTCAAAACCATATATGCCCAGAGAACTGTAACTTCCAGCTCACTTCATCCTTATCCCCACCTTGATATGAGGAACATATAGGTAGATGTAGACAAAGTACATCTTTTCTCTGCTTTTGTTTTCTAGCTAGGAACACTGATCTGCTCCCAAGACATTGATTATAAAATACTTCAAGATCTTCCAGTAAAGAGTGCTGAAAAAGACCCTTCAGACCAAATATACACCAAAAAAAATTTTCTTGTTTGAGGGCCTTTTTCCACACTCAGGAATATTCTAGCTATATAATGGGCATGATAATAGACATAGGGAAGAAAAAGGAAGGCCTGAGAAGAATGCTTGGTTTTGATTTCTTCCCCAAAAGATGTGGGAAACTTAGAGAAACTTAGGAAAGAGAAGTAGAAGTGATGGGAGGGGGGCTACGTATGAGGTGTAGAGGAGAAAGTTGAGGAAATTAAGATTGTAAGGAAAACTGAATAAAAATATTAAGTTTGTGAAGAGTACTAATGGATCTGAAATGAAGTAAGACAGATTTAGGCCAATTTTCAGGAGCATATAAATTGGTTCTATCGCAGTTTCTTCTCTGTCCTTTATTTATTATGAAAGTTGACCCTGATTGCAACATTTAGCCCAGTAATAGTTCCCAGTTTTCAAGAGTTAACATTTCTCTTTCTTCCCCAAATACCAAAAGAAAAAAAAGAGCCTGGAGTCAGGAAGGCCTGAGTTCAAATGTGGCCTCAGATACTTGACAGACTTACTAGCTGTGTGACCCTGGGCAGGTCACTTAACTCCAATTGCCTTGCCTTCCCCCCTCCAAAAACAAATTTTTTTCTTAAAAAAAAGAAAGAGAACCCTGGGTGTCCCTTCTAAAGAGTTGCTGACTTCATCTGTATAAGTTAGGCCTTGGATTGAAAGGAATAAACAGGGTTAAGGAACATCTGCTGGAGGGTCAGGACCTTCTGGTTGCCTCAGCTCTGTGCCCTCTCTCTTCCCCATCCTTACAGGGAAAGGAGGTGCACTGGCTGCTGACATTGACATTGATACCGTTGGCACTGAAGGCTGGGGAGAGGATGCAGAGCTGCAGCTGGACGAAGGTGAGATATTTGCACGAGGGAAAGTCGGTGAAACAGATTCAGAGATTGAGTGGCCATTGGATTGGAACCTACAGGGCCAATCTGAAGGTTTCCAGACTAATGGGGGCCAACTAGGCCTGTAGAGGTCAGCTTTCCTGAGACTATGGCTCTGCATCTATCTGAGGCCTACAGAAATTTGTATTTTTCTTACAGATGGGTTCGTGGAAGCTGCAGAGGGTTTTGGCGATGAAGCTCTTGCTAAAGGACAGGAAGAAGGAGGTGGCTGGGATGTAGAGGAAGACCTGGAGCTTCCACCTGAGCTAGTATGGAGAGTTCCCTTCCTGCTTTTGTGCATTGTTCAGTAGGAGCTGTGGCATAAGACTGAGGTCTCCCAAAGGATGGAGATCGAGGCTTTCTATCTCCCTTGGTAATGTCTATTTAGTGTGCTTATCCTTCCTTTGGAAGGAAAAGGTGGTGTAGGAAAGGGCCCACGTTAAAACAAATGCTATGTGATTTTTTTTCTCCTGTGATTCTCCTGGTTCTGTAACTAGAGACAAATCTGTTATTCTCTTTACTGGGTGTGGGGGCTTGAGGCAATAGTTCCCATGCTTTAAATTTCTCAGAGTAAAGGGGTAAGAAAACCAAGAGAGTGAATTTCTCTTCCTCTCCAGGATGTTCCCCCCGGGGCAGCCGGAGGCACTGAAGATGGATTCTTTGTGCCCCCCACAAAGGGAACGAGTCCTACTCAAGTAAGTAAGAGAAGGGAACAAGCATTTATTAAGCCCCTGATATGTGCCAGGCACTGTGCTTAAAGGGAGGTGCTGTTCTTATTCCCATTTTACAACTCAAAAAACTGAGATAGAGGTTAAAAGACTTGCTCAAGATCATGTAGCTAAAAAGTGTGCAAAACCAAATTTGAACTCAATTCTTTCTGACTCTGGGCCCAGCACTGTTTTTAATAAATCATCTACAGTTGTCTGTAGGGAAAAGTAACCTTCACAATGCCTGGCACATAATAGGCATTTAATAAAAGTTTATGGAATTGAACTGGTTATGTAGCTAATAGGTTATTAATACACAAGATAAAAAAGGATACAGTAAAAGAATACCTAACTACCTTTGGTGGGTTCAGGTCACCCAGTCCAAATAAAGTGTATCCTCAGGACCTCAGAGAACTGGCATATGTGATGGGTGAATCGTTGTCAGTGCCATTTGAAAGGGTGTCCACTTGGAGAGGTATTGGAAGAACAGGAAAAGAAAAATGTGCCAGTTTTCAAAAAAGAAGAGAACAATGCTTCACTTTCATTCTAAGATAGGAGGATAGTTAACAAAACATTTACAAAAGGAAGAGATAATCACAGAAAAACAATATAACAACCAAAAATGTGTTATACCAGAATAAGTTTATTTCCTTTCTTAAAAAAAAACTGGCAGTAGCAACAAATTACCTAGACCTTAACAAAACATTTGATAAAGTAATCCATGCTCTTCTTGTAAAATACATGGAGAAATGTAGGCTAAGCAGTAGTAAAATTAAGTGACTTTGGAAGTAGTGGAATGACTGGGCTCAAATTCTGTAGTGAATCCTTTCTAGGTGCTGTACTTTCCTCATTGCATTTAATATTTTGCCATTGATTTGGATGAAGACATAGATGGGAATGTGCTAGTTAATATGGTGGGACAGAATTCTAAAAGGTCTTAACAAGGTAGGACACTAATTAAACCAAATTTTGGAGAGATAAGACTTAGTTCCAAAAAAATCTGTTTCAAAAGGCATTACTAGGCAGTTTGTTCAAGAAAGATTTAGGAATTTTAGTGTACCGCAAGCTTAACAAAACTTAGCAGTATGATATGTTTGTCAGCAATGCTAATATAATCTTAGGTTACAGTGAGACATAATAGCCAGGAATAAGGTGGTGATAATCAAGTTGTATTCGTCCCTAGTTAAGCCACAATTGGAATATTGTCTTCAGTTCTAGGCATCACATTTTTTCCCCAAGATTTCTTTTTTTAAATTGTTTTTTACTTAATAGTTTTTCCCCTGAATTTCATGTAAAGAAGCTTTTCAGCATTCATTTTTGTAAGATTTTGAGTTCTGAATTTTTCTCCCTCCCTCCCTTCCCCTTCCCCTCACCAAGACAGCAAACAGTTTCATATAGGTTGTATATGTACAATCATGTTAAACATATTTCCACATTAGTTATGTTGTGGAAGAAGAATCAGAACAAAAGGGGAAAACCATGAGAAAGAAAAAACAAAAAAAGTGAAAATAGTATGCTTCAATCTGCATTCAGACTCTATAATTCTTTCTCTGCATGTAGATAGCATTTTCCATCATGAGTCTTTTGGAATTGTCTTACTGTGTTTGCTGAGAAGAGCTAGGTCTATCATAGTTGATCATTGCACAATGTTGCTATTACTGTGTGTAATGTTCTCCTGGGTCTGCTCGCTTCACTCAGCATCAGTTCATGTAAGTCTTTCCAGGTTTTTCTGAAATCCACCTGCTCATCATTTCTTATAGCACACTAGTATTCCATTATATTCATTTACCACAACTTGTTCAACCATTCCCCAGGTGATGGGCATCCTCTCAATTTCCAATTCTTTGCTACCACAGAAAGAGCTGCTATAAATATTTCTATACATGTGGGTCATTTTAACCTTTTTCATGATCTGTTTGGGATACAGACCTAGTAGTGGTATTGCTGGATCAAAGGGTATGCACAGTTTTATATGGGCATCACAGTTTAAAATGGACATTGAAAAAAGAGAACAATCAAAAAGGTGAAAGTCCTTGAAAACATGATACATGAAAATCAGTTAAAGGAACTGGGGATGTTTAGTCTGGAGGAGAGAAACTCGGGGGAGGTGGGGAGGGTTGGACATGGTAACATTCTTCAAGTATTGGGAGGAGGAATTAGACTTGTTCTACTTGACTTCAGAAAGCAGAATTAGGAACAATGTTGAAATTGTGAAGAAGGAATCCAATAAAGATTGGATAACCACTTGTAGAAAGATGTAAAGGGTATTCTTTTCCAGGTATATGGATTTGATTAGATAGTCACTGTAGTCCCTTCTATCTCTATACATCTTTAATTCTGATTTTGTCCTTTGGGTGTTGCCTTATTCCTGACCTAGCTAATATGTAATTGGTGACAAACAAATCTGGTAAAACTTGAAGGGATGGGAGATGGGAGAAGGAAGTATGTTTTTCACCTTCGTAGGATCATAGAATCTGTATTTAGAACTCTAAGGGGCCTTATAAACTTTTCAGTCCAGCACTCTTATTTTACAGATGAAGAAAATAAAGTACAAAGAGGTTTGACTTGCTCAGGGTCACACCACTAGTGTCTGTGGCAGTATTTGAATTCACATCTTCCTGACTTGAAAGTCCAGCACTCTACCCACCATGCCATTTAGTTACTAAGACATTTCTTTTCTCCCATCAGATCTGGTGCAATAATTCCCAACTGCCAGTTGACCACATCTTGGCAGGCTCCTTTGAGACAGCCATGCGGGTAAGTCCTCTCTGCAACCTGCAGTTTATTTCATCTAGGACCCCCAGGAGAGCTCAAGGCATCCATCTTAATCCTCTAAAAGCTGCTTTCTCTTCCCATAAATATACATGCTTCTCTCTGCCCATCCCATTCCCTTCCCTCCTCCATCCCATTATCTCTCCAGCTGACCCACTGGTTAGTAGTTCCTCTCAGTTCCCTTTCCTTCTTCCTACCTTTTACTTGCCTCCAAGTTCCGTATCAATGGAGTAAGTACCCTTTCAAGGACAGTTTGTATGCTGTAAACTCTGTGTAGAAGCAGCCCAGTTTACAGGATTTTCACATGTTTTGTCTTCTGCCTACAGCTCCTTCATGACCAGGTTGGGGTAACTCAGTTTGGCCCCTATAAGCAGTTGTTTCTCCAGACATATGCCCGAGGCCGGACTACATATCAGGCTCTGCCCTGCCTACCCACCATGTATGGTTACCCAAACCGCAATTGGTAAGGTCCTAATCTCCCTTCGATTCCTAGAACAATAGAGTAAGTGTTTAAAATAACAGAATTTCATCTTGAAGACTCACAAGTTGGCCAGTGACAGAGCCAGGTTTGTCCTAGAGTCACTATGTTTGAGAGCAAAAGGTTGGTATTCAGACTGTTCACTCCTCTTGATGCTGTTCTTCCCAGCTGCCAGGCCACCCACAAGGCTGGTGTTGACCTTTAACTGGTCCCTACTATCTCCTTTCTTTCTTCATTTTCCTCTTTCTAGGAAGGATGCAGGACTAAAGAATGGTGTACCAGCTGTGGGGCTGAAGCTTAATGACCTGATCCAGCGACTGCAACTGTGCTATCAGCTCACTACAGCGGGCAAGTTTGAGGAGGCAGTGGAGAAATTCCGTTCTATCCTGCTTAGCGTTCCACTTCTTGTAGTGGATAATAAGCAAGAAATTGCTGAGGTAATAAGATGTGTGACCCCTTGGCCCTCTTCATACCTTCTCTACTGGGCCCTGACCGTGCCTTTTTGACCCCTTTTCTCAGGCCCAGCAGCTCATTGCCATCTGCCGTGAGTACATTGTGGGCTTGTCAATGGAAATTGAGAGGAAGAAGCTGCCCAAGGAGAGTCTAGAACAGCAGAAGCGCATCTGTGAGGTGAGAACTGTAGTCTCTTTCCCCAGCCCTGGGATCTTTCTGTGATCTTCTCTCACCATAACTTTAAAATGGGGCTCCATCTTGACATGGTCTTTAATTTAGGGTCAGTAGGAAAAGAGATTGAGCTGGGACAGAGTCTAGGTCTAAGCTCAAGGCAAAGGAAAGAATATGACGGCCTATGCTTTAAATATTGTTTCCCATTCCTACCAGCCCTCCATACCATGAAGCTATCTCTCTGCTTTTTAATTGAGTCACCAGGTCTCTCTTTTTTCAGAGTACTTTCCTTAGTCCTGCTTCTATTGATGAACTTAGGTCACAGCCTCACACTAAGCTACTGTAAATTTTTACAGCACCAGCCTGACATGGGGATATTCAAGGTCCCAGAACTAGAGCACTAATTGTATTCTCCTTTCTCCCCACCAGATGGCAGCTTACTTCACCCACTCCAATCTGCAGCCTGTTCATATGATCTTGGTGCTTCGAACAGCTCTTAATCTCTTTTTTAAACTCAAGAATTTCAAGACTGCTGCTACCTTTGCAAGGCGCCTGTTAGAGCTGGGGCCCAAGCCTGAAGTGTCCCAGCAGGTAGTCAGCACTTTCTTAAGCAATAAGGGGTAAATCAGAGTTGGTCAAGTATATTCAGAAGATCTCTGCCCCCACTACAGGTACTATGGAGACAGATAAGTCTTCACTGGGTACTTCTTTGGCTCTAGAGATTAAGGAAGGAATAAATTTACCTAATCCAGATGTTGTGGGAAAGAAACAGGTGTTGAACAGCTGGACATGGGACCAATAAGAAGGGTGATTATGTGCCCCCAGAAATGATGAGTTCAGTTTTTTATCTCCAGGATTCCACAACAGTAATATTTTCTTTTCCTTAATTTAGGAAGAAGGGTTGTTACAGAATTCTGAAGGTAAAACCCTTCTTCCTAAATTAAGAAAAAGAAAATACCACAACCATATATGTGTGTGTGTACATGCACACATATGTGTGTATTCATATGTGTGTATTCATATGTATGTATGCCTATATATATATATATATATGTACATATTCCATCCCTCACTCAAAATAGCAATGTTCCCATCAGTTCAGTGGAAGAGTTATGACTTCCTGTGACTGAGATGAAGTATGCCAAGCATGTGAAGGATTATCAGTCAAAACTACTATTTTGGGGATGAGAGAGACAAAACAGGAAGAACGGGTGTTCTCCTCACCCAGTGGAACAGTGTGTCCTTTGAATAACTTGGGAATATATATTCTTTTGTTGTTGTTGTTTTGGAGAGGGAGAGGCAAGGCAATTGGGGTTAAGTGCCTTGCCCAAGGTTACACAGCTAGTAAGCGTGTCAAGTGTCTGAGGTCAGATTTGAAATCAGGTCCTCCTCAATCCAGGGCTGGTGCTCTATTCACTGCGCCACCTAGCTGCCCTCAATATATATTCTTTTTTTTTTTTTTTGCTTTTTTTTGGAGGGGAGAGGGCAGGGCAATTGGGGTTAAGTGACTTGCCCAAGGTCACAGGGCTAATAAATGTTAAGTGTCTGAGGCTGGATTTGAACTCTGGTCCTCCTGACTCCAGGGTCTGTGCTCTCTTCACTGTGCCACCTAGCCACCCCCCTCAATATATATTCTAATTTAGAGTGACAGCATCACATAGTGCATAGAGAGCCAGCCTCAGAGTCAGAATGACCTGAGTTCGGGTCTTCTCTGATTCATGCTGGCTGTGTGACCCAGAGAGGGTGATTTAACTTCTTATTGCCTACCACATCAGTCACAATTCTGGGCCATTTATAAAAGGAAACTTTTTTTTTTTGCTTTTTTGGAGGGGGGAAGGCATGGCAGTTGGGGTTAAGTGACTTGCCCAAGGTCACACAGCTAGTTTTTGTGTTAAGTGTCTGAGGCTGGATTTGAACTCAGGTCCTTCTGACTCCAGGACCGGCACTCATAAAAGGAAACTTTAAATGAGTGGGGGCTTTATTCACAGCAACGGCAACAAGGGGCAAAAAAACTAAAACATGCTATGGGATGGTAAAAGGATCTTCAATGAACCATCCCCTTTCCTCTCTCTGACATCCCCCTAGACACGAAAGATCCTGTCAGCCTGTGAGAAGAACCCCACAGATGCCTACCAGCTCAATTATGACATGCACAACCCTTTTGACATCTGTGCTGCATCCTACCGACCAATTTACCGTGGCAAGCCAGTGGAGAAGTGTCCCCTCAGTGGGGCTTGCTACTGTCCTGAGTTTCAGGGCCAGATCTGCCGTGTCACCACAGTAAGTACTATTGAAGGGGATTCTTCAAGGACAGATTTCTCTTTTCAACACCTTCTTTACTGCTCCATGTCAATGAATAAAGGGTTCTGAATCCATCACCCTTGCTCAGTAGAATGGAGCAAATATGTTTTTGGGCCTCTCAGCCCCACGTAAATATCTTCTTGAACCCTTCTCATTCTTGGATGCTCCAAACTTCTCTCTGTCTGACTAGCTTTTTTTCTTATGTTCTCTTCCATAGGTGACAGAAATTGGCAAAGATGTGATTGGTCTAAGAATCAGTCCTCTGCAGTTTCGCTGAGGCTCTGTGCTGGGATAGGCATTAGGTATAGAACCAGTTTGCAACTGTTGGTTCTTCCCAGAGAAAATACTTCATGTTTTCATCTGTCTTGTATCCTCGTTTCTGATTTTCCCCACCCTAAGTTTCTTACTCCCATTCCCTGGTTTCCTTTCCTCCCTTGCTGTAGCCAGTTGAGGCTATTCCTTTGAAACCCTTGGTTTTTTCGTGGTTCTTGTAATTTGGGCCATAGTTTATCCAAATAAAAGCCTCCTTACTCCCTCTGTAGCTAAGATCTGTCAGGAAGAGAATGAAGATTCCGTGGAGCAAAGAACCAAACATTCATCCAACAATTTTGTCTCTCTAATCCTCTCTTCCCTGTGTCCCCACAAGAAAAATATTCTAGAATGTGCTCTGTCAGTCTTCAGCCCCACTTGACCCTCAACCACTACACAGGACTGACTGGATTTATTTGAACCATGGAATTGAATCCCACATCCTTGTTCTGTATAAATGGTAGATGCCTTTTTGCCCAGTGGACCGAGTTCAGTTCTGAAAGAGATCCAGCTGATTCTTAAAATAGAAATGCAATTTCATATTTCACATTTATCCTTTGTCACTGTTCCTATTCATGAGTTTCATTTCTTACACTTAATAAATTGATTTACTACTAAAGTAGCTTAATTTGTTACATGTTTCTCTCAGTCCATTCTTAATGTTCCTTAATTCTCGTTGTATGTTCCATTAAGTTAAGGATTTATTCAGCAGATATTTGTTCATCCCTGCTGTGTTAAGGGATGTATGTATATGTCATTTTTGTGTGTCATGGACCTTTTGGTCATTTAGAGAATCTTATGGACTCCTCCTCAGAATGTTTTAAGTTGAGAAAGATGATGGAATAGGTCAGAAAATTCCAGGCTCTGCACATTTCCTGCACAAAGAAGACATCACCTCAAAGTGAACATAGAGCTGCAGAAATGTTAAATTTAATTTTAAATTTAAATTTTTAAAAGTCAGGGTAAAGCAGTTTTCCAAAGACAACTGGAGTGGACCTCAGGAAAGATCCTACCTACTTCCAGGGTTTGAGGTTCTACCCTTCCACAGGCAGAGGTTCTGCCCAAGTGAAGTGTCAACACTTCCAGGCAGACTCACCTGAATCAACAAGCAACAAACCCTGGAGGTAGCTGGTTCTGGAGGAAGCCTTGACCTCAAGAACTTTCACCTCTGGATAGTGACCGGGGATAGGAAGATTGAAGGGACCCATCCATGTCCCAGGCCTAACAGTGTTGACCAGACAGGTTCCTGGGCCTGATTTAAGTGGGAGAGGGATGGGGACCCTGCTGGCTGTGGGCACTGTGGAGGGACAAATCCTTGGTTTTGGCTCCAGGGCAGAGGGGAGAGCTGAAATTTGCAGCCCCCTGAGGAAGGGACCACTGGGAGCTAGAGCATTTTCCAGACTACATGGTGATAATGGGGAAGGGGAAGCCTAGCAGTGGCTTGTGGAGTGGATGCTTGAATTTGGGCTCCCAACAGAGCTCAGAAAATAAAAATAAGAAGGACTGAAGCCTGGGACACCATTCCCTACACCCCTTGGACTAGAGCCATAAGCTGCTAAAAATGAAATTAAGTTGAAATGAGTTAGCAAAGGAGAAAGAACCCAACCATAGACAGCTACTATAGGATTAGAGAAAATTCAGGTTCATATTCAGAGGAACTAAAAAAGCCACCCCTAACTCAAAAGAGAAACATTAAATCGTCACAGGCCCAAAAAGAATTCTTGGAAGAACTTCAAAAGGACTTCAAAAATCAAGTAAGAGAGATTGAAGAAAAATTAGGGAAAAAAATAAACAACTGGAGAAAATTATGAAAAGAAAAGTCATCCATTTGAAGAGAGATTCAAAGACTTAAGGAAGAAACTACTTGAAAACTAGAATTGGGCAAGGAGAAACTAATGACATAAGACACCAAGAAATAACAAAACTTAATAAAAAATAACTATCAAAAGAATAAAAAAATAGTGAATGTGAAGCGTCTTGTTAGAAAAACAACTGATCTGGAGAACAAATTGAGGAGAGACAATATATGCTGAAAGTTATAACCAAAAAGCTTGTTACAGTATTACAAGAAATTATTAAGGAAAATTGCCCTGAAGTTTTGTCATGAGAGGGTGAGGTAAAAATAGAAAAAAATCTACTCATCTACCACCTGAAAGAGATCTCAGAAAGAAAACTTACAAGAGTATCATAGCTAAGTTTCAAAGCTTCCAGGTTAAGGAAAAAGCATTATAAGCAACAAGAAAAAAAGAACACTTTAAATACCAGAGTTATAGTCAGGATTATACAAGACCTAGCACCTTCTATATTAAAAGACTATAGGCCTTAGAACAATATTTCACAAAGCAAAAGAGCTGGTGTTATGACCCAAAATAACTTATCCAGCAAAGTTGAGTATAATCCTAAACAAAAACAAAAAAGACATTCAGTAAATTGAAAGACTTTCAAATATTTGTGACAAAAGACCAGAGCTTACTGGAAAATTTAACATACAGGATTCAGGAAAAAGATAAGGTAAATTGTTAAAGACCAATTTAATCAGTAAGGTCAAATTGTTTACTTCTCATATATGAAAATATTATCAGTATTCTTAAGATTGTTGTTTCCTGGGTAGTCTGAAAGAAAGGCTTAGGCTGAGCTGAGTATGATGGATTGATTCTAAAAAAAAACTGGGTAGGGAGGGGCAAAAAGCAATTATCTTATATAAAAGAGGTGTGAAAGGAAGAACTGATATAGAAGCAAGTGGGGGTAGAGGGTTGGTAGTGCTAGAACCTTACTTTCATCTGAACTGGGTTAAAGAGGGAACAAGTACATCTAGAAGAGTATACAAGTCTAAATTTATAAAGAAATAAGAGTGAAGGGATAGGATAAGGGAAGGACTTAGAGGGATAGGTAAATCAAAAATTGGGAGGATGGTGGGGAGAGGATAAGGGAAGGACTCTTAGGGAGTGGATAGATTAAGGAATAGGGCAAGGTAGTGGTTAGAAGTAAATAGACAAGGGAGGAGGGATAGAAGGAAAAATAGGATGGAAGGAAATATGTAACTAGTAATTATAACTTTGTGAATGGCATTTATCCATAAAATGGAAATGGATAATGGAATGGATTAATAATCAGAATCCAACAATACATTGTTTGCAAGAAATAATTAAAAATGAAAGATACACATATTTGAAGGACTAGAATAGAATTTATTTTGCTTCAGCTGAGATTTAAAAAAAAAAGCAGGGATAGCAATCATGAACTCAGACCACATTAAAGCTAAAATAGATTAAAAGATAAAGGAGTTGGCAGAGCCAAAAATGGCAGAGTAAAGGCAGGAACTCACCTGAGCTCTCCCTGCCAAACCCTCCAAAAAACTTTTAAAAATGACTGAACAAATTCTAGAGCAGGAGAACCCACAAAAAGGCAGAGTGAAACAAATTTCCAGCCGGATACAACTTGGAAGGTCAACAGGGTCTGTTGCACCAGGGTAAGAGAGGAGCACAGGTTGTGCCAGTGCAGCCCCAGCCCCAGCAAACCCTTCATGGGGCTCAGAGTGACTGCATCACTGGCAACAGTGGCTGTTTCCAGACTTCTTAGCCCATGGACACCAAAGATAAATTTAGGTCAGCAGGAAATGTCAAGTGCTCCTGGGTAAGAGTGGAACACAGGCCATACCCAGCTCCAGCAAACCAAGAACATGCCATTAGCAGTGGAGGTTTCTGGAGCTTGCAGCTCCCAGATAGTAAGGGAGTCAAACAGCTCATCAGAAGAAGATTACAAGGCTCTTTTCACTAGCACTGGGGCAGGATTCTGTTGCTTTGCCCATACTCAGATCTGAGTTGCAGTCCTGGGTGGCAGTCCAAGGGTGAGGAGAAACACTAGCATAGAAGAACTTGCAGCAGCAGTGAAGGGGGCACTCTCCTTACAATTGCAGAACAGAAAAGAGTGCTTATGGTCATTTACAAACCAGAGCACAGACTAGGACAGTAGTAAACACCTCTCCTTAGATCATACCATCTTGGAAGAACTGAAAATTTAGAGGTCCCTAGAAGTATCTCTGAAAACAGCTGCACAAAACCCCTGAAGCTTGGGATAGTGTGTCCTCCACCCTGGAAGGAGATCCCTATTTTAACAAAGAGTAAAAAAGTCAAGCAATAAGCTGAGAAAATGGGCAAACAATGAAAAAAATCTCCAACTATAGAAAGTCATTATAGTGATATGAAAGCTCAAAACACACACTCAGAAGAAAACAAGAAAGTCAAAGCTTCTATGTCCAAATCCTCCAGGAAAAATATGAATTGGTCTCAGACCATGGAAGAGCTCAAAAAGGATTTTGAAAATCCAGTAAGTGAGGTAAAGGGCAAACTGGGAAGAGAAATGAGAGTGATGCAAGAAAAACATGAAAAACAAGTCAACAGCTTGGTAAAGGAGACACAAAAAATTAGTGAAGAAAATAACACCTTAAAAAACAGACTAGGTCAAATGGTAACAGATAAAAAAAATCAATGAGGAGAAAAATGCCTTAAAAAGCAGAATTGGCCAAATGAAAAAGGAGATCCAAAAGCTCACTGATGAAAATAATTCCTTAAAAATTAGAATGGAGAAAATGGAAGCTAATCACTTTACGAGAAATCAAGAAACAAAATAAAACTAAAAGAATGAAAAAATGGAAGACAATGTGAAATATCTTATTGACCTGGAAAATAGATCCAAGAGAGATCATTTTAAAATTATTGGACTATGTGAAAGCCATGATTTTTAAAAAGGCCTATGTAAGTAGAGCCTCTATCAGATTGCATGCCATCTTGAAGAGGGGGGAGGAAAGAGGGAGAGAAAATTTGAAACTCAAAATTTTATCTTATGAAAGTGAATGTTGAAAACTAAAAACAAATATTTTTTTAAAAGATCCTAGATATTATCTTTCAAGAAATTATCGAGAAAATTGCCATGAAATTCTAGAACCAGAGGGTAAAATAGAAATGGAAAGAATCCACCAATCACCTCCTGAAAGAGATCTCAAAATGAAAATTGCCAGGAATATTATATCCAAATTCCAGAATTCCCAGGTCAAGTAGAATAATATTACAAGCAGCCAGAAAGAAACAAGTCAGAATAACACAAGAGTTAGCAGCTTCTACATTAAAGGATCAGAGGGCTTGGAATATGATATTCCAGAGGGCAAAGAAGCTAGGATTACAACCAAGAATCACCTACCCAGCAAAACTGAGTATAATCTTTCAGAGGGGAAAAAGGATATTCAGTGAGATAGAGGACTTTCAAGCATTCATGGTGAAAAGACCAGAGTATTAGAGTAGTATATATAGACAGAGAGCTCAGGTGTGAGTTGAGTATGAAGGGACGATATCTAAAAAATAAAATTAAGGGTTGAGAGAAGAATGTACTGGGAGAAAGAGAAAGAGAGAGGTAGAATTATGGGGGTAAATTACCTCAAATGGAAGAGGCAAGAAAAAGCTTTTTACAGTGGAGGGGAACAGGGGGGAGGTGAGAGAGAGTGAGTGAACTTTACTCTCATCAGAATTGGCTCAAAAAGGGAATAACATGCACATGCAATTGCGTGCATGTTATCTTACCTTACAGGAAAGTAGGAGGGAAAGAGTATGGGGGGAGAGGGTGTGATAGAAGGGAGGGCAAATTGGAGGACAGGGTATTCAAAAGCAGAATACTTTTGAGGATGGATAGGGTGAAAAGAGAGACAGAATATAATAAATGGCGAGGAGAGGAGGAAAATACAGTTCTCATGGTTTTTCCCATTTGTTCTGATTCTTCCTTCACAACATGACTAATGTGGAAATATATCTAATAGAATTGTACATGTATAACCTATATCAGACTGCATGCCATCTTGGGGGGAGCAGGTAAGGGAGGAAGGGAGAAAAAAATTTGGAACTCAAAATCTTATAAAAGTGAATGTTGAAAGCCATCTTTATATGTAATTGGAAAAAATAAAATACTACCAAAATTATTTTAAAACAGAAAAAAAGATAAAGAGGGAAACTACACTATGTGTCACCAATATTATTCAATATTGTTTTAGAAATGCTAGCAATAACAATAAAAGAAGAAAAAGAAATTGAAGGAGTCAAAATGGGAAATAAGGTAATAAACTATCTCTTTTTGCAGATGATATGATGATATATTGATGATATCAATTGAAACAATAATTTTAGTAAAGTAATAGGATGTAAAATAAACTCACATAAATCATCATCATTATTATATATCACCACCTACAAGAATAGATAGCAAGAGATACCCCATTTAAAATAACTTTAGGCAGTATAAAATACCTAAGAGTATACCTGCAAAACAGACTCAGGAACTACATGAATGTAATTATAAAACATTCTTTATATAGACAGCTTTAGATAATTGAAGAAATATTAATTGTTCATGGGTAGGCAAAGCCAATATAATTAAAATGACAATTTTACCTAAGCTATTTAGTCAATGCCATCCCAATTAAATTACTAAAAAAAAATTTTTTTACTGAATTAGACAAAATATTAACAAAATTCATTTGAAAGAATAAAAGGTCAAGAATTTCAAAGAAACTAATGGGAAAAAAATGTAAAGGTTCAGCAGTACCAGACCTCAAACTATATTAAAAGGCAATAAATATCAAAACTATCTGGTACCAACTTAGAAATAGAAACAGTGGAACAATATAGATGTGCAATATGTAGCAGTAAAGGATTATTTATAGTAACCTTGTGTTTGACAAATATAAAGATTTAAGTGTTAGGGATAAGAATTCATTATTTGATAAAAATTGTTGGGAAAACTGGAAAGCAGTCTGGCAGAAATTGGGCTTAAACTATGTACCAAGATAAGTCAAAACGGATATATGACCTAGATATAAAGGGAGATATAATAAGAAAATTAGAAGAACATGGAACATATTACCTGTTAGATTCATGGATAGGAGAACAATTTGTGGATAAATAAGAGATACAGAGCATTGTGAGGTATAAAATGGATAATTTCAGTTATAGTTAAAGGTTTTGTACAAATAAAACTAATGTAGTCATAATTAGAAGGGATGCAGAAAATAGGGGGAAATTTTTCATAGATAGTCTATCAGATAAAGGTCTCATTTCTCAAATATATAAAGAACTTTGTCAAATTTACAAGAATACAAGTCGTTCCTCAATTGATAAATGATCAAAGGATATGAAAAAGCAGTTTTTCAATGAAGAAATCAAAACTCTACATAGTCATGTGAAAAATGCTCTAAACCATTATTGATTAGAGAAATGCATATTAAAATAACTTTCAGGTATCATCTTACACTCACACCTATCAGAGCGGTTATAATGATAGATGCTCTTCAATTGGGGAGTGGCTAAACAAGTTTTTGTCAAATAGTTCTTATCCCAGAAACTGGAGTCTTTGGGTTTATCACACAATACATTACTATTTTTTAGCCAGTACCAAATAGTTTTGATGATTGCTGCTTTATAACATAGTGTTAGAGCTGGTACAGCTAGACCACCCTCCTTTGCATTTTTTTAAATTAATTCTTTAGACATTCTTGATCTTTTGTTCTTCCAGATGAATTTTGTTTGTTTGTTTTTTTAGCTCTATAAATAATTTTTGCTAGTTTGATTGATACAGCACTGAATAAGTAAATTAATTTAGGTAGAACTGTCATTTTTATTTATTAGCTCAGCCTACGCAGGAACAATTGATATTTTTCCAATTATTTAGATCTGACTTTATTTGTGTTGAAAAGTATTTTGTAATTGTATTCATATAGTTCCTAGGTTTGTCTTGGCAGGTAGACTCCCAATGATTCTGGAAAGCAATTTGGAACTATGCCCAAAGGATTATAAAATTGCATATCCTTAGATCTAGCAATACTACTCCTAGGTCTGTATCCCAAAGAGATACAGTTGGGGAATGGCTGAACAAGTTGTGGTATATAAATGTAATGAAATACTATTGTTCTATAAGAAATGATGAGCAGGTGAATTTCAGAAGACCCTGGGAAGACTTACATGAACTGATGCTGAGTGAAGTGAGCAGAATCAGGAGAACATTGTACACAATAACAGCAACATTGTGCAATTATCTTCTATGATAGACTTAGCTCTTCTCAGCAAATACAGTAAGACAATTCCAAAAGACTCATGATGGAAAATGCTATCCACATCCAGAGAAAGAACTATGGAGTCTGAATGCAGATGGAAACATACCATTTCTACCTTTTTGTTGTCGTCTTTTCTTTCTTGTGGTTTTTCCCTTTTGTTCTGATTCTTCTTTCACAACATAACTAATGTGGAAATATGTTTAACATGATTGTACATGTACAACCTATAACAGATGAGATTGCTTGCTCTCTTAAGGGGGAGGGAGGGGAGGAGGAAAATTTGGAACTCAAAATCTTATAAAGGTGAACATTGAAAACTATCTTTAAGGGCAGCTAGGTGGTGCAGTGAATAGAGCACCAACCCTAGAGTCAGGAGGACCTGAGTTCAAATCCAGCTTCAGACCCTTGACACTTACTAGCTGTGTGACCTTGGGCAAGTCACTTAACCCCAATTGCCTTGCCTTCCCCCCTCCAAAAAATTTTTTTAAAAAACTATCTCTACATGTAATTAGAAAAAAGTAAAATACTATTAAATGGGGAAGAAATACATGGAAAGACTTGCATGAAAAAATGAAAAGTGAAATGAACAGTACCAAGAGAACAATATATGTAGTAATAGAATTATTGCCCTGAAAACAACTGTTATGGTCAAGAAATAGTTAAGAAATAATTTCTGAAGTTAGTGGTCAGCCTGGTGAAACTCTATGA
>CM053584.1:125596407-125643629 GCA_028627135.1 Pseudochirops cupreus
GTATCCCACTGGAGACTGAGCTTTTCCTCAGACCAGCCTCCTTCAACATTCCTCCATTTCTGTAGAAGATATCAGCATCCTTCTAATCTTCCAGGTTTGACTTCAGGCCTGGTACTCTATTCACTGTTCCACCATGTTCTCCTTTCTTCATTAATGAGTTCTGTGACTGGTTCACAATCTTTCTCTCTATCTTATTCCTCATACTGGGGAACTTAATCATACTAGTGCTCCCTCAAATACCTTAATTTCCAAGTTCTTCAATCTACTTAGTTCACATGACCTACTCTCACTGGTGATATTATCAGATCTCATAAATTTGATCACCATCACTAGGTAGATTCACAGCTCTATGTATCTAGCCCTAGTCTTTCTCCTAGGCTATATATAGTCTTGCATTAGCAGCTGTCTTTGGGGCATCCCAAATTGGGTGTCCCATAGGTATCTCAAGTTCAACATGTCCCAAAAGAAAACTCATCTTTTCTCCTAAACCTTCACCCTTTTCTGAACTTCTCTATTTTTATTTTTTTCAAACAGTAAAATTCTGCCCTGTCTTCCTCTCATCCCACCCCTATCCCCTATTGAGAAACAAAGGAAAACAAAACCCCTGTCACAAACATGTGTGGTCTAGTAAAACAAATTTCAGCATTGGCTAGGTCTTAGAGAAAAATGTATAAATATATGTCTACATGTATATGCGTATATACATCTATATCTGTCCCATTCTGCAACTTTCACCTCTTATCAAGAGCTGTATTGTATGTTTCATCATCAGTCCTCTAGAACTGTAGTTGTTACATTGCTCAGAGTTTCTAAGTCTTTCAAAGCTGTTTATCTCATATTGTTGTCACTGTACAAATTGTTCTCCTGGTTCTAATCACTTCACTATGCATCAGTTCAGATGACCCAATGAATAGATTATTGCATAGCCTGCTAGTGGTTCTACCTGAGGTCTCTCTCTACTCCAATCCATTGTCCATTTAGCCGCCAAAATAATTTTCCTAAATTACTCTCCTACTTAGTAAACCCCAATAGTTCTTTATTGCCTCCAGGATCAAATACAAAATGTTCTATTTGGCATTCAAAGACTTCAAAAGCTAGCCACATCCTACCTTTCCAGTCATCCCTAGGCAGTACCTGTCAGGTACTCATCACTGTATAATACAGTGAGACTTCTTTCTGTGTTGTTTCCATCCCTCTGCTCTAATCATTTTCTCTGCTGTCTCCCACGCCTAGAAGACACTCCCTCCTCAACTTGACTACTGATTTCCCTAGCATCTTTTAAGTTCCAACTAAAATCCCATCTTTTATAGGAACTTTTTCACAATCTCTCTCTAATTTCTTATTTATCCTGTGTTTAGTTTGCTTTGTATAGACTTGTTTGCATATTGTCTTCCCCCATTAAATTGTAAGTTCCTTAGGGCAGGAAACTCTTTTTTCCTTCTTTTTGTATCATCAGCACTTAGCACAGTGCCTAGCACATAGTAGGTGCTTATAAATATTGATTAATTGGTTGATTGAGCTGCTGATCCTGCAGATTGTTCTTTAGGCTTCAGCTGCTTACAAATTCTGGTATGGACTTCAGTTCCAACATCTGAGGTTTCACCAGCTTGCAATTTAGTCCATTTCATTTCCAATACTCATACTCTTAAGAGCAGGAAAGAAAACATATAAAGAGGCAAAACCCCAGATGTACCACGTAACAGCACATGTTGACCCCTGGGTGTGTCTGTGTGTGAGCTGGGAGGGAGTGCTAAAGATAGGCAGTAGGCAACAGGAGGCTGCTGAGGTCACTGCTATCATGTGGAATCACCTCCATGATATCCTGGTTCCTCTTCAAGAATGAAGGACAAACAGCAACACATCCCACCCCAAATAAAGACTTACGAAGTAGTCCATGATCTGAGCATCACCAAGAGAGACTGGTGTCTAATTTGGTCACTTAGTGCCTTTTGTATATACATTCACCATCTCAGCAGTAAATCCAAGGGTGTTTTCTTCACCAGTGGTAAATGGATGGGAAACAATCATAAGAATAGCTGTATACTCCCTCTGTTCCAGATCTTCATGAACTTCCAGAAACCAGCTCACCAAATCCCTGCATCTGTGTGTTACTGTGTCCTCATTGGCCAGTGCCCTGTCACTTCAGATAGATTTTGTACTAATTTGTAAGTGTAATTGTTTCCCTTGGCAGGCTATAAAGGCCTTAACTGCTTCAGTTTTGTTTTCATCACCCTTAGCATGTAGCAAAGTGCCTGATGTTATTAAGCAGGAACTTAATAAAGGTTGTTTGTTTAATAGTGGATAGAATTTCTGGCTTGCCTTGAAAGCAAGATCTGGGTTAATGTTCTCCTTCTGACACATACTGTGTGTGTTGTTTGTAAGATAACTTAACTATCGATGATCTACCAGTGGTTCTCAACCTTCCTAATGCCCTGACCCTTTAATACTCCTATGTGGGTGTATCTGCATGTGGGCGGACCCACTTGGAGACGGATAGAGGAGTGGCGTCTGGGTTCCTAACCATCGGAAATATTTCCGATGGTCTTAGGCGACCCCTGTGAAAGGGTCGTTCCACCCCCAAAGGGGTTGTGACCCACAGGTTGAGAACCACTGATAGACAATTCTCTAGAACTCTTAAGTTAAAGAGGAATTGAGGATGTGTATTAGTGAAGAGACTTTCTGCACGTAGATGAAAACACAGGTCCAAGCTAAAAAAAAAATTCAGTTCAATTTAATAAACATTTAATAATCATATACTATGTACACTGTACTGTGCAAGGTGTTAGAGCTTGAAAGACAAAAGAACAAACAAAAACCACTCAAACCCAGTTAGTCCCTTCAATCAAGATGCTTAAATTGTGCTAAGGGGGAGGTTATTAAATTCAGCTGAGGAGTGATACAGAGGTAATGAGATCCTGAATTGTGTGAATGGAGAAGGGGATACATATAAATGAAAAGAGTTCAACAGGCCCAGTTTTAAGAAACGCTTTTTGAAAAATATAGCATATATAGAACATAAAATATGTTGATGGGCTAAGCAATTGAGTGGGTAAGTGGGCTAGCCTGCTGTTAGTAATTTCAGCTGATAAGAGGATGGGTCCTAGGGTAAAATTTGAAGGTACTTAATAAATTAGGAAGTGAGGTGAGGCAGGAGAAAAATCTGGCTTCGAATTATATATAGAATTTCCAAGCATTCATTTTTTTTAACTTTAACCTATAGGATTATAGGTTAATTCGTAGGCTCAATTCAACAAACATTTATTAAGAATGAAAGCCACCATATGTACAAAGATGAAATCACACATTTGTTATAACCGTTTTTAAGACTCATAAGATGTTTTCCTTGCAACAACATTGTAGAGTAGGTAAATGCCAATAGTAGCAACCATATTTTATTGATGAGGTTAAATGACATTCACATTTACACAGTTAGTAGGTGTCAGATGTCTTATGCCTCCAAGTCTAATATTTCTTTCCACTGCGGAAAACACAAAAATAGTTCCCGTCAAAGACTTTGCAATCTGAAGGAACAAAATCTGTACAAAATAGGTAACACGAGACATAATGTGATGTGTCAAGGGAAGGTACAAAGTTTTAATAATGTGAGGAGAGATAATTTTCAGCTGTGGCTTGGGGAAGCCTTCTTGGAGGATAATACCTGAATTGGGCTTTGAAGGGATTTCAACAGGTGGAGACTTGCAGCAAGGGTTGCACGAGGGCGGGGGCGGGTATGAAGGACAGCCCAGTTTGGCAGAAGCTGGAGGGATGTCCACAGGAAGAGAAAAATGAGGTCATCTGTCTCTTTAAAAATGGCGGTGCTCGGCGTGCCTCTCTTCCCATTGGTTGCGCGAGGTCGAAGGATAGCGGGTAGGAAGTAGGGAGCACGTGGTAGGAAGACGGGAGCCCCGCCTTCTACGGCAAGTCGAAGGTAGCAAGATGGCCGCAGCAGAGGGAGAGATCCCATCGGGCACCGACCCTGAGATGGACGAGCTTCTGGAAAGTAAGAGCCAGACTGGGGACACCGAGAGGCCAAAGGGCCCGGGGCGCTGGGCGTGGAGGGTGACGGAAAACGCTGACGCTGACGCTGGAGCTGGGAGGGGGCTGTTTTTCTCTTCAGGGTCCGCTCAGGTCAGGGGTCTGCCGCGAGGAGGGGCCGCCAACCCCCGGCGTGGGGGTGACAAAGTTCTTCGGCAAGTGGAGCTTCTTGCCAGAGTCGGACAGGTGCGCTGGGCCGCCTCCGGAGACCGGGACGCGGTCACAGTCACCTCACACACATTGCGCTTCCCGGCGGGCTTGGTGAAGCCAGTACTCTTACTCTTAACTCCTCAGGCGGACTTCTAGCCCTTTCGCCCTCCTCTCTGCTGGCCTTAAGAAGGCAAGACCTCGAAGAACTCCGGTTCTGGTGTCCCTCCACTCTTATCGTCTTGTGGGGGATCGCCCTTAGCGTAGGGTCATAGCTTTAAAGTGGAGGAGATTGAAAAGAGGTCCTCTAATCAGAACTCATTTTACAGGTGAGGAAACAAGCTGAGGCAAGAGCCTTAACCCTTAGTTAAGCTAGAACTGGAACATTAGGGACCCTGACTCCCAATCCGTGCCCTTTTGCCTGCACCGGGAAGTGCTCAGCCAGACAGTCTGTGTCCTGTGTTGGTCCTGGGCCATCTGCTTTACCCTCCCACCCCTTGGCAAGCATAAATGAGCATTCTAGAGCAGAAGTAAACTCTGATTTCTGGGCTTGGAGGTGAGGGCAAAGTAGAAGATAAGGGGTGGTAAACTGATGAAACTGTAATTTACTGCAGAAATAAGGGTCCTCCGGAGAGTCATTAAAAACAATATTTGGTCAGAGTTAATTCGGCAAATTAGGAGTGAGTGGCCTCTGCCTGTAATCCAAAGGGACAGGGTTTGCATAAGGACTGTATCAGGTGGGTAGGTAGAGGGATATAGGGTGACTTCCCTTTCTCCTCTGATTTCTGTATTTTAGCCGAAGTTATTCATTCAAGAAATTTACGATGGAAATGACAGCATACTGTTACTCTGAGTTGTATGTGTGAGGTTTAGGGAAAAGCCTGGCTACAGCCTTGGGCACAGGTGCTAAAAGTACTTTATGAGTGGAGTATATTCCCTCTTCCCCCTCCCTTAGAGATCTTCCATTGTTCCTCTTATTTAACCCTAGAAGTAGGCTGCCCTACCCCTGAGTGTTGAATTCTAAAGATACCTTCGTTTCTGTTATGCTGGGTCATTAGAGGGAAAAGGGAGGAGGACATTAAGGAAGAAAGGAAAAATCAGGTAGGTTTATTTATTTTTTTTTTTTTTTGCGCTTTTTGGAGGGGGGAAGGCAGGGCAATTGGGGTTAAGTGACTTGCCCAAGGTCACACAACTAGTTACCTGTTAGTCTGAGGCTGGATTTGAACTCAGGTCTTCCTGACTCCAGGGCTGGTGCTCTATTCACTTTGCCACCTAGTCACCCCTAGGTAGGTAATCTTAATGACCTTTGCCCTAGTGCCTTCCTGCAGAATTACCTAGTAGACTTTTCCCCTTTCCCCTTCCCTCAAACTCCTCCTTCCTGCTTCCCCCATACATATATATCTCTTGTTTCTAAAGGTGCCCTTGATGATTTCGATAAAGCCAAACCCTCCCCAGCATCCCCTCCTATCACCACGGCCCCTGATGCTTCAGGTTCCCAGAAGAGATCGCCTGCAGACACAGCTAAAGTACAAAATCTTCCCACTAGGGGAGGGTGTGGGGATGGTTGACTAGCTCTTAACAAAAGTTGGACTGAGCCTCTGTGGGCCAAAGGGAAGGGGAGGAGGGACTTGGCATTTGGCTTTAATACTTTTGGATTGCCTCTGCAGGTCTAAAGCCCTTTTGAAATGGATTGGGGGAGGGAGAAGGGGAAAAGAAAGAAAGCTAGCATACAGCAAAGTTCCTAGGTCTGAAAACATTTTAAAATAGATCACTTGAGATCACTAGCCCTACGTAGTAGCCAGGTGTCTTTTTTGCTGTCTCCTAAGTAAGAACTTGTGACTGGAGGAACCCAAGTTCAGCTGTTTCTCAATTCTGAGGTTAGACATTTAGAAGCCTAGGAAAATGCTAACTTGAGTCTCTCCCTACTCTTTATTTGCAGGATGCCCTCTTTGCCTCCCAAGAATTCTTCCAGGAACTATTCGACAGTGAACTAGCATGCCAAGCCACTGCAGAATTTGAGAAGGCTATGAAGGAGCTGGCTGAGGAGGAGCCCCACCTAGTAGAGCAGTTCCAGAAGCTCTCCGAGGCAGCAGGGAGAGTGGGTGAGCAGTGTGGTGCCCTCACTGACATAATCTCTTTATTTAGCTTTTCAAGTAGGGTCTTGTATCAAAATGTTCAGCATTATCCACAGAGTGCTTTCTTCCCAGGGCAGATTGTGGTAGGAGAGACTAAGATTTCTACTCAGTGAAGTGAGAGAAAAGAGGGATGAAGAGTAGGAAAAATGGTGTTGGGAATCTATATTTTTAAAAACATCAAAGTTATCTTCAGTTAAATATGGAATATGGTTTTGTGTATAACCCTATATAACCATGCAAATCACCCCTGGCAGGATTGTGTTCTTAAGGTTGGAGGGGCTAGGGAGTTCACCTAGTGTCTTTTAAACCCCTATAGACTGGTGTCTACATGGCACCAGTGATGTGAAACACAAAGATTGTACTCTCCAGTGACTCTTGCTCTTTCGTTTTCCCAGGTAGTGATACAACATCTCAACAAGAGTTTGCTTCCTGCCTGAAGGAAACACTCAGTGGATTAGCAAAGAATGCCACTGACCTTCAGGTGAGGCCATATGGGAAGGTTATGAAGGAACTCTAAAAGACTTAGACTAAGAGCATCCTGTTTCACTCGAGTTTCTTATTCCAGGGAAAAGTAAACTTAAGTTTTTATATGAAATATGTATACTCTGTGACTAGTAGCAGATTGCATTCCCTCTTTAAACCTTAGCCTTTTATGAAATGGTGAGTTATCTCATATGCTATTTATCTCTATTCACCTTTCTTCTGTCCTTTCCAGAATTCTGGCATGTCTGAAGAGGAGCTGACCAAGGCCATGGAGGGGTTAGGCATAGAAGAAGGGGAAGGAGAAGGCAATATACTCCCCATTATGCAGAGCATTATGCAGAACCTATTGTCTAAAGATGTATTGTATCCATCACTAAAAGAAATCACAGAGAAAGTTAGTGAGCTTTCTTCCCGTTCCTAGGTTCATCTCTGTGTCCTCGGCATTGTGACTTAATATGCCCCGATCAGACCCAAAATAGATGGTAGTGGCTGGTGTTCATGCTTCCTCTTACTCTTCTACCTTGTTCTATTGCCCTGAAGAGTGAGCTGTAGGAGCTTTGGCCAAGGATGCATGTGGTTGGAGGAGATATCAGAGTGGTACAACAGTGATTATACTCTAAGCAGTCCATTCTCTTCTCATCTAACCCCAAGTGTCTGCTGTGTCCTCAAGCACTGCTTTAAATGTTAAGTGATAGAAAAGAAACAAAATTTCTAACCACAAAGTGCTTGTAGTATCTTTGGGAAGATGTATTTTTTTGGGGGGGGGCGGGAAATGAAATAATATGATGTAGAGTTAGATGCCTAGTAGTATAAACAAGTGCTGGGTAATTTGAAATCTGATTCATTGCTGCTCCTCACGTCATATCTGTTGCCCACCTGTTTTTTGATACAACTCGTGCAATTCTTTGCCCAGCCACTTTCCCACCTCTTTTCCTTTTCTGCAGTACCCAGAGTGGCTGCAGAGCCACCGTGAAGCACTGCCCCCAGAACAATTTGAGAAATATCAGGAACAACACAATGTAATGGGCAAGATTTGTGAACAGTTTGAAAAAGAGACAGCTGCAGACAGTGAGGCCACACAGAAAGCCCGCTTCGAGATGGTGCTAGATCTCATGCAGCAGGTGAGAACCCATTTTGTATCTCCTGTCTTACCCCTTGCTTTTAAGAACTGCAGTCATGAAGGACAGAAGGAAGGGTTGGGCAGCTTTCCCCTGTGCCTGAGGTGCTCCTGTTGAAGCTTTGCAAGGTGGTGTTTATGAAGATCACCAAAGCCTGACCACTAGCAACAACTTGTCCACACCCATATGCTATACATATGATAGTGACACTTTAGAAAAGCATGAGGGACATGAATAGGTGGTGGCTCTGGTTCCCCTCTTCGGACTGAGGTATTTGGATTTTCTCAGTTCCCTCATTCATTCTATTATTCATCCACTTATTGTCTGCCAAGTGCCAAGCACTGGGATATTTTGTACAACATTATTTTACCAGTTCCTTATCTTCCAGCTTCAGGATCTGGGCCATCCCCCAAAGGAGCTTGCAGGGGAAACAGTAAGTATCTTTTTCCTCTTTTAAGTGGCCATTAGAACCCCAACTTCCAGAATTCTACTTAAGCAGTAAACTCAAAACAGTGAGGGGTTTGTTATTTACAGTAATGGCAAAAGGTTGTAGGTTAGCCTTGGGGAATGGAATGTGGGGAGTCCTGATTTAGAATGTGGAAAACTTCTTAAGATTGTTCTCAACCTCTCTCTCTAGCCCCCTGGCTTCAACTTTGACCTTGACACTTTGAATCTGTCGGGCCCTGCAAGTGCCAGTGGAGAGCAGTGTCTGATCATGTGAAATGCTTCACGGTTCCCATGAGTGAATACCTGAAGTCAGCAGAGCCGTCGGGATGCTGGGAGGGATGGTGATACTTTGGAGAAACTGCCTGCCTGTCCCACTTGTCTTCTGTCCCCATTTCACTTCCTTCCTCAGCTCTTACTCCAAGACTACTCCACACCAGCAAGGTCCCTCTGTAGCCATGGAAGCTGTTGTTTCTGGGAATGGGACCTGTTATTCAGATTGCTGTCATTGAGTCTTTTAGCCCACTCCCCACCCTCAGTTCTCTGCTGCTAGTGAAGGTTCCTATCTCTACCTGATTAAGGTCTTTATGGACCATGTTCCCTTTCCCCTCTCCCCCACCTACCCATAATATTGAGTGTACCTGTTGTATATACCTGCACTGATGCTTCCTCCTCTTGACTTCCAGGGTCCATGTGCCTTGTTCCCTATTCCCTTTGGAGTCTGGGTGCTGTGCCAGCTCTGGGCATGGGGCTAGGGGAGATCCTTGGTTCTGAACACCCATGCTTGGGTATCTGATCCCTTAGGGCAGAAACATTGGTCAGAGTAGGAACTAGAGAAGGGACACTTGGCATATCCTGGTGAGAATAGGGTCTTTCTGGTCTTTGCCAGCCATATGTCCTTTCCCCTTGGCACACATTTATTTTGTTGTATCCCGTGAGCTCTGAGTTCTGCTCTTCTAAATTAATAGATGCCTCTGTTCCTGGTCCAATCTGAAAAACCAAATGTTATCCTGAATGTTTCACAGTGCTGTTTCTTTTGCTCCCTACCTCTCCTGCTGTTTGGATTCAGCTTCCCACTCACCTTGACCTGTGACTGAGAGGAAACCTCTCTCTTTTCCCCTAGCAAATATACACAGAGTTGGGGAGGGCAGAGAACATTCTTTCTGTTTTTGGGCAGTTTTGAGACTTATGATCCCCTCAACATCCTGAACCTTGATTGATGGCAGTGGCTTGGGAGAGGGCTGGCAGCCTGTCTTCCTCCAATCCTTCCAAGTCCTCTATGCCTTGGCTGATGTCTAATAAACATCTGGAGCTAGGTTGTTGGGAGTGTGGCCCATTTTTTGTGTGGCACAAGCTCCTACAGGTTAGGGTAGAGCTGGTTCTGAAACCACCTGCTCAGAGGTGTTTGGCAATGCTCCCCTCCCCCTCCCAGTCCAGGCTGATATCTGCCTGTTTCTTAAAGATTTAAGGAAAAAGTTCTGAGGTTTTCTAATTTTTCACTGATATTCTGCTTAATATTTAAAATTTATTATTGAACATTAAATCATTTCTCTTAACTTGCTTTTCTTCTCCCCAGGCCTAAATCCGAGAGCCACTGACACTGTGGGGCCTCATTTACCTTATAAAGCACTATACTCAGACCAACCCTCCTGAGTTAAGTGTTATGAAGACAGCTAACATTAAGATGAATTTGGTCTTGGTTTAAAGTCAAATATAGTTTACTAAAATACGGGAATTTTTAGGCACCTCTGAGCTCACCAGAAGTAAAGAGCGTGACATGGTAGCTAAAAATCCAAAACATTTTTCTGTTGTACTGCTAGCAAAGTCCAGAATAAAAGGAGAGTAGGAAGTGCTAATTACATTGACTTAAGTGCCTGTTATATATTAGGCACATATAAAAAAAGAAACAATCTCTGCCTTCAGTAAGTTTGGGGGGGGGGGGAGGGAAAGACACAACCTCAATGATGTATTTAGTTCTAAGTACCCCTCTTAGAATGGTGGCAAGTTGGTTCAGGTTTGAGGGAAGATGGCCAGGATACTGAGGGGCTTAAAACCACATCATTTAAAAGTTAGTAGCTGAGGGTGGTAGTGGAAGAAAGTGGCTTTCCAAGCTAAGCCAAGGTTTGGATTGGGAGGAGTGGACTTTTGGAGCTAGCTGTACAGAAAGCTGTGGCAAACCTGTCTATTTGCTTCTATGGAGCCCTATTCCCTAAAAAAAAAAAAAAATTGCCTGTAGTACATCTCTACTGGGGTGGGGGAGTGGGGTGCACTAGAAATACTACTGTGGTTAAGCCTCATGAGACCTGGCTTTGAATCCTACCTCTCCAACTAACTGTGACCTTGGGCAGGTCACTTAATTCCTGGAACTCAGTTTCTTAATCTGTAAAGGGAGGGTTGTGAATTAGTCTCCAAAGTTCCTTCTAACCATCAATGACTCTCTGAGCATATAGTATAAACATTCAATAAATGCTTGTTAAATTGACTCTAGCTTCAGTATTCTGCTGTTTAAAAAAAAAAAAAAGCTATCCTGTATTCAGTACCAAGTTTATTACCTACTGTGTGAAGGATATTTTTTTCCTAAACTTAAACCTCAAACTTTAGGAGTAATAGACAATTCAAGTCTCATAGATGATTTTAGTCTGTTTTTATTTAGAAAGGTTTTTAGTTGGCTCTCATTTGGTAGCCTTTATAGTACCTTAGTCATTTTAGCTGCCCTCCTCTGGAACAATGTAATTCCACTTTTTTTTTTTCCCCCTGAGGGCCTCAAGAAGGTTACTGTGTAGTAGGCTGAGGCTAGCATAGGAGCAGGTGAATCCCAGCCAAGAGTTTTTCCCAGGCTGAACCTTACATTTTTTTCACCCAAGTGTAGTTATATCGGTTAGGGAATAGGACAGAAGGAGGCTTGCTTATAGCACTAGAAGGGGGTGGTGAAAATAATTCTGTGAGAAACTTGTACATGTGTATTCTTAACATCTGAAAAAGTCTTTTCTAGGGAATAAATGTTAGGAGAAAAAGCCAGGAATAGTTTGAGGTGCACTCTAGCTAGATCTTGGCAGCCTCCTAAAACATGAATGTTAGGAGTGCTAGAGATCAAAATGGAACAAGGCTGGGGAGGAAGATTGAAAACTACAAAAGGTTTGGTGTTTTTTTTTTTTAAGGCTACATTGGGAAAACTTGATCAAAGACAATGCATAGCTTTCCAACCCCTTTCTTCTATTTGTCTCTGCCAAGCAGAATGTTTGGACCTGAAAGGACAGGAACAAATGAGGCTAAGGCATCGTCAATAAAATAAGAAAGGAGCTAGTAAGAAATAACTTAGCTGCCTTTGGTGATTTAAAGTCACCTGACCCACGTGACTTCAAATATTATGGTACTGAAAGAATTGGCAGATGTGACTGCTGATCAACTGTCTGATCATTCTTAGAGCATGGAGAATGGGGAGCAGTACTTTAGGACTAGAGAAGGGCAAATGTGCTGATTTTCACAAAGCAAAAACAGGAAATCTCTTAAGTTACAGGCCAATAAACTTGATTTTAATTCCTAGCAAAGTTCTTCGATGTATTAAAGAGATAGCTAGTGAATCTCCAGCAAAGATAACAATGATCACACACAGCTAACGTGTTTTCATCAAGGTCATATCATGCCAGATTTTTACTCTTTATTTTTCAACCAGCTTACTAAACTGGTAGATCAGGAAAATGTAGATAATGGCCTACCTAGACTTCAGTGAAGTATTTGAAAAAAGCCCTGCTATTAGGATGCAATAAATTTTGGGAAAGACAATAGGTGGATCTAAGCTAGTTAAGTAGTAGCCTCTCCCAAGGGGTAGTTATTAATGTTAGCCAGTGTCAGCTTGTAAGATCAGCAGTGACCCCATACATATGTATGTGACCTTGTGCTGTTTAAGACTGTTATCAGTGACACAGACTAGGAAGGAGGCCACCAGCAATGAGGGGTCAGGTGTCTGAGTCACATAGGAAGAGAGGGATAGCCAATGCAAAGGCACAGAGATGGAGTGTTGTAAGGGGTGGGGGGAAGGCCAGTTTGGTTGAATCACTAGGAATCAGGGAGAGGGAACAATGTCCTTTGAAGATGTAAAAATAGATCAGGAGCAGCTTATAAGAGACTTTAAAAGCTAAGCAATTTGTATTTTATTCTCGAGTCAACAGAAGCCACAGGTGTTGAATGAGTAAGGGGAGTCATGTGATCAGATCTACACTTACGGAAAATGACTTTGGCTACTTTGTGCAACATGGGAATGAGGAAGGGAGAACAACTGGGAGGCTTGCTACAATGAGGGCCTAAACTAAGGTGGTAGCTTTGTGAGTGGAAAAATGGGGCTAGATGCAAGGGATGCCATGAAAGTAGAAACAACATGATTTGGCACCCAGCTGGATAAATGGGATGAGTGAAGAATCCAAAACAAATCTGAGACACTGGGAAGATGGCTATGACAACAAAAATAAGTTAGGAAGAAGGGAAAGTTTAGGGGAAATGATAACGAGTTCAGTTTTAGATATGATGAATTTAAGATGTCTCCAGGACATCCCAGAATGAAATGTGCATCATCCAAACAAGATTAAGTGTAAAGTTTTATGCATGAATTTTTTAAAAAGTCAACTCAAAACTTTTATAGGTGCTCTTGTTCTCACAATAGATCCCACGCTTGTGATGTATACAACCAAGCAAAACAAATCAACACACTGGTTGTTTTAAAATATGTTCCTCATTCCATACCTATAGTGTACCATCTTTTGCCAAGGGACACAAGTCATTAAGAGTCAACTGTACAAGAACAGGATGGATGAGGCAGTGTTAAAACAGTAGTTTGGGCATTTTTGTGGACCTCAAGCTCCACAAGTACCTACAGTGGTGTGGTAGCCAAGAAAGCTTATGTTATCTTAGACTATGAAGAGACAGAGCTTTCAAGAAGGTGATAGTGCCACTATTCTTTGTCCCCATTAGCCCACAGAATTTGAGAGTTGGAAGGAACCTCTAGTGCTATCTAGTCCAATAATACCTGGAGAACTAGGCAACACAGGACATCAGTAAGCTGGAGAGAGTGCAGTGATTCTCTTTCACTGGAAGAGGTCTTCAAGCAAAGGTTGGTTGGATGATTAGGTATAGTACAGATGGAATTCTTTCAAGTATGTGTTGAACTAGATGGAAACTGAGGTCCTTTTCCTCTCTGAAAGTCTGTTTATGTTTTTATGGGACTGAGAGGCTGTATTTTTGGGTCTAATTTATACCCTTTCCAAGTATGTCCAAATTTTGCTAAGACTTCTCTTTTCAGGGTTTCAGTTGTAAAATTATAAAATGAGAAGAGACAAAGGGATAGTAAAGACACTAGGGCTCAACAAACTCTTACAAAAAAAAAATAAAAGCCCAAGACAAAAAGGGAAATTAAAGTTAGGAAATAGGCCTCTTTGTACATGATGCAGAAGCATCAAGAATTTTTTGTTTTGTTTAGAGCTGAGAGACAACACCAGGTTCACAACTGCATTCTTAAGTATATGATTATTATTCCAAAGTTGTAGAACTCAGGAACTATCACTGGAACCACTATTGTTTGAGTGTTGAGAAATAGTCTGTCAGAGTACCCCCAACCTTTCTGCCAAAATAGGCCCACCCTCTATGAGAGAATCCCATCAAAGGTAGTTTTAGTTGAGATGTTAGAGATAAAGACTGGTTACATAGGCTGAGCCTCACAGTATGTCTGCATCTTGGATCCAGAGTCTGGTTCTCAGGTCTGTTGGTTTAGAAACCAAATTTTATCAGGCCAGGGGAACTAACTTGTTCTAACCAAACTCACGACATCCATAAATCGGAATACAATTTACTAATTTATAACAGGAAGGAGACAAAACTGTCCAACATCTCCCTCCTCCATTATTATTAACTTACAGTGGACACTATTTTCTAAAGGGTAAAAGTCCACCTGGGAGACCCAATTATAGGAAGCACAGAACTGGGGAAAAGGAAAAGCAAGATGTGCTTAAAGGACACTTCTATCAATGAACATTTTGATATCAGCTTAATGAATTGTACATTCCTATTCCTGGCATATTTATGCCTAGCTAATGGGTACTGTGGATTAAAATCAGTATCCTATTGCTTACCTGGTGCTAAAGACAAAATAACACACTCCTTTTCTGGTAATTTCATGGTTAGAAGGTCCCTGGGAGTTTGAGGAGGCATTTAGACTAGCCCTGTACCTGAACAAGAATCCACTCTGCAGCATTCCTGATAAGTAGTCATCCAGCTTTTGCTGGAAGAGGAAGCAGCCTGGTACAGTGAAAAGAGCACTGGCTCTGAAGTCAAAGAAACTTGGATTCAAATTCTATTTCCAGGGCTTACTACCTCTGCAATTTTGGGCAAGTCATTTAAACCACTTCACTTTCCTCATTTGTAAAATGGAGAGGGAGTTGGACTAGACGGCCAAAGTCCTTTCCAGCTCTAGAACTATGATCCTATGACCTTTAGAGAAGGGGGAATGCACTAATTCCCTGGGGCACTCCATCCACTTTGGATAGCTCTCTTTGTAAGTTTTTTCCCCCAAATCCTACGGCAATATGTATGTGCTACACACACCACTTTTCTGCTATAACAATAACTTGGTCCAACTAATTCCAAAACGGTTTATCTTAATTACCTGTTAATTTTACTTCTCCAGAAACCGCTATCTAAATCTCAAAATCTATACGTTTACAAATCACCTAAAATAGATAGTAACCCAGTGGCCTTACGGATGGCAAGTCTTATCCTTTTATATCTATTTATATCCTTTTTTTAGATTTGACTTGCATTTCTGACAGTGCCCAGTGGGGTGCAAGCCTTGTTTGGGTAGCCCAAACACATTCGATACCTGCATTTTCCGTTCCGAACCCGGTTCTCAGTATCCTGGGTCTCCTCTTCCTCGTGGGCGAGGAATCCTAACAAAGGGTTCATGGAGCCCCTATTCTTCCCGTCACCTGGCTCAGCATCATCAGTGACATTCAGCCCAGCACCCCAGGAACCTGAAAGCTGGAATGGCATTCCTGAGGCCACAACTCAAAGGGTGGGCTTTCGGGAGTCTTGACACACCTCGCTCCACCTCCTAAGCTTTTCCTACCCCCAATCCCCCAGCCCCTCTCCCAAATAAACAATCAAACAAACGTGGAAACGGCCGATCTCAGAGGAAGGCTGGATTCGTCGTTCGGAGGTGCTCATGTTGCTCAAGGCTGGAGTAGATGCGTCTTCCCCGGCGCAGGGCCACCGAAGCCACGGCAGGCGGGCGGAGGGAGGGCTGGGCAGCCGCGTGCCTCGCGAGGCGGAGGCTGCACGTCCCGGCCAAAGCTGCCCGCTCCGACGTCCTGGCCCCGTGCCTCGCAGTAGGCAGACACCGCCTGGGTGCAGACCAGGTGCTCTGCCAGGCCCCTAGGGTGCGGAGACTATTTTTGTCAGAGCCGGTGACTGACGGTCAGGCAGAAGTTTCGTGCTCTGCCAGTGGAAGGAGCGCCTCAGCCACCACCTCGGGGCTTTCTGGAGCCCCAACACGCACGCGCTTGACCTCAGGTCTTCCGTTAGCCGCCAGACTCACCCCGCCCAGAGCGACTGCAGAGAAGGGTTGGAGGACGGGATCTCGCGCCCTACCCACTCTCCAGGTCTCCTCGGGCGCCTCGTCGCAAACGGGGCCGGAAAGCGCGGCGGCGCAGGCGCAAGCGCAGAGAGTGGCGGCGGCGGCGGCGGCAGCGGCAGCGGCGTCGGTGGCGTCGGTGGCGGCGGCTGGCCAGTGTAAGATGGCGGCGGCAGCGGTGGCAGCGGACCAGGCGGCCCGGCCCGGAGCAGCCAGAGCAGCCGCTGGCAGGAGGATGCCCCGAAGCGGGGAGCAGGGCGCCGAGCCTCGCCGGCTCCCGGGCTTGTAACCGCCCCAGCCGGACACCCTCTGACCTGCTCGGTCCGTGTCCCGCTGCGGCCCAGCCTGCCCCCCTCTCCCCGGGCCTGTCCCCCATTTTCCCCAGCGGCCGGTCCTCCTTGTCCCAAGACTGAACCAGTTTCCCCTGTGGGACTCGTTCCCCCCCTTCCTCGGCCTGCCCCCGCTTCAGTGCTCCCTGGCCAGCTGCCTTCTCTCTCTGCTGGACACCTCATTTGGGTGACCTTAATTCCCTCTCCCTGGGAACTTGGTTAGACCTTCGCCGGTGCCTGGGTCCCTTCTCGAAGCCCTGAAATGTGCAGGCCCCAGTGCTTGCCTCTCGCAGCAGGGCAGGGGTCAGGGCAGCCCCTGGGAAACAGTCCCGGGGTTCTGGGCGTCATTTCTTCCCTGCTTCCTGAGTCTCAGGTCCCCCTTTCACCTCACCCCCAGAACGGTCCTGTTTGGACCCGGTTAGTCGGAAAGCATCTGGTGGCTTGAATTTCTGACTCCTGTGATATGTTGCTGGAGTCTCCGTGTAAACAAACTGGCTCTGGCGTTTATCAGCGTTCTTTAGGTGACTTCCTCCCTGCGCTGAGGCTTCTTGTTGTTTGCAGCTTTCTTTGGGTTCCGTGTTTATTGTTGAAAGGATTCTAATTTTCCTTTTTAAAAGAAAATGAATTTCATGTTCCGTTATGGAGCTGCTTTCAGACCTGTGGCTGGCCTGGTTCCTTTTTTTTCTGCACCCCTGTGTACTTTTTAAAGGTGTTCAGTAGTCACATAAGATAAATCTTTCACTTTTGACTTTAAATAGTTAAGTGTGAGCCAGAACAGTATGCTACTAAAAGGGGTGTTTGTATGTTCCAATGTTCCTTAGGTATGACATTTTTGCCATTTAAATTGTAACTTTTCTCAGTCCTTCAGTGAATCTACAGAGCTATTTTCTCAGGAGTCCAGCCAGGCCTTACTTCAGCCATAAAGTGGGAAGGTGAGTAGGAGCTGTAATCACTTTTTAAATTCCTGGGCTCAGGACATAAATGATTCTATCAGGCCCTGCCTTTATGCTCAGTTGCTGACCATTGTGCTCATAAACATCCTACCAGGCTTTCCGTAAAGCATAGGGTGGTGTTCCTGTTTTTTTGATCCAACTTTAGTCATTATATTTGACTAACCAGAGTTCCTTACACAGGTTTAATTGGCTGTGGGAGCCTTTATTTTCTTCCCTAAACTGTTGCTGTATTGCTTTTGAACAGCTCCTTTTGTGCCAAAAGTGAATATATCTATGGTGTGCTGATGCATGACTTCCTTCATTTGGTTGGTGTCTGCCCTGCATTTTACATTGTTAATAGACTGGGAATCAGTCTGCCTTTGAACTGGTTCTGCCACTGAGTCAAGTTAAATTGCTTCCCTTGTGATCTTGAATTTACCTCCTCTAAAGTCAGAAGGGAGGATCACAGCAGCCTTCCCCTCTCAAAGCTGGGGAGAGCTAAGAGAGTGTCTGTCTGATGCCTAAGTTCTTTGTAAACTGTTAAAGTATTATATTACTTTGAGCCTATATGATTATTATTCTTTCATTAAAGCCCTATTCTATTTCTTTATCCTGGCATGGATGTGACTGGGTTCTGAAAGTTATAGGACTTTAGAGCTCAAACTCTGACAGATCCTACCAAACAAGAAAAGCTTTGAGTAAAGGCCTGATGATGACCTATTGCCTGATAACTAGGCTAATCAAAAGTTTAGAGATGCTTATTACCAAAAGTTTGGCTTCCTAAGTTTTTTCATCACAGTAACTTATGAAGCCATCTGCTTCCTGCATTAGTGATGATAAAACCTGATAAATCCTCAGATCTTTGAGGATTATTACTTAGAGCTCTAGCATTTTGGGGGAACCAGAATATTCCTGGGTAATAGTTTAACTAGATTATATGTACATATATATATATGTGTGTGTATATATATATATGCATATATATATATATATTAGTGAGATGATAGATTAAAAACAAAAAAGTCTTCATAATTAGTCTGGGGAATTTTTAGTGATTTTAGGCATCGTGGTGTGTATCCATCAGTATAGTCCATTTTGGTGATTGTAGTAGGTGAAAGGAGAGGTAGAAAAATTATAATCTTTCTTTTTCTTTGGTGCTTTTCAGGGTACTTTGCATTTAAATGTTAAATGATATTAGTGAGGTTTCTATATGTACCTTTTAACTACCCTAGAAGTAGGTGGTGATGACCTGTCCAGACTATGTGAGCTTTGTGGCAGTGAATTTGGACAGCGCAGCTGATAGGTACCAAAGTGTATTTGTATTTGTGGTAGGGGCAGGAGTGGTTTGTGAGTTTTATCTCCTAGAGCAGGGGGTTCTTAAATGTTTTTTGTGTTATGGATCCCTTTGGCAAACTGGCAAAGCTTATGGACCTTTTATCATAATGATTTTTTAACTGCATAAAATAAAATTTAGGATTACAAAAGAAACCAATTATATTGAAATACAGTTAGCAAAATACTCAAAAAACAAGTTCATGGACCTTGGGTTAAAAACCCTTGTCCCAGAGTGTCAGATTGGGAAATACCTAGGGTTGCTTGCCTCTGAATATGACAATGATAGCCAGTGAGCCCTTTAATCTGCCCCTTTTATATGTCATTCCAGTAGATCTAAGTAAATTATTCATTAGATAATACTTTTGTTTTCCATCAAAGGTAGAAGTTTTCCTCTGAAGTAGTATTGTGATTTTGCTTTAGTTAGTTCTAACCAATCCACGTTGTGAGTTATTCATGATCACCCAGGACCACCTCCCCTATGTGATTCAGTAGGATCCTTTGTGACCTTGGGCAAGTCACTTAACCCCTTGGAGCCTCAGTTTCCTCATCTGTAAAATAAGGGTATTGACTAGATGGGCTTGTAAGGGTGCTTCAGATCCTAAGTCTGTAATCCAACTATTAAGCTATAAGGGTCAGGCTGAGATTAAACAGTGAATATGTGAATACTTCTGTCTGACTGCATATCAGAGCTAAATATAAATGACATTTGATTTGTTTATTGTTTTGGTCTTCTCCCCTACATTAGTACATATGATCAAAAGTTTACTGCGTTGTAATTCCTTCTCTCCTTTTCTCCTAGTGCTCCTAAATAGTATTTTCTTCCCTTTCCTAACGGAGAAAGCTTTTTTTAAAAACACAATCCTGATAACAGGTTACATCTCCTAGAACTAGGTCATGAAATGATCTCATTTCTTTTAAAAGTAAACAGGGGATAGGAGGCCAGGAGTTCTGAGTTTATGGCTTCATCTTCAGAGAACTAGATTGGGCTATCAAGTAGGAGGATAGCACAAGGAAAAGCAGGCTTTCCTGTCTCTTTTCTTGCCTGACCATAGCTCAGGAGAATAGACAATGGTATTGGAGAAAACTGGGAAAACTGATAGGCTCTGGGATGAAAACTGTTTCACTCAAGCCACTGTGTAGGATAATAGCTTTCGGTAGCCCGGGTCTGATTTCTGTGCTAAGAGGTGAAGACACCCATACCAGACAAAAATGCCAGTTTTTTTTTCCTGATAGACACTTGGATACAGTGAGAGCTAAAAGAAAGCATTCCTTCTGTTTCTAGTGAAAACAAGAAAGCAGTCCTGGATTTTGGGACATCAAAAACACATTTTGAAAGGAAACATGCTCTAGAAATCCAGCTTGTAGACTTATCCTACTCTTCAGGGCTTGACTTGCACCAAACTTTACTGTTTTATGCTCCGACCTGACTTCAGTCCTTTTGTCCTATACCTTATCTCCTCTTGATCAGGTTTTCTCTGATTTTTACCTTGAGTATGAAATGCCCAGATAACAATGAGAAATGCCCAGATACCTGTCACCCAGAAAGTTTGAGTCAACCCTACTATTGAAGAATTGTGGTGTAGTACATGAGTTAGCAGTTAGCTCCACTGTCATGTGACTCTTAAAGATGTATCTCTTTGAATAAGTATGTACTTTGTGTTTGTGTTAACTCCTGTCATTGGCTTGCAAATATTACTGAGTCTGTCTCCATTTCCACCCTCTTGGTGGCTGACCAACCCGACTTCAGTCCTCTTGTCCTATACCTCATCTCCTCTTGATCAGGTTTTCTGTGACTTTCAAAATATTCTAATAACTTTGTATCTGGAATAATGTACTAATGAGAGAAGGCTATAGAAATCTGTCAGGACTTAGGACACATTTTCTACAAGGACTTTTTAAAGACAATTAGATATTTCTGTTAATTTATTATTTTGTCAGTGTGGATGTGCTCTTCACTGTAATCCCTCTATAAATTTAGTAGATAGTCTTTAAGATAACTACGGCCAAAAAATTCATCACACTGTAGCCAACTTAGTGATGAGTCTCTCTGACTTTAAAAAACTGCATTGATCCTTGAAACATTAGTCAATCAAAAAAACATTTATTAAGCACCTACCATGTGCCCAGGCACTGTGCTAAGCCCTAAGTATACTAAAAGAGCCAAAAGACAATCCTTGCCCTCAAGGAACTCACAGTCTAATGGAAGAGACCACAAGCAAACAAATATGCACAAACAAGCTATATACAGAATAAGAATGAAGTAATTAAAAGTAAGAAGACACCAGAATTAAGTAGGGTTGGGAAAGGCTTCCTATAAAAAAGGATTAGATTTACAGTTTATTACTCAAATCTTTCTAGCCTGGGAGGATCTGCCAGAGTGAAACACTCTTGCCGTATAACCTTTGGGAATCCACGGTCACCTTCATTTCATGAGGAAGCATCAGACTTAATGGAGGATTAACTAATATAGTATTTTTTAAAAATAAGAATGTGTATATCAGTATAGATCAAGTTGGTGTAAAGCACCAGTGATGACAGTTAAAAAAAATTCATATGTAGATTGAATCAACATCACAGATATTAAAGCTGGAAAGAACTTTAGAAATGACCTAATAAAATCTCCTAATTTTCCAGATGAAGAAACTGAGGCCCACAGAAGTGGTTATAGCCAGGACTCAAACCCATTTATTAAGATTCCAAGTACATCTTTCTTCCTATTATGCTGACAGTTATTCAGAAAGTATCTTAAGAGCTTTCCCACCCTGGGTGTAGTGGAAAGAGCTCTGGACTTGGATTCAGAAGACCTAGTTCCCAAGTCTGTCACTTAATTGTGTGACCTTGGTCAAAACCCTTAACTTCTTTGAATCTTCTTTCTTTGTAAATAATAAAGCCTACTGGGTTGTAAGAATATCAAATATGAAGATGTTATATCTGTAAAGTGCCATGGAATTATAAAACCTTATTATTGGAAAGGAACAGAGAAGGTTGACTTTTCTTCCAGAGCTATTTGGTGTAATATTGGTGTTATACAATATAGGTCCTTGACATACTGACTCTGGTGGTAGATTCAACTCTCAATTATTTATTTGTAGCAATTTTATAGATTATGCTTGTTAAGGTGGGGCCTCATCCCTACTCTACCTTCAGCTAGCTAGGACCTAGGCAACAAAGATACTCAGCCCAACATGGAGAAGAAAGGTTTTGTGTCTGTATATAATCACATATCAATGGCCTTTTTTATGTAGACCTCATAGATCAATGGGTTTGGTTTTTTTTAGAGAGACCCTTAGATTTTGAATCTGTCCTTCATAAGCATGGTAATTTAGTTGATTCCTTACTATTGATCTGGCTTAGGATACTTTGCTTTCCTATTAAAGTCACACTGAAAAGCCCTCTCTTGGTAACTGATTCAGGTTTTCTCTTAAGTGGGAGGAAGCAAACATTTCCTGACTCTTTAGGAGCAGTGTTGACTCTTAGGAGAACGTTAAAGTAATTTGAAGATGGACAAGTATAGAGTTTTAGCAGTCTTTGTAGAAGAGAGAATTACATGAATAGCATGTTTCAGATTCTTAACTTTAAAATTTCAAGTTGAAAAGTAATACCATGGGAACAGAGATTTGCCTCATGATTTTATTGGTATAGGTGAGGAAACTCCTAATTTAGGTCAGTACCTTATCTGCAACTTAGAGAGTTGCTTAGGATGTTTAGAGTGACTTTCCCAGAGTCATACGTGTTGAAGGCAAGACTTGAACCTAGGTTTTCCTGGCTTTGTGACCAGTTCTCTGTCCATACTGCTTTTTGCTACTATTACAATGAAGGAGTATAGTATTAGGTGGCTGGTGTCATAGAGAAGTTTTTTAATTTTAATTTTAGAGCCAAAGAGTAACAAAGGTGTTCGTCATTAGTTTAGGTAGGTAGCTCTGGTTTTGTTTCAACTTGAATCACCATTGTCTTTCTTTCTTATCGTTTCTCTATTTCCTTATTTCTCTTTACATAGCCAGAAAGTTGCAGTGGGCCCTGCCTTTGCCAATAGGAGTTTTTCTTATTTTAGTTTCGTTCTCAACCTCCTGCTAACTGTGTTTGCTGCTGTGTTTTTCAGGTGTGTGTTTTGTGACCCTTACTCAAGCGTTAGACCTTGTCCTCTAACATGACAAAGGGAGGAGTGACTTTTCTGGGTGTCCTTGGCTTTCATCTTCTCCTTGCTTGTTTTTCCTTGAGTTCTACCTTTGAGTAGAGGCTGGGCTTTCACTCTTCATTGCCCCTAGGCTACTCTTTCTTTGCCTGAGAGATATTTGGAAAATTATTGAAAAAAATTATTGCAACCAATTGTGTGCATAGGAACTAGAGTCTCTATTAGTTCTTTAACTTCTTAGAGTTCCCTGATAGAAACAAAATGGAAAACTTAGAAGTTACTCAGTCTAGTATCCTTTATACTGATGTGAGGGAACCTGAGCGTCATTATTTTAAAAAGCGTTTGTAGGCCTTCTCACAGGGGCTCCCTCTGCTCCTAGGGTTACAGTGCAGCCTGGCATTACCTCTGGGACACTGTAGACGGTGTAAGGAACAATAAGCTGTAATCGCTTAGGGAGAAGATTCTGAAAGAAGAGCTGGTGATTTGAACAGAGAGAGGGGATCCTACTTAGAGAAAGGGACCTGACTTGTGGCTTGGCTGAAGTACTGAGAAAAAAAAACCTAACCTAGCACACCACACACACACTTACTCTCTCTCTCCCTCTCTCCCTCCCTCTCTCCCTCTCTCTCTCTCTCAGAGTTTGATTTGGCTGTATGGTTGGTACTGAATGTGTTTCTTATAAACAACTAGTAATTATTTCATTCTTTAACTTATTTTGGATTAATAGATATTACCTATTGGGGTTCTTACTGGGACAATGCTTTAAGGGCCTCCATCTTAGGTATATTATATATCTTCAAGAGTAAAAAGAAGAACTTGGAGAAAACAGAAGTGATGAATAAATATGGTGGACCCCATGAAGAAAATTTCTTTGCCTCACATTTCAAGAAAGTTTAAAGTTTTCCATGAAAATCTCTGCAAAGCTTTCTGGAGATTTTAAGGGCACTTTTGAATTTGGCACCAGCGTTTTCTTAGACTTTGTCTATGTTTAGTATTGAGTGTAATCCTTGGAGGACTAAGCTTTGGAGTAATACAGTCTACTGTAGGCAACCTAGTATGATACCAATAGATAGAAATCTAGAAACAGGCCCATATGGTAAAAGAGATAAATTGAAAGAGCTGCCTTTTTTTTCTCTTAGAACATAAATAATTTATGTGAAGTCTGGAAGAATACATTCAAGATCCCAAACAGCCAGAGAATAAGGTAGGGGTGGGAGTGGGAATGGTGGAGGAAACCCCCCCCATGAAATTCTCCTAAGTCTCAATGTAGTTTGAATTTATTTTTTTAATTTTTGAAGAAAAATGATTGTCAAAGAATTGTGAAATTCTGATTTTTTTTTCCAAGGAAAAAAGTACCCATCCAGATCTAATGCCTGGGATAGTTTCTTGTGGAAATAATCCACTTGGACCACTGGGGGGTGGTAAAAGCCTATCATTTGATTGAATCTGAAGTCAGAGTTGATGTACTGTTGTGATATTTGTGGTAGAACAGTCTGCTTAGTTCTGCTAATTCCTTAACAGTCAGAACTCTTTTTTTTCTTCCTTTCTATTCTAGCAGGTGATAGGTATAGGTTTTTTTCTTTCTCTAGAACTCTCAATATGAATTGAAACTTTAGACTTCTGTTCTGAACTGAGGGGCCACCTCTCTCTCAATAGAATATTTTAAAATAACATTTGGGTCACCCCATCAGAATTGCTGTTTAAAGGTTTTGTCTTATTTAGTAACTATTTACTGTACTGTTTAGCCTTGGTAGCATTCCTTAGAGGTTGTGATTTTGATCATGATGAAAAAGGCAAAAGGATGAGAAGAGTAGATTTTAAATGAATCAGTTCTGCTACAAAACAAAAGTTAGGGCTGCAGGAAAGGGAGGACTGGTTGATTTCAGATGGAATGTGGGGCCTCTGACAAAAAAGTAGATTTGGACTTTGAATGCAGATCAGCCACAAACAGCTGTTCAGCCTTCAATGGTATAAGATATCTCCCTTCCGAGAAGAAGCCAGACACTGAATGGCTTTCAGATTCCTATCTTATTAATAACTGAAGTCTCCTCTCACCCTTTGATTTTTAGAGCAAATTATAAAATTTTCTATCATTTAGATTCTTTTTAAACTACCAGGTAATCCAGAATGCGGAGTATTGGGCAAGGCTGAACTAGGGAATACTGAGAATATTGCAGATCATAGAGATTGGACTGATTTATTGCATGTGTTCGTCAAGAGTAGGAGATCAGGGTTGGGAATTGAGTTATCTTAATGATGATATCAAGGGCAACATTAATTTCTTGATATTTGTATCTGTTGAAACTAAGGGAACAACTATCAGGACATTTAGTGTATGGATCCTGGATCTGAAATTTAATTCAGCAGATATTTGCTATTTTTTGATTTTTTACATTTTTTTAACATTTGAGAAAGAGTCTCTGTCTCTTACACAGGCTAGAAGTTGAGTGATCATTTATGGGCTTGATCCCAATTACTTATCTCCTTGGACTTTTGGACTTATTCTCTTTTTCTAACCTGGGCCAGTTCCCCCTTCAAGCAACAGTCTAAAGGGCAGCCTGGTTGTCCTCCAGGATTGGGGACTCGTTATATTGATGCTGCGTTTAGTCCTTCTTAATTTCAGAATTTCTGGGTTTAAGTAATCCACCAGCCTCAGCCTCCCTGACATCAGGGATTACAACTTTGTACCACCACTTCTGGCAGCTCAACAAATATTCAGAAGAAATTAGACAATGAGCAGATAAGAAGAAAAATGGAAAATTCATAGCATTCTTTCCACAATACTTCACTCGAGTAAGTATTTTATATATCATGCATCATCACTGACAATAAGGAATGAATAGCTGGGGGTTGTTGAGCCTTACTAGGGCTTCTGATTGGACTGAGTGGAGGCTTCCATTGAAATAGAAATTCTCCCAGCTTCTTCATCCCAGATGTGGAGACCTAAGTTCTGACTTTTTTGATCATTGTAGCATGCAGATTTACCTTGATCGCCTCCCATTAATCTTTTTGGTCTTGTTAGTTGTAAGTTTTCAGTTGTTGAATTTTACCTGACCCTACCTTAACATGGTTTCTTGTACAGATCTCTCTTGTTGCTATCAGTACAAGAAAGTAGTCCCTGTGCTTTTGAATGAGAGATGGCTTGATGACTCTGCTCACGTGAATCTTTTTTCCCTGTACTTTGTTTTATGCCTATCCTTGGATTTAGTTAATGTTTTGTCATATGTTGGTTAATGTTTGAAAACTCTGGTTTATTAAGGCATGTGATGTCAGGGTCACTGGCAATCTTTAAAATAGATAATAAAGTGGCCTCTGATTTTCTTTTTTCCCTAACAGTTTACTAGTTAATTTTCAATTTGGTGGAGGTTATTTTTAGAATATACATAGTAGAGTTAATCTAATTAAACTTCCCACTTACCTAGAGCATTGAGCTCAGGATCTCTTCCAAAAAACCAGCACGATTGGCATTAGTTGGTGTTAACATGGAAGATGTTCAGGGTGAGCCTGGATATTACTAGGAATGGAATAAAAGTTTTAGGAGGGAACAGTGGATTTGGGCAAGTGTGATTTTTTTTTAGCTGGAAATTAGAAACTAGGATTGTGTTGCATGGTAGTTGTTCTGTAAGAGTTCTGAGGCACAAGTACAGCATATTGGCCTGCTTCCAATTCAAGCAATTACAGCCTTAGTTGTTAGTTGGTTTTAGGTTTCTTTTTTGTTTTGAAAGGCACTGGGGCCTAGTGGAAAGAGCACTAGAATCAAAACTTAAAATTTCATGCCTACTTCCACCATCTGCTAGCATATGACGTTGATTTAACCTCTCTGGGTCAGTTTTGTCATCTCTCTAATAGGAATATAATACTTCATATTCTTCCATAAAATGGAGATGTAATATTCCATAGTGTCTGCTACATACTCTTGTTACAAATGTCAAAGGAGATAATGGATACAAAGTGCTTTGTAAATGCTAATGCACTATATAAATAAATATACTATCATTTCATGCCTGAAATTTATGTTTCTTTGTGTCTGAGTTATAACCACCTATTCCAAAGATAAGGTTTGCCTTTTTATTGTCTTTCTATAGCCCTGTTTTTTTCTCTAGGGCTTTGATCCCAAAAGGAAATTGAGGTCCTGCTGAAAGGCTCAAATTTACATCCTGGGTGGAACTTGTACTTGAAATCAGGACTTTTAATGCCCGATTCCTTGCTAATTCTGCCAAACTCTAGTGCCTAAAAAGCAACTGCTGGAAACTACATAATCAATTCTTCCCATTTTCGGTGGTCTTGACCTTTAGATGATCCCAGACAGAAAGGTTTTGTCTTCAAATTATCCAACTATCTGGTTAGCAAATGTTAATCATTCACTGGATTCTCTCTTTGCTCTCATCTTTCTCCCCAGTTTTGCCTTCAACAGTTAATTCTATCAATACTTTTTATCATGGATTTCTTCCTACAAGGACTTGAACTGATTTACTTAAAACAAGCCTAGCTTTATGACTACTTAAACAGTATTTATCATTGGGTATGAAATTAGGCTTTTGGCACACTCTGTTGCCAACTAAGCCAGAATGACCCTAGAGGAATAGTAATAAGAAGAGGGAAACAACTGAATCACAAAAATTCAGTTTGAAGGAACCTTAGTTGCTCTCTAGTCCAATGCATACGTTAGAAAGAATGCCTTCTTCTGATTCAACTGTTCATGCCTTTTCATGAAGACCTCCAGTGAAGGGATCCTACTACTAAAGCAGGCTAACTCCTCTACTTTTGGAAAGTACAAGGGTTAGAAAGTTTTTCATTATGCTAAACCTAAACTTGCCTCATTTTAGCTACTACACATTGCTTCTGATTCTGTCTTTTGGAGTTAGATGGAACAAGTCTAATATTTCCATATGACAGCTGTTGTTATACTTAAAGACAACTGTGGGGTGAGTTGAGGTATCAGCAGAACTTTCAGACTACCACTTGTCTTTTCTTACTCCAGGCTATTCTCTACACAGCCTCCAAAGTGATTTTCCTTCAGTACAATCATTTTCTGGCTTATTAAATTCCAGTGGCTTTCTGTTGACTCTAGAAAAAATGTAACTTCTTCTGTTTAATCATTTATACCCTTCATAACCTGGCACCAACTTATCTTTCTAGTCTCCTATATTATACCACTTCTTACATCCTATAGTCCAGCTAAATGGACTTTGTTCTTCTTACCCAGGACATTCTATCTCCTATCTCTGTGCCTTTGCACTGATTTTCTCCTGTGCCTGAAATGTACTTTCACTTCTTAGAATCCTTTATTTCTTTTAAGACTTGGTCAGGTGCGGCTTCCTGCATAAAACTTTTCCTGATTTCCTCCAGCAGCTAGTGCACTCCGTCCTCAAACTGTCTTATATTTATTTTGTATATGTTTTATATATACTTATAGCTGTTGGGCAGGATGGTGTAGATAGAGAAGAGGCTGGCCTTAACATCTGGTTGAGAACCTGGTTCAAATTCTACCTCTGACCCATCCTGGCTGTGTGACCCTGAGGAAGTCCCTGAACTCTTAGTGTCCTAGGCAGCTCTTAAGACTATAAATTGTACAACCTGCATTGGTAGAGGAACTTTGCTGGGTGCTCTCTATCGGTGAAATAACCTACGTAGTCCCTCTTCTTTTCTCCCCTGATAGAGTATGTACTTGAGGGCAGAGACTGTCTCGTTTTAATCTTTGTATCTTTAGTGTCTTAAGGGCCTGGTACATCATTGGTACTTATAGAGTGCTTGAAATGTCCTGGAGGCAGGTGGAGATAGAGGTCAAGGTTAAATATTTAATATTCGTCTGTATTGAGGAGTTAGTTAAAATATTGGGAGTTAATGAAATTTCCTAGGGTCAGAATACAGAAAAGAGAAGATTAAGAATCTTGAGGAATGCCAACATTAAGGGGTTAGGAAGAGATTGAGGAGCTAATGGGGAGAAAGAGTAGGGAGTTAGCTAGAGTACCAGAAAAGTTCTATATCTTAGGAGATCAGAGTGTTCAGAATAGGGTGGTAAATAGTATTAAATGCTGCGGGGGGAGGGAGGGGAAAGAAGGACATTAGAAGAAGCCATTGGATTTGACAGGCAGTCATAAGGGATATATATATTTATTACCAACATTCTTTACTTTTGATTGATCTGTAAATATTGAATCTACATAATTTTTCCATGTGAGCAAGAAGGACCTGAAGTTCAGTCTTCCCAGAGGTGCTAAGTGAAGCTAAGGGCTTCATTTGTTTCTTCTTAGAGATTGTAGTGAGTTGGTATGATAGAGAAATACAGGAACCTAGGCCTAATTCTGATTTAATAGGTTGGAGATATACAGGAGATTTTGCTTAGGTATGTAAGTTGGACTTAGATGACCTTTTAGGTCACTTCCAACTCTAGGGTTATTTGATTTTTGACAAGGAAACTGATAAAGATTGTAGAATTTGAATTTAATTGCCACCTTTGCTTTCAGTTTACCATGTCAGCTTAGGCAAACATCTTTCTGTTTCATAGCTTAATTTTGTCTTTTCCAAAATGGGGTATTCTCTCCCTACTTTTGGAATATTTTATCTGTTGAAAGGAGGTGTAAAACCTTGAGTATGGGGGAAAGATGCTGTACAACATTAAACAGGGCTCTTGAGGTAGGGGCAAGGCACATGCAGTGTTAAGGACAGTTTAAAAAAATACAGGCATAGAAGGGAAGGGAAGAAATCAGAACACATTGTAAAACACTCTTCTGTTCTCTATGTGTGGTATTTTTCCTCCTATGCCTCTAGAAATCTGCTTTCTTTTTACATTGCTTCAATAGACAGACTTCAGGTATCTTTCAAACTCAACCTTGGTCTTGTCATTGAATATCTTTTCTCTCCCCAGCTATAAGTAATCTTTTGGCAGCTGTCTCTTGGAGAACATTTTGGGAAGCTTCTTAGAAGAATGGGGGTGGGGTTAATGGTAAGGATGGGGCTGCTTCTAGGATGATTGTGATGGGAATGAAAGGGCTGTTGAAAGATCACAGGCCACTGTGCCTGGGGACAGGGACCAGGGTCATAATCACACTTTGTTTTTCTCCAGTGCCTTTTGTCCAAGGCACTGAAAGGGCTTTTTAACAATTCTGATCTGAACATGTAGTATTCTCTGCTTTTTATGCATCTTTTGGGAGGTGGGAGTGAGGCCCAGAGAACAAGAGGATTATGCCTAGAGTTGCAGTGATGTAAAAGAAAAAAAAAAACCCAGGTATCTTTTACCCTTAGGTAGACCAAAATTACGGATTGTTGTTTTGATAAAAATTTATTGCTGCTGTCATACAGAATGAGCTAAGGAAAAAGGGATTAGAGGAGGGAATTTATAAAATATTGGCCCTTGTTATTCAAAAACTTACTTTTTCTTTCTTTGCTTTCTGTTTCATTACTCTAATTAGACCCCCAGGGATATGGTTATTCTTTTACACTCTGATCTGGAAGTCAATATCCCTGAGGTTCTAATTCCAGCTCTGATCTTCCTCTTACCTATGTCTCTATCACTTATTAACTAATAACTTAATGCTTGTAATGGGCTAGGAACTAGCTCTTTGAGTATAATACAAAGATCCAGTTTTCTACCTAGAACCTGAATTACTTCATGTATAAAATGAATTTCCAAATCTAACTTGATTCTCACATGTGAACATGAGCATTTTACCAAGTCTTGTGGTTATGTTTGACTAGTTTTTGTAACAAGTGATTCTTAGAGTCTAGAGATAAATGCAGAAGCTAGCATTTTTCATTAACTTGGGGCTCTCTGTTGGCACTACCTGTCATTTGCTGTTTGTCTGCCATTCCAGATTCTATTTCGGTTTTCATTTCCTTCATTTCAAAGATGAGCAGTTATTCAGTGAGCAAGGCAAAGAAATGGTGGTTAGCCTCACCAAAGATCTGTCCTTTTTTCTGGGTCTAGACCAGAAAAAGCCGAGGCTGTATATTTTGTCTGAGAAGCCTTGTTAAGTACACCAAAAAAAAAAATTTCCCCACAAATATGACAAAGATTGTTGTATCTCCTTGATTCTCTTCTATCCTCCCTAGGGTTGATTGTTTCCTAATTGTTGCGTTTTTTTCTCTTAAGTTCAGGCTGGCTACAACAAATACAACTCAAGATGTCTGGTAAAGGGAGCAGCACAGATGGCAAAACAGACCTTGCGAATGGTAAGGTGCCAAGGAAGAAAGAAAACGTTCTTTGCTATCACTGGGGCTTTGTGGACAGTTATTGGAAGAATTTAAATTCACCCTAGAGGTGTCTTAGTTCTCTTGAGTAGCAGAGTGCAGATCATTTTTCCTTAAAGTGAGCTGACCTCAAGTTGTTTTGAATATAGGAAACATCTTTCAAGAACTTTATTTTCTAGTTTTTCTTCAGTTCTTATCTGAGTATTTCAGAAAGTGTTGAGAACATAAAAACTCTTCTAAGAGGCCAGAGGACTTATTTCTGGACTCCTGAAAAGTTATGGGAGAATATGGGAACAGGTAAACTTAGGTGATGAAGTTAAACAAGTATTAGAACATTCCTTCAGTGGTGGGGACTAGGGGATCTTTGTTGGGAGGTTGGGGATTATTAATGACACAGGGGAATTCTTTTTCATCCCAGAGCACAAACCACTCAGTGAGATTAAATGGAGATGAAGTTACAAACCTAGGCAATGGAAACAAGATTTCTTTTTTCAAAGTCAGTGCCACCAGTTTGTAAAAGCACTGGGAACCAGGCAAAGTTGAAGACAGAACACCATAGAATTCTTATGCCTGTGGCACTGCTTAAGTCCATACCCTGTAGATGATCAGAATAGGCTCTTGCTGACAAGTTTTTGGTAGCTGCCTGGGCAGGCCTAGTAGACTTGTCTAGAGAAAGCTTCTTCAAATGGAGGAAACAGATTTCAGCATGTCTCACACCTTACAGTCCAAGTATACTGGCCAAATTCCATTTCTTTTGCTTTGTATAAAGGGGGTGAAGTATAAGCTAAAGAAGGGTGGCTGTAACTGACTTTGGTTCTGCTTCTTGTTCCTTTGAGCCATTTTTGTGCTTCCATTTAACTTCCAAGAGAAGGTGGGGTGAGATTTTCTGAGTAGATTTGAGTATTGTGAGGCTTGAGGTTGCAGAGAAGTTTGTAGCTGTAGTACATTTATGGCAATGGATTAATGTTGAATTGTTATGATTACTGAGGGCCTCAACTAAGAGATGCTGAGGCTCCAGTGGAATTCAGCTTTGTGCCTGAATTTTCATTAATCATTACAGTGACAGGGTACAAAAGGTTTTGCCATTTTATTTGGCCTTCTACGTCTGTAAACCTGTTAGGATATTCTTGTCTGCTTCCACCATCACCCTATTTACCATTGAAAGGAACCGAATTAACCACAGAGCACGCTGGTCCTTGCTAAGTAATTGGCAACTTTTATTTGTGGTTATGTGATTCTTGGGACAAGGCCCACAATCAAGTGAAAGTAGTCTATGAACCTGTATATGAAGCTCTCTTTGTGACTTCAGGGATGAACTTAAGCCCCCCTATCCTCCTGTCTCTCTCTGTTTTGTTCTCGTCTGGGACTTAGGTTAGGAGTTGTAGAGGTATTGGTATTTTGTATACTATCCAAGTACTTGGGATCATGCAGTGTCTGTTTCCCAGAAATTTGTTCTACTAACATGACCCAGTTATTTCATCATTCCCAACAGGGCAGTCTCAAAGTATAGTGAACTAAGAGAAATACAAGTACTAACAGAATGAAAGAATGCATACTTTTCCCAACTTATCTTTATTGCTTGCTCCTATCTTATGCCTATGTAAGTCAGGTTTTGGATTTTCTTTCACTGGTAAATAGGGGGATGGTGGAAGTGGGCAAGAAATGTCCTAACAGGAGATAGGGAAATATAGGAAAAAGAAGATGGTGGTGATTTCCTTAATTAGGAGTTAGTACAACTCCCTATTTGGCAATCAGGAAACTTCAATTAAGCTGTTCGCTTCCCTTACCTGAGAGGAACGGTTAAACCAGCTCTTGATGAAGAGATCTGCTTTATTATACTTAAGACTGTGTATGTTAGCGATGATGTGCCAGGTAGAGCTAATCAATACCCGTGCAGTAGGGCCCTGAGGAGATGTGCCAAGTGCTACTCAGGATTCTTGGTCAGCCATTTATGCACCCATCTATGTCAGAGTGCTTATGGTATGGGTCCATCTGTGTGACTTAAGGGAGAGTGTTGGGTTCAGAATTGGCATATCTGAGTTCAGGTGTGGCTTCTGTCACTTATTCTCTCTTGAGCCCTCCACTTAACCTCCCAATCCACGCGGTCATGATGAAATTCACACCAACCTCACAGGTTCGAAGTCTTTCTTTAAGAAATTACAGTTCTTTAGCTCATGGGATGAAAGTGCCAAACTAGGTTCTTGAGTCCATTGTTAGGATTTCCTGAACTGAAGCTGTGGCTCCTGTTGACTCCTTACAAGATATCTTTTCTACTCCTCCCTCTCCTATATAGGAAGCTTATCCAGCAGTCCAGAGGAAATGTCTGGGACAGAAGAGGGGAGAGAAACATCCTCAGGCATCGAGGTGGAGGCTTCAGACCTAAGCCTGAGCCTAACCGGGGATGACGGAGGTGGCCCTAACCGCACCAGCACAGAAAGCCGAGGCACAGACACAGAGAGCTCAGGTGAAGACAAGGACTCTGATAGTATGGAGGACACTGGCCACTACTCCATTAATGATGAAAACCGGGTTCATGACCGCTCAGAGGAGGAAGAAGAGGAAGAAGAAGAAGAGGAGGAGGAAGAAGAGCAGCCCCGGCGCCGAGTTCAACGCAAACGGGCCAATCGTGAACAGGACTCATCAGATGATGAACGAGCCCTTGAGGACTGGGTGGCCTCAGAGACATCAGCTCTGCCCCGGCCCCGCTGGCAAGCCCTTCCAGCTCTGAGAGAGAGGGAGCTGGGCTCAAGTGCTCGTTTTGTGTATGAAGCTTGTGGAGCACGAGTCTTTGTGCAGCGCTTCCGCCTGCAGCATGGGCTAGAGGGCCACACTGGTTGTGTCAACACCCTGCACTTTAACCAGCGTGGTACCTGGCTGGCCAGTGGCAGCGATGACCTCAAGGTGGTGGTGTGGGATTGGGTTCGGAGGAGACCTGTATTGGATTTTGAGAGTGGCCACAAAAGCAATGTCTTCCAGGTAAGTCAGGGGAACATTATGGTACCAGCATCAGAGAAGGAAATAGTATGTAGCTGTCCATATCAGTTGGAAATTAAAGCCAGAGTTTTCACTTATTATTTCTTGTCTGTAGTGGGCTTTAAAATTAGGCCTTCCTAGGTCCTGCATCTGACTCTATGTTAAGATGAAGATGGTTCTAATTTAGCAAAAGTTTTGGAATTCCTATGGTCCAGCTAAAGAGTGACCTCGTGAGGAAACTCCCATCCCTTTGTCCTGTATCTGGTAATAATGGGAGACCTCATATGCAAGAGTGCTTGGAATTCATAATGAACATATTAGGTATACATAGATCCCCAGGATATTTGCCCACTGTCCCCAAAATACATGAGTGGTATTACTGTCCCCAAGCATTATCTTTCTTGCCTAACCACTTACCTACCAGGTATTTTCTCCTTGGAAATTTGTTTATTTCTAGAATCAAGAGAAGGATTTAGATTTTCCCTCTTTCCCTGCTGTATTTCTTAATTCTCTCACACCCTGTTTTCTCCCTTATTCCTACCACAAACCTGTTCCTCAGTTTATTTAAGCACTTTTATTATTATATAATAATAATCCAGCACTCTGGAACAGGTGACTTATTCACTTCTTGTCTTTAATGGAAGCCCCACCTCTTCCCATTTTCCTTTGTCTTTATCCTTCTAAACTGTAAAAAGAAGTAACTTTGTGTTAGCCAGCAATATGAGGAGGAGAACTTAGCTCTCAATCTCTAGGTAGATGAAGTTCATTCACCTACTGAATGAAAAGAGAGCCTGCTTAGGGCCGTTGTCATGACTTGCTCCACCCCAATAAGTCTTGATTTCCTTTTTGTTCCTTTTCTTATCCTACATGATTTAGGCCAAGTTCCTTCCCAACAGTGGTGACTCAACTCTTGCCATGTGTGCCCGTGATGGGCAGGTGCGGGTAGCAGAGCTGTCTGCCACACAGTGCTGCAAGAACACCAAGCGTGTTGCCCAGCACAAAGGAGCCTCCCATAAGGTAACCTTCTAGCCCTCCACAGTCTTGCCTTAATGATAATTTCATCCTTACGAAGTTGGAGGAGATAATGAGAAATTCTGTTTTAAAGCTGAGCCTTCCCAACAAAGAACTATGTGCTGATATAGAAGATGATGGAAACTTTAGGGGGAAGTGAGTTTTAGTACTTGAGTTTGTGATAGGAGGAGAATAAAGCTAAGAATATTCTGGTGTGTGTTTTAGATTTTTGCTGAGCAAATTTCAAAAACTTCAGAGGAAAGGCAAGATTCCATGAACTAAAATTCCACAGTCAGCCTAGGAGGGATGAGAAGCTCTCAAAGTAAAATTCTAGAGACACTAAGAAAAACAATTCTTAGGAGGAGAAAAATGGGTAGTTGTTTAAAGATACTGCTATGGATACAAAAAAGAATTCACTAGCCGACTTATATTTTTGGAAGCCATTTGCAGAGGATGGAAACCAGGATAGATGAAAGATTGAACGATGAATACAAAGGTGGTCATGTGAGAATGAAGTTGAAAAGGCTAAATGCTTTCCTGGTGAGGAAAAGAAAGGACAGCAAAAAGAGGTTAAAAAAAAAACTTTATTGGGAGGAAAAAGGAGGATTAAAGAAAGGAATGGAAACAAGAACAAATTGTCTTGATTTTCAAAAATGGAAGAGAATAGCATATTTAAGCTATATTGTAGTGAGTTTGACTTTGATTCCTGGCACAATTCTAATATGTGTTATTATACTTTAATAATATAAAAGGATAGTTAGTGAGCCTCTAGAGAAAAAATAAAATATGATCACAGAGAGCCAGCATGGCTTCATCAAGACTGGGTTATCCCAAAATAGCGTCTCATTTCCTTTTTACACAAGCCTGTTATATTGGAGCAATACTATAAATGTAATTTACCTAGATTTTAGTAAAACATTTAACAAAGTCTTATGCATGTTTTGGAAAAGGTGGAGAGAGTGAGTTAGATGATAGTATAATTCAGTTGATTCAAGATTGATTGAATGTCTGATACCCAAGGGAAGTCATTAATGGTTCTGTGTCATTTTGGAAAGAGGTGTTCAGTACAGTACTACAGGAAAGTATGACTCTATACTGTCTAACATTTTTATCAAAGACTTGGCCAAAGGCATAGATGGTATATTTTTCAGGACACAAAGCTGAGAGATAGCTAGCGTAAGACTTAAAAGATTTTGAAGGGCTAGAATGTTGGGCTTATTCAAATAAGATTAAATAGTATTGGGGTAAGTTACAATCTTACATTTAAGTTAAAAAAATTGACTTCAGAAGAATAAGATTGGGAAGTAATGGCTAGATAACAGTTCATCTAAAAAAGACAGCCTCCAACATGAGTAAACAGCATGAAGTGGCAACCAAAAAAGGTATTGTACTCTTAGGTTACTTTAAGAGAGGAATAGTTTCTAGTGATTAAGGAAGTTAGAGTCCCTCCCTACTCTCCCCTGATCAGATACCAATTAGGTTCTTAGCTGTTTCGGTGTCATGGACACCTTTGGCAGTTGGTCAAACTGATGGACCCCTTCTCAGACTAATTATTTTAAATGCATAAATTAAGATTACAGCAGAAACCAATTATATTAAAATAGTTATTATAATAGTTTTTAAAAGCAAAAACAAAAAACCAAGGTTTACAGACTCTCAACTTAAGAATCCCTGATCCCAGAGTATTGTGTTTGCATCTCAGTGTTCAGAGGAAGGACATCCAAGATAATAAAGGAACACTTGTGGATTGGTTGAAAGAAGTGGGAAAGTTTAACCTTGAGAAGAGAAGCCTTAGAAGTATGTGATAATTATTTTCAAATATATGAAGGGCTGTCACATAGATGGAAGGCTTGGACTCTTTTTTGGCCCCAGAGGGTAAAACTAGAAGTAGTGGGTGGAAAATGCAGAAGTACATTTAGACTTGATGTAAAGAAAAACTCCCTCACATTTAGAATTTTCCCAGAATGGATGGACCACTATGGGAAGTAATCCCTTTTAAGTTATGATGTTCAGAGGATTTCTTTTAAAATCTGAGTAGGACTACATGAAGATCCCTTCCAACTCGAAAATTCTTTGACCCTCCTTTGACTCTCAGTAACTCATTAAGTCCCTTTCCCATCTCTATTCCCCCTTTGCCTTACAAAGCAAAACTGAGTACCTGCTTATTCTCCGTCAGCCCCAAGTTTTGTGAGGTAAGAGGAGAGAATGAGGGAATGGTCATTATTTTCATGGAAAGAAAAGATCTTCAGGAGCAGACAGTTGTGTCTATCTATCATATGAATGATTATGTTTGGCCCCCATACTTAACTGTATCCAGGGGGTCTCCCATACTTTCCATTCTCCTCAGTTCTTCGGAACATTTTAATAGCACTGTGGTTTAAGTAGCTGACTGATCACATGTGAGAATTCCACTTCTGTTCACAGCTTACAAATAGCACTGTGTTTTCAGGAGCCATATTTAGAGCAGGGAATGCAGACCAGGCAGTCATGGCAAGATCATGTTAATGGCTACAGCCATCATACACCAGGATGAGCACAATGATCTTTTCAGCCATTGAAATTAGGAACTTTCCCATCTTTCTCACCAAAATTCTAAATAGATGGTTATAGATCCAGACATCTTTGTAAGGGTTACTCCTATAACATCTGGCTGTGATAAATTAGAAAATAGGAGAAATGCCTATTATCTCTCCTGGTTCCTGACTGCCTGAGCTTCGTAAAATGAAGACAGTAAATCTCAGCCTATCTTCCCTCTCTTTCTGCACCCCTACCCTTGCTCCTTTTGAGTTGTTGAACTGAGTGCATATGAGAAAGGGTCATGGGGGCCAGCTGATTTCCTTAATTCTCTCACCGTTCATGTTCCTATATTCCTCTAAATCATGTAGGCCATCTGTCTCTCTGTATATAACCAACCAACCATCTGACACAATGCAAGGGAGAACCGGCTTAAATGATCTCTTTAGCAAGTACACATTTCTTGTTTTGTGACATTTTGTGCTGTTCATTCTAGCCTAGAGATAGGGTAATGCAGTACATGAACCTCTGACTATGATCTTTATATACACATCATTCTTCTTTTACCTTTCATAGTTGGCCCTGGAGCCAGACTCCCCTTGTACTTTCCTATCTGCTGGTGAAGATGCGGTTGTCTTCACCATTGACCTCCGACAGGACCGACCAGCATCGTAAGTATCCCTGGCCTTTTCTCTTTGCTTGAGAACAATGGTGCTGTCAAGAGTTCTCTGTTGAGCTTGAATTTGCATTCAGTTAGTACTAGATGTCAACAATAGGTGGGATTCTTCTCTGCTGGTTATGCAGTCTGTAGTTTCTCCTTTTAATTTTTTTTTTATTATGTTCTCCTTAATCCCCTACTTGTTTTGTTGTTGTTTTTCTTCTTAGCCAGAGATAAGGAGTTTTGAAACATCTTTTAGTCTATTTTGTTTATAGCTGGGGAGAAGGAGGAGGTAGGTGGCTCCTCCTGTGATTGCCTTATCTATGGATTTCAATTCCTTGGTCTTCTTGTCTTCATTCATTTGGGTGCCAACCATTTTATCTACTAGATGTATGAGAACTACTTTGTTGGGTAAGCCCTGCCCTCGGGTCGTTCACAAAAATGTAAAGAAAGGATAAACAAAGAGTTCAGTTGTTAACTTGAAACAAATAAAGTATAGTAAGAAAAAAAGCACAACCCAATTTAAGTGTAAATTTGGATTTGAATCAATTCTCATCCTAATGTGTTTGCCTTTAGTAAAGGACTGATATGTATTTATCTTTTAAAAGGAGTATTAGTGTTGTTTCAATATGAACATTATCAAGGAATTCTCTTGTATATACACTGTACATACCATAGATAATAATGAGATCTGAAGATAAGAGGGTGTTTCTAGGGTGTAAGTAACACAGTGCTATGGGGAACATTCACCTACCTCTCGATCTGAGAATTGAAGCAGGTGGTATTTCAAGATCAGAGCCCCCTAAATGATAAAAGGGAAGCAAATGTATTGGGCTCTTTAATGGGGAAAGTTCATTTTAGAGATTTGGTATAGCTTAGTAGAGGGCTGAAGATAGATTGACTTGATGAAGGGACTTCAACAGTTTGCCACTGGGGAAAAGAAGGGTAAGAATATAGAAAATAGTATGAACTTCATTAAGCTCTGATGGAAAGCTTTAAAATTGGATAAGGGCCTTAGTTTTGATTCATAGGATAACAGGACATCACTATAGCACTATAGGGCCACAAGAAATGGTAGGGACTGAGAGAAATCTTTAGAGAAAATGGTTTTGAGGATTATATAATGAAATGCTTGTGGCAGAAAACCTAGTTAAGAGATCACCCAGGTCATATATTAAATTCAGTGACAGAAGAGATAGAGATTAAAGGATGAGTAATTAAAGGAAATATTATAAAAGAAGAGCAAGATTTGGAACTAGGCTATATATGAGGTATGAAATGTAATGATGTATTAGAGCTTGGATTTAGAGAAATTTTTAGAGTGAGATTAATTTTGTAAATGAGAATTTTATAAATGAGAAAACTGAAGCGTAGAAAATCAGTCAGCTAGTGTTTATTAATGTTCTAGGCACTCTGCTAAGCAACAAGGATAAAAAGAAAGGTAAAAAACAGTCCCCCTGAAGGATCTCACAATCTAATGGGGGAAGATGATAGGCAAACAACTATGTACAAACAAGATATATATATATAAATAAGATAAATGAGAGATAATCACGAGAGGGATTGTAGAACATAGGATTTTAGCTGACACTTGAAGGAAACTAGGAAGGCCAGGAGATAGAGATGAGAAAAGAGGGAATTCCAGGCATGGGGGACAGACAGCAAAAATGCTCAAAGTCAGGAGATGGTGTGTCTTGTTCGAAGAACAACCCAAGACTTGCCCATTGTCACCTAGCAAGGGTAAGAACTGAAGTCTTCTGATTGCCATTTCCAGGTTTTTTTCCCCTTCTACACTATCCTTTGATATGTAGAATGCTTATGCTGTTCTGTAGAGTAATCAAACCCCTACTGTACTGTATTCATAGGTAGGGAATACTCATCATTATACTAAAGAAGACTGTTCTGAGGTTCTTTGTTGTTTGAGGGGTTGAAGAAGTAGGTGTTGGCTACTGTTATGGAAAAGCTGAATATGAAGAAGAGTTATGGAGGGAAGGTGAACAGCTTTATTTTGACCTTGTTTAGTTAGGTTGGTAATGTGGTATCTGCTTAGGTTAAAGACAGTATTATGTGGGTTTGGCACAAGGGGAAAAGTTGAAGGAATTTATTTGCTTATGGAAGATGCTTGACCCTGGTGGTCAGTGTGATTATTAAGGAATCTGTAATAAAGAGATAAAGTGGTTAGGTTGTTTTCTATGAGAGGAGGGATTCCTATAGCTAAGGGAGTATAGTTTGGTATGGATTGCCCATAAAAGAACCTTGGTGAGTTTTTGCCCTGTCTGCTGGACCATATTCTCAACTTAAGTCATTTTAAAATAATCATACTGAATTTATTTCCTCACTTATGGGTCATTCCACTTGCTCCCATGTAATAATAATGTTAACATATTTATATAATGCTTTTAAGTTTACAGAGAGTGTTGCAGACACATTTACGTATTTAAATGTTTTCTTCATTTGAGCCTCATAACACCCCTTACTAGACATGTTACTATCCCCACTTTATAGATAATGAAACTGAGGCTCAGAAGGATTATGACTTGCCTGTGATCATGCAGCTAGTAAGTAGGATTCTTCCTGACTCCCAGATCCACTTTGCTTCTCTCTGATGCTTAGATTAATAGTTTTTACAGTAGCTTCAGAGAGCTCAAAGCACTTAGTATATATACTTAGTACACTTTTCTTCATATTGACCTTCAAGGGGAGAAGGAAGTATTCTATTGGAATGGTGAAAAAACAGACATAGGAAGTGTGACTTGTTCATGATCATTCAGTAATAGATAGAACACAGACTCTAACCTATTTATCCATATTCTTCATTTTGTCATTGGTGAGTACCATGGGATAGTAGGCAACCTTTTTGTGGATTTCAGTCATTCTAGGTAGCCTGATCCATATTAACTGACAAAGAAGGAACTCTTGTACTAAGAAAAAACAGCAGTATTTGCCCCAAATGGCTCTCCTATGAGTCCCAAACCAGTCAGGGCTACCATTCTCTACAATGATATCTCTTTCCAAGTTACTTAAGAGAAAAAGATATAAAGGCTTTGAAATAAAATCTCCGGAGTTGTCTTAGAAAAGTTCCAGACTAGGTGGCTGTAACCATCCAGAGTGGATACTAAAATAGCTTATTGGCAAAGAAACTGGTTGTCAAGGTTGTATTATATCTTTCAGTTTCCATGGCATCAGAAATGAGTAAAGTTTAGGATTAAAAACAAAAACCAAAGCCCTGCATCCTCCTCTGCAGTTATTAGATTTTTCTGCCTTGCCTTCAAACTTTGACGTTCTCCAGCAGGTTAGTAATCTCACCTTTTTGACTGGTTGTAGAGCTCTTAAGTTCTGGGGTTCAAATACCAGCAATGTAGGTGCTTCCCAGCCCCATCAAGTCTTTGCTTAAGTTAGAAGAAATTATGGAAATTATGGAGCCCTCCAGTGTCTTGAATCTATTAGGTAACACTATATCTAGGCAATTTTTTTTAGTCCGAGTTTTGAACCTGCACACTGTTTTAGAATGAGAATATTTCACCAATGCAGGAGAATCTATGCTGGATAAAACCTGTAGGTGACCGCAAGTAGCTCACTTACCCTTTCTAAGCCTACAGTTTTGCTTTCATCAGAACATAGTGAATTGTTTAAAATCATGATGCTGTTGTGTACTCACTGTCTGAGCACTGATTCAAAGTGATTGCCTGAGTGGGGAAGAATTGGACCTGACAGCTAGTGCTAAGAAAAGATTGATATGTTCAATATATGTGCAGTCTCATTAAGCTGCTAAAGCCATTGAACCTGTAACTTATCCACACAGTCCTCAGGCTTCATGTTATCCTTTTGTGATTGATTTTCCCCTACCCTTTATGTTCACTTTAATCTTATTGCACCTACATAAAATATTTTGGGATGAAGGACATGCTACATCATTTGGACAGCCCTGAAATTTCATGGCCAGGATGACAGGGAGGTTGGCCTCAGGCCTTCATACCCCCTAAGGAGACAGTCTTTGCAGTGGTATAGTCAGAAGAATGTCCAGGACTGGTTTGTCAGCTTTGCAGTCCACAAACAAATCACAATTTTGATTCCAAGGGATGGTTAAGGGTGCTGTTTTCGCTTCTATTACATTCCTTGTGCTAGGAAACAATGTTAGGGCATGTTATTTTTTTGATACTCATAAGTCTGGTTCACAGTGACATTTGTCTGAAAACCATAATTGAAGTAACTAGAAGATTCGTTTCAGCCCTCTGTAATTTTTCCTCTCTAAGGGATTGCAGAGAGCTATTTGTAGGTAAAGGCCTAGGAGATCTTAGATGAGAGTGCTATTATCTGTGTAATCACAAATTAATGTTGTTTTGAAATGATGCCATGTTGATTTAGTCCTTTGGTCTCTGTGCAGAAAGGTCATGGAGTGACTAAGGTAGCAGGTGTCTTCAGAATGTGCTGGCTCAAAAAACACTTCAGAAAATGATTTAGTTGCACATTACTAAAGAGAACTTCTTCCTTAGAGATTTTTTAAAGTTTTGAAATAACACATGGTAAATGTATGTGGTTTGTGTTTTTTTTTTTAATTTTGGAACAAGAAAAGCTGTTTTCTCTCTTTCCAAATGAGAATCTGTTTGGTTTCTTGTCAGCCTTGTCTGCGCCTCTCTCCCTGCTCTCACTTGCCGTGACCATCTGGACCCTTTGGGGAATGTAACTGTGTATGCTCTTCTACTCTTAAAGGAAACTGGTGGTGACGAAGGAGAAGGAGAAGAAAGTTGGGCTATACACAATCTACGTGAACCCCGCCAACACTCACCAATTTGCAGTGGGTGGGCGAGATCAATTTGTGAGGTGAGTCTCTAGTTCTGGGAAGCTCTAAGGAGGGTAGTAGCATAACCAAAGGGGCCAAGAGCCAAGTGCTGTTGTGGAGAGGCATAAGATGGCCTAGGAATTGCTCAATATTACTTTTAATTCCTGAAATACTCTGTCCTTCAAAGAGCTTAAAGTATTTTCAGAAGTATTTTCTTTTATTTCTGTGAGAAAATGAATGGCCAAAGATAATACTTTAATCTATAATATGGGAATAATCAAAACTTAGATTTAGTGACTTGACCAAGGTTGTACAACAGAGACTTAATGCCCAGGTCCCTCGGCTTCTAGGCAAAGGCTCTATCAGTATATTCTTCCAGCTGCTTTATATAAATGAATAAAGATTTCAAATTGGGAACTTTAAAATTTTTATCCTAGATTAAAAAACAATCTGGCTTGATGGTACTCAGTGAGCTCAGGATTCCTGACTCCTACAGAATTGAATAAATACTTTTTTTCTTTCTCCATCTCCACTAGTCACGTTTTTATTATTGTAACCCTCTGTGACTAGTCAGCTGAGTTGGAATACCAACTAAGAAGCATATGAGGTCAAGGTAATGGATTCAGTTTCCTCAGGGTCTGCTTAGCTTCTTCTTGATCCACAGTGAAAAGCTATACCTTAACTGTTAATGTGCTTTCCTGTAGATTTCTATATTTACTTACACACACACACACACACACACACACACACACACACACACACACACACACACACACACACACCCCATTTGCTTAATTGGGACCAGGAACAACGTGTAGATTGTTGAAAATCCATCCCAACTACTATCGACCTCAGAGCTCATTTCCCTAATTCTGATGATATGTTTAATAGTATTATCTTTTTTTAATTAATTTTTTTCAGTTATGAAGCATTAATTTTTTCTCCTTGCTATCTGTCCTTCCCCAAATGGAAAAAAAAAGAAAGAAAAACAAAAGCCTTGCAACAAATGTGCTTCGTCAAGCAAAACAAATTCCTGTATTGGCTTTTTCCAAAAATGTATGTCTCCTTTTGCATTCTCATTGCCTTGCTATCAGGAGGAACATTATCTATCTAGACAAAAGACAACATTATTGTAATCATATCCTAAAATTAATTTTATTGTAAAAAATCATTGGGATGTAATAACATTTTGTACTAGGAATGTGTAGATCTGTGTTCTAATTCTAACATTTCCACTTAGCTTTATGATTTAAGCAAATTACTGTTTTTGAGCTTCAGTCTTACAAGATCATATATTTAGAGAGGGGAAAGACCTTGAGATCTTTGGTGTTATTATTTCCTTGTTTTGTATAAATGAGGAAATTGATGCCCAGAGAAATTGTGTGTGACTTGCCTCACACAGGTAGTGACGGAAGCAGAGTTGAAACATGGGCCCTAGTCCCTCAGAGTTAGTTGCTTTTTTCACTGTGTCATGTACAGGTGGGATGGTCTCGAGATACACAGGTGGGATGGTCTAGACTATTTCACAGGGTTATGATGAGAAAGCATCAAGGATAATGTCAATATAAGGTAATATCATTATTAGAGCTATATAAAGTATTATATGAATGAGTTACCCTTGTTCCAGGGTCCTGACCTTAACAGCATATCAATCTTTCTGCCCCAGGGAACTTAAGTGTATCTACTCCTCCAAATTTCTCACTTTTCTTTCTCTTTTCTCCACCAAAAATACCTTTCTTACTACAAGTCTTCCTTCCTGCCCCCTCAGTTTATCTGCCTCAGGCACACAACAGAATGTAGAGATTTTGTTAAGATTTCTGAGGCCACTTTCCTCAGCCAGGCCCATTCATTGATCTTACTGGAAATCCCGAATTGCAATTTTCTACACAGAGTTCTCTAGATTCTCTTTCATAACCTTCATTTCTGAAAAATTTGCCTACCAGAAGAGAGCTCTTTGGAAGGGAGGGCGGAGTCAGTTGCATTGGAAACTGTAGTTAGAGTTCCCTTGTTCTGAAGCCAACCCTTCCCTCTGTTCTCTCTGGGACAAAATGAAACTACAGATTGGTCCTGTGGTTTAAGACAGAAGAAACAGCATTTAGGCTTACTGTTTCATATTGGCCTCAACATCTAACATTACTTTGTAGTTTACAGTTCTCAGCAAGTTAATGGGTTATTTGCTAATGAGGAAGATCTGGAGGTGTTGAGGCATTGTAAACCTCCTGGGAGGAAATAGGCCTTCAGTGTACCAGCTTTCCTCTAGTGTTTTGTTGCTGACTGCTCTGAACTTCCCTGACATCTTTTTGATTCAGTCAGCTGAATAGTTAGGGCTTTCTTTCTCATAATTGTTATGTAAAAGGGACTGGAAGGCCTAATTTCAGACTCAAAAATGAAAACATTAGTGAATAAATATTTCATGTAAAAAAACTCAACTCATTGGTTTTCTTTTGTGGCCCAAAGAGCTTCCTCTTAGAGACCACAGTGGAAACAGCTGACTACTTACATGGGTACCTAGTTTCTAAAACCTGAGATCTAATTTGGTACTTGGGAGGAGGGTGTGGAGGAAGAAGTGTGCACTTACATCAACAATGTATATCTGCACCAGATCACTTGGTGCTGTTTGTCGTTACTAACTTGGATACTTTGATGGATCTATGATCTTATCTAACCATAATTTCTCTAACCATAAAAAACCTCATTTCATCTGTAATACAATTCTTTGTCTAATTCCACCTGTAAATTCTGCACAGTGGATCTCTCCGGTATAATGGGGCTCTCCTCTAAAACGCTTGACATTGAGGGCACAAGAACTGTCCTTTGGTCCGCTTGTTATTTCTGCAAAATTGGCCCTTTTCCTTTTCTGGCCATGTATCTTTCTGATGGAGAGATCTTGAATGCTTTACATTTCTAAATTGGACACATGTTGTAACCTGAATACCTTCACTACCTTTTGTATAGTCTACAATAATTTAAATCTTTGGAGATTGATATTCCATAACTTGCAGCCATATAACATCAGTGGAAGAATGTAAGAGTTATTAAAAATATTGTAATTTCTTAGCCTTCTTTTTAACCTCTTTTTCCAGTTCTTGGTCCTGTTCATTGTGATGAGACCTCTGTCCAAGATATATCTACTTATAGATTAGTTTTACGTGTTATCCACAGTATGTTAAATCACATCTGTATCATAATTCAGACAGACATTCTTCTTCCACTTGATTTTTCATATGTGAAGAAGTAAGCCAAACTCTTGAGATTTTTGAGTCTCATTTAGGAGCTGTCTAATGTTCTAGAACCTGATTCAGTCAAAGCAGTGTCATCTACAATCAGGAGTACCTGAGGAACTTGCTTCTTTATAAAAAAAAAAAACAAAACTTCTTCAGTTTGAACTCTCTACTACATATCTTCACTAATAGTGGTAAATGCCTTTACTGGAAATAAGACATCTGTCATATTTTACTTGATTTTTTTTTACTTTTTGAAAGTGCTTATTTCTCCCTTCCCTCCCAAAAGCCATCCCTTATAATATTTTTTTACAAGAAAAAGAGGAAGAGAAAAATTAGCAAAGCCAGTTTATTGGGGAAAAAAAATCTGATTTGCTAGTACTATGAAATGAAATTCTCTCAGGTCTTTTAAGAAATCTTATGCTTTTTGACATATGCTTGAGAAAAACCCGTTGGAGGGGATCTTTATGACAACATTTTGCTCTTTGGAATAAAATGCTTTTTTATAAATAGTAATAAACAGTAAGCTCTATAAGCTATTTTATTATTTGCATCTTTAAGTTAGCATCACATAAATTTGATTTAATTTAAAGGCTCTTACCAAATTCTTTGTCAGATTTCTCTGTGTTGTGCCCCTTCAGCAGATACTGGTGGATAAGTCACAGCTGTTTTCATGGTATTTTTTTTTCCAAAAAACTTTTTTTTGAATTAAATTTTATGTTTATTTTTAATTTACATCATTCATTTCCACAAGATTTTTAGTTACAAATTTTCTCCCCATCTTTCCCCAACCCACCACCCCAAAACAGCCATCCCACTGTATACCCCCTCCCCCAATCTGCTCTCTCTTATATCCTCCCCCATCCCCCCTCTGACTTTCCTGTAAGGCAAGATGGATCTCCCTACCCCAGTACCTGTATATCTTATTTCCAAGTTGCATGTAAATAATAATAATAATAATAATAATATTTTTAAAAAACATTTGATTTTAAAACTTTAAATTCCAGATTCTTTCCCTTCCTCCCTCGTCACCCACCCTTACTGGGAAGATAAGCAATTCAATATAGGTTGTACATGTGTAGTTATGCAAAACATTTCCATAGTGGATATATTGTGAAAGATTGATTTTATTTCCCTCCATCCTATCCTGCCCCCCACTTGTTCTATTCT
>CM053584.1:125644129-125696297 GCA_028627135.1 Pseudochirops cupreus
CTATTACTCTTCCAATTTGCTATTACCATCCCCATTTCTAGGAAATACACAATACTGTGGCAACCATGTGTACAAATTGAGTTCTTGCTTTTTCCTCCCACAGGATTTATGACCAGCGTAAAATTGATGAGAATGAGAATAATGGTGTGCTGAAGAAATTTTGTCCTCATCACCTGGTAAAGTCCACGATGGGTTGTTGGCTTTAGGCTTGCCTGACTCACTTTGACTGTCCAGAGGGAATGAGCTGCCTTAGGAGGTAGTGGATTCTCTTCACTGGAGTTCTTCAAGCAAAGAATAAATGACTGTTTGTTGCGTATGATGTAGAAGAGATTCTTGTTAAAGTTCAAATTGAACTAGAGGCCAGTTTCAACTCTGAGAATCTGTATTCATTTTAATTTTGGCCATGAACAGTCACCTAGATTTTTAGATTAGCTTTCATTGTTCCTCTAATTCAGCAGTTCCTTTATTGGGTGCCCTGAAACCCCTTTTAATAAGAGATGGCAAGCCACATTTCAGTGGTTTGCAGTCTCTCTTTGACGGGTTAATATTTTAGGAGAATTTAGGAGAATTTTAGGAGAATTAGACAGATTTCCTTTTCAATCTGTCTCCCTGAAAAGGTAAAGAAATTTGACAAATGGTTGGATATCAACGTCTGCTCTTTGTTGCAGGTAAACAGTGAGTCCAAAGCAAACATCACCTGTCTTGTGTACAGCCACGATGGCACAGGTATGTGGGCAGTGAGCAGGTCCTAGGCTAGCATGACCCCTCCAGGGAACAGGTGGAAATGAGAAGCATATTCTTTTCAGAGCATACCACTTTGTCATAACACTGGGTGGAGCTGATGGGGATTCTAACAATTAACACAAATAGGGAAGATAAAAGGGGAACAACATCCCCTTGCTTCAAGATACAAGGGGGTCCTGCAGAATATGCAGGTCATGGTTGTACCTAGCCAAGCCCAAAGCTTAACTGCCTTCACCTGTCAGGTTCTTAATGTACATAATTTAGCCCTAAGTTAGTATCTGTTATCTTTCTGAGATCTCTGCTTTCTGTGGATAGTATGCTCTAGACACATGATCAGGTAACTATGTTCAGTGTGACACATACAATAGGAAACTCTCTTCCAATTCATGATTCTGATTTCTTCCTATGCCTTCATCACTATACCCTTGTTTCCGGCAGAGCTCCTTGCCAGTTACAATGATGAAGACATTTATCTCTTCAACTCTTCTCACAGTGATGGTGCCCAGTACATCAAGAGATATAAGGGGCACCGAAATAATGCTACAGGTAAAGACTCTGACACATGTGCCATGCTTACTGTTTCTGTGGGGTATAGGACGTCTACAGGACCTGGAGTAGATAGCCACCAGAATTCTCCTCCTGTCAGTGTGGGTAGTGAAGGGCTTTTCCACATGGAATGGAGATCTCTTTGTGTCATAGTATTCAGGATAAATGAGGCTCAAAGGGTTTCTTAGGGGAGAGGCTTATACAGTTTATGGAGGAACCTTGGAGAATCCTTTTTAACAAATCGATACAGAAAGTCATAGAACAAAATTTGCATCTTGTCCAAATTTTTGTGCCAGGATTTTGACTCCTTTCATTTTGGCACATGGAAATTGTAGGAAACCAATGTGTGTACTAGTCAGTGATGTATAAAGTAGAGGGAAGTGGGGGGCAGTGTTGAACCCCTACTGATTCATGTGAAAGGGGAGAGCAGGTGGTAGGGATAGGGTTATGATCATAGTTGGCATTTATGTAATGCATTACATAAGTTTTCTCATTTGACTCTCCCAGCAACCATCAGTGACATACCACAGGTCATATCTTCATTTTACAGATGAGAAAATGGATGTTTAGAACATTAAGTTGCCCATGGCCGTGCAGCTAATACAGTGCCAGATGTAGGATTTGAATCCAGGTGTTCCTGACTCCTAAGTCCAGCACTCTTTCCATCATGGGTGTTATCAGTACCCTGAGTGCCACTGAAAATTGACATCTATTCTGTTGGTTCCTATCACACCTGACCTAAAAGTTATATCTGTACTGGAGTGTCATATTCTTAGGTCATTCAGCTGGGTTATTTTTCGTAGCACTGGCAGGACTTAATGCAGATTTCAGCCTACCAGAGAGAGGATAGCAAGGTAACCAGCCTAAAATATTGGCAGCTATAGAACTTGATTATAACAGTTTGGATTCCTGACCTCTCCTATTAAATATAGAGAATACAGTTCTTTTTTTTTTCCCCTTGATTTTCGTTATTTGAGATTAAATGCTCCTAGTGTCTGTGAAACAAATGTTTATCAGACTGGGGAAGCTTATGATTCTGAAAATATTGATAAAGACTTTTTTTGTGGTGAGGTTTTTTGTTTGTTTTTTTTTTCAGTAAGTGAGTTCCTAAGGTAAAGAATAGTAATAGCCGTGTAGTTGTCAGTAAACTGGGTAGACCCGTGAGTAGATAACCAAATAGGTTAATAATGACTATCCTGCATGAATCATCAAACTGGAAAGATTAAGGTTGGTACTGAGGAATTGTAGAGTAGTGGAGCATTTCATGTACTTGGACTCAGGAAACCAGAATTCATATCCCAGATCTGTCACTTAGAAGCTGTGTGACCTTGGACAAACCATACTCCTTTTCTGATTTCCTCATTGTTAAATCAGGGATTTAGATGGTTTGTACAGTTCTTCTCAAATGTAACATTTTTTGATTATATACCTGCCCTAAGAGTAGCTGTCTGGAAGAATACAAATAAGCTCTGGGTTCTGTGGTGATTCTCTTTCTTGTGGCCATTTGCTGTATGCATATGCTCACTTGAGTTCTTTGTAAATGAAAAAGATCCATTGGCTCAGAGCTGAGCTAGAACTAGTGCTGGTGCTGAATGGGGAACATGAGCTGGAATATCTGGGCATTTTGCTCTGAGCAAGGCAGATGGATACAGGCCTGGTGCCAACCCTCATATGGGAATCTTTCCCCTCACTTCCCATTTCAGTGAAAGGCGTCAATTTCTATGGCCCTAAGAGCGAATTTGTGGTGAGCGGCAGCGACTGTGGGCACATCTTCCTTTGGGAGAAATCGTCCTGCCAGATCATCCAGTTCATGGAAGGGGACAAGGGAGGCGTGGTGAGTGTGGTGTGGTGGGTCTGGCTGGCTCCCCAGCCCCCCAACCACTAAGGTGGGTATAGGCAGTACATAACATCCTCTTTGTGGCAGGGTTGTCTCCCAGGGGTCCATTCAGCTAAAATAGAAGACAGTAAGTAGCTACGAGGTGCTGAGATATTTGAGGAATATGTGCCAACCTTGCGCTGTTTCTGTAGGGTTTTTTTCTTTTTCTTTTATCCTCTAATTTTCTCTTAGATCTCTGCTCCCTTTAAGGCAGGGTCCTCTAGAAGAAAATAGGAACCGTGTAAAACAAATATCCTCTTACCTATGTGCAACAACTCTTCTTAGCACTAGCTTTTCCCAAGAAAAAAGTGATTTGGAGGTGTGTGCAGTCATCTCACCACAGCCTAAAGCTAAGCCCTTGTATTTTCTAATAAGGGAGCTATTGTCAGAGAACATGGTATAATATCCTTGTTCTCTAGTATAGTGTTATTGGATCTATTCTCTGCTACCTCTTCCTTTACATAAATACATTTAAATACAATAAAGTTTATGTAGAATTGAGGCAGAAAAACTGTGATTCCAGAAGAAATAGTTGCCTCACTGATTATATCTTTTTTATTTCTTTCTCTGTCTCCTTATACCTTTGTGTGTGTGTGTGTGTGTGTGTGTGTGTGTGTGTGTGTGTGTGTGAGAGAGAGAGAGAGAGAGAGAGAGAGAGAGAGAGAGACTTCAAAAGGAAAAGCTAAGTACATTATTGTATTTAGAGTTAGAGGACCTGAATTTCAATCTCAACCCAACTCACAGCTCTCAGAGTCTCCTATCAATAAAATGAGGGGTTTGGACCAAATGAGCTCTGAAGGCCACTTTCAGTTTTAAATTATATTATCTGACTGTGGGTTGAGTCTTATGGACATCAAAAGGGATTTGTAGTATTAAAAAGAAAGCACTAAGCTCACCTTTGACTACCCAGTACTTTATAAAAGCTAAAGAGACCCAACTCTACCTGTTGGGAGTGATAGTAATCTCAGTATTTTGAAACTTGAGTGGCTGGGAAGAACTGACCTGTAGCCTGTCTGACTCCTGCAGCCCTTCAGCATGTTTCATCATTGCTTCTATCTTGAAAGACTGCAAACATCTCCAGGCTTGCTTGGAGTGATATCTGAAAGTCAGGACCATCTTTTGTGTTGTGTGATTTGTTCTCGTTTATTTATAACAGTGGCTCTACAAGTTTTACTCCAGTGCTGCTGCTTCCTTTGGAGGTCCTAGGTTCTTGAAGACAGTGCCAGAAAGAACACAAGATCTGTCGGGTTCTAGAAAGGCTTATGCATAGGCCTAGTAACAAGCTTTTTTGTGGATCAGCCTGGTTAAGTACAGAGCAGCATGGCACCAGTATGCTGGCCACTAGGTGGTGTGTTCTTTGGTCATGGAAACTCAGGAAACCTCAAAAAGAAAAGAGAAATGTCCCTTAGGCCTGTGCAACACCTTTCAGATTCTTTATTGATGGCAACAGACTTGCAGGAAGGGAGGAAGACTATGCTAAGAATAGCAGTTTTTAGACAATCTATAAATATTTATCTGTTGACTAGAGGATTTAAATGGACTTTATCCATATTGACATTCTCACTATAAATGAAACCAAAAGATATAAAGAAGTGATCTCTAAGTGGAAGGCTCACAGGCATTCCATGAAGGTACAAATAAAGGAGCTGGTGGAGTTGGTTTTCTCAGAGGCAACAAGAAATATTTTACGGGATATTTGTTCATCTCTGTGTTATCCCATGCTTTTTTCCCCTGTGTTTATGATGAACATAAGCAAAAAGAAGATAATTTATGCACAGACTTCTGTTGCAGAGAATTAGGAGTTAGTGAAATTCTACAAAAACTTTTATAAGAACATGTATATTCTTAGTATTTCCAGTACCTTTAATGAAAAGGTGAGTCTGGAGAGGGAAGAGGGTGTGTGTGACCCAAAAAAAATATGTTGGGAGTATGACTCAGGATCAAAATAACAAAAGAAGAGTCAAAAGTATTTAGATTGCTCTGTTAACCTTATTCTGGTATATCAGAAATATTTTTTCCAAGAAGATCAACAAGAATCATTGGACATTCATGAGCACTGAACAACCTCACAAAATTGAGATTAACTTTTAACAGCTAAAGAATGACTAGTTGCTGATACAGAAATTGTTTTCAAATGTGTTTTCTGTGTAGTCAAACCACTGAATTGTTGGAGTAAAGATTATAATTAATATGCCAAATTTGAAGAAAAAATATGAATTGGCATATTATTATAAAGAATGACTAATTAATTATTAAAGGATATTATTAAACCTGACTTATTTTTAAAAGCTGTTGAGGACAAAAAAATGGGAAATGGATAAAGGAACATCCATTAATACAGATGATTACTGTTTTCTCTGGAAGCTTAACCTACCTATACAGCAGTCACCACAGCAAGAAGACTGAAAGAGTCTAAGGTACCACCTTAGCCAACAAACACTTGGTTTCTTTGCTAGTCAGAGAAGCATAGCATTCAACATGGAATTAGAATATAAATTCATTTATAAAATCTTACTCAAAGGATAGTGGAAGGTTATAAGCACTTTCAACTCATGAAAGAGCAAGGAATGGTGGAAGAGAAAATGAGTTAAACCAGTTCAGTCAGATCATCACAAGCACTTTTAGAAATGAAACTTGAAGAACAGCCAACAGATTGTTGATGGAAAAGATCTGTTAAGGTTTCTACAACACAGTTTTTTCATCAGTGACAATAGAGCCACCACATTTGGAGTCAATATCACACTTCCTGATGTGCTTACATGAGGAAATAGAAATGACACAAAGGAAAACGAAAATAGGAGATGTCACTAAACTAGGTCAACAATATGAAGAAGGTCATATGTGTAGGAATTACAGTTTTGAGAGTGTTGAGGGATTGATTTTCCAAGAAATCTAAAATAGGGAAAGATAATAAATAATTAGAAAAAATGTTACTATTGCCAAAAATGATTAAGAGGTTATCAGTTATGACCTAACCATATGATGACTACCTCATTTCTAAAATATTTAAGAACCACTTAAGCATGTACTAAGGGCATCCTTGTTAAAAAAATACATAAAATGGACATGGATAGTCATTCTTCAAAAATATTTTATGATAGACTATAGCTTTAATCACAACTGTTGATTGAGAGGCACAGTGAATATAAGAACCTACACTTGCTTACTGTTTGGTTTAACTTAAAAAGGCATTTGATTTGGTAGAGCAAAATATTCTTGAAAGCTCTTTTGATGGTATATTCCATACAGAAGGGAAGATCATAAAATATTCCTTGATGTGTGCAACAACATAGTTTATTTCTTTCAGTGATCTGATTATTACTGTCATTTGAGGTATAAAATGGGAGACATGCTTCCCACAGATGTTTGCCACTGTTATGGAAAATGGCCGGCTTAGAATACAAATTGACAAAGGCATTCCCTCTAGATGCTTTTGTCTGTGGATAACATGCCAATTGAATCATGGCCGTGATCGTTGCAGAGTTTCCTAAATGAGGTCAGTCACTCTGGTGAGTTCAGCCTAATTTCACACATGAAAAATCACGATGAAGAATGCCTGTTGTCCAGATCATTCGATAGTTGGCAAGACACCTCATAGAGCTGATCCATTAGAATGTGTATTTTGGATAAATGCAGGTGGATAGTGAACTGTACCCATAATTTATAGAAGAGAGTCATCAGGGATTTGTGATATTGTGCTACTCTCTCAATAACCAAAAGCTTCTCCCAAATAGAAAAACCAGTTTTAAAAACCAATCTCCCATTGATGCTTTATGGTGATGAATCATGCAGTATCACATTCTTGAAGGAATCAGAATGTTAGATTAGGGCAATGGTGAATGTAATACTGCAATTTGGTAAAGACAATGTACAAACAAATGTTACCATTGAAGAAATACATGAATGGAAAAAGAGATGGGACAGTTATGTGAAAATGAATGATAACTACCAGGTAGCCTTTTTGCTATTTTGGTGTCCACAATTTCATAAGATATAGAGGAAGACATCTCCATCCTTCCAAGCCCTGGATGGACCCCTTGTGGAAGATTTATGGGAAAGCATGGACAAATCACATAGGATAAGAAAGGGTAGATGGATTTGTACTTGAATTATTGGAAGGAATATGTTAATGAAAACAGATTCATTGAAGTATTATAGCAATAGCCCTCATTTACACAGCTTTAATGTTTTATGAAGTACTTTTCTCTCATAGCTCTCTGAAACAAGTTAGTATAAGTATGCTTCATTTCGTAGGTCAGAGAAGGAAAGTCGTTTCTGTGATAAAGCTAGTATTCTTACATGGGTGTTTTGGTTCTAGTTCAGCTATTCTTTATATGACACAACGATGACTTTGAGAAGGGATTGCTTAGAATTTTTATTCCTGCCTCAGCTCAACCACTGGGGACTACTTTGGGACCCAGCGCCCCTAAGGCCTGAATACAGCCAGAAATGCTGCAACTAGAAGCTTATTTCATCGGTCTAGTTTTTCTCTTTTCCTAACTTCCTGCAAGAGATAGAGGGTAGGAGCTCAGTATTTATCCTGCTAGAATGAGCTCAGGTCTGAGGCAAAATTGGTTACCACCTACAGTAAGTAAAAGCAGACCACTAAGCAAAAACAGATCTCAAAGAAAGAAGTGTAGAAGGCAGCAGAAGGATTTGACACTTATTTGGAGTGAGGTGGGAATATTGTTCTTCTCTGTTAACCCCAAACTCTCTCCTTGGGATCATTTCCAAAGAGATGAAATAAGCTGTAGGCTAAGAGCGTTCCTCATCTCTGTTAGCATTCCAAAATGACAAGGCTGAATGAATAGTGGTAACAGCTTTAACATAGGCCGCTCTCTGATGAGCCAGTATGAGAAGAAACAAACAGTCCAGACATCAATTTTGGAGGCACTTTTATAGGAAAGAGATGCCCTACTACTCCTTATCACTCCTATTTTGTGATTTTGATTCTCAGTGCAGGAGGTGGAGGACCTAAATTAAGGTTATTTCCAGCCCTGCCTTTAGTCCTACAAGTCAAATGATTCATTTGAGCCTATTTACCCCCTTTCAGGTGGATCCCTTAATGCCATTAGACATGGGGCTTAACTCTCTATCATAAATATTAGACTTCATAATAGTCTTACCATAAAATAAAATATAACTGGGAAAAGGGCTTCAGAGGTTATCTAGTCCAGCCCTGAAGGAAAGTGAAGCACAGAGAGGGCCAAAGTCTTAAAATTATTTAATGCCTAAGCCAAGACTAGAAGCAGGTCTGATTAGACCCTGTCTCTGACCGTAGTCTTTAAATATACATTTTTGCTACCATTTAGCTCCACATAAGCAAGGAGGAATCCCTGGATTTCTGGCACCATTTTCTACATTGAGACTTTCTACTCAGCCCAGTAACCAAGGCCACAGCTTTTTCCACTTGCACAAAGAATACTAGTTGGATAAATTGTAATTTAAGCCATTTGGTAAAGTGATTATAGATAGCCATCACTTCAAAGGAAGGGCAAAAAAGACCACATGTATGTTATAATGACTCCAGGTCTAACCCTCACTTCAAACTTCCTGTTGCCACATAGTCAAGAACATGATCTGTTCTCAATAGCTTTGGGGTCTTTACTCCTAAGCTTAAGAAACAAATTCCCTATTGCTCTTGTCTCTTTATTGAAGTTTACAGTGTTATTGGTTAGGAAGAGCTTGTCTGAAGGGAAGGGGGCATTTAAGCATGACACCAAACCAGCTTCGTCTTCCTTTGGTCATATTTCCAGAGAAAATAGAGTGTCCCCTCACCTTCATGGGACTAGGACTTGATGCTTTCCTTGCCTCTTTTTAACTAAAAGAGAGGAACCATTATCCTAAGGAGGGAGTTGGCATTGGAAGGATGGGTTTCTGCTTCATTGCTTAGCCTTGTATTGCCTGACCCTTCTCTAAGCCTCTTTTTTTGTAAAACATAGGTTGAAGAGTGAAGACTTAAAAGGAAACTAATAGACAGGCCTGTGATTTCCTCGGTTGTCCCTTTGCTTCTTGAGACTTGTGTGGGCAACAGTGTGTATGGTGGGGTCGTTTTGTCTGTGACCGAACCTCAGAATGCTATGACAGCTGCAAGCATGAGTATGGAGGGTGGGAGGACTTTGGGGGGGTGTCCACAAAGTGATTTTAGGGTCACACTTCAAGTTCGGTCCTATATCTGACTCCAAATTTGGAATTGCCTGTTTTCAAAAAACCAGCTCTTCTGCGGGAGGTGGGGTCATTCCTCTCCTGCCCAATCATAGGGAAAAGAATAACTCTGGTTACTAGGGCCTGATATTTTAGTTTTAGACAGCAGGGGGCAGAGGAGTCTTTATGCAGAAAGAAATGTGAATGAAACCACTTTTCTTGCCTTGTGTGTGTCTGTCCTGCTTTGTAGCTGTACACAGAGAAGTGACCATGATTGGGTTTGCAGGAACCTCATGGATTTGTTCTGTGTCAGAATAAGGTCAAGAGGATTATGTTCTTTTGAGGTTAGAGAGGAGGGTCTTTAGGTCCTTATATGTAGGTCACAGAAAAGGACAATTTGGGATGCCAAAAGGATAATCCTTTCTCTGCCAGCCCAATCTCTCCTCTTTGTATCTTCCTCCTTGTTGAGTAAACAACTCTAAATGAATATTCTCGTATCCATTTTTGCTATCTTTTGTGGGGATGGGGGGGAACCACTTGGTGAAAACTCCCCTTACAGTTCTAGTTTCTGATGAATTGGAACTCTTGAGACTGGATTAGGTCATCTAGACCATGCTTTTGTGGTAGTAATGCCAGTGGGGAGAGTAGGTCAGGCAGCTAACCATAGAGCTGTATTAGGGTAGAGTAAAATCACTGAAATATGTTAGGGGAAAACTGGATGACTCTGGTCTTCAACCTTAGTAACTCAGAGCATCTTTTGGTATCCTATTTCACCCTCCTGGAGGGGTTAGTTAGCTTAGGCTAGTGGAGTAGGTATGGCCTTGCCTCTTGCAGTCCAGTTCCCTAACACTGTAAAGCCTTCCTGCCAACCTTGTGAGAAAGTGGAGCCATTGGAGAGCAAGCCATGGTGTTGAAGCCTGGTTTTCCTTTCCTTCACTCCTTGAACCGGTGCTTGTTCTTTCCTTCTTCCCAGGTAAACTGTCTAGAGCCCCACCCCCACCTGCCTGTGCTGGCCACTAGTGGGCTGGACCATGATGTCAAGATCTGGGCGCCTACTGCTGAGGCTTCCACAGAGCTAACTGGGTTAAAGGATGTGAGTGACCACTGCCAAAATTGAGCTCTTTTCCCATCCTCTAGTACTTCCCCCACCATTGACTCTCTTATAATGGGGTGTCCTAACAGTTTTCCTTCTCCTTCACCATGTTATGGCCATTGTCTTTCCTAGACCTGTGCTCATCCCAGTTTTAAGGGTCTCTCTAAACTGGAAATAGGAAGAAAAATCTTTTGGAAGAAACATTTAGAACCACAACCCTTGCCTGTTTAGTTCTGAATCCAGTGGTTCTTTCCCTGGCCCTAGCCACCCTCTATAAAAGTAGCTAGGGATTTTTCCTCCAATGGGGATCCCAGTTTGGGGGATGACACCTCTGGTCTTCCCGATGAGGCCATAGAACGATAGGTACTTCCTACTTAAGCTTTATTCTCTTGGGTTCCAGGTGATTAAGAAGAACAAACGGGAGCGGGATGAGGACAGCCTGCACCATACTGACTTGTTTGATAGCCACATGCTCTGGTTCCTCATGCACCACCTGAGGCAGAGACGACATCACCGGGTAAGTCAGAGTGGAGTAGGGAAGATCTTTTCTATCCCATCATTCCCCTAGAACATTGTTCTTAATGAATTGGATTCCCTTCATTAGGAGGGTTAGAAAATGCTACCTGACCATTTCCTTCCCAATCCTTATTCCTATTCAGAAGAAAAAAATGGAAGGTCTAGGTTGGGTTTCTCTTGCCTACCCCAGCATCCTCCTACCTGGCCCCACCCTAAGAGAGTCACATGACTGCATTTCCTTCAAAAGCCCTAATATCACCACCTAGAGTCACCGCCAAATAGAGCTGACACCTGTGTCCTCCCCCTCCCCTGAAGGAGACATGGCAGTATTGTCTCTCTGTGTATAGGAAGGATGCTAGGTTTCAGTGACCTATTCAAATCTGAGGAGCTCCTAGCTTCTTCTCATATAGGAATGTTGTTGGGAAGGGGGAAAATGTTTAGAATCCTTGGATCCTTATCTTGCATTGACTCCTGTGGGCCCCAGTGTCCCCTTTCCTGGTTTGAAGGGTCTGCCCTGGGGGTAGTCACTAACACAACCCCTCACCCCACCAACAGCGCTGGCGGGAGCCCGGGGTCGGGGCCACAGATGGAGACTCAGATGAGTCCCCCAGCTCCTCAGACACATCGGACGAGGAGGAGGGCCCAGACCGGGTGCAGTGCATGCCTTCCTGAGAGCCCTGAACTCCCTCGGGAGGGATGAGGGGTAGGGAAGGGGAGGCAGCTGAGGCCAGCCTGCCAACCTGCTCTGCTTCTCAGGGGGCATGAGGCTGTCCCTCTTCTGACCCACCCAAGGCCCTCACATTCAGCAGCATTGCACTTTGGACTTTTTGCTTTAGAAAAAGAAAGACATCCAATGGGGAAGGACAGACTGGAGGAGGGAGACAAAACATTTTGATGCACAAGGGGCGGGTGGGGGGTTGAGCCCAGGAATGTGGTTTGGTGGAGAGGTGCACGGGACTCTGCAAAAATGGTCTCTCCCCAAATCTTCTCCTTTTTTTTCTTTTCTTTCTTTTTTTTTGAGCCTGTTGTGTTAGTGTGTATTTTTGGGGGAGGGGTGGCAGTGTTACTTTTCCTCTCCTCTTCCTTGTTTCTTTGGGGGAGAAGGCCAAGGAATCTTTGGCTGCTCAGCACCATGAAGCTAGAGTGGGAATGGAGGGGCCACTCCCTCTTTGGTTTAGGTTTTTTTGATTTTTTTTCTCTATTCTTTTTAAAGCCTGGGAAAGTTGCATTTTCTCCTCCTTTCTCCCCCATTCCCCCAATCCCTGCTTGTTCAGGGTAGTTCCACTCCCTGCTAGGACTCCCGCCTCTGAGCCCCAACTATCCCATCACCTCTTCCCCTCTTTATCCTCCTTTACATATCACAGTGTTTTGCACTTGATTTTGCCCCCTTCCTTCTCCTTGCACCTTCCACCTCACCACCTAAAACAGGCTGGCAAAGAGGTGGGGGAGAGGGATGGGGATGGGGAGAGGGGGTGGGATAGGAAGGATGTTAACTTTTCTGTTACTTTTAAGGAAATGTATGTTTGGCGGCGGTGACGTCCCTTTCCCTATCACTGTTAGAGGCCTAATTTTATATCTATAAATATATTAAAAAGCAAATCAAACTTGGATGTCATCAAGTTAAAATTATTGTCAAGGTTTAAATATATGTTCTCTATGAATGCAATAAAGGGACTGGGTGGGAGGGTTTTAAGGAAGGGAGTGGGATTAGTGATGGGGATGACAAGTGGAGTTAGCTTCCCCTTTTTGTTCCCAACATACCTATTTGGGGTTTTCTTTTTGGATCCTAGGAGTCTGGAGGAGGGGAATCTCCCCAACTTTAGAGCACAGCTGCCATGAGAAATAGGCAGGGCTTCTCATTACAACTTGAATGCTATCCTTCCCTTAGCCCCTGAAACCTTGCCTCTACTCAGTTTTGGTGTTTTTTGTTTTTGATGGGGTGGTGGGGTGGTTCAGGGAATCTGTTCTCTTAGGCCCAAATGTCAGACGCCCATTAGAAGCATGACTTGTCTGGGCCCTAGAAAGGCTGTTACTCTTTGAAATCTTGTTTCTTTTTCCCTTAAAGTGACACACATACGCCCCCTAAACCCACCCCACACAGCCCACATGTCATCCAGCCCCTCCTATCACCCCTTCCAGTAGGAGCCAGTGCTCCAAGAGAAAGGTGAGACTTTGAGACTTCAGTTTCCCCTTCCCCCAACCCCCAGTTTGGGGACACCAAGCAGGAAGGGCTCAGCCTTACGGAAGAATTGGCCGATAGCTGAGAAGCGTGGCTTGGGGATGGGTCCCTTTGCCTAGGCATTTGGTCAGGAAGTAAAGAGAAATCAAAATGGAATTACGGCCCTGAAGTCCCTGGCCGAGTGTTCTCAATGCTCTGGCTGTGCTTCCTTCAGTCCCAGCCCTCCACCATGCCTGGTCAGGGAACACTCTTCCTTGGCTTGGAGCAGTAAAACTCCCTCTAGGCCTGCCAGTTGAGGAAGAAGATGAGTTGGATAAAGATGTCCTTGGACTCTTCTAACACTTTACCCAGCAGCTCTCAGGCCAGATATTAACTATTCTACCACCCCCACCCTGTACCCCATGAAGGATGTGAGGGAAAACTGAGTGGTCTGAGTCCCCTTATTGCTTTTAGGGTAAAGCGGGTTGGTTGGGGAATAAAGCACTCTGGAGTTTGTTGTATTTTCTCTCAGTAAAAGCTTTTTTTTTTTTTCTGACTTTCTTTGCTGTGGTATATGGGATCTTCATTGAGGGCCCTTGCTCCTTCCTACATAAGTGCCTGGCTCTCTTTGACCCCTTTTTCTACCCTCAGGAATTCTCATAAATGGCCTCAGAAGAGGTGTTTTAGACTCACAAAGCCCAAACCTGAGCCTGGCACTTTGTAAGCTTAATGAAGCTTATGGAGGAGATCTGTTCCAGCTTCACCTATAGTTGTACAGACCCCTGTCATTAATAAAATCACAATCACAAAAGAGCAGCATTTGGTGCCACGGTGCTTTCATGAGTCTCTGAATTCTGACTCTTCATAGATACTCCAGAACCATGGTTGTATTCAGTACAATCACCTTTATTCCAGGGTTAGAACAAGGCCGTGCACACTGCAGACAGAGGGGCACAGGGAAATGGGGTGACTCTCACTGCAGTGCAGGATAGTGGGAGGGTAGGTTAGTATTTTTTTTTATCTGTCTTAAGAGAAACCAAGGGACAGGGAATTTTAAGACTAAGGTGACCCTGCCTTTGTTCCCTCCCAGCTAAGGGTGGGGTGGTACCCCTCCTACCCCAACATTACGTACCCCCTAACACAGGAAGTAAGAGCTCATTTCTCTCGCAGTCCCACAAATCTCCTGTTTGCTTTGAGGAAAAGGAGCCAGTGTCCCCTTAACTCCTAGGGAAAAGCCAGATAGGACTAAGGGGTCTCAGGAAGGTCCTTAAGGCAAAACCGCGGAGTGTGTAGAGGTGTTTGTTAAGGCAGGTGTCTGCAGCAGTGGCAGGACAGGGGAGGGGGCTATAGAGATTGGAGTATTTGGGGTAATGGGTAACCTCCAGCCCTCTGGCTTCTTCCCTCTTCAATAGCTGGCTTATTCCTCTCACTTACTTTCTACTCTTACTTCCTCCCTAGAAGCATCAAACATACACAGAAAACTTACTGTAAATCAGCTCTTGGCTTGAATGTGATTTTTTTTTTTAAATTCCTTCTCTTCTGTTTTGGCTATGTGGCAGCCCTTCTATGCCACCCCAACCCCCACCCCACCTCCTTTTCCCAAGCTCTCTGGTCTGACCTAGACAATAAGTTAACGCTAGAAACCACAAAAGGGCAAACATGGCAGTGCGGGTTTAATATACATATATGTAGAATATATATGTACACACAGTTAGCACGGTCAGGGTAGGGAGGGGCATCTTGGGGTCCGTAGGCTGGGGTTGGTACCCCCTAGTGGTTTGGCTAGGAAGTGGCCATAAACCCAAGGGGCCAGGAAATGGAGCCAAGTGGAGGAGTGATGACAGTGCTCCTCCTCCCAGACTAAGCCAGGTCTCTTGTCTAGGGGTGCAGGATTAGTGCAAAAGAAAATACTGTTGTTTTTCCCCCCTCCCATTCTCTATTGTCTGGGGGCATTCCCAAGTTTGAAGTAATAGGGGCAATTCCCCATTAGCCAATGGTGGGGGCACGGGCCCTGAAAGTAGGGGATGGATTGGGATTGGAACCTGTAGGTCCAGTCCTTTAGGCTCAGAGCCGGAGTGTTTCTCTTGGGAGAGGACTTATTGAGGATAGCCCTCCAGTCTTTCTTAGGCTCAGGGTATTTCTCTGAAACAGTCACCAAAGAGGAATGGAGGAACGAGGGAGGGGTACCTGCTCCCTGCCATCTTCCCTCAGCTTTGGCCTCCCACTTCCTCTGCCTTTCTAGAATGGAAAGCAAACAGGGGCTTCAACTTTAGAGAGCTTCTTATACACATCTCAAGTGGGTCAGAGAAAAGTGAAAAGGGGGTGTGTTTATTCATGCCCTTCCATCCTGTCAGAGAATGGAGGGAGGGCATTGAGGGGATCTGCCTTATAGCTCAACTGCATTGCATGAATCTCCACTTCACTGAGCCTTCCCCAAGTGGGGAGCTCAGGTCCACTCCTAGGCCACATTGGCCTAGAACTACCACTTTGCTCTTTCCTTATATCTTCTCTTTTCTCAGCCCTGAATGGGCCCTTCCCAACCCCTCAACATTCTTAGTTTTCCTCATCCCCATCTTTCCTCATTTTATTGGGAAAAATCAACCCCCTCCCCACCCCCTAAACTTTTTTTTGTGGGGAGCATAGAGAGGTAAGGGAGTGGAAGTGGGAGATGCAGGGGGAATGTGCTGATTTCTATTTGCATAGAAATAGCCCCCACCTCCCCCTAGAGTGGGGGGGACTAAGACCCCATACCCTGCCCCCCCCACCCACCCAGGGGGGACTAGGCGAGCTAGACAGACAGACAGACAGCCAGAGCGTGCGCACACACACGCACACACACAATTGGGAGTGGTTAAGACCAGGTTAGTGAATAGATTAGGGTAGGGGGTGGTGGTGCAGTGCTTGCCCCTGCCCCCTCCCCAGGAGGATGGGGGTGGTCCACTGAAGGTCCAACCTTCCTCCTCTTCCTCCTCCTCCTCCTTCAAGCCTTCTTTGGCGGGGGAGCCAACTTGATGATTTCCTCCTCTGAGGGCTGCCGGATGATATCTGGAGGAAAGAAGGGGATGAAACCAGAGAGGACTGTGGCTTAGGGTGTGAACAATGGGAATGAGGAGAAATAAGACCCTGTCTGGCTTTTTTAGCCTTTTATTCTTCTAAGCCAGGGTCTATAACCCAAGCATCTGGAGATCCAGCCCATTCCCAAATACCTAAGGAATCCTGTGATGGGAGGGAATTAAGGATAGAGGAAAGGCCAGAGGATGACTTTGTGCCAGTGAGTTAGAAGGCAAAGGGATGCGAGGGCAAAGGAAGAAGACAGCAGAAGGGTGGCTACTTATGGCTACCTTAGGCAGTGTCTTATACCTTTGTACTTCTTGGCACTAGGAATGCGGGTCAGTTTAGTGTCCAGTTCATCCTCCTCAGAGATCTTTAGCACACGAGTCCTGTAGTCAACCACCATGGTGAGCAGGTCTGGTCGCCTTGAAATCTCAAAGATGTGCTCTATGTAGGAGAGGTTATCTAGAAAGATGAGGGCAAGCATATCACAGCTGGCAGAGCACACCCCACCCCACCTGCTCTGGGGAAGGTAGAAAAGTTCAGAGGTAGCTCTGAGGACAGATGAATCTTAAGATGCTTTTAAGGCTGAGGGGAGCTTAGACGTCAAAAAATCATTGTAATTACATTGTAATAAGAATGGTAGTTCATACAGCAACTTTATAAAGGGCTTATTACAAAGCCTTTTCCTCACAAACACCCTGGTAAGGTTATGAGTGGAATGATTTTCTCCGTCATGCAGATGAGGAAGCTAAGGCTCCAAGTGGTTAAGTGACTTGTCCATGGTCACACAGCTAGTAAATGTTGGAGCCACTGTTCTAATAAAGTACAGGGGTCTTTCCACTGCACCACATTGCTGCTAGGAAACACAGAACATCCCTGCTATTGCCCAGTGTCTGCATCATCATGAATTTAAGGTACATATATCAGTCAAGGTTTTAAGCTGGTGAAGAGGAACCCCTGCTCCCCATACCTACACAGTCTGATGGTGTGCCCCACAGTACTGCACCAGTAGGTATTTCTCTACAGAAATTCCAGGGTGAAACTACTGTATAATAATTTGAAAAAAATTACTCATGTCGGACTGGTCAGAAGTCTGGGAGGAAAATTTAGGCAGAAGGGTAAGTAGGCAAAGCCACCCCTAAACAAACATTTCTTGGGCATGTCTAGCAAGTGTGAAGCTTCTTTCTGATTCCTTCAAGCCTCTTCCTTTTGTTCCTGTCCCCTCAACCCCAGCAGGCAGATGACCAGAAATTGATCTAAGTGTAAAGGTCTTAGGGACATCCTGAAGTTCCTAGTCTCCATCAAGGGCATGCATGCACTTACACACATACCTTTGTCCAACTTATTGTGGGTCTCAAGGAAGTGAAACCAGGCACTACCAGTAGTGATCTCTTCACTCTTCTCACTTGGGATGTCTTCTTTGCAGGCAGACTTAAGCTGTTCCAGGTCCTCATGGGTGATGTTGTCAGTCAGGTCCTGTAGGAGGGTCCCGTACTCTGCCATGGTTGAAGGTTCCAGGGAACTGAACCAGAAAAAAGGAGTTCAAGCCATGCTGATGCCATTGCCCTCACTGGTCACTCAGGCCACCTATGTGCTTTGCCCTTTTACTGCTGGGTGAAGTCACAGCTCTTGGTTGCCTTTTGGGAATCAAGGGAAGATAGCCCTCAGCTGTTTCCTTGAGGCCTTCCCCACACTCAGGTATTCCAGGTACATGGGGGGTAGAGAGATGGAAGGAGAATCAGAAAGTGCTTAGGGGAAAAGCAGGCCCAAGCCTTGGCCGTTTGAGGAAAAATGTTTCTGCCCTGAAGGAGGAGATATAGGAAGGTGGGAGGCAAAGAGACGAGTTGGGGGAAGGGACCACAAAGACAGACACACCCCTTTCCCTACCCCTCATTTTTCCTTCCCCCCCCCCTATCAGTAACCCTGGCAACAGCTCCCCTGACGGAGGAGGCGGTTACCATGACAACCTAGCTTCTGACTTTCTCACCCACTGTCTACACTCTGCACCCCCCCCACCCCAAATCATCTAACTACTGAGGGTGGCTAAAAGGAAGGCTTATGAGGGGGATATTCAGCACAGAAACCCAAGAATCCCAGTTCCTGTCCTCTTCCAAAGGAGCCTGGGCCCTTTCCCCTGCCAGGGTAGTATTCCTCATAACAGGGTAAAAAAGCCCCTCTTTCTCACTGAGATCTGGCCTAGGAGCTCCAGCTTAACCCCCCCCCCCACTGAGTCACTTTTGGATGGAAGCCTGCCCCCCTGTTATGGCCCCTCTGTGTTCAGTGCTGCATTCAGCCCCTTGAGGGAAGGCAGGGAGCAGTGGTCCCTTCATCTCCTCCCTCACCCCTGCAGGGTCCTTTCTCTCCTCAGACTGGTCCACAGCTCCCACTCACCCTTTTCTCTCCCAGGCTTTGTGGTCCTTTGTATATCCCCCGTGCCCAGGAATACCAAGCGACTAGTGCTGGCCCCCTGCCCAGTTCCCAGGCCGGCTGGGTGGCATTGGGGGTGGGGTGGGGAGAGAAAAGGTTTCTAGGGTGGTATCAGAATAGAGGTGGGGATAGACTAGGTCCATATCATCCTTTCTGGGTTGGCCTCCCTTCTGTCTAGTTTGTCTTGCTATCTCCACCCCCCCCATCAACTCCCTCTACACCTCTGATCCCTTTGTCCAGTCCTGGTTCTGTCATGATTTACAGAATTTGGGGTCACAGGGCCTGGGTTTGAATCTCAGCTCTGCCCTTTGGTACCCGTGTGACCATGGGCAAGTTACTTCTTTAGCCTTAGTTTCTGTTGAGGGAACTGAATTCAATGACCTCTAAGGTTCCTTCCACCTCTTTGATCCTATAATCTCTTGCCTGGATCTTCATGCATGGACCTCACAGTTGTCCTTATCTCCAGTCTTTATCCTCTGAAACTGTCTATCACCTGCCCTTGTCCCACTCTCCTGGGATTTCAGTCTCAGGGGATGGAGAGAAGCAATGACCAGATGCAGTTTAAACTCCCTCTAGATCCCCATGCCTTTTACTGAGACCTACAGATAAGGGAGGAAGAAGGTGAGGACCCTTCTTAACACTTACCCTGAGAAGGACTGGGCCTGTAGTAGGATAGAACAAAAGTAAAAGACTGGGGAGAACTGCTTGTGTGAATCCCTCTTGAGATTGGCCTAGAAATAGCATTGACTGGTGGGAGGGTGAGATAACTAGACTTTAGGGTATCTAGTGTAGATGACCACAACCTTTTCTCTTCTTTGTACCAGCCTTCCCTAGATGGAGGCCGTCCACAGAACTACATATTCTTAACATTGCCCCCAGCACCTTCTCCTACCCTACTCCTAAATCTTCCTCTTCTACCTCATCCTATCACACACACACACACACACACACACACACACACACACACACACACACACTCTCTCTCTCTCTCTCTCTCTCTCTCTCTCTCTCTCTTTCTCTCCCCTTGGTTCATAGGGTAGTAAGCCAGGATGCTGGAGTTCCCACTCCCAGTTCCCTTTTTAGACTAGGAAAAACAAGACTCCCTCTAGGGCAGGCACTGTAACATACATACACAAAGAAGCTGAATTAAGTTCGTCCCTCAATGAGCCTGAGCCACATAGGCACATAAACTCACACTCTCACACCTAGGTGCAGTCAGACAGAAGGGCCCAGCAGTGGCTACAGGCCCTGGCTGGGCTGAGAACAATGCTCTCTGCCTGTCAGCACCAGGAACTGTCTCCACCCAGAAATCTAGGTCACAGCCAGCTAGCTCCTGTGCTGCCCAACCCCCTTCCCCAGGGAGAGACAGAATGGGTGGGATGATGGGCAGGGCAACAAGATGTGGGGAGTTGGGGGGCAGGGATGGGGTGTGGGAACTGAAAGAGACACAAAGAATCAGAAAGGAAAAGGTAGGAAGGAACAGGTCACCCAACATGCTAAAAGTATCCTTTGTTCTCTCTCCAGCTAGGCAGGCAAGAGCACCCATGAAGGAAGGGTACATATGGGCCAAGGGGGGAGCCTGTGTGACAAGGAGGGAAGATGGGTGTGTGCTGTGTATATTTGGGTAACCAAGCTAATTTTCATGAGTATGTCATTGATCATCTTGACAGTCGTACTCTATGTGTGGGTATGTGTCTGTCTGAAGAGAAATTATGGAGTCACAGGTGCAAGTATGAGATAGGTCTACAAGGGGTTACTGTAACATAAGACCCAAACCCAGAGAGGCATTACAGGAGGAGAGTACCGGCAGTGTCAAAGGCATGGGGGTGTGTATGTGTGTGTGCCCAGCTTTGGGACTGACGTCAGGGAGAGGACAAGGCTACTGGGATTATGGCAGGGATGGACTAGATCCTAAAAGATCAGGGGATCACTGGAGGAGGGAACAGTGCCTATAGAAGCAAAGAAAAACTCCAGTCTCACTATGGCAAAAGGAGCTGGGCAGACTGTCCCCCTCCCCCCACCACATTTTACACACGGTGATCACAACGGGGATTCTACAGTCTGCCTGGAGGTGCCCTTTTTGCCTGGGCAAGGGAGGACTGCAGCCAGAGGGTAGGAGGTGTGACTTCTGGAGGACCCAGGAAGCAACAGCCAAGGCATCTCCCTCCCTGGAGGGAGGCTGGGAAGCAGAATGTGCAGAAACAATCCTAGCATTGGAAAGGATGGAGTGGAAAGAAGGAATAACTGAGTCTGGCCTCCTAATGTGGGGCTCCCCAGACCTGTCCCTGTGGGAGCAGGGCTTCTGTCCATCTTTTCTTACCACCCTCTCACTGTGTGAGGAGCTCCAAACTTCTGGGCAGGGTTGCTCTGTGTAAAGCTAAATTCTAGGACTCTAGCATATCCCGACCCAGGGAATGGAACTCTGGGTTTAATCTGGGTCCTGGGCCTCAGAAGTTTTCTGTTCTGCATGATCCTGACTGACTGTTACCCACTCCCTCAGTTCACGCCACCTTTCTCACCCCCAAGCTGGGGTCTTGTGAGGTTTTGGGGCAATTCTCCCTGTTTCTACTTTGGGGAGTCATTCTTCCAGAGGGTTGGCTAGCATAGTATGAGCACTACTGCACTGGGCCCATCTGGTTCTGGGTGGAGGACAGGATACCAAGGCAGGAACCCGGAACTAAAGCAGGAAGTCCCCTTCCCTCAGTGCTCTTTCTCTCAACTTCTTACTGTTTCCTTGATCCTTCTTTTAGTTCCTTCCTCTCCCCCTCTTCTCTCTGCTGCTTCCAGGGCTTCCCTAGAGTAGGTCCCAAACACAAGTTGCCCTTAGTCTGGGCCAGGCAAAGCTAGGGGCTCTGGGAGAGGGAGGGGATAAATACTGTTTTAGTAAATGCTTATCAGTCTGACACTGGAATGGGAGTTGCCCAGCCAATATGGTTGGGAGGGGGGAAGTTTAGAACCTGGGAGCAGAGGCTGAGGGAGGGTCTTCCTAGGGGATAGAGAAAAAGATAGGATTTGGGGATGGATTGGGGGGTCACTTTGAGAAGAAGGCACCGAATACTCTTGGGAAGAATAAAAAGACTGGGATGGGGGCAAGAACTAATAGTAGTGGTCACTAAAGGGACGTCTATACGCTTTGACATTAAACGAACCTTGAGCAAGTCGCTACCAAGCCTGAGTTTCTTAATTTGTAAAAAGAAAAGGTTGGACTACAGGATCATTTCAGTCCCTTCCAGCTTTAATTCTGGAGTCCTATGACTTTCCCCAAACTGCTTGAATCTGTTTTTTGTCCCCTTCGTGTTTATGGGTTAGGGATGATTAATAACATTCAGTACTGGAAATGGAAACAAGTGTCTGATTCTTTTTCTTCACCCCAAGCACTGGGGCAGACCCACATTTTAAGTGCCTTGGAAAAAGGGCTATGGTCCCTAAATACCCCCAGGACTTCATCTTTTGAAGGCTCCTACCCTAGGTGACTCCACATCCTTAAACTCTGCGTATTCCCATTTTTCCTCCTTGCTGCCTCTCCCCCAGGCCCCTCACAATGAGTATTTGGTGCCAGATTCCCCAGTAAGCTCAGGATAATGCAATGGGAGTCGGAGGATTAGGAGGACCGACCTCTGCTCTCACATCTGCTTTAGCTGCCCCAGCACCAGGCACTGGTGCCGAGGGAGAGGCTCTTCTGCACAGAGGCGCAGGCAGTGAAAAAATGGAAGATGGAACCATGGTTGGGGGAATGACGTATCTGTAACTGCTGAGGAGTTTGAATCTTCTGGTGCTGCTACTCTGACCTGTCCATAGAGGGACGGGAGTGACTACGCTACACGGGAGCAAACGACACTATAAAAATGTAAGGAATTCAGAGAACCATATGAAGATATGAACTATGTAATAAGCAAAGCCGGGAAAACAAGATAAGCAACAATGTAAAATTGAAAGAACAATTGAAACTGGAAGCTGTAAAATTATGACCTAAAGTTAGGTCCCAAAGAAAAAAAATAGAATGTACCTCCCTTCTCTTTGTGTGGAAAACTACGTATGACACGGCACTTGGTTGGTTTTACTCCATTGATTTTTTTCTTTTTGTTTGTTGATGGTTTTTAGGATGGTTCCCTGGGAGGGGAGGGAATGAGTGGTATTTTGGGAAATGAAGCTGATGTAAAAAATAAAATAATAAAAAAAAATTAAGTGTGAGGTGAAGGAGAGGTTGGTGGGGTAAGGTAAAGACCAACAAAGTCACTTCCTTGTCATGATCTGAAGTAAAAAGCCTTAATGCACAGAGTGCTTTACATCAATATTGAACTATCAGTAGAATGTAAGCTCCTTGAGGGCAGATATTTGTTCCTTTCCTCAGTGCCTAGTATAGGGGCTGGCACATAGCAGGCACTTAATCAATCCTTGCTGAATTAAATTGACTATCATTATTTGAATTTCTGGGCCTGGAGATCTATCTTTTCTTTGCTTCTACCTGCTCCCCTAAGATGGAAGAACTGAGTCCTAGAAAGGGACCACGCTAGTGAGTACCCCAGAGACTTCATGTCCACTTGTTCCCCTAAGTCAGCAGTTCTCAACTTATGGGTTGCGACCCCTTTGGGGGTCGCCTAAGACCATCGGAAAACACTTATTTCCAATGGTCTTAGGAACTGAGACACTGCTCCTCTATCCATCTCCAGGCGGGTCCACCCACATGCAGGTACCCCCATATACGAGTATTAAAGGGTCAAGGTATTTAGGAAGGTTGAGAACCACTGTCCTAAGTGCTCCACCTCTGTCTCATTTCAGCTGCTTAGTATCTCTCTATTCCCTCTTTCTTTCCCATCATCTCCATCCTCCATCCGTGTCTCCTATTGTCCTGTCTCTTATCTCTTCTTCCCTCCCTTTTCCTTGTCTTAATCTCTTTCTCCTCTTCTTGGCTGCCATATTCCCTCTTCCCTCCTCAGTTTTTCTTCCTCTTTAGCTAAGGTTTCTCTCCCAGGCACACATACAGGTTGAGATTGGGGTGACCCTGTCCCTCTTTCCTATGACTCTAACCTTCCTGTAGGAGCAACAGGCACTTGGGACTCCTAGAATTTCCTTTCTTTATCCCTCCCTTGCCTGCTCCATGATTCTGTGCCCACTGTGGTCTAGTGAGGAGCCCTGGGGCACACCAGCCCCCTTGCCCAAGGTAAGAGGGGAAGTAACCAATCTATGAGAGAGAGAGAGAGAGAGAGAGAGAGAGAGAGAGAGAGAGAGAGAGAGAGGTGTGTGTGTGTGTGTGTGAAGAGTCAGTGATCTTATCCAAGTCGACAAGGATAGTGTTTCTTTGGGTTACCTGTGCGGATGTATGAGTCTGTTTGAAAAGCTGCCTTCATGAGTTTAGATGTGAATGTGTGAGGTTGATTAGTACAGTCCCTTATGTATTTGAGGGTGACTGTGTTTTATAAATGTATATGTGTCTAAAGTCTCCCATCTCTCCCCAACAGGAAGTTGGGGTGAAAAGGTTTCCCTTACTGGCCTTCACCATTTGGGGTCCAGGCACCGGCACTAGGAGGGACCAGAGGAGCAGGCAGTGGAGGGTACAGCTGGCAATTTCCCCAAGTGTGTTTAACCACAAAGGGAACTAGTAATTAAAGTGATTATGGCTCTGACAGCCCTGGGGGCCCCGGGCACACGAACTACACAGACACAGAGCCCTTCTTCCTTAACTCTCTTGCTTCCAGACGTTGGGAGGTGAAGTCAGAGTCTCCCTACCTTTATCACTCTCCTATTTGATCTCTCATTCTCTCAATGTTTTCTGTGTCTTCCTCTCACATTCCCCTCATTCTTTCTGACTCCTCCATCCCTGACTGACTCATACTCATTCTCTTCCTCTCCCTCCCCTTCCTACTCTGATTGCTGAGCTCACTGTAGGGGACCTCTACCACTCTGCCAGTTCCTCAGTTCCAGACTGGGGCAGACGGGAGACCACCTGGGTATCCACACCTTCATAACCAACTGAGATCTCCAACCAACTTACCCTTGGGATTTTGCCCCACCTAGTCCCGGGGTGGGTAGGAACCAAGATTTTTCTCCCATCCTCTGCTTAAAGCTTTAAACAAGGGGAAGAGAAGCACAGGGTTGGATGAAGCTGCTCAGCAAGTCAAACCAGGGCTAGGACCAGTGGCCCTTCCACACCCCAGGCAGCTGTCCTGTTAGAATCCAGCCTCCTCTAAATCTCCAATCCAGTAGTTCTACTCATGTGGGGGTGGGAGGGAGGAAGAGAAAACGCAGAGCATCCAAGCAGGCTCCTGTGTGTGATTGTGTTTGTGTGTGAGAATCGCATTAGTATGTCACCATGACACTGTCACTTCTGTGAACTGACTCCTAAATAGCCCCCTCCCCGATTATACAGAGTGTCTGCCTCCCTGTCAGCCAGGCACAGACTGCAGGAAGTTGGGGGTATCACCAGATGCTTCTGCTCCTTCCTTTAAACAGAACCCCCTCCTCCCCAATCACAGACCCTCCTGAACAATCCAAGGACCCAGGAGTCCCCCAAGCAAGATACCGACTTTGATCTCTTTCCAATAACAAGGGGTTGGGGTCCACTGTCCCTGAACCTCAACGGAGGGAGAGCCAGCACTTGGAAAAAGAGCCTGGAAGGGGATGGGCTGGGATGGGATGGGAAGAGCCGGGAGGGGAGGGGGAGACTGGGGGGAGGGGTGCGGCCGAGGCCGTGTCCAGAGTGGAGAGGAAGGAGGGGCGGGGAGCCGAAGCTGGCCTGGGCCGAGGGCTGGGCGGGAAGCGAGCTCCATCCTAATCCCGGCCCCTCTCTGACTCCTGATGCCGAGTCCAGGGATAAAACGTGCCACCGAAACCGCCCCTCCCTCCCGCCCCAGGATGCGCCCCAGGATGGCGCGGGCTCCAGCCGAGGCGCCCCCGCAGCCGAGGTACTCGCCGGACCTCCTCCCGCAGCGTGGCCCCAGAGCCCCCGACCTCGTCTCCTCGACCCCCCCGCGGCGCGGCTCCAGTCTGGGCGCTGCGCCCCCCCTCCACTCCCCCCCATTCCGGACAGCCCGCAGATGTGCGCGCGCCCCTTCCCCTGGGGCCGGGCGTCTGTGCCGGGAATCTGGTACCTCTTCGGAGCTGAGAGCGCAGGGGCCGGGCCGGGCCGGGCACTCCGGACTGCCGGGATTCCTGACCAGCCTCGGGAGCCGCCGCCGCCGCCGCCGCCGCCGCTGCCGCCTCTTCCGCTGCTGCCGGAGCCCGAGCCCCAAGCCCAGCGCCGCCTCGCCCCACCCGGCCGGCCCGTGATGTCAGAGCCGGGGAGGGGCGGGGGGCGGGAGCGGCCGCCGCGGGGGCGGGGGCCGGGGCTCCGGCCGGCCGCGAGGAGCGGGGGAGGGGGGCGTCCGGCTTAGGGGAGGGGACTCCGGCCCCGTCTCAGAGGACTAGGATGCGAGCCCTTTTCAGCTGCCCCGCCCCCTTCCTGTACTCGGCACTCAGTGCTCTTTGCTGGCTGGTGAGAATGGAAGGAATGGGGGCTGTAAACAGTTCTCGCCCCCGACCCTTCAGTCTCGGGAAGCCACAGCGGGAAACTTAGGGTTCTTCCCCTTCAACCGAGATCCTAGAACCTTGGGCTCTCCCCTATACCCCTTCCATACCGCCCCCCCCATCCTCCCGTGACAGTCGGGAAAATCTCTGCCCTCCCCGGCAGCCTCAGTTTCCCCGAAGTGGGAAAGGGGTGGGGCGCCGAGGTAGCTGTTTTCGGCGGTGACCTATATTGCTTTGTCTCCTGGGCTGGGGGGAAGGGAGGGACGCAGTGAGGACCGTTCCTTAAATCTTTCAGTTTGTCTCCCTCTGTGTCCTGATTCTGTGTTTGATCCCCGGAGCACGTTTCTGTCCCCTCATTTCTCCTAGAAACCCTTTCGTTTTCCTAAAATGAGGGTCCTGAACTGCAAGAAATGACGGAGGGGATGGCTTCAGAAAGATCTGGAGAGACATAGAAACTGATGCAAAATGAAGTGAGCAGAACCAGGAGAATAATTTACCCAGTGACAGCAATATTGTCACGATCAACTGTGAACTGCTTAGTAACTCTCATCAGCACAATGACCCACCACAGTCCACCTCCAGATAGAGAACTGGTGAACTCAGAGTGCAGATTGAAGCATGTTTTTTGTTCTCTTTCTTTTTTTTCTTCACATGGCTAATGCGGAAATTTGTTTTGCATGACTTCATATTTGTAAGGGGTTTTGTATTTCTTGTTGTCTCAATGGATGGGGGAGGGGTTGAGAAGAGAGAAAATCTAGACCTGAAAATAAAACTAAATGGAAAAAAAAAAAGAAAGAAGGGTCTGGGGTCTGAGCCAGCAGTATGCAAATATAGACCAACAGTATGTAAAACAAAAGTTAGTTTAGGAGCCACTACTCTGCTGCTTAAAGTATGAAGTCCTGGGGGGGGTGTCAGGCCCTGCCAGCGTCCTGGGCTAGCCTCTCTCACTTCCCCCCAAAAGCTTCTGGGGCTTTCCTGGCTACCCCAGAGCAGCTAGATAGAAATGAAAGAGGAATAAGGAAGTGGCTGTCCTCCCTTTGACACTGACCACCCCTATTGTTTGGGTTTCCTCACCTCACCCCCTACAATATTGTGTTTACTTCATGGGAGAGGGAGATACTTAGCAGGATGCCACCAGACTCCCCACTATCCCAGCCTTCTCTCCAGCTAAGAGGCCTATTAGCCCTGTCCTAGCAGGAATTCCTCAAGGGGTTCGACTGACAGCCAGAGCTGGGCTTAAAAGTGGGCAATATAGACCCCTGCCAAGAGTACAACACAGCACCACTTTTTCATGTGATTTTTTTTTTTAATGAATGCACAGATTATTTAGGCAGCTAGGTGGCGCAGTGGATAGAGCCCTGGTCTTGCAGTCAGAAAGACTCTTCCAGAGTTCAAATTTGACTTCAGACTGCTACTAGCTATGTGACCCTGGGCAAATCATTTAACCCAGTTTGCCTCGGTTTCTTAATCCATCAAATGAACTGGAGAAAGAAATGGCAAACTACTCTGGTGTCTTTGCCAAGAAAACCACAAATGGGGTCAGGAAGAGTCAAATATGACTGAAAATAATTCAACAACTTTAGGGGATGATAACAAAAATTATTTGTCCACACTTGGCTGGGACCCCAAACCAGACCCCAGACAGATGTGCTCATCTTATTCCCCTCCCCAATCTAGACTTAGGTTTTTGCTCTGCATGTCTTCCTTTGCTAACTTTGACTTCCTCATTTGTCACTTTCTGGTGTCTGTTAACTCTTCTGTCATTACCCCCTTTACTGGATCATCTTTCAGTCCATTGGATCATGTGGACAGCCTGGTTCGTTGGAATGAGCCATGGATTTGGAGCCAGAAGACCTGACTTTGAATTCTGGCTCTCCTATTTACCTTTGTGACCTTGGCGGTCGCTCCATCCTTCTGGGGCTTGGTTTTCCTCACCTATAAAATAAGGGGGTTAGATTCTAAGATCCCCTTCTGCTTATGCTTATAATCCTTTCTTCATTCCTCAAATCATAAAACTTTAGCACTAGAAAAGACTTTATAAGTGTTCTAGTTCAACCCCCTTCTTTTATATAGAAAGGAGGAAACAGATCCATGGAAGTGACTTGGCCAAGGCAAGTTGGTAGCAGAGAAGAAATGTAAATTCATGGACTGATTCCTTGTGCAGTGTTCTTGACTCCTAGAAAAGTCCTCTTCAAGTGTAAGTGAGACTCATGACCTGTGAGGCCCCTTTCAGATCTGAGATTCTGTGATGTGACTGATAGTTGGATTATGAACCCTTGAAACCTCACATCTTCTAGAATGCCCTTCCAGACTGATCACTAGAAAGCAGAAGGTTCCTTGGGGTCTTAGACCCAACCATGCTACTGACACTAGAAACCCTTTCATTCTTGTCCCTCCCACAGTCACCATTACAGTTATGACCTATGAAGGAGGTAGCTGAGGGGTCCTTAAAGAGGTTTGTTGCTGGATTTCTCCACCCTCTGTTTTCTTCTGTTTGCTCCTCTCACTGCCCCCCCACCCCTCCTTGGTGGATCTGACTCACTCTATGCCCACTTTCACTTCCCCTTCCCACTTGTTACAGAATCGAACATAATCTGTTTTTTGTTCCACACCAAACTAGTCCAGGCATCTCTTGTTTCTCTTTATTAGAATGTAAGCTCCTTGAGGACTGAGACTGTTTCATTTGTCTCCTTGCAATCCCAACACCCAGCTTGATACCAGGCAGAGTAATTACTTTGGATAGTAGATACTTTGGAATGAATGAATACGTACATGAATGAATGAATGAATGAATGAATTTGACATAATCAAAGTAATGTTTAAAGAGAGATTAATTTGGCAACTGTGTAAGGGATAGAGAGCCTAAAAGCATGCCTATGCATGCCTTGGAGAGACAATGTGTTGTAGTGTAATTCATATCAGCCTGGGAACTGGGAAATATAGCTTCTTGTGTCAATCCTCCAAGCACAGGCTGTATGATATTGGGTAAGTGACTTCCTGTCTCTGGGCCTCAGTTTGCTCATCTGTACAGTTAGGAGTTTAGAATAAATGAGCTCTCTTCTAGGGCAGCTAAGTGGTGCAGTAGATGGAATGCTGGAACTTAAGTCAGAAAGCTCTGAATTCAAATGTGACCTCAGATACTTACTAGCTATATGATCTTGGGCAAGTCACTTAACCCTGTCTGCCTCAGTTTCCTCATCTGTAAAATGAACAGGAGAAAGAAATGGCAAACGACTATAGTGTCTTTGCCAAGAAAACCCCAAATGGGGTCATAAAGAGTTGGGCATGACTGAACAATAGCAAAAAGTCCCTTCCAGGTCTTGCATTCTATTTATTATCCTACAGTTATTTCAACATCCACCTGGTTGATCTCTCTGTGCTGCCAGCTTGACCTCCCCTAAAACATCACTTTTATCCTGTCAGTTCATTCATTTATTCAGCAAGTAACTATTAAGTTAGCTATGGGGTACTGGGCAGTATCCTAGACTGGTACTGCACAAAAAAACCAGTTTCAGCCCCTCAAGAAGCTTACATTCTACTAGAAGGGAACCTGAGAGTAGGTGTGGTATAATGGAAAGAGCACTGGATTTGAAGTTCAAAGGCCAGAGTTCAAATCCTGATTCTGTCATTCATTACCTGTGTGAGTTTGGACAACTCATTCCCCACTCTTGGGGCCTTATTTTCTTCCCATGTGAAGTGATGGAATTGGACCATTGTTGTTGTTGTTCAGTAGTGTCTGACTCTAGGTTTCCTTGGCAAAGATACCAGAATGGTCTGCCATTTCCTTCTCCAGTATGTCCCCATGGGGAACTGAGGCAAATAAGGTTAAGTGACTTATCCAGAGTCACATAGCTCATAAATGTCTGAAGCTGGATTTGGATTCAGGTCTTCCTGACTCCAGTGGATAAAGTACCTAGCTACCTCAGCTTCCTATCTAGAGTTGGACCAGATGATCTCTAAGGCCCTTTCCAGCTCCGAATCTATCATCCAATGTATACAGAAGAACCATGACTTAGTATAAGTTCAGAGGTGTCCAACAGAGGCCACTGAACCCTTCCTAAGGATCCCTGTGGATCACATCCTGATTTAATTTTAAAATGATATTATCTTATGTTTTCCTTTATTTTGTTAAATATTTCTTCATTACATTTTCATTTGTTTTAAGCAGGAACGATATGGGCTGCATGCGGCTCTGAAGGCAGTGTGTTTGGCACCTCTGGTATAGTGGACAGAGAGCTGGCCTCAGAGTCAGGAATGTCTCTGTTTATAATGGCTCTGTGACTCATAGTGGCTATGTGACCCTTGAGAAGTCACGTAAACTTCTCACTACCAAAGCAAACAAAGCCTGTAAATTGCATAGAAGTTACCAAACCATACCAGTAAAAATTCCTTTCTTAGAGCTCTATGTACCAAAGAAATCGCAGGTGATAGATACAGATGTCAACACAAAATAATTTGGGGGCTGGGACAGGGCCCTAACAACTTGGGGATGGGAAGACCTCTTTAAGAAAGCTAAAGAGTTTAAGATGAAAAGAAAAGAGCTCATCCCTATACACAGGGGACAGCCTGGACAAAGGCAGGAGACTATTTTCTTTGTATAAGACCAATTTGCCTGCAACATAGAATGAATGAGGGAGAGTAATAGTGTAACTTCCTTCAGGAAAGATAGCTTGGAGCTAAATTATGGGGGGGTTTAAATGCCAAACAGTTTTTATTTTATCCTAGAGGCAATATGGAGCCACTGAGGGGAAGGGAATTAGTATTTTTTAAGGCCTGTATGTTCCAGAGGTTGGATACCTAAAGTGGTCATGCATGTGGAAGAAAGGATGTGCCTACTTTGTGCCAAGCACTTTACTGATATTATCTCACATGATCCTCACAACAACACTGTGAGGTAGGTGCCATTATTACCCCCATTTTACAGTTGAGGAAACTGAGGCAGGTAGTGGGTAAGTGACTTGCTCAGGGTCACAGAGCTGGTAAGTGTCTGAGGTCTTATTTGAACTCTGATCTTCCCAACTCAAAGCCCAGTGCTCTATCCACTGCTCCATCTTGAACAGAGCAGCAACATGGTCAGACCTATGATTTAGTAATGTCAGTTTGAAAGCTACGTGGAAAATGGGTTGAAGAGGGGAGAGATTGGATGCAGGGAGACCTACTGGGAGTGGTGTTACAGTCTAGGTGAGAGGTGACAGGGGCCTGGTGGGGAGAAGCAGAATTCTCTGCTTACAAGTTCAAGTCCAAACTCTTTAGGCTAATCTTCTAGGCCATCCACAATCTGGAACCCTACCTGCCTTTCTGACTTGATCTTGAAGTGTTCCTCTACTAGAATCCTCTGCTCCAATAATCCTGCTCTTCTTTCTCCTCAGCTGACATCCATCCACTCCTACCTTTCATGTTGTTCTTAGCCCCTATGTAGAATGTCTTCCCCCATCAAGGTCCAATACCATTTCTTCCATGAAGCCTTCTGGGACTATTTCATGCTCTTTTCCTTCGTATTATAGACCAAAATGTTTAGAACTAGAAGGAACTTTAAGGATCATCTTGTTTATTTTGAGGAAATTGAGGTCAATGGAGGTGAGATAACTTGCCTAGGGACACACTGGAAGGAGAACTTGGGATTTGAACCCAGGACTGCTGGTACTCAAGTTGGCTCTCTTCCCAATAAACCACAATGCCTTACTGGCCCTTACTTAGATTAAACAGATTAAACCAATTGAGCTGACAGACCATAATTGGCACCTAATTACACATAGAGAATCTTGGAGTTGGAAGGATTCTATCCAGCTATCTAGATCAACCCATACCTGAATAGTAATTCTTCTCTCTTACAACATCCCTTGTAAGTGATCATCTGGCTTTTGCTTAAAGATCTCCAGTGATGGGAAATCCACCATCCCTACAGGCACTTTGGGACACCTTTTATTGTTAATATTTTCTTTACATCGAATCTAAATTTGACTCTTTGCAAATTTCATTCCTTGCTCCTAGTTCTGTCCTCTGGGGACAGGAAGAACAAACTTAATCCTTCTCCCCATGACAGTTTTTCAAATACTTTCTTCTTCAGGATGAACACTCCTACTCCCTTCAAACCACCTTCCTATTCCATGGATTCAACCTATTGGCTTGTGTTAGTTTTCCCCTTTGTGACATATGAGGATCATTATCCCAGTGAGATTATAACCCCTCAGGGTTGGTACCACATCTCTTAGCTCCCTCCTCTCATGCCATACCTCATCCCTGGCCCCAATCTTCTCCCTCCCCAACTCTGTACCTAATACAGTGCTAAATCCTTACTAATTATTTTAATGGAGCAGATAATCAATCAAGGCATAATGATGATTAGGCATCTCAAGGTCAATGTTCCCAATCTTATCATATTTCTCCCCATCTCTGGAATAGAATACCTGCCTCATACCCCTGCCTCTAGCTCTATCCTCGCCATTGGATGAGACATCAACAGACACTGCCCCAGATCCCTTTATTGAGACTTCTCATTTGACCCAAATAAATTAACAGGAAGTGGCTGAGATGTGGCCCCAAACCTAGCACCGCACTCCCCTTCCCTAGGCAGGGAACAGGGCATAGTCAGAGGAAAACAGGATGATGGGTGAACAAGGAGAGAATTTGAGGAGGGAGTTGGTGGAACACAGGGAGGGAGATCAAGAGAAGAATGCAAGGAAAGAGCATAGAGAAAAAGACTCTGAAGGATTGAAGCAGGAAGGGGAGAGATGGGGTAAAGAGATAGAGGTCAGAAGGGAAGGAAAATGGGAAGGCAGGCAGCCCCTTTCCTCAGTGTCATCCCTGAGGGAAATTAAAGCCCAGACACCAAGAGGCCAGGGTCCTGCTTGGCACCCCTAGGTAGAGGCACTCAGTAGGGGAGACCAGAGCAGGAAGGGGCTGAGAAGTGGTCGCCATGACACCTAGTCATCATCGTCATCATCGTCGTCGTCATCGTCGTCGTCATCGTCATCTTCAGTGTTGATCTCACCCGACAACACATCTTCCAGCCAGTCCTCCAACTCATCAGCTGAGGGCAAGTCCTCCTCATCATCCATCTCCATCCAAATGCTATCAGCCTGCCCCAGTGGAATGGCGCCAGGTGATGGAGAGAAAAGAGCAGCAGAAAACTAAGCTCTGTCTCAACTCACCTGTCCTGTCTCTCCACCTTTCTGTCCTGCTCATCTACCCACTGGTCTGCCCATCCCTCTTTCCTCCCCATCCACCTGCCAGCTAGTCTGAGCATGTCAATTCTAGTCAATCCAATAAATATTTACTGTCAGCCAATGGGAATCTAGAGATGAAAAAAAATGACACCACTACTGCACGACGTGAGCAGGGCAAATATTAGATGTACACTAATGATTATCATACCAGGAAGAATGTGAAGGGGTAATGGAAGACTAGGTATGGGGCTAAGAGAAATCTGAGGAGGGAAAGGTGCCTATCTCTGTCCTGGGTTCTGCTAAACTCCTGGAGAGGGGAGGACCTGGGGAGCAGGGGTTTGGGGTAGTGGAAGTGGGAGGGAAGGGAGGCTACTTACATCTGTCACATTGACAACTCCTATCTGTGGGGCTGACAGGTCGATGTCAAATGTCTTCTCCCAGTATGGGACAAGCTGCAGGGAGAAAATAGGACAGATAGGACAAATCTGACAGAGGGCCAGGAACAGGGAAGAGATCATATAGAAACTAGGAGGCGCATTGAATAGAGCACCCTGGGCCTGAATTCAGGAAGACTCATCTTTTTGAGTTTAAATCTGGCCTCAGACGCTAGCTGTGTGACCCTGGACGAGTCACTTAATGCTGTTTGCCTCAGTTTCCTCATCTGTCAAATGAGCTGGAGAAGGAATGGCAAACCACTCCAGTATCTTCGCCAAGAAAACCCCAAATGGGTTCATGAAGAGTCAGACACAACTGAGCAACAACATACAGAAGCAATGAGATTTCTTGGACAGAATCAGGAGACCTGGGTTCTAGTACTATGTCTATCATGAACTTTGGCCTCAGCTACCTAATCTGGAAAATGAGTAGGTTAGCCTAGATCAGTGGTTCTCAACCTTCCTAATGCCACGACCCTTTAATACAGTTCCTCATGTTGTGGTGACCCCCAACCATAAAATTATTTTTGTTGCTACTTCATAACTGTAATTTTGCTACTGTTATGAATCATAATGTAAATATCTGATATGCAGGATGTATTTAAATTGAACATAACCCATAGGTTGAGAATCACTGGCCTAGATGATCCAACTCTGACATCTATAGTCTTATAATTCTGAAACCAAGTGCGAGTGGTAAGGTACCTCAAAGAAGATAGAGGTGGGGTGGGGGGTGGAATCAGCATTCTCATTACAGAGGAACTGGACCGGTTCCAGAGTTCAGTGATGGCCCTAGGCCCTGGGATCAATAAAAGATGGACTTGGGGTCAGCTGGATACCTTGAGACCTGCCAGTTTAGACCTGTTCTCTCATAATATATTGCTGCAAGCACGTGTTAGCGTGTCTCCAGGGAAGGAAGGGTAACTGTCTTTCTATAAAAGTTAGAGTCTTAGGAGCGCAGGGTACTGTGTAAAACAGTTCACTTCTGCTCCCTTCCTTTCTTCTTCTGCAGGAGGAAGGGTTTTGGTGGGGATGGAATTCCCCCTTATGCAGAGACCCATTTGACTGCCCTGAGGGTGGTAAAGGTGTGTGCGTGTGTGTGTGTGTGTGTGTGTGTGTGTGTGTGACAGAGAGAGACAGAGACAGAGACAGACAAAGAGGGAGAGAGACAGAGGCAGAGAGACAGACAGACAGAGACAGAGAAAAAGAGAGACAGAGAGAGACAGAGTCTCGCAGAGAGACTGAGACAGACAAAGAGGAAGAGAGACAGAGACAGAGACAGAGAGACAGAGGCAGAGAGAGAGAGAGAGAGAGAGAGAGAGGGAGGGAGAGAGTGAGTCTGAGAGTCTCTGTAGGGACTCTTCTCATGAACAAGGCCTGAGAACCAGGATGCTGGGAGTTATCTCTTCAGAAGAGCCCCTCTTTCAAAGGATTTAGCCTAGGTACTACGAGCCCAGGGATGCTGCTCTACAGGAGGCTGTCTCCTCATCTCTTCAGGACTATTTCTTTGAGTACTCTGAAGGCACAGCTCCCAAGGGTCCCTGGGTTTGGGAGTAATATTAATAATGAATAAGATTAATAATTAATAACATCAATAATATTGTTAATGAAACTCATCTGCTTATTATCACATCTTTATAGTTTTTTAAGGGGCAGCTATGTGGTACAGTTGGTAGAGCACTGGGCCTGGAGTCAGAAAGACCTGAATTCCCATCTGGCCTCAGAAACTTACTAGCTGTATGAGCAAGTCACTTAACCCCTATTTGCCTCAGTTCCTCATCTGTGAAATGGGGACACGTTGGAGAAGGAAATGGCAAACCACTCCAGCATCTTTGCCAAGAAAAGCCCATGGATAAAGTCCATGGGGTCATGTAGAGTTAGACATGACTGGACAACAATAATTCTTTAAGGTTTACAAATAAATTTCTGCACACCACCATTGTGAGGCAGGTTAGTACAAACACTATTATTTACATTTTACAGATGAGAGAATTACATGATTTCCTCATAGTCCTATTACTAAAAAATATAAGGGGATGGGCTGGGGAGGGAAGAGACGCTTCCTGCTTCCTCTTCTTCCCTCACGCCTGCTCCAAGACTCACATCCATCCTGGACTAAAGGAGAGCCCTTAGCCTAAGCTATCCAGAAAGAAGTGCTTGTTTCTGTCTTACATAAGTCCATTCTGTTGTAGTTTCAATTATTTCCCTTGTCCCTGCTCTTCTGGGAGGAGATGGAGCTGCCTACTCACTTCTCTTCCTTATTCTGTAAGGGCTGAGGGTAGGAGGAAATTCGCTTAAGCTCCCCTTCCTCGGCCTGCTTACCTTTCTAAGCTACATCAGTCCAGGTTCTCACACTCAGAGGTGCTGGTGAGACTGCACTGGGAGGGGGTGGGTTGGGTTACCCTCTTACCAAGGGGAAGTCATCAGGGTCGATCCAGATGATGCTGAGATCAGGGTTTTCTGTGTTGTCCTGGGCCACAGCTTTGAGGGTCTCTAAGAACTCATAGCCATCTAGGGACAAATGGAGAAACTAGGTCAGGGAGGGGTAAGAAATGAATAAGATAGAAGGGAGGAATAAAGCTTTTTTCACATTCCAGGATACCAGCCGCCTTCTAGATTTCTCACTTGGAGCAGCTAGATGGTACAGTAGATGGAACATCACCCCTGGAGTCAGAAGGACCTGAGTTCAAATACAACCTCAGACACATACTAGCTGTGTGACCCTGGAAAAGTCACTTAACCCCAATTGTCTCCAAAACAACAAGATTCTCCATCTGCTTCTTGCTTGCCATTTCCAGAAGAGAACTATATGCTACTTTCTCTCCCACCTCCAATCACTGCCTATTCTCAACTCCTTCACCCAACTCCTCTCCTTACCAGGGTCATCTTCCTCTGCAAAGGCCACTATGTGGATACCATCTAGGTCATCTTCCTATAGAGTGAGAAAAACCAGTGAGGGTTAAAGCAAGCCAGGGTTCTAGCTATTTTTCCCAGAAAAGGCTTTAGGGTTCTCCTGGGATTCTGTGCAATTGTTGGAGGGTACAGACTCCTGGATTTGAGGGAGGGTTTCAACAATTTTCTTGGGCTCCCAAAGCCCCCATCTCCATTCCTTTAGCTCCAAGATAATATCAGCTGGATCCAGATGTTCCTGGGAGTAGAAATGAATAAGCTCTGGGTCCCCAGTCTCTCTCTGCAGCAAGAAGGTCTTTCTGATTTGTACCATAAATCCCCCTTCCTCTGTCCTTGGAGAACAGCTGGGCAGGATGTTTCTAAGGTCTGAGTCTAGCTGTGTCTCCCTCTTCTCCCACCCCCCTCCAACCACAGTTCTGATATGGGGATTGACCTTGGGTGCAGGGCACTCACCCAAGTCTCGTACATACTTTCAGGTTTCAGCTTCCTCAGGGTTGACCTGGGAACAATGTAGGGAGACTCAGTGAGAAGAGGTATCCCTATCCCAGGGGCCACTCTCCAGCATCTGGGGTCAGACCTAGTGCACAGGCAGTTCATGGCTTAGATCAAGATCCATTCATGTGGGTAAGAGGCCTGGATCACTGTACATTTATGGGATAGGGAAGCTGACAGGTTACAGGAAGCTTTACAGGCAGAAGGCCTGAGTTAGAGTACTGGTCCTGCAACTTTGTTTAAGGTCACAGAGAGCTTTGAGACTGGAAAATCCAATTTAAACCTTTATTAAGCTCCTACTCTGTGCAATCAGTTAGTCAGTCAATAAGCACTGATTATGCCAGGCACTGAGGATAGGAAGAAAGGCAAAAGAAAGTCCCTAATCTTAAGCAGCTCGGTCCAGGTATGCTGTTGTCTTTACAAAGGCAAGACAAGACAAAACAAAAACCCTAGTCTTTGGCCTCGGGTGTTTGCATTCTACTGGTAGCGTATAATATGCAAACAGGTAGGTATACATATATATGTCATGTGTGTATGTATATATATATATATATATGTATATGTCATATATATATATATATGACAGTTTGTGAACACTAACACTGTAGAGACCAGAAACACTGTTCCTTGGAGTAGCATGTAAGGTCAGTCTTGTAGGAATCGGGAGTTTTTAAGAGGTGAAGGTTAAGATAAAGGGAAAACATGTTCAATGTGGGGAGGAGGAGTGCATAGCCTTTGCAAAGGCACAGAGATGGGAGATGGAGAATAGGACAGTGTGACTGGACTGAGGAGTGTGGGAGAATGACAGGATCGATGATCTCTAAATTCCTTTCCAAGCCCTAACAACCTGTAGGCTGAAGGACATGAGGTGGGGGTGGGAGGCAAGAGTGAAGTTTGGGAATCTAGACATTATGTGACCAGCATGAAAATCCTCACCATCCCTGTCACCAAGTATTTACTGAACGTTTGTTCTGTGTGGAGCCCCCGGCCAGCACTGAAATGCAGGACCCTGTGCAAACTGAATCAATGACTTAGGAGACAAGGGCCACAGGCAACTAGAGCTTTGTCTTTGTGTTCATCTCTATCCCTGGGTCAGCCTGCAGCATTGAGGTGAGGGTGTGATGGACAGTGAGCCTCTACCTCCTTCTCTTTCTTCTTCCTTCTCCTTCCCATCCTTGTCCCTCTTCTTCCCTTCTCTCTTTCCTCCCTCTCCTCCTCTTCTTCCTCCCTCTTCCTTCCCCTTCCCTTCCTCCCCACCCCCTCCTCCTTCCCTTCCTCCTTTTCTAGCCCAAGACTCCACAAATCACCTCCTGATAAGGACAAGAGCAGCCCCCAGAACAGTCCCACCTCTTGTGCTCTTCCACAAAGTTGACAATCTCCTCCTCACTGTTGGGCTTGTCTGGGATGGTCACTGGCTCATCCATGAAGGCCTCATAGAAATCAATTTCATTCAGCTTCAGGGTCAGCTTCTTAGCCACCTTTGGGGAATGAGGAGGATGAAAGTAGGTTCACAGAGAAGTGAGGATCTGGGGCACCATGAGAGCCTCAGCATATCTGAGGGACAGTGGTTTATTGGGGAAGGCTTCAGTGTGGAAGAATGGAAAAGGTTCCCCATTGGCCCTGGGGAGAGGGTGGTGTGGGGAGATCAGGCTCTAAGAGTAGCAAAGAGCTCAAAGAAGGTCAGTGAGAGGTGTTGGAAAAAGAAGAAAAGCATACCTTGCTGTCAAAGGTGGCAAAAAAGGGAATATAGGGATGAAACTCTTCAGCTGCATCCTCATAGGCCTTGTAATCTGGGGTGGGGGAGGCACAGTTAGTTCTATATCTTCATAGAAGCCTCAGTGCCACTTCCTCCCCCCCATTCCCAAATCTTTCTTAACTAAGACAAACCTGGGGAGCTGAGAAATCCAGACAGACTTATCCTTGGCCTGCCCCCGCCCCAGCATTTTATTCTTTAGAGTAAACCCATCACAGAAGGCTTGTTTATTTTTTTTTGGAGAGGGGTGCTGGTGGTGGTTAGAGAGCATTTAGGAGCCTTACAGTAGAGGGGGAAGGGAACCTGAGACTTACAAAGAGAGACACTCCTAAGCAAAGGGATGAATGGCCTATTTAAAACCTCAGCCTGAGAATCAGTCAGAGTAACAGCCAGAAAGCTCTCCGTGGTGATAGTTGTGGGGAAACTGGGTAGGGGGGAGAGTCATGAGCTGAGGGCTCAGGGAACTGGGGTGCATTGGGAAGGGTTGGGAGAGATGGTAAGTGATGAGTAAGGGGGATGAGAGCTCTAGGAACAGTGGAGGACTGGGGGGAAGAAGGGGCTACCCACGTTCTGAGTCCTCATTCTTGAAGTAGCCGATAAGTTTGATCTCATCCTCAATGTTCTCAAAGGCCTGCAGCTCCCGCTCACCCTCAATTAGCTCCACAGGATCCTCCAGGACCTGGTGGAGGAGAGGAGAGTGAATTATCAAGCCATGGTCTGGGGGCAGAGGGGATAGGGATAGGCAGGCGAAAAGGTGGAGACAAAAGTATGCTAAGGTGGGGAATGGGATGGGAGGGTTTGGGAGTGGGGAAAGAGGGTTACTGAGGAAAGTAAAGATTAAGACTGGGAGGGGGCCAGGGTCTTTCTTACATCAAGCAGAAACTCGACCAGGGTATCTGCAGATAATTCTCCATCGTATTCAATGACCTCGTCCCCCTTGAATATGTACACACTGTCTTCTTCTACCAGGCCTAGGAAATAAGCAGAAGTGAGTCTTGACCTCGAGCCCCTCAGACCCAGTCTCTGGGCTCCAGCCTCATTACCTGATTCATACTAGACCCCAAAGCCTCTATCTCAGGTCCTTGGCTCCCACCCCCTTGGCCAGGTCCTTTGGTTACAACCCCATGCCACCCCATCATCACAAACATGGCACACCACTCTCCTAAACAAGATTCCAGTTTTTGGGGGTAGGGGCTTGTTAGGACGGAAAGTGGTTTCATGGGAAGGTTTCGAGGGTTAATCTCTCCCCTTTTCCCCCTCTTCCAGAACAAGGGGCACCCCCCGACCCCAACCCTCCTTCTCCCTCCCCCCCACCCTCCCTACTCAAGACTCAGGTGCCTGGCTCCCAAATGCAGCCACTTCAAACTCTGCCTAGTCAGACCACTATTATAGCTGTCCTGCCACATCTCCCACCATGTGGTCTAGAGTTTAAAGCTTGCAATGCCCCCTGGTGGCCAAGCCTGGAAGGTCTTCTGGCTGCATCTCTCCCCAAAGAGGTTGGGCCTGGGGAGGGTGTGGTGCTGACCAGGGGTGGGGATTCTACAGCTTCCCTCCCCTTCTCCACTTCTCTGAGTTCCAGGGATGTAGACTCAGATTGCTCCTACAAAGTAACAACCTCAATGGTAACTGATACTGCTATGATATGTTACCATTTATAAAGGTAGAAGGAATGCTGTCCCCTATCCCTACAGATTTAGGGGTCTGGGCTGAAGGTTGCAGCTAGGATCTTTGGAGCTTAAGACACTCTCCTTAGTCAGTACTGATGATCAGAACCACCTCACCACCACCACCTTCAGACCCTTCCAGGGGAACATTTGATGATCTCATTTGTGTCTCTGACCCCTCAACGATTCCCACCTCCATCAAGCTGCAATTAATTATGTTATAGCTCCACTCCAAACCTTTATGCCACCCCCATCCTCCCCCAAACACAGTGATTCATCTTTGATCTCTCCATGGTCCTTACCTCTCCCACTCTCTATAGATCTGTCATTTCCCCTTACCACCTTGCCCCCAGGTCTCTCTTTCCCCCTTACCCAGTTTCTTGGCTACTGCTGCATCTTTCTCTGAGTCCACGAGGCCAAAACCAACTCCCTTATCTTCCAGGACTTGGGCTGCTAACTGGGGAAGGTATTCAAGTTAGAGTCCAGGGTCTCTAGGCTGAGTCTCCCACAACTCACCACCCCCCCACCCCAGGTTCAAGGAACACTTGGGCTTAGAAATCAAAATGTTAGAATTGGTCCTTGAAGACCACTTTATAATAGGATCATAACCATACAATAGCAAAGGACCTCAGAGTTCAATCTTCTTATTTTACAGAGGAGGAAACTGAGGCCCCTAGAGGTTAAGTGAATTGCCCAAGATCACAAAGGTATTAATGGCTGGAGATGGGACATGAACCCAGGTCCTCTGACTAGAGAGTGCCAATGTTCTTTCCACAAATGCTTTCTTTTTATAAAGAATTCTAAGGTTCATAAAAATGAGACATTCAGAATGATAGAATTTCAAAGTTGAAAGGGACCTCAGAGACTATCTATGTGTTTCAAACCTAATCAAAAAATCTCATCTACAGATAATCTGGCCCTCTTTTGGGGATTTTTGGTGTCCATGACGCAGTGGGGTAGAATGCTAGGCCTGGAGTCAGGAAGACCTGAGTTCAAATGTGGCCTTAGATACTTCCTAACTGCACCACTGTGGTCAAGTCACTAATCTCTGTTTGCCTCAGTTTCCTCAACTGTAAAACCTCGAAGGGTTATAGGGAAGATCAAGTAAAATACATGTAAAGCCCTTTACAAATCTTAAAACACTATGTAAGTGATAGATATTAATTGGTTTTGTTCTTATTACCCCCTAAATCATCCCATTTCATTCTTTGGACGTTGCTAAGAGCTAGCTTCTACTCACTGAGCCTAGTTTTGTCCTCTGTAGCTAAGTAGAACAAGCCTAGTCCCTCTTCCCCACCAAAGCCTTTCAAATATTTTAAGAATAAAGTTGGCATTTATGTAAAGTTTTCCAAGTATTCTCCTTTGTTGGTTGTGAACAAACCATCCAGGTAAATGCTATTATCCCCAATCCCCACTTTGGGGGGGAGGAATAGGGGGGAGCAAGGCTCCAAGAGGTCAAGGGACTTGTCCATGGTCCTAATTCACACACATAGGAAGAAGTTGAACCCAGACATCCTCTGATAGTGGCACCCTTTCCACTATCCCTCACTGCCTCACAGCTGACCTGAGAGGTAGGCACTAGAGGTATTATTATCCCCATTTTACAGATTAGGCCCAGAGAGGTTAAACGATTGCCCAAAGGCATATGGCTAGTAGATGTCAGAGGAGAGATTCAAAGCCAGATCTTCAGTTTAACACTTACTACCATGCTAGAAAACTTCTCTGAAGACAGCTATTATGTCAACTTCAAGTTATGGATTTTCCAGGCTAAAACCTCTCCAGTCTCTTCATCGTTATGGTTGCCTTCTTCTGTATCGTACTTCGGCTCAAAAATGTCCTTTCTAAAACTTGCTTGCCTAGATAGAGCACAATTCTCAAAGACTTTGGGGCCAGTTAGTTGGTGGAGGAGTCAGGCTTCACATAGATTCTTAGAGTAAAAAGAACCAGAGAGGTCATCTAGTTCAGCCATTACCCGAGGTATGGATACACAAGTCTTAAGTCTGCTGAGCCCACCCCAGTCAGGGATAGTGACACCTTTGCTTTCTCTGCCTCTCTGTTAAGCAGGGGTATCATGTCCCACTCCCAGTTTCTTGGCCTCCCTCTATCGAGCAGTAGTAGGCTGAGGGGTCTGGCAACAGGGCAATGAGAGGTGGCCCTCCTTCTGTCCTTAGGCTGTCAGAAAGGGAGGCCCTCAGTGAAGTTCCCTCATTTCTCCCCTTGGTATTCATCACTGTGAGCTTAGCCTGCTGGAGGGCTACTTTCCTATTGGCTGTTGGGAGGTGGGGATGAGGACAGGGAGGTGGGGCAATAAAATCTTGCAGAATTAGGACAGAAAGAGACACCCTCACCCAGGGCTTCCTCACCCCCAGGAGTGAGGGAATAATGTGTCTCCTGACAGCTTTCCAGAGTCTCTTTCTGTTTCCTTACATGCTAGAGGCCCTCCCTCCACCCCCACTCCCACCCCCTCCATCTTTCTTGGCCAAGAATGTTAAATGCTTAGGGCCTGAAAGATTTGAAACTGTGGACTAAGGAGAAATGAGGTTTCAGGGCCAGGCAGAAGAGGGCTTATGGATTAAATTGCATTCCTAGCCCCAGTCCTATCCATTTTACAACCCTGTGAGGTAGTGTATCATTCTCATTTTGCAGTTGAAGTAATTGAGGAAAAGAAAGAAGTGATTTGACCATAGCCACAATAAATGGAGCAGCCAAAGTCCAAACTTAGATCTTTTCACTTCAAACCCTGGGATCTTTCCCCTATGCCACATTGTCTGAGGAATGCAGGGATTTCAAGAATGCTGGACCTTGGTTGGGGTGCCAGGGATAGCCTTGGCTGTGTAACCCAGTGGTTTCCCTTTTCTGGGATTCCTCCTTTCTCTTACTCCCAGCCTCTCCTCACACCCCATGAGTGGGTGAGGGCTAGACAGGAATGAACAGAGATGGAGAAGACAGCGCCTAGAACAGGGAGGGGGGAAGAGAAGGGAAGAGGGGAGTGTTTTGGACTAGGCAGCTCTGGATAGGAGTATTGACTAGGGATCTCTCAACCCATGTGTTCTTTTCCTCCAATCTAGACATAGACACAGTACCAGAGCCAGGGACTATGCCTCATGGCCATAAGCTTCCTCCTCTTACTCCCAATCTCAACACTCTCACTGAACAAGTGAATACCCTCTTCTCTCAATCTAAACCCCAAGATAAGCTCCCCAGTCTGTGAGAGCAGCTACCAACTCTCTTAGCCCTAAATCAAATTGTTGCTAGTCCAATTTCCTTTGTCCTGCCCAGAGAGTTCTCCCTGCCCCTCCTCCCCGCCTCAATTCTCTTCTCCAGGCTTACTACCAGGACTCCTAAGGGACAGGGGATGAGGGAGTTGGCAGGTGGGTGGCCCTGGTATTCTGGGCACTTGGGATAAAAATACCCGCCTGTTAATCAGAAAGCAGAGCCCAACCCCTTGCTGGGGAGGAGAGGAACCAAGAAGAAGCTATGGGGAAGGAAAAGGGGATCCCTGTTCTCTCTGGCCCCTACCCTTGGACTCCCCTTGAAGATTCTGATGTGTTAAATAATAAGGGAGAAGAGATCGGTTGTCCCGGCTCCCAAGGAAATCTTAAAATTCTATCTGCCCATACCTGACCCTTCCCCAATACAGGCTCTTTCTTTTCCTTTTAGAGATTTCTCATTCGACCTCAGGGGTCCCCCTTCTCACCTCATCCCACCCTACTACTACTCCTGTCAGTTTCATGAGGCATGACCTAAGCCTGAGGCGCTAATTGGTTGGTGAGAAGTGTGTAACACACTAGAAAGAGGGTGGAAGGAGGCAAAAATCTAGAAACTGGGAAGTCCAGCATGACCCTGCAGGGGCTGCTGGGGAGGACCCTGGAGAAAGAGAAGGAGGCATGAAATGAATGATACCAACTGGGGTGCCAGGTAACAGGCAATATCTTGCATGAGTTTGTCTTTCACTGGGCAGCTTAATTTCTGACTCAGCTGGAGAGATTAGGAGCAAGAATGGGTCAGAGGAGGTCCTTGGGCTTCTAGGGGCAGGGTGAACAGTAGGGCAATCTAGACCCCAGAGAGGGTAGATAAGGCCACGGCTGACCCCACCCTCTTCTTTTGGCCCCACCCCTCCAATAGCCCCGGTGCTCTCCAAACTTCTGCCACAGCTATCATTTCCAACCTGATAAAATTGAGGAATTAGAATTAGAGGGAACTTCAGAGATTATTCTAGTCTATCCCCGTCATTTTTTGCAGGAGGAAACCAAGACCTAGAAAGTTGTACTATTAGGATCAAATTCACAGCAAGCAAGTGGAGGAATTGTGACTTGACCTTGTGTCTTCTCCAATATTCCCAGCCAGAGTTCATAGCAGAGCAGCTCCCATTCCCCAGAGTGCCTTCTCTGCCCATTCCCTGGTGTTAGAGAGGGAATCCCTGCCTCTTGCTTCTGTCTCAGCAGACAAGATTCCAAAGGTTGCTGCCATCCCTGCTTATTGCCTGTTCTATGCTCAGAGATGCAGAAGAGGATCCTGGTGCCTGCCAGGGTGGTAATTTTTGGAGAGGAAGGCCTCTAAGGGACCCTCAATTCCTTCCTCCCTCCCTCCTTCCCTTTCTCCATCCTTCCTCCCAGCCACCCTCCCTCACCTCCAGGGTTAGCTCTTCCATCTCAAATTGTCTCTGGGAAGCCTTGTCATCTTCAGGGGGCTCATGGTAGAGCAGAGCAAGCACCTCATACTTTTTGAGCACATTCTTGTAGTTCTTGGAATTGACGTTGACCACTCGATCCACACCATCATACTCAGGAAAGTCCAGTCCCTCCTCACCCTGTGCCTCTGGTATGGGAGCCCCCAGCAGCAGCAGCAGCAGCAGTGGCAACCAAAGAAATGGCACAGTCCCCATCTTGCTGCTTCTGAACCTGGCTCCTGTCTGGGGGAGACTGGAAATGGCTTCTTGGTCCGGATGAGAAATGGATGGGAATGGAGGGGAGAGCCCTAGGCCCTGAGTCAGGGAACACTAGGGGGAGGGGAGGCCCAGAGCAGTGGGCAGGGGGCACAGTCTGGTCCTGGGGACACTGCTGACAGAACCTAGAGGAAACTGGGCAGGAGGAGGAGTAGCAATCTGGGGGCGGGGAAGGAACTGGAGCTGCCCCTGAAATTTGCACCCCCCCCTCCCCCTCCTCCAGACCCTGTCCTGTCTCTGGTCCCCTCTACCAACCTTGTCTGGTCTAAATATGTCTCTGTGGCTGACAGGAGGGGCAGAGCCCTCCTGGTGAGGCCAAGAAGACTCCATGGGGGGCCTATAACCTCCTGCCCAGACTTCCAGTGCCTCCCCCCACCAATGTCCAGGGCTCTTCAGCCTGTGATCCCAAGTTGGCCTGAGAGCTCATCGCCATATTAAGAAAGGAAAGGGGAGATATGCCCGAGCTAAAAATAAGACCAGATGAGTCGGAGGTAAATGAAACTGGGAGGGGGGAGGGGAGGGAGGGAGAGGGAGGGACAGAGTAGGGGTAATTAGAGAGGGGAGAATAAGGGTAATTAGAGAGATGGAGGTTGGGGGAGGAGGGCAAAAAGAGCCAAGTATTCTGGGAGTAAGGTTAGATTGGCAATATAAGGTTAAAAAGGGAATGAGAGGAGGCATTGAGGATACAGCATTGGGGGTATAATACAAAGAGCATTGAATTTGGAGTCAGAGGAGCTGGATTTAAATGTCTGCAGTTCAAATTACACATGAGCTGTGTGACTTTGGACAAGTCACTTAGCCCACCTGGGCCTCGGTTTCCTCATCTATAAAATGAGGAGGTTATTGTAGTAGATGATCTTTATGATCACATATAATCTGGGCTTCTCTGGATTGAGAACAGGTCCTAGGGATGGGGTAAAATCTAACATACCTGGCCTTGAGGCACAGGGGGTGGGAGGGCTACAATGACTGTGTTGCACATACCTTCTCTAATTAATTCCCTAGGAACATAAGGAGTACCCTTGGTTTTCATGAGGCAATATAGTGTGTTTGAGAAAAAAAATTGATCTGAAAGAGATCCCCTGAAGCCTGCTTTGAAAGCTCTAGGGCCATAAATGGGGGCTGGGAATTCGGCATAAGCTTGGCTTGTGACCATCTAGCTTTGTTTCCTTCTATCTACATTCAATACTCCTGCTTGTAGATCTAGTGGGGGTCTCATCTTTAACAGAATCATCAAATCTCAGCATTAAAGGGACTTTAGAGGTTCTCTAGTCCCCATCGCACCCAACCCAAAGCATGAAGTCTGTTGTTTACTACACCAAGGTAGAAACAGGAAAATGGTTACTTCCTCCAAGGCTGTGGGCCCAAGGAGATCCAGAGATCTCTTCTTCTTTCCCATGCAATAGTTTCCTCACCTTCCCTTTTTACTTTTCCTGCTGTCATGCCTCTGTGTCCCTGTGTCCTCTCCTGGACTTGCAGTTCTGTCTGCAAGTACTGGAAAGAACACCATAGGAAAGAGGGATTAGATTTGTTCTTTTTGGCCCCAGAAGGGATAACTAGGAACCCTGGGCAGAAAATGCAGAGAAAAATTGAGGCTTAATATAAAGAAAGAAATCCTCACAATTAGAGTTATCCAAAAGTGGGATGTGTTGCCTTGCTATGGAGCTGTTTCCTCCTCCTTGGAGTGCTTCAAGCAAAGGCTGAATAACCACTTGTCAGGAATGTACTGGAGCCAGCTTGCAAGAGCTGATTGTTAAATTTTCAACGTCAGCATTTACTTCTCAGAAATCCACTACAAATCAGGGCTTTATTATGTTGTTGATTGTCTAGATTTAAGCCTGTGTAATAATACAGATTAAACTGAAAAGTGTGTGTGCATACGGGGTTTGGGTTTGGTTGGTTTTTTTAGTTGTTTGTTTGGTTGGTTTTTGGGAACCTTGATGTCAAACATTTTCCTAGCACACCCCTATATTTCTCTACAGATATTGCTTGAGCTCAGGGAATGAAGTCATTCACTAGACTGGAGGCTAATTAATAATAAAGTTCCTTTACTAATAATTGCACATATATAGCTTTAAGATTTTTAAAGTGCTTTACAAGGTACCATTATCTCACTTGAGCCTCACAGCACCAGATTATGGAGGAAATCTTTTATTGGTATGGGTCAGACCAGAAGATAAATGAGGTCTTTTTTCAACCCTAAAATTGGGCAAAGAGTCAACCAACCTCTTTTTTGTCCTGAAGATAGATCTGGGTATATTGGGGAGGATGGAGTTCTAGGAAGGGACCATTAAACCAAAACCTAGTCCCATGGAATTTTAAAGTTTGAAGTTTCTTTTCCCATTAAGTCTCAAGGTGAAAAGAGCCAAAAGATAAGGGGACTAGCGGAGGCTAGGTGGCACAGTGAATAGAGCATGGGCCCTGGAATCAGGAGAACCTGAATTCAAATCCAGCCTCAGACACTTAACACTTACTAGCTGTGCGACCTTAGGCAAGTCACTTAATCCCAATTGCCCTACCCTCCCCCCTCTAAAAAAAAAAAGATAAGGGGACTTTTCTCAGCTGGTCTCTCACCAAGTAATCCCAAGGGAGGAATGGAGACTGTTTATTTTTCACTCTTTGATCAAGGAAAGGGGCCCTACTTGAAGGGGGCCCAGGCTCAGTGCTAAAAAGGGATGTCTAATAATAATGATAGTTGACATTTATATAGCCCCTCCTACACGCCAGGTACTGTGCTAAGTGCTTTACAAATATTATCCACTGGATCCTCCCAAGTGAGGCACGTGCTATTATTATGCCCATTTACAGATGAGGAAACTAAAGCAAACGAAGGTTAAGTGACTTACTCAGGGTCATCCAGCTATAAGTGTCTGAGGCCACATTTGAGCTCAGGTCTTCCTGACTCCAGGCTCAGTGCACTCCATCCACCATGCCACCTAGCTGTCCGTCTCCACAGACTCTGGTTGGGATGGGGATGAGTGTATACGAGCAAAACTGACGAAATGGAGTGTGTCCAAAGGAAGGTAGTCAGGATGGTAACGGCGACTCAAAAGGGAAGTGGAGGAATTGGGAATGTTTAACCTGGAGAAGAGAAGGCTTAAGACATGGGAGCTGTACCTTTTTGGAGGGGATGGAGGGAAACTGGGTCTTTCTATCTCATCCAGGCTGGAAGTATAGCAGCCACTGACAGGCATGGAAATTTTGAGTCTCTCTTCTCCAGACCTGGGCCTGTTTGTCCCTCCTCGACCAGAGGGGTGACTCCTCTATTTCCAGGGGCTCATCATATTGGTGCCAGACAATCCAGACACCTGTTTGACTCTAGCCCTCAGAATTCCTGAGTTGAAGTGATCCATGAGCCTTAGCCTCCCTCAGTGATAAGGATTATAAGAGTGCTCCCCTGAGCTTGGCCTTTGGTAGCTGGTACATCAGAAAGACTTAAAGGACCTATGTTTACATCTTGTCTCTGCTGCTTACAGTATGACCTTGGACAAGTCATTGAACCTCCTTATACCTGAACTTCTTTACGTGAAAAAACAAAACAAAACAATGGCAGCCAGGCTGATTCTATATGCAGTCTGTCTTTAAGTATCTGAACTGTGATCACGTAGAAGAGGGATTAGGCTTATTCAGTTGGAGCTCCAGATGGGAAGACCAGGCTTTATAGGCTGAAGTTACAGGAAGGTGGATTTCAGTTCAACCTCATGAAGGCATCCTTAGACTTGTTAGAGGTGCCCCAAAATGGAATGAACTGCTCCAGGCAGCAGTTGTTTCTTTCTCACTGAAGGCCTTCATCTTCAGCCTGGGTAATTGCTTGTCAGGCAGGGATACAAGCTACTGAATGGTACTAGTGGATAGAGTGCTGGGCCTGCAGTCAGGAAGATCTGAGTTCAAATCCAGCCTCAGATGCTTCCTGGATGTGTGACCCTGGTCAAGCCACTTAACCTCTGCCTGCCTCAGTTTCCCCATCTGTAAAATGGGAGTAATAATAGCACCCATCTCAGGGTTGTCGTGAAGCTCAAATGAAATGATATATGTAAAGTGCTTTGTAAAACTTACGGAGCTATATAGGTACTAGCTCTTATTATTATTCTCATTCATGGCTTGGTTGGGGGTTGGATTAATCCTTTAGCTTTTTATGAGTTTAATTCTTCCTCTCTGGGACCTTTCAGGAATCCATTAGCATAGAATTAGTACAGAGACCCCTGACTTTCCCCCCCCTCCTCCTGCTGTTGACCCTTGAGCTAAAGCCCAGGGAAGAGAGGGAATCAGTTGAAGAACGTCCAAGAGAACACAAACATAAAGACTGGAAGGTGTTTCCCTCTGCATCCTACACAAAGGCCCCGGAGTCAGTGGGACCTATGGGACTATCAGGAGTACTTCCTACAAACCTCACCCCATCCTAGGTGGATACTCCATGAGGGAGAAGAACCTGACTGGGCCAGCAGAAGGCCTAAAGAGCAACCGAAGCCTGGGAACAGTTATGCCTCTGCCAAGCACTGGGTTTGAAGGGATAGGCTATGAGTCTGGCCCCTGGTGCTGGCATTTGGGCATGGCTGCATGCTATGGGTCTGTTCATTTTCAGCCTGGCAGAAAAGTTCTCGGTGTCCTACCTATGTGGTGGCAGGGAAGGGTATGTCCTAGATGAGAGAACCTAGCTGAACAAATGTCCTGTCACTCCTTCCCAGTATCAAGATCTGGAGGCTTTTAGAGACAGATAATAGGATTCTTGAGGGTAGGGAAGCTGGAAGGTAGGATGCTTAGTTCTTTGTTAGGAGCCAGGAGAGGACGGAGACTTCCCCCTTCTTCCAGGAAGGGCATAGGAAAACTGAAGTGACAATGTGAAGAAAATGGTGGGAAGAAGCCAATATACCTATGGAGGCCCCTTGGGGAATTAGGCCTCCTTCAGAGGCTCTTATTTTCTCATTTTTACCTTAGGCGTTACTTTGGACTGAGAGTTTCAGCTTCTCTACTAACTCACGGTATTTGTTCAATGGTTCAGTTGGGCTCAATTCTTCATGATCCATAGACCATACTATCCAAGGGGTTTTTTGTTTTTTTCACAAAGATACTGGAGTGATTTACCATTTCCTTCTCCAGTGGTTTAAGGCAAATAGAGGTTAAGCAACTTACCCAGAGTCACACAGCTGGTAAGTGAGGTCACATTTGAACTCAGGTCTTCCTGACCCCAGGTGCAGTGCTCTATCCACTGAGCCATCTAGCTGGCAGCTCACAGTACAACCTTGCATAATTCATTTAATAGGATCATAGGCTCATAGATCTAGGGCCAGAAGTGACCATCTAGTCCAATCACTTTTTACAAATAAGAAAACTCGGGCCCTGGGACTTGCCCAAGGTGTAAGTGGTGGGATTTGGGCTCATTTGTCTTCTGACTTCAGAATAAGAGCTTATTCCACTAAATGCTTGTTGAATGACTGACTGACTGTGCTTCACTGCCTCCTGAGAGACATGTAGTGTCTCTGGGGACTCTGGTTTCCTCACCTATGATAGGGGGTTGTGCTAAGAGATCCCCAAAGTTCCTTCTTGTTCTCAAATTTTGAGTCTGTGAAACAATGGTATTAATTTCACAATGTCGGAGATGTGAAACCCTGGAGGGCTGATCCAGGGAAGCTTGAGATTCTCAGCCTTTTGTGATCCCCTGGATAAGTTTGAGGGGACACTCTAACAAATGCCACAATGGGAGCTGAGGCCAGATGTTAAGAGCTAACTGGGGGAGGGAGCTAGGGAAATCAGTGTTGGAATTAGGGGTGTTTGTAGGTGTAGAACTTCTTCCTCAGGAAGGGAAACATCTTCCCCTGGGGTGGGGGTGGGGGGTAGAGAAAAGAGTCAGGAAATTACTTCTGGGAAAGTCCCTTCTCCACAGTGCTGCTCCTAGTGGGAGGGGAAATCCGTAACATGGATGTGGGGACACCAGCCATGTCCCAACACGAATCTGACCTTCGTGAATCTTCTGACAGTGTGAATATATAGTCTAATAGAATTGTCCTGTTTTGCAAAATAATAATATGATTTAGTAACCAAAGAAGAAAATGCAATTATTAAAGAGTGAAATGAAAGTAGGCACAATGGGTGAAAGGTACAAAGAGCCAGATTTTGACTGGATTTTAGGAAAAATTTCCAAAAGATGCAGTGGGCTGCCTCAGCGGGGTGGTGGGGGATCTTCTCTTTTTGGGTGTATTGAAAAGACATTTTTGTGCTTAGGACTAGGCAGCCTCAGGTCTCTTCTTTCCCCAGGATTCTGTAAATTTCAACTTACCATAAGCCTAATGTACCTACTCTACTCCCCAGGTCCCTCCTTCAGCTGTCAGTGCTCCTTCATACACTTTACTTCCCTAGCCCACCAATCCAACCTTATCCTGGGCTCCCACCATTATTCCTCTCTCTCATTATTTGACACTTCATTCCCCTTGCTCAGGCCCCTCTTTTCAGTCCCTTGGACTTGACAGTTCTCGGTCACTGGTGTCAAATGACCCTGAGTTGGGACCTCTGTATTTTTAACCCACCAGACACCTGAAGCTCCTGCTATTGAAACCTGAGGAGCCCAGCTTAGGCTATATCCCTGGACTCTCCATGCTTACAGCTTAGACACACACACACACACACACACACACACACACACACACACACACACACACACACACACACACACACACACACACACACACACACACACACACACACACACACACACACACACACACACACACACACACACACACACACAC